>OY740772.1:3901408-4596408 GCA_963513935.1 Aphrophora alni
TATACAGGATGTTCCTGTAATGTGCGGTGATAATGTAAGGGGTGGTTGTATGGGTCAAAATAAAGAAAAATAATTCTTATAAACATATAATCCGGAAACGCTTCTTTTGAATGGAGTCCGCCATTTGTTTTTTTTACTAAATAATTTATATCTAGATTTCCGCTCCCAGGATTTTCAATTTTTTTCCAAACATCTGTATCTTAGAAAATGCAAATTTTGTATGTTATTTCTTTTTTTCTTCAAAAAATTGATGAGTAAAAATTATTTAAATAATATTTTCCTGTTAATTTTTCCACTCATTGCTATAAACAATAGGGAGAGGGTGTTCTAGAAGTTATTACAAACCATCCCCCCTGCTGAAAATTTCCCAAGTTTGATCCTCAAATTAATTAGACTGAAATAGGGGAGAAATAAATCTAATAATTTTAATTTTCTGATGAAAACTTACGGAGGGTTATTTATATCAAGATCCACCATCATTAATTAAAGAACGTTTGCACATTCAGGTAATATAAATTACACTAATAATGTGTACTTTCCTATCAGACATTTTGCTAAATAATAATAAGCTGCTAAATTGTAGAGAGCTTTGAATGGTAGTGAACTCTGGTTGCTAAATATAGAATTAAGGTGACGGTAACTCGTTTTACTGATCACATATTTCCTGATTAAAAAGCCGTCCAGCAAGCCAAACCACTTCACGGTCTGTTGTCCCATAAAATTAATAATGAACAACATATGTATAACTAGTTTCTTAACCTAACCTTACTTTGGATTATTATACTTGATACTTGTTTTCGATATCGACATACAAACTAAAATAATCGATTTTACATATGAAATAGATATTTTCCTTGGTATTTTTGAGGTTCAGAAATTAGAGGCTGTAATGCTGCCACCTAGCGGACTCCTAGTTCAACTCGAGAACAGCATGCCGCAATACGTCTCCACACTAGCGCATTCTGAGTTCACAAAACTTCAACTATTCCGTTCAAATTTTGAATCTTCACTTTACAGAATGATACAACAAAATGACCAAAGAAGTGATAAAAATGCATCATGATAAAACAAAATCTTTTGTACGTACGCTATCTTAAATGATGTAATTTTTAAAACGGAAGATGCTATCTTATAACGATAAATGCAAAGTTAATCTCGTCCCCGTGATACCGGATACATGTCTCTGTGGAACTATTCAGATATGACGGTCTACAGTAAGCATTTAATATAGTCCTGACTCATTTAACTTCTAATTTCGATATAACAATCTTCCTAGGTATCTTTTGTTGGAAAATTTTTATTTAGATTATTAATTAATTCAGTCATATATATATATATATAGAGAGAGAGAGAGAGAGAGAGAGAGAGAGAGAGAGAGAGAGAGAGAGAGAGAGAGAGAGAGAGAGAGAGAGAGAGAGAGAGAGAGAGAGAGAGAGAGAGAGAGAGAGAGAGAGAGAGAGAGAGAGAGAGAGAGAGAGAGAGAGAGAGAGAGAGAGAGAGAGAGAGAGAGAGAGAGAGAGAGAGAGAGAGAACGAATTAGTTATATATTCAACTTTGTTACCTCTCTTTTAGTTTAGTAAAAGGGCAAAGTTTAGATTTTTGATTGCGATGGTCAGGTTAGGCTGGATTATGGTAACATTTATTTAAAGTGGCTGAATTATGTAATTATGAAAAAAAACTTAACCTGTCTTCGTTGTTGTTGTAATATAGAATATAATTGATTTGAGTAAATTCATCTGCCACTCCTACTATTGTTCGACTTCTGTTCATGCGTTTCAAATGAACGTAATTTTCAAAAGCTATTTACGTACTGCTTCGTCCCTCAAAGGAGTCGTCTTTTATAATGTTTAACAATCTAACGCCATTGAGTAAAACTTAACTGAAACAGCAATCTGGACACAAACTGTAAGGTGTCTAAGAATTACAAAAGTAGGCGGAGCCTAAAGGTAGATAAGAGGGAGGTTATTTAAGAAGACTTCTGTGAGGGACAAAGCCGTACGTAAATAGCTTTTTAAAATTAAGTTTATTTCAAATAAGTAAGAAAAAAGTCAAGCAATACTAGGTAGAAGAAGTGTAATCTAGTCAATTAATATAGTCCTAACTCAAATTTTAACGCGTTTTAGAAAATACCTGATTTTTACAATATGCAATATACAGGCTGTTTTTGAAATACTTTGACAAGTTTTGGGAGCGAATTCCTTACATAAAAATTAATAAAAAACTTAAAAAGCTATATTTTTTTTTTGTAAAAATACAAAATGTAGGATTGTCTAAAAACGAAGCGGTTTCGAACTCATGTTTATAGGAACTTTTGTATTTATTTTTATGTAAGGAATCCACTCACGAAACTTGTCAAAGTATTTCAGAAACACCCTCTATACATGTATAATCTACTAATAACGTTTGTAGCAAAACAAAAATCGTGCACAAACAAAACTAGGTTATGAACTTGAGGCGATCGAGTACAAAACTCAGCGGACCCAACTCCAAGGAGTATTATCGTTGGCGACGTTCAATTGATTCACATAAATTTTGGTTTAGTAGCCAGTGTTGCGATTAAACGTTATACGAATGTGTATTATCTTTATTTAGGTGAAGAGAAAGATTTATATATTTTATTTGGAGTTTATAACAAGTGAATTTGTTTTTAAATTTATTTTATTTTATTGAATTATTAATTCCGTCTTGGTGTTGCGAACCGTGAAATGTTCTGAATATATACAAAATCTGTCGTCTACATGTCTACATGGGTATATATATATATATATATATATATATATAACTAGAGCATTTAAATGCAACAAAGTTGTGACGTTCTAACTATCACATATTCAATAAAAAGAATTTTGCTTGAAGTAAACCTTCCTGTTTTCGCCTTGTCAAAGTTTTCAAAAGTTGAGTCTAGTTATTTTCCATGGACATGTTGTAAATCAATAGATTGATCTTCAAACTGTGTGTGGTCCTTCTCTTCCGCGAATTCCACTACTAAGTGTTGAAGGATAACATGATCTAGTTTCAGAATATTGTAAATTATAGCAGCAACTGTAAAAATTTGTATTAGGTTAGGTATACTTATGAGTTATCTGAAGATATTACATCCCCTTCAATAAATAACTATATTACTAGGGTGTTTTTTATATATTGTGAAAAGTGCACAGTAAACTAACCAAAGAGCGAAGTTTACAAAATAGTTGTTGATACTGGTTTTGTTTGTCTGTTGCTGTAAAAAAAATGTAATTTAATCTAAGAAATAATTTATATTTGATACTCTCAAAAACCATTATTTTTATAAAAAGCATATTTTTGTTATGAAAACTCTTCGTCCATTATACCTTTGTTACATACTTATTCCGTCTTATTTTCTTATTCAAAAAAATTAAGGTTAGGTTTTTCGTTACACAACAAAGCGATCAGGTTAGGTTAAGTTTTGATTTCACTTTTATAAAACGTTAACTTCATTGGAGTACCTAACCTGTCTGCGGTGTTTGTCTTATTTTTATTACGAAGCTCTGCCATTTAAAAATGAATTATCTCTTTGTAACATAACTTATGTAAGCATCTAAATTTGGTTATACAAAACGGATTAGACGGTTTTTCCTTGCACGACACCACAATCTGCTAAAATTAGGTTATTTTAGAGTGTAAAACCTAACTTGTCTCGTTATTGTTACTTTAGTTCTCTCTCGCTTTAGGAAAATATAATTAAATATGTTGGGAGTAAAGCCAGGATATTTATTAAATCAGTATTTTTGTAAAAAGCCTAATTTAAAACTGGATGGAGTGCTGCCGTTTTTGTCAAAAAAAGCATACATCAATAAGGCTCTTTTTACAACATACTTCCTTAGTAGGCGTCTTATTTGTTCATGCAAAACAAGTGAAGGTTATGGTTAAGTTGTACGTTGCACAACACCACGATCAGGTTAGGTTAAGTTTTAATTCAAGTTTAATTTTATAAACCTAACCTCTCCTCGGTGTTGCTATTTATAGTTGCCTGTCGTTGTAGGAAAATATAATTAAATCTGTAGAAATTTTTTTATAATTGTGAAACCAGTCTTTTTGTAAAAATCTTTATCTTTTTTGACGAAAACCGTTTACAACAATTAGGTTGTTTTGTAACCTATGCGGTTTGTTTATATATAAAAAAAAAAAAGGTTAGGTTAGGTTAGGTTAGGTTAGGTTAGGTTAGGTTAGGTTAGGCTATAAAGAATGAAGGTATCATCCACCTCACCACCGAGATCATCTCCCGTTCTTCATTTATGCCCGTGAGAAAAATTTGTCATGCTTTTTTTATCAAACCGTTTAACTCTTTTTATTAGGTTTACCAGTAGCCGACAATCTAACCCATAAACACGCTATGTTGTTACTGTGTATATTGTTTTCTTTTCATGAAATGTACACCTTCTCAAAAACAACTTAAAGCTCTTGATTGAGGAGCCCAAAATGAAATGCTACAATAAATCTTTATAATCTTCCTTCCATTCAAATTATAATATGCCACAATGTTGTATATGAGAACTATTTAAAGGTTTAGTTAGTTGATTAATAAAGAAAAACATTGGTTACAATGATAACAATTTAAACTCTCTTTAATGACTAGGTATTTTATTAATAAATTAATTAAATTTCAGAAATTAAACAATTCAATAGGGTTGTTATATGTCCTTCAAACAATTAGTTACTGTAATCTTACAACCCTTAACTCACGTCTAATTTGTTTTAGGTTATGTTTATCTTCAGAACCAATTTGATTGGTATATATTTTTATAAACACTTTAAAATTATTAGACTGAAAATTAACTTAGATACTTAACAAAACTAGAGATTTTAATTTCCTACTGTTTGTGCGTGCAATATGGACAACTGGACTAACTGTCCGATACAGAACAATAGATATGTGAACCTGGTGTACACAGTAACACCACCAGCAGACGATCCTCCACAACGTTCTAGAAGTCCGCATCTGAAAATATCTAGAAGTCGAGACAGTTCGAGATCACCCAGTCCTAGTCCGAGCTCGTCTTCGCCTAAATTAAGTCGATCCATTCAAGATCTCCTACGACATATAGGACGTAAAGTAGTACCTGGCAAGAAATCACCACAGCCTTCCAGGAGGACTTCCTGTCTTCTTGATGTACCTCAGGACAATGCAATCTTCAGGACCAGATCGAAATCTCTCGACGATGGAAAGAGAAAAACCCCTTCTGATTGTGAAGCAACCTATAGAATATATGACGAGATTGTTAAAGAAGGTAAGAATGCTGTTGTAATTTTAATCATATGTACCGTTTATAATCCGTCGAAAGTAGTTACTTACTGTTTCCCCTCAACTGGAGTCATCTTCAGGCGGAGCATAAAATCCAGTTACGTTCTATGTTTTTTTTTATTACATTTAAAAGACCCTCAGAGGCTTACCGTCCCGAGGGATCCTAACTTTACGTACAATGTTGGGTTAGATCCCTTTCTTTGATCTCTCAAATCTGGTCTCTATTGGGTAGTCGAAGGCTACGGGATTTCTTCCTTTATTTAAGGCGATCATGGCAGAGGTTTTTCGCCTTTAGGCAACAAATACAAAACGTCACAGTTAACACGCTCTATAGTGGTTCCTCTTTAATCTTTTATTGGCTGAAAAAAAAGTAAAAATGGTGTGCAAATCGTCTTATGTTTAATAGTGGTGATCAACGCCATATTATAGTGTGAATTTTATTTGCATTTATTTTTTTTATTTATGTTGTATTGAGGATGCACTACCATAAGTCTAAAACATCAGAACGATGAGGCATAATATTGCAAAACTTGGAAAATAATTTTGCTTTTGACAATCATTCTTTTAATTTTAGATATGAAGGATTAAATTTGAAGAAAACTTCAAAATGTGTTATGAAAACATTAACCATTTATTAAATGATATTGATGACGTTTATTTTCTAAATAAAAAAACCAACTGAACGTGTTGAAGGGCGCGCTACAACTTAAGAGCCACTTGATATTTAAAGTAGATTTTACATTGTATAACACCATGTTTTAGTTTATGTATACAATGTTAATCAATAATCGATACTTATAATCGATTATCTGATCGCATTTCGTTTGCTGTTTACTGTTTAAGTCGTGTTATGGGTTAAAAATATTGATGTTTTTTTCAGAAATATCAATTTTGGGATCATCTGCGCTCAGAACAGTGAGTTTTGGAATGTCTGTCTGCAGCTCAAACTACTGGACTGATTGTTATCACATTAACACCTTCACTTATATGAGTACGGGCATTATAATCCCGATCTGGAATCT
The DNA here is from genome assembly GCA_963513935.1 of Aphrophora alni. NCBI lineage: Eukaryota > Metazoa > Arthropoda > Insecta > Hemiptera > Aphrophoridae > Aphrophora > Aphrophora alni. The sequence continues at coordinate 3,907,694 of OY740772.1, forward strand.
ACACTCTTCGTGAAGACTTGGGTTAGATCCCTCTCTTTCATCTTTCCTATAAGGTATCTCCTATTTGTTCTCTGTCGATCTCTTGGGATAGGTGTCTTTATTTTATGTTCTTTTCTTCCTGTTTTATAAGGCGATGATGACTGAGAGGCATAATTTAGTACCATTTTGAGACCTATATTCCAATTGAGAGGGGATATCAACCATCAAACCAAAACTAGAGATTACGATTTTCTCAAAATTGGCTCGAACGATTTTGATCCAATTTGACTACATGTTTCCTCAAATATATTGGTTGCCATCTCCACTTTGGAGTTTAAAAAAAAATCTTTAGCTGTTTTATAGATATAATTAGTACAGATTACATTCGAATTTTAGTGAAATGTGAATATTAATGATCCAAACAAGTAGGTCAAACGATAACAAATCTATCGCTAGTTGTTTTGAATCTCTCATAGTTTTTCTATGAATTCAATGAAATTTTATGTTATTCATGTGCTTAATAAGTGTTAAATTAAAACGGTTAAAGTTTTCCTGGATCAACCTGTAAAATATAAAAATAATTAGAGACTCTGTTCACACTACAAACATCCTTTCGTCTAATATTTAATAAAAAATGAAACCCATTCACTAGAAGCGTATGTACAGTTAATTATATCTACACTTTTGCATTTAATGTTATTAAATACATTGAAAAGTAAAATACACAATTATTACACAAGAAACTTTCCAGTCCTGCCACATACGATTGCTTTGCTCTAGAAATGGTTATCTGAGGTGAAAGTAAGATGGAAAGGGGAAGTGAAGTTCATTAAAGGAAAGGAATCCCGGGAGGTTAAAGCGGTTGTTTAATAGCCGGGAAAGTCAATACAGCGGACGTGACTAAAGGCACATGGTCTATGTTTTAATACTTTTATTGCACATACTGGTAGAAGCAATATTTTCAAGAAAACCTAACATTAAATAAAGTATATTTTTATAATAATGAAGTCTATGGAAGTGAAGAGAAATAACATCTGGGCTTACATTTTGTTTACGTATTGCTTTGAACTTCCAAAACCACTTTAAATTTCTAGGTTTATTTACGAACATCTTGTACTAAAGTAGACAGAATACCGGCAAGATTAGATGCTGTGTTTACTATTCATCTACTCTTTGGAAGCATTTGAAGTCGTTTCATTTCTTCTTTGTGTTTAAAGCGAAAATCTAGCTGTCGTCGTCGTATTTAAAAAAAATGAATAAATAGAGGTCCGTAACTCTAGAATTCTTAAATAGTGTGACGATTGGAAGAAAACAAGAATTGCTTGAGAGAGATCTGATAGGTTAACTCACTCCCAAGGTGTTTGCGCCGAGTAGCCAGTGGTCTTAGCGCATCTTCAATTAACAAAGGTCAGAAGGATTTGGGAAGTCTAGTGGTTTTCCGCTGAGCGGCACATGTTTCTGCTAAAAGAGATTGCCAAGATAGGTTAGGTTAGAAATTGGCATGTTTTAGTCACCTTACTTTACTAAAATTTACTTTCAAGACTAAAAATGTTTTATAGTGTATAAATCTAAGAATGTACCATTGCCTATGTACCATTGACAAACGTAATAAACCTTTAGGCAGAGTGTATAAGAATACAGGGAGCGAAAGAATGTAACCGCTTAGAATAATCTCTAGACCTTTAAAACCCTTTTGACCTTTATCAACTGGAGATCCTCACACCACTGGCCACTCAGCAGATACAACCCACACCCAAGCCATCAGTTCACTATCTGCTGACCTAAAAACATGGGTTTTTAGTGTAGCTAGCCGATTGAACCAACTGAAGGATAATATTAGCAGAGTGGATAGTAGATATATTACCAAGAAATCTGAGAAGTGGTACCACTAGCAGGGGCAAATCTTCCAAGCGCTCCACTTCATTCCGCATAACTTTCATACATAACATTCTTCATAAATTTCTTCCTAGCATTGACTCGTTTTCAATTATATTTGACAAAATACAGCTCCAAACCCACACTGTTCAGAATCTCAGTTAATGACATTTTCCTACCTCTATAATGAAGTCTCTACATCAACTCTTGTTATCTCTCTACCCTGAAGCTATTAAGAGTATTCAAGAGACTGGAGATCTTTATTTTATGTTCTTTTCTCTCTTTCTATAAGACAAAGATGACTGAAAGGTTTTCGTTTTTAAACAACAAGAAAAAAAGGAGAGGAACTCCCATTTTCCTTTAGTGTAATCGTAATTGTTTTACAACATATTTAAGTTTTAATTATTCCTTAAAATTAATTTATCCGAAAGAAGTAGTTACATCTATCAAAATGTTAGATTATTTTTGTTATTACGTTTTTTTTCTGTGAGTATGTTTTTGTAAATGTAATTTTATCGTCTAATAATAAAAGCTACGTTGCCATATTTCCTTTGCGATGTTAAAGTAACTACGATTTTATGATTTTAAATATAGTGTATATATCTGCATATCAGCTTTTTAGTAACCCTAGCTCCGAATATTGAAATTCGAATATTAATAGTTTTAGGTGATATTAATATGTCTGTAAAATAAGAGATAAAAAACTGGATATTACTTTGAGTACTGACTTACTACGTATATGAAGGGAATAATCAATTAACTGGTGTAAAAACCCCTGTCGTGTGTATAATACGAAATAAATCAGTGAATACTGAATATTCTACTTTGTGACTATATTGATATAATTATTGCTGTGAAGTATTCAAGATGTATGTTTCAACATTGTACTCGTCTAGTTGCGGTCCAAACTTTACGGTCAGAAGACATGCAGAACTATTTTTAGAACCACTTTCCTCGCTTACTTTTCTATTAATTAATATCCCTTTAGATATTTATTAACGTTAAATATTTAGAATACAATTTTCTGATCGGCAATCGAAGCTTTGTCATGATTTGTATTCAAATAACTTGTATCTTATGAAAATTCGGGGGAAAATATATCAGCGTGTTTAACTTCCTTCGGTTATGAATTTATTTTGCATAAACCCTAATTATATTAATTTGAGATTAACGATATGTTCAAATAAACTGATGATCTCCCTGAAAAAAAGGCAACCATAATTGTTACTCGTGAAAGAATTATAATTCTACAAAAAAAAAAAAAAAAAAAAAATCTAAACAATCATAAATATACGACCTTAATTTTTCAAGTTATTGAACAAAATATTTGGAGATCTCCTGACCTTAGGATTTGTTTCTTTGTTTCTTGAAAAACATAAGTTTGGAGCACTTCAATTTTAACACGATAAAGCTAAGATTTTTTTTCAGAAATGATCATTTTTTACTGACGAAATAATTGATAAAAAAAAATCTATAAGCTTTCCCAGGTTAAAATAAACATTCTTTCTTGTATTTTGGCTCAAAACTGATGTTTTTTCGAAAATCAGGTATACATGAAATATATTCTCAGTTTTCTTTAAAAGTTTCTTATTTTTTTCAGCGTTAAATAACAAAGGTACAAAAGTAAAATATTTATAAAAAATTGAGTTGTCTTTTAAATGGTCCTGAAAGCACCCTAAACAAAGAATTAGCAATGTAATTCTATTTTCCAATCGATACCAAAATAACTTTTGCTGTAAACATTATTTTTCAATGCTTGCCGCTTGAGATGTTCACTTGTCCCAATTTAAAGGACGCATTCTATAATTGATCCTCAGCACTTAAACAATAACATCATATTAATTTTATTGTCTTCATCCTTCTTAAAAATCTTCTTTATTTCTCCTAATTAAAAAAATCTAGTTCTAACGACGCACTCTGTATTGATCCTTAGGACTTTGGAAATAACATCTTAATAATTTTAGTGTCTTCATCCTTCTTAAAAATCTTCTTTATTTCACCTAATTAAAAAATCTAGTTCTAACGACGCACTCTGTATTGCTCCTTAGGACTTTGGAAATAACATCTTATTAATTTTAGTGTCTTCATCCTTCTTAAAAATCTTCTTTATTTCTCCTAATTAAAAAAATCTAGTTCTAACGACGCACTCTGTATTGATCCTTAGGACTTTGGAAACAACATCTTATTAATTTTAGTGTCTTCATCCTTCTTAAAAATCTTCTTTATTTCTAATAATTTAAAAAATCTAGTTCTAACGGCGCACTCTGTATTGATCCTTAGGACTTTGGAAATAACATCGTATTAATTTTAGTGTCTTCATCCTTCTTAAATTTTTTTTTTATTTCTCCTAATTAAAAAAATCTAGTTCTAACGACGCACTCTGTATTGATCCTTAGGACTTTGGAAATAACATCTTATTAATTTTAGTGTCTTCATCCTTGTTAAAAATCTTCTTTATTTCTCGTAATTAAAAAAATCTAGTTCTAACGACGCACTCTGTATTGATCCTTAGGACTTTGGAAATAACATCTTATTAATTTTAGTGTCTTCATCCTTCTTAAAAATCTTCTTTATTTCTCCTAATTTAAAAAATCTAGTTCTAACGACGCACTCTGTATTGATCCTTAGGACTTTGGAAATAACATCTTATTAATTATAGTGTCTTCATCCTTGTTAAAAATCTTCTTTATTTCTCGTAATTAAAAAAATCTAGTTCTAACGACGCTCTCTGTATTGATCCTTAGGACTTTGGAAATAACATCTTATTAATTTTAGTGTCTTCATCCTTCTTAAAAATCTTCTTTATTTCTCCTAATTAAAAAAATCTAGTTCTAACGACGCACTCTGTATTGATCCTTAGGACTTTGGAAACAACATCTTATTAATTTTAGTGTCTTCATCCTTCTTAAAAATCTTCTTTATTTCTAATAATTTAAAAAATCTAGTTCTAACGGCGCACTCTGTATTGATCCTTAGGACTTTGGAAATAACATCGTATTAATTTTAGTGTCTTCATCCTTCTTAAATTTTTTTTTTATTTCTCCTAATTAAAAAAATCTAGTTCTAACGACGCACTCTGTATTGATCCTTAGGACTTTGGAAATAACATCTTATTAATTTTAGTGTCTTCATCCTTGTTAAAAATCTTCTTTATTTCTCGTAATTAAAAAAATCTAGTTCTAACGACGCACTCTGTATTGATCCTTAGGACTTTGGAAATAACATCTTATTAATTTTAGTGTCTTCATCCTTCTTAAAAATCTTCTTTATTTCTCCTAATTTAAAAAATCTAGTTCTAACGACGCACTCTGTATTGATCCTTAGGACTTTGGAAATAACATCTTATTAATTATAGTGTCTTCATCCTTCTTAAAAATCTTCTTTATTTCTCGTAATTAAAAAAATCTAGTTCTAACGACGCACTCTGTATTGATCCTTAGGACTTTGGAAATAACATCTTATTAATTTTAGTGTCTTCATCCTTCTTAAAAATCTTCTTTATTTCTCCTAATTTAAAAAATCTAGTTCTAACGACGCACTCTGTATTGATCCTTAGGACTTTGGAAATAACATCTTATTAATTATAGTGTCTTCATCCTTCTTAAAAATCTTCTTTATTTCTCCTAATTAAAAAAATCTAGTTCTAACGACGCACTCTGTATTGATCCTTAGGACTTTGGAAATAACATCTTATTAATTTTAGTGTCTTCATCCTTCTTAAAAATCTTCTTTATTTCTCCTAATTTAAAAAATCTAGTTCTAACGACGCACTCTGTATTGATCCTTAGAACTTTGGAAATAACATCTTATTAATTTTAGTGTCTTCATCCTTCTTAAAAATCTTCTTTATTTCTCCTAATTAAAAAAATCTAGTTCTAACGACGCACTCTGTATTGATCCTTAGAACTTTGGAAATAACATCTTATTAATTTTAGTGTCTTCATCCTTCTTAAAAATCTTCTTTATTTCTCCTAATTAAAAAAATCTAGTTCTAACGACGCACTCTGTATTGATCCTTAGAACTTTGGAAATAACATCTTATTAATTTTAGTGTCTTCATCCTTCTTAAAAATCTTCTTTATTTCTCCTAATTAAAAAAATCTAGTTCTAACGACGCACTCTGTATTGATCCTTAGAACTTTGGAAATAACATCTTATTAATTTTAGTGTCTTCTTCCTTCTTAGAAATCTTCTTTATTTCTCCTAATTAAAAAAATCTAGTTCTAACGACGCACTCTGTATTGATCCTTAGAACTTTGGAAATAACATCTTATTAATTTTACTGTCTTCATCCTTCTTAAAAATCTTCTTTATTTCTCCTAATTAAAATTTTTTAGTTCTAACGACGCACTCTGTATTGATCCTTAGGACTTTGGAAATAACATCTTATTAATTTTAGTGTCTTCATCCTTCTTAAAAATCTTCTTTATTTCTCCTAATTAAAATTTTTTAGTTCTAACGACGCACTCTGTATTGATCCTTAGGACTTTGGAAATAACATTGTATTTAATTGTAATGACTATCCTTCTCAAATATTTTCTGGTTTTCTCCTAATTAAAAACTTCTACTTCATAAAGATGGCGTAGACAAAATTGCGTCTGTTATAAATTATGAAATCTTTGACTTAAAATAATGATTCTAAATCTGAAAGAGCGACACAAATATAAAACACTTATAAATTTTTTTCTTTATTTCTCCTAAATTAAATTCAATAGAAAATTCATTAAACGCGAATGGCGCGAATTTCTTCTTTTTTCTCTGAGAGGGGGCTGAACCTCAATGCTTAGATCATTAATTGTAGCCCTGCCCTACCTTGGCTCCAGTGTATGATTTATTCATCTCGTAGTCGCGACTCAAAGACAAGTCACCTTTCCAAATGTCTACATTCCATCAATCAAAGTCTTATTTTAAATTCCACTCCGTAGTTTGTCAATCCTTGTATCTGTCTACCTCAACTATTCAAATGGTAGTTTCGTTGTCACAGGATAAGCAATCGCACTCTCTTATATTAAATTCCGTCATATTGTTCAAGTTTAAATTTAATATTGTTACCTCACGCTAGTGAGTTTGTAGCGGTTTTAAGAGCAATTTTTAAAATACAGCTTCTGCTCTATAATGTTTACCTCTTTTTAATAAACATTACTTTGAATATTCTCAAAAAGAGAAATATTGGTATAAACGAAACTATCGGAAGTAGTTTTAATATACTTCCTTTTTATTAATCTATGAGTACACAGTTGTCGAAAAGTCGGTTTTGAAAGGAGGGGGGAAGGTTTGAAATTACTGGTTTACTCATTTGAAGGGATTAAAATTGACCGAGTTTTGGTGTTTTAGAAGTGGCGATAAATTTTGCGAGCGTTGAAGAAAGAAACAAATAAAACCTCTAGCCTCGACTACTGAAGGAACTTATATCCGTCGTGAAAATCTGAAAAGGTAAGATGAAAGAGAGGGATCTAACCCAAGACTACATGAAGATGTAGATCCAGCTTGAGTATACAAATTAAGGTTATATAACGAAAACCAAATCAACTTCGAACTAATCTCATTTTCTTTGATATTTAATAATGAACAGATTTGTTATTAACGATTTTAATTTTTTTTTTAATGGAGTTTTAAATGATCTTTGTGCGCACCACACGTTGATTACATAGTGTTCTTTAATGTTTTTGTGTTCGTTGTCCGTGTAATTGTGTTGACGTCCTCTGAAGAATGAAGAGTTATTAATGAAACTTTGATGATGAAACGTACGCTTTGAAACGAATCGTAAAGATGTAAAAATTTATTTACTTTTACGGAATTAAAAAATTCTAAATATTACATTTATTTTAATCAAATTCGTGACTTGATACCGTAAACATTGATATAAAAAAAAAGGTATTGCAATTTATATTGTACGCTCACCACCAAATAAGAATAAATTGTGTGTGTTACTTTAAAATGTCCCTAAATTGCGATTTAAGTAATGAAATTGCACCGTCCAAACGAAAAGTTTTTCAGTCTTTTTTCGACTGTAAATTTTACTTACAAATACAAAAGCAATTAAAATTAGATCGTCGCAAGTAGAGTTTAACCAAAACGTTGTTACTTATTATTTCATTCGGACCTAACCTTGGCAGTACTATTTTTACTTTGTCACATCCTAAGAAACTTATAATTGGCGGACGTTTTGGCCACCGCTCGCAGAGACATTAATTTTTTTGACAGCTTTACTTTGTCGTACATGGGAACATTCTTTTGTGATGTGCGTCACGTTTCTTTAATGTCGTCAGTAGTTATGGCAATAAGTTACAAGATAAATTCCAATTTCGAAAGGTTAGGTTAGGTTACGGAATTAGGTTAGGTTAGGTTACGGAATTCAAAAGAAAATGTTGCGTAAAATAGAAAATGTACGAAAAAAACAAACTTTATAGGAATATTTTAAGAAAATTATGTTTAAAAAACTACGATTTTCTATTGAGTTTTTCACAAGTTCACAAACTTTAGTGAGTTTAATTTTCAATCTCTCATATGTACGTAGTAAAGAGAAAGTTTTTTGGTATTTCTCTATTATACAGACCCCCCCCCCCCTTATTCAGTACATTGAACAAGAACTAATTAATATGCTAAACTATTTCTAGTGATTCTAGCTACCACAAATTTAATCTACATTTTAGTTTACCAACAACTCGAATATGTTAGGTTAGGTCAGGTTATGTGAGGTTAGGTTAGGTTAGGTCAGGTATGTTATATATTGAAATAAACTTATGAAATTATTCAGTTTAAAACCAACATAAGTTAATAAAATCAGCAAAATAACAACAAGAACTGTTATTAAATACAAACAATGATTCTCGTAAGGTTAGGTTAGGTTGAGTTAGGTTTAGTTAGGTTAGGTCAGGTATGTTATATATTGAAATAAACTTATGAAATTATTCCGTTTAAAACCAACATAAGTTAATAAAATCAGCAAAATAACAACAAGAACTGTTATTAAATACAAACAATAATTCTCGTAAGGTTAGGTTAGGTTGAGTTAGGTTAGGTTAGGTTAGGTTAGGTCAGGTATGTTATGTATTGAAATAAATTTATGAAATTATTCCGTTTAAAACCAAAATAAGTAAATAAAATCAGCAAAATAACAACAAGAACTGTTATTAAATACAAACAATAATTCTCGTAAGGTTAGGTTGAGTTAGGTTAGGTTAGGTTAGGTCAGGTATGTTATGTATTGAAATAAACTTATGAAATTATTCCGTTTAAAACCAACATAAGTTAATAAAATCAGCAAAATAACATCAAGAACTGTTATTAAATACAAACAATAATTCTCGTAACGTTAGGTTAGGTTAGGTTAGGTTGAGTTAGGTTAGGGTAGGTTAGGCCAGGTATGTTATATATTGAAATAAACTTATGAAATTATTCAGTTTAAAACCAACGTAAGTTAATAAAATCAGCAAAATAACAACAAGAACTGTTATTAAATACAAACAATGATTCTCGTAAGAGTGTTGTTAGCTACAACTAAAAAGTTCCCATTACACAATAAATACAATACCAAGTTTGTTCTAGTGAATTACCGAGTAATATTTTTTTACTAATATCTTAGCTATCCTTTGTTGTACAATAAAAACAAAGTCATCATCTTATTCAGCTATAAAAGAGATAGAAAATTAGGGGTCTTATAATTATTTGTGCGTAAAATCAAAGGTTTTTGAAATATTTCATATCAAGATTTAAAAACTTCAATTTTGACTGATATTGAAACAGTTAAGCGACATTAAAATTTGTATGTACATGTTAGCGCATTCTGAACTGCGTTCTCAAAACTACAACTATTCGCTTCGCATGTCTTGAACTTTATAGAAATCCGTGCTATGGGACTTTATAGGTAAGAATCCTTATAATCGCCAGGACGAGTTTTTGTTCACCCTGTATATAATTGGCATTTGAACATTTTTCATTAAAATTTGTTAATAAATTTAACAATGAAAATAAATAGAATTGCAAAATTTAGTTTTTTAATCAACTCTTAGAGGTTAGCTTGAAACTAATTTTGTTTTGTTATTAATTTCCAAGGCCCCCTCACTGCGTTTCCTTGCTTTGCTTTGTTTTAATAGTGCTATATTTAATCAAATGACTTCAGCGTGCCATTGTTATTATAACTTTGATTTGTTCTAGTAGTTCTTAAAGTTAAGTTAATGACTGAAACATTGCCATAAAACTGTATTGTTATTATTAATATTTCTTACTCATTCCTAATAGATTGAGGAAGTGTTTTAATAAACATTACTAAGCTTTAATTTTTCTTACTTTATTTGAACTTTGGTTGTATATTCAGGACAAAAATCCTTCAACGCACTTCAAATGATCAAATTTGTTCTTTCTTGAATACAAAAAAAAAAAAAAAAAAAAAAATTTAACAGTTTTAAATAGATTCGTTTGTCTTGAGAGTTGTTGCATTACCTTAAAGTGTTATTTTAAACAATGAGCTAAGTATAGAAATTATTCATGAATTTTAATGACATTTAAAGAAAAAATTCTTCTTTATGAAGATAAATAACCATCCTAATAATACTGAGTAAAACAATTTGAAACATAACCTAAAAATCACATTTTGTATAAAAGTTTTAGACCTTGTAATATGTCTAATGATAGACTTTAAACTAAATTTCTCTCCCCCGTAAGTCTAATAATCGTGCAGGCTTTAAACTGAGTTCCCCCCTCCCTTCTTTCTTTTCGAAGAGTGCGTTTTTCAAATATTTCTACTCGAAATTTAGCATGGTTGTTATTTATATAAGAATCATTCACCCTAAGTTTCATTAAAATCTAACAATACGTTCTAAAGTATATGTAAATTTTGAGATGATGTAAGAATTTATTGGAAGTCGAATCAACTTCTAACTCGTTTTATTTTCATTGTAATTTAATAATGAACGAATTTAGTGTCACTATTTTTTTCATAAGAGGGAAGAATTTCATGTAAATAAAATTTTTAATACCAAATATCACTTCGAAATATGGAGAAGTTTTCTTTATAGTTTTTAAATGTTACCAAGCACCGATTTAAGCGATAAAATTACATTCTTCAGACCCCAAAGTGTTGGTCGACTGTTGATCAAGTTTACCTTTCTGGTTTATAATGTGAATAGTTGTTTTCAAAGTGGATTCACATTTTGATCTAGCGTCGTGAGGAAAACAAGGATCACTACAACGGGTAGTGAATTCGTCTTACGTTGGTTAGAATTATGACGATGGGAACTCGAAATTCTGACTACCCAATTGTAAACCGTCTAACAGGTCCTAAGTCTTTCACAGACTATTACGCCACAGAATTATAATTGAAAATTAAAAAGCACAATGAATATTAAAGCAATGATTAAACAATACAGTAGATTTCTCTTCTATGATTGAATTAAATCAATCTCGTCAGGTTATTTGGTAAAACAAATAATAGGCATACAACAATGAAAAGAGAATGTACTGATAGATATTGTTCTAGGGAGGTGGTGAAGGTGCTATGGTTGACAGAGTTGATGGAGTGGGAGGACGTAATAGTGTAAATTGTTTACTGCACTATAATGAATCGGGTTTACTGTTGCAATTCCACATACAGGGTGTTGGAAAAGTATGTAAACTGTTTGAACAATCTTCTGTTCTTGTTAGGAATTAAGCTTTACATTTGAGCAACTTTTTATGAAATTATTGGAGCCAATCGAGCGATTATATTTTAGGTGATCAATTAGGATAAAAATCACAATTTTTTAACAAAATCAGATATACGATGTATAAGAAATTATTGCAGATCGACGTATAGAAAAAGAGGGGAAAACCTTTGTCTAGGGATCTCAAAACCGATTTATCCCCAAACATCTCATTGATTCATAGAATAAGAAAATAAAAAGGGTTGGAAAGTAAGTGGAGCTGGGAATGGTCGCTTCCTAACAAAAGCTGTCTCAAAGTAGCACTCGGAAAGGGTTAATGAGATACTGTCTCCCTAGTGTAACAGAGCAAGTCCCAAATCAGCTCAGACAATCATTGGAAGTCATGTGGATCTCCAATAAGGACGATGTTAGTAGGGGTGAGATTGTGTGGATCCTGTGTACACTATCCATTGATAAACGAAAGTTAAGTTTAGTTATAGTTTTAGTATTGTATCACTGAGGATGGCGACTTTGCCGTTGAAACGCGTTTGAATAAATAAACGTAATTTTTGTGAGATCTTGTGATCGAGTTTTTGTTTCTTTCTTTTACAAATTCGTTTTTTTAAATCTATTAAAACTCGCAAACAGTGAGATCTACTGTACAGAACCACTAGTTAATTCAGTTCAGGTTCCAAATATTAATTAAGAGAGCAGTGTTATCGTAGATCTCTATAATATAATCTAAAGCAGTGGCTAGAGGCTACGGTAACCCCAAGTTTCATTAGAATAATTTGTCAATAGTAGCAAATTTTTTACATTTTAATGAACAATTTTGTTAATACTGATGTAATGAATTGTAAGGATGTTCGTAAACTGACTAGCACGCAAATCCCATTAGGGAACAGCTATTGCATTACTTTAATACAGTTATTGGCTTTTAGCTAATATCCTTATTGGTAATATACCTGTTGCTATCATCTTCAGTGTGTTATGTGCACCGATCATGGTTCCTACACTTGATGTATTTGTAAACAATATTTTTAGTTTTACCATTAGACGCAGCAGGTGCCGGATTGCTGCTACAATGTGTTAGACAATCCGAATTGATTACTTTTCATCAGCAACCATCGATCATAACTCTGAAACTGCTGCACCGATTTAAAACGTGTTCCCAAATTAGCAGAAATCATATACCAATTTTTACGGGACTTCATTTTAATAAAATAGGGAAAATGTGATTTCCTACTTTTCAGTAAGAAAAAATGATTTTAACTCGGAAAATATTGCACCGAAATCTAAAACGTTTTCGGTTTCAATAAACATTCAAATCATGTTATATGTAATTAAGCTAAACAACTACTCCGGACCCACTCTTATAGCTACAGCGGTGGGGATGGTCTCTTTGACAAGTTTAGGGTCTGAAGATCAATCACGTATATACAAAACGTGACCTTGTGATCTGACTTTACAGTGACCAGGGCACTTTTTCGGGATTTTTGGAGACAACTCTTATGGCCTATTTATTGGCCGATTTTCATAGGAGTTTGTTTAAAATGAAGGAACATTTTGCTATTATTTGTAAAAAAATTATAAAATGTCATTTTTATTTCTTTTTATATTAAAAAAAAACATTTTGTTCAACACACGTTATCAGTCCTATTCTGTGTTCAATCACAAATCACACTACATTCACTATTATACACATTTTGATCTTTTGGACCTAATCAGCTGTTTTAAAATTGCATTGTTATATTGGTTTCTATGGTAACTTAACTTTTAATAGAGTTTGAAAACATTTTCCACATTATTTCACATTGGCCTATGCTAGGCCTAACCTATCTTTGTGCGCTGAAGAACTATTTCACGCTCACTCAATCTACAGAAGCGTAGGGTCTAAAGATCAATATATATATATATATAGAGAGAGAGAGAGAGAGAGAGAGAGAGAGAGAGAGAGAGAGAGAGAGAGAGAGAGAGAGAGAGAGAGAGAGAGAGAGAGAGAGAGAGAGAGAGAGAGAGAGAGAGAGAGAGAGAGAGAGAGAGAGAGAGAGAGAGAGAGAGAGAGAGAGAGAGAGAGAGAGAGAGAGAGAGAGAGAGAGAGAGAGAGAGAGAGAGAGAGAGAGAGAGAGAGAACTTGACCTTATGACCTAACCCAAGGTCACTTTTGCGGGTTTTTTAGTATGGTTTTTGGTTAGAACCCAAATTAATATTAATACCTGTTCCTGGAGTTCCCGAGCCTCCCGTTGCTCAAGGACAAATTGTTTTTCCTAACGATTCCGACCTCGGAAGGCTTTTCTTTTTACCTAGTATCTCATATTTGTCAATGGAAAAGTGTTGTTGCTGAACATTGTAAGACAATGTGTAACATTTTAGTGTTCTTTTTACTTTTGAAGACTACTTTGTAACAACTTCAGAACTGCCGAACCAATTTTAGTCAAAGATAGCTTGATAAAGTACCTACATAGAATTAAAAACTGTATGAAAATCGGAAAAGACGGTTAACTTATAGTGAGCGGACTTGGCAAATCCGAGGAATGCTAGGTGGATCTTGTGGTCTTGATTTAGATTCTATCTTTCATCTTTCCTATCACCTCTATCGACCTTGACGATATCAGAGTGTTCTATTCTAGTGGTCTTCATTTTACACTTTTTACCTAACCTAACCTAACCTATCGACCTTGTCGCTATCAGAGTGTTCTATTCTAGCGGTCTTCATTTTACACTTTTTACCTAACCTAACCTATCGACCTTGTCGCTATCAGAGTGTTCTATTCTAGCGGTCTTCATTTTACACTTTTTACCTAACCTAACCAAACCTAACCTATCGACCTTGTCGCTATCAGAGTGTTCTATTTTAGCGGTCTTCATTTTACACTTTTTACCTAACCTAACCTAACCTAATCTAACCTAACCTATCGACCTTGACGCTATCAGATTGTTCTATTCTAGCGGTCTTCATTTTACACTTTTTACCTAACCTAACCTATCGACCTTGTCGCTATCAGAGTGTTCTCTTTTAGCGGTCTTCATTTTACACTTTTTACCTAACCTAACCTAACCTAATCTAACCTAACCTATCGACCTTGACGCTATCAGATTGTTCTATTCTAGCGGTCTTCATTTTACACTTTTTACCTAACCTAACCCAACCTAACCTAACCTAACCTAACCTATCGACCTTGACGCTATCAGAATGTTCTATTCTAGCGGTCTTCATTTTACACTTTTTACCTAACCTAACCAAACCTAACCTATCGACCTTGTCGCTATCAGAGTGTTCTATTTTAGCGGTCTTCATTTTACACTTTTTACCTAACCTAACCTAACCTAATCTAACCTAACCTATCGACCTTGACGCTATCAGATTGTTCTATTCTAGCGGTCTTCATTTTACACTTTTTACCTAACCTAACCAAACCTAACCTATCGACCTTGTCGCTATCAGAGTGTTCTCTTTTAGCGGTCTTCATTTTACACTTTTTACCTAACCTAACCTAACCTAATCTAACCTAACCTATCGACCTTGACGCTATCAGATTGTTCTATTCTAGCGGTCTTCATTTTACACTTTTTACCTAACCTAACCCAACCTAACCTAACCTAACCTAACCTAACCTATCGACCTTGACGCTATCAGAATGTTCTATTCTAGCGGTCTTCATTTTACACTTTTTACATAACCTAACCTATCGACCTTGTCGCTATCAGAGTGTTCTATTCTAGCGGTCTTCATTTTAAACTTTTTACCTAACCTAACCTAACCTAACCTAACCTATTGACCTTGTCGCTATCAGAGTGTTCTATTCTAGCGGTCTTCATTTTACACTTTTTACTTAACCTAACCTATCGACCTTGTCGCTATCAGAGTGTTCTATTCTAGCGGTCTTCATTTTGAACTTTTTACCTAACCTAACCTATCGACCTTGTCGCTATCAGAGTGTTCTATTCTAGCGGTCTTCATTTTACACTTTTTACCTAACCTAACCTATTGACCTTGTCCCTATCAGAGTGTTCTATTCTAGCGGTCTTCATTTTACACTTTTTACCTAACCTAACCTATCGACCTTGTCGCTATCAGAGTGTTCTATTCTAGCGGTCTTCATTTTACACTTTTTACCTAACCTAACCACACCCAACCTAACCTAACCTAACCTAACCTATCGACCTTGGCGCTATCAGAGTGTTCTATTCTAGCGGTCTTTTTACACTTTTTACCTAACCTAACCTATCGACCTTGTCGCTATCAGAGTGTTCTATTCTAGCGGTATTTTTACCTAACCTAACCTAACCTAATCTAACCTATCGACCTTGTCGCTATCAGAGTGTTCTATTCTAGCGGTCATTTTACACTTTTTACCTAGCCTAACCTATCGACCTTGGCGCTATCAGAGTGTTCTATTCTAGCGGTCATTTTACACTTTTTACCTAGCCTAACCTATCGACCTTGGCGCTATCAGAGTGTTCTATTCTAGCGGTCTTTTTACACTTTTTACCTAACCTAACCTATCGACCTTGTCGCTATCAGAGTGTTCTATTCTAGCGGTCTTTTTACACTTTTTACCTAACCTAACCTAACCTATCGACCTTGTCGCTATCAGAGTGTTCTATTCTAGCGGTATTTTTACCTAACCTAACCTAACCTATCGACCTTGTCGCTATCAGAGTGTTCTATTCTAGCAGTCTTCATTTTACACTTTTTACCTAACCTAACCTATCGACCATGTCGCTATCAGAGTGTTCTATTCTAGCGGTCTTCATTTTACACTTTTTACCTAACCTAACCTAACCTAATCTAACCTATCGACCTTGTCGCTATCAGAGTGTTCTATTCTAGCGGTCTTCATTTTACACTTTTTACAAGGCGATGATTTTCAGATCAATTCGTAAGTAACCAAAGAGCTTTGTTCTCTATAAAATGTATTTTTTACAGCATAACCTCAAAACCGTTATCTACGTTCCGTCACATAATATCGATTATTAAATGTACGTTTCTAGTGTGATACATATCAAATGACTAACTATAATCAGGTCGTTCATACGGATAAACTGCAACGGAATGCAGTTTTATATTAAACTTGCTTTCTAATCTTTTTGCATACAAGTATAAATTCTCCAGATACAGTGTTTCTACGTTTCCCTTTCTGTTTCTCCATGTCTTGTTACATGTTTTGCATGTGTTAGCAGATATCTGTGAATTGTTTTGTATGTAATTAGTAGACCGTTAAGTGCGTCCGTATATAATGCTTGTTAGATGTTTGATTAGTGAATACTGTAGTAACAGTTCTTACAGTATAATGAGCACCGATCATGATCCCCTTAGAACAAGTTTTGAGTTTTAAAGTTCGTTTTATTAGGTCAATAGGAAATTTGCCGTCTTTTGTGTATAGAAAATTTTATAGACGACGTTTCGAGGGTATAAATCAATCACCAACATCAAGTGATAAACCTAGAGCACGGGTGGAAGAAACTTTTTTTTTAGTTTTATCATCAAGTCTTGATAACGATAGTTTATTTATACTTTCGAAAAGTCTTTATATACACAATTGATAAGCAAACTTCTGATTACCATGTCAATAATACGCTTTGGGTGTTCTTTTAAATTTACGGTTCACTTTAATAGGAAGGCACTAAACCACTTTCTCTTTCTACCATAGAGAGAACAATAACTTGTCTTTTATCAACCCTTGCCAGATCATAGAGATTGATTACTCGCAATTTCTTAACGTCCAACATCTCCGCCCTTCATACCTCATCCCACTGTACCCTACACTGACTATAAGAAAATGGTCAGCAGTTTCCTTAGAGTTATATCGCAAGTAGATCTTTCTCCCCCCCCCCCCACCGTGAAAGATGCCTACTTAACACACAATGCCATGTAATGACCTACCTTTCCTTTGTAGTCCGATTAGCCTATTTCTTCTCATCGATTCTTTTAACGAAGGTCCTGGAGTGTCTACAGTATTTTCACTTATGTAAATGCATCATCTAGGCGCGTGCGCTCGTGTGTGTGTTAGTGCGGATGTGTTTTTCTTCAATTGACTGCATATTTGGTAGAAATATATTTTTTTACAATAATTTGAACAAGTTCGTTGACAAAGAAGTAGGTTTTACGAACGGCGGCCGTTGAACAGTAGGAAACGCAGGGTCAAGTAATGATCCAAATACGAACATGGTCCTGGGTAACTCGTGGGTAACATGGTCCTGGGTAACTCGTGGGTAACATGGTCCTGGGTAACTCGTGGGTAACATGGTCCTGGGTAACTCGTGGGTAACATGGTCCTGGGTAACTCGTGGGTAACATGGCCCTGGGTAACTCGTGGGTAACATGGCCCTGGGTAACTCGTGGGTAACAGGGTCCTGGGTAACTCGTGGGTAACATGGTCCTGGGTAACTCGTCTGTACGTAAGTACGATAGCAGCCACAAAAATTAAGATAGGAACATGAAATTCTGTATAGGGAATTAAAATGTACTCTTGTAGAATTCAATTAAAACTCAGAAAATTGGAATTTAAAATTACAAAATAGCTGTCATTTTAAACAGGTTTGTTCATATCTTGTGTGTTATATAACTTAATAACATTAAATTAGAACAAATTTGCAAATTTCAATTCTACTTGTAACGGTAGCAATCTCAACTCTCTACGAAATAAGGAATATATTTCCAACTCTGACCACCCAAGCCTACAAAATGAAAGTAGTAATATACACAATTACGAGGTTTAGCACAGTACAACTTAACATTTCTTACTACGCCCAAGAAACCAACTTTATGCATTTATTTGGATGAATGTATTTCATTTAGTTTGGTTAATCACCACTATGGAGCCCATCAATTTGTTTTGTAAGGCGATGATGACAAGAGGTATTTCGCCTTTAAACAATGGGGGGGGGGACTGCTTAGAATTTCTAATTAATGCCAACTAGTGAATAAGTATATTTTAAATAATGTACAAAATTTGCATGATGTCTTTATGACCTACCATTAGTGGGAAGCATTCGTTAGCATTTTTATGTAAAGAACACTTTAAAGTTGCAGATTTAATTTAGTTGAAGTAACTATCTCCCCCCCCCCCAGTGTGTATTATAATCCGCTCCACACCCAAATAGGCTTGTTAATCGCCAACGCTTATTCAGCCACAAAAGCCTGTTCATTACAATTTTACTACATCTGTATTTAGATTACGGTAGCATCTGGACATATATAATGCAATGCGTATAGTTATTGACTGAACCGGAGGAATATTTCTGTAGCTCATTTTAGAGCTAAGAATAAGAAATAACTTTATATAAACATACTAGGTCTTGAACTCTTCGTTTTCCGTTTGTTGGCAATTTTGGGTTTTACAAAAAAAAAAAATAATAATAAAAAAAAATAAATAAATCAGAAAGAAGTGAACATTATTTGGTAAACGCATTATTTAAGTAACCTTTTAGCAATATACCAGAAAATTATGATTTATTTTATAAATTATCATGATGACGGGAGTGTATTGTGTGTAATATAGAATAACCTAACCTGACCTTTTACCAGAAAAGTATGATTTTATTTTGTAAATTATCATGATGACGGGAGTTTATAATGTGTAATATAAATTAACCTAACCTGACCTTTATCTGAAAAGTATGATTTTATTTTGTAAATTATCATGATGACGGGAGTTTATAATGTGTAATATAGAATAACCTAACCTGACCTTTTACCAGAAAAGTATGATTTTATTTTGTAAATTATCATGATGACGGGAGTTTATAATGTGTAATATAGAATAACCTAACCTGACCTTTTACCAGAAAAGTATGATTTTATTTTGTAAATTGTCATGATGACGGGAGTTTATAATGTGTAATATAGATTAACCTAACCTGACCTTTATCTGAAAAGTATGATTTTATTTTGTAAATTATCATGATGACGGGAGTTTATAATGTGTAATATAGAATAACCTAACCTGACCTTTTACCAGAAAAGTATGATTTTATTTTGTAAATTATCATGATGACGGGAGTTTATAACGTGTAATATAGAATAACCTAACCTGACCTTTTACCAGAAAAGTATGATTTTATTTTGTAAATTATCATGATGACGGGAGTGTATTATGTGTAATATAGAATAACCTAACCCTGACCTTCAGAAAAGTATGATTTTATTTTGTAAATTATCATGATGACGGGAGTGTATTATGTGTAATATAGAATAACCTAACCCTGACCTTCAGAAAAGTATGATTTTATTTTGTAAATTATCATGATGACGGGAGTGTATTATGTGTAATATAGAATAACCTAATCCTGACCTTCAGAAAAATATGATTTTATTTTGTAAATTATCAAAAGTGACAGGAGTTTAAAATGTTTAATGTAGAATATCTCAAAAAGCATATTAATTACAAAATATTTACAAGAAAGAAAATATTTTCCCATTTCCACGACAAACAAATTGTTTTAAACAATTTTTTATTGGTGAAAGGATAACTGAATTGTCGACAAAAACATAATTTCTTGGTAGTTGTCTACAACACTCAAGGTTAACCTAAACGTTAAACTTAACAAAGGTAATCTTCATCAAGACTTGATAATAGGGTTTCCATTGCTACTTCAGCATCCGTATTGGGCAGCCTTGAACTTTCATAGTGCCTGCTACTGCTCCCTTTTAGCTGGTTCCCTATGTCTTCTTGGCGACAATTTTAAGTCTGAATCTCTCTTTGGAGTTCCAATATAGTGAGTACGGGAGTGGCAATTCATAGTGTACCTAGCTTGTCAGGTATCTCTTGACAAATTGATAAACTCTTGTACTCTTCAGACCTTTACGAGAGCTAGGTGTCTTTATTTTCGGTTTTAAACAACAAGAAAAACATCCGAATCATGGGTTCAGTATAGCTGTCACATTATATAGATCCAACGGATCTGTCTACCCATAATTAATAGGTTACTAGTTAGTCCTTAAGTAGTTAGTTCCTGATACTTTTCTCCGATTTTGTAAAATGAATTCGGATCCGAGGACACCTTCAAACCTAGTAACAGCTTTCCGCTGGTCTTGATAAAGACTCTAAGGAGTATTTCAAGCCTAAAGACGTTACCATTGCCAGTTGAACGCTTAATATTCCAAGAATTACTGATAGCACTGGTATAATGAAGCTAGGTCAGGGTGCCAGTGGAACCCTACCTCAAAGTTGTTCTCTTACATAATACCAACTTAACAAACCAGTTTTGTTGCATTTCTGTGAATCGATTTTGAAACTTTATAAAGTTTCCAGGTATTTTTTTTTCCGTGAACGCCCACACAAGGATACTGATGTGCTTGATACTGGTTTATGGGTCAGACTTAATACAAGTAAAACTGGTCTGGAGGCCTTTTAGTTATGCCACTTGCTGTTTTATATCAAAACATATTTAGCCATTATTGTAGCACGCATTTCATACATTTATATTACTGTTACAAAATTTCTTCAGTTTAGATAAAAACTACTATTTATATATGCACAGTTTTTCTTCTGTTGGGCTCTAACGTAAAAAGTGCTTGTATTTTTTTTATAAAACTTGAGGTTTATTATCTTCATTGATTAACTTTAACTCAGTTCTAAAGTGAAATATTTCAGTAATATTTTATAAGAATTCATAACCGCAAAATGTTTTTTTAAATGTATAATGTTATAAGTGTATAGAAATATCAAGTAATTATCCAGTTCCCTGTAACTAGTTCTTAAAGTGTTCAAAGAAGTTTCGCTCCTTTCAAATTCTATTTTGAGTTGAAATTACACACGGTACTCATCAGTATAAAGACCTAGTTTAAAAAAATAATCCAGTTGTTCCAATAATCCGTTTTAAAATGTGGTTATTTAAAACAATTAATGAAAATAACTAAAAAAATTAGTACGTTTTTGTAAAAGTCTCCAAGAGTAAATTTATTTAGCCCGTTTAATTTCGTTCAAAATATTTGATGCTAAATTTATTTATAATTTCGTTAAATTCACAACAATGCATAGCAATCAGCTGATTCTTTTAAGTTTAAATAAGTATTTAAATGGTTACATGATACAACCTACCTCTCTCACCAATGGACGCTGTTTTACTGTTACCCTTTATTCGATAGTTATGACAGTTTTACTATTCGATTGGTAATTAAACCGGCTTCAAAAATTTACTCTTGTTATGTTTATAAAAATTTGATGTTTTTGAGTTATCATTTTAAAATGTTTAATGGCCACCATTTTTAAACTGATTATTTCAAAGTTCATTTTTTCCGAAACTAAGTCTTAAGATTGATGAATGCAGTGCAAAATTTGAATTCAATCTACTAAACCGTTCTAGGAAATATATATATATATATTTAATCAAAGAAAGAAGCGTTTCCGGGCATATGTTTATAGGAACTCTTTTCTTTATTTTGACCCCCTGAATTATCTCCACGCATTACAAAAACATCCTGCATTAATATAAAACAAATAGCCTAAATACCTTCTAGTCAGCACAATTTTTATCAGATTCTTACAACATTTAACGTTAAATGGCTTAGTTAAATTTGCTAATAGGATGTATTTAAATATTTGAAGCTGGTTTTTACCTTTATTATTGATTTTTCGCTCTAGCAGACGAAATTTTGTGTCCGATTTTCATCAGATTTGGTGTGATTGTAATTTTTCCATTGTGGTTTGAAGAATTTTTAAACAGTGCCGACTCGTGATTTTAAATCGCGTAGGATTTTAACGCCGAAAGAAAAAATTTAGTCGCAACAACAATTCATTAGGTAATAGTATATAATACTACAATATATTATGTATTGAGCAAACACAATTAAATCGAGGCGAGAAGGTGTGGTTGTACTATCAAATTAACTAATATTGCACGGTAACCACTCTGTACTGTACTGATAGTTGATGCTAGAACGGAAAACCACACCATCACTAGGTTACATACGTGTCACTCTTTAATCAATCGATGCGATTCTGTGAGGATATTTTTAGATTTTTACAAGACAAGAGAGACACAATGAGAGAGAGAGAGGGGGAACCAAAGACTACTTGTGTAGATCCAGCTGTTGTATCTAGGGATACACTTGAACGGTTGCATTGCTTCTCAATTTACTGATTATAGAAATGTACAGTATTTCCTTTTAATTAGATTATTTAATATCATGATACTCGCATTCTACATTTAAGAATCACCTCTAATCTATAGCAAGCAAAACTCAGAAGAGTTAGGTTTTAACCTTTTATATATCGACATTTTGTATTTCTCTTTGTAAGAAAGAATTAGGCAAATTAAACTCTTAGTGGAATTCCCCATTCTTAGTCTTGTCTTATTATTGTTACCTTAGAAAATTGTTCTGAAATAATTATGTCTTAGTAAAATAAAGGAGCTTAACTTAACAATAACAGTTTTTTTTAAATTCCCGAGCTATTAAAGAAAATATTTCTTTTATGACAAACAATAGAGAAACAACCATTACACGATGAGTAAACAAAGCTGCGTGTTGATAATTATTATAATACTGTAACTACTTTAAAAATGTTTTCATCTTCATCAAACACTGTACAATCTTTCTCGCGTGGATACGGAAAGACTTTATTTAGATTTACACTTATTTTATAGGAAAGAATTCCCTCTCTTGGGATAGGTTTTTATGTCACTTCTCTAGATTTATTCTGACTCCTGAATCATAACTTGTTTTCTCACACAATCTGATGGGGTTTATTACTTTGAGCTATTCCGTTTCACAGATCGATATATTTTGAGTTGGTGATACGAGATTTAAGGAGGATTAATATTTAGAATTTTTTTAATCTACTTTCGAAATATAGGAAACATTTTCGGGTTTTAATGAGGAAAACCTGGACTGATTTTGATGAACATTATTCAGAGAAGTACAGTTTGTGTAATTTTACATTACTTTAATTTTTACTCCCGTTTTGAAAATTTTATGTAAATAGTAACGATCTTTTGATTTTTAATCCTTAGCGCAACAGTTCGACGACATTTTCTTGTCACCGTATTTTTAATTTCCTAACAATTTGAACTCACCAAGTTTTTGCTTTACTATGTTGGGTCATTCCTGTAATTTTTTAGAACCTCCATGGAGGTCGAACTCGGCGTTTCTTGTACACAAAACAAACTTACTAGCTTCTAGATCAACCGAAACCTTTTAAAATAACAAACTAAATTGTACTTTCCTAAAAAAAATTCAGTTCTTCATCAAAATATGTCATCGTAAAATACTGTGAAGATCATCAGATTGCTTTTCAGTTCTGAGCACTTTGAGCGAGTGGATGAAAGTGTCCCATTATTTAATTATCCTTATTGTTATTATAAGAATAAATCAAAGTAATCAATGAAGTATAATTCCGTTTATGTAAAGTTATTTCCTATTTAATTTAATCAGAAACTTATTTCATCAGAAAATCGCTCTATTGATGATGGAATAGAGTTCCGAAACGCGTCAAGTGATGCATTTAGTTATCAAATGTGACTTGAATACAGACAACAATAATTAGCCTAATCAAATTTCAAAATTTTCTGTTCATCTTTGTGAATAATGTTGCAATACAGTTTCCTCAAACAAAAATATCATAACTCTCGTTTCAGTAGACATCTGACAACCCCCAACCCTCCCCAGATAAATTAAGGTCATTGCTTGCTTCCTGCGGATACAGTGTGTAATTGCTATAAGTTCGACGCCCATACTCTATCCGGGGTGCCACTTAGAACACAGCGTCTTGTGTTAGGACAGAGATGTTTTAGTTACAAAGCTGGACATTAAAGAGGCAAAGTACAGTTCTTAAAATAATCTAAAGGTCGTAAAGATAATGAAATATTAATTAACCAGCGGATATTACAGCGATTAAGTAATTGAAGAAAGTTAATTGGAATTCTAATTATAAAGCCCGAAACAAATGCAACAAATATAGCAGAAATAAAATAGTTTTTAATCGTGAAAAAAAATTGAGTTCTTTAGTGGTATACGAACCCATGAGTTTAGTACCCCTTTGAAACCACTGAGCTACCGCAATATTTGCACAACACTGATGTAGTAGATTGCCGATTCTACCCCTTATTTATATTACGTCAATGATATAGACTATTTGAAAATATGAGTTGGTATTAAAATTTAATTAAAGTTATACAGTTTATTTGTGTTGATGAACTGAGTTTGAAATTGATATAATGTTAAACGTACCTGATCGTGGTGTACACCATACATCCAATCTAAAATTGTGAGTCTGTTTTTTGGGGAAAGGAGAGGCGGGAGGAGAAAAACAAGTAGAAATCAATATTAAAAAATATACTTAAACACTTACAACGACTTAACCATTTCATTTCGAGTTTTGTGAGTAAAACTATTTATAACCCTTTTGTTTTTTAAAACATTTTGTGTAAGACTTCTTTAATAAAAAACCCTTAGCATTTTAAGGGGGAAATTTGATTATTCCAAATTGAAACAGGATATTTTTAGCGTTTTGAGACAACTTCCTTTGAATTTAAATCTCACAACCGCGATCAGCTTAAGTCTCCTCGGACAATAAGATGTAGCAACATGACTTTGGAATCCAGGATAGGTTCGTTAGCTTGGATGTCAGCCAAGGTCGTATGTCAGGATCTACGTTGTGCAGGTAATCAGGTCCCCGTGGGTGAGATTGCAGATTAAGACTAATGATAAAAAACGCGTCATTACAAAAACTTATTTTGCGTCATTGCATTTAGAAAGTGTCAGGATCGGCCTACGCCCTCGCTGGGATCAGGACCTTTGTCGAGGAATGAAAGCGATTCTTGTACTTTAGTTTTCTGTTAAGACTTTCATGAAGATTTATTCAAGTCCAATATATGATATCAATAGTGAAGACTCAATTGGCAGCACAACAATGTATAATTGTATCTAGGTAACAATGTGTTGGGTTCAATGTTAATGCTTAGGTTTTTTTAGTGACACCTGGTAAAGTCGGGGGGGGGGGGAGTGAAACAGCGCTCTGTGTTTTTCTACAGAACTACAAAATTATAATTGCACAAACTGAGAACCAAAGTATTTATGATTTTATTTCATCAGAAGGGTAGAGATAGTTCGAACTGATGCCTCTGTGTGCACTCACCCTCTACTATTGTTTACCTTATTAACCATTTTATGAAGTATAGGGTATGTTTGGTAATCGTAAAAAAAAAATTCGAGCTTCATTTATTGAGTTTTATGATATCAGGAAACCTAAAAAGTTATTTTCCAAATGTCATCGTCGTTTTCTTCAGTACGTAAGTATGATAACGGACACAAAAATTAAGATAGGAACATGAAAGTTTATTCTGTTCATGTGGGATCCTATTGAAATTCAGAAATATATAATTGAAAGTTTCAAAATGGCGGCCGTATTAAATAGTTTTTTGTTCATATCTCGTATGTTATTCAACGTATTAGATACAAATTTACAGATTTCAATTCTGCATGTAATAGTACCAACCCGACCTCGATGAAAAATAGCGGAGTTATTGTTAAAAATGTAATTTTGAATCTTAACTGTCCAAAAAAATAAATGAGACATTCGTATAGTTGACAAAGAATGTAGACTTTTTCAAATACGTACAGCTACGAGACCCGGAAGAGCTTAGACGACACGAGCGAAGCGAGTGAAGACGGTTTAATATACAGGGTGTTTGAAAAATATGGGGCAATAATTTACGTAGTGATCACAAATTATCAATACATAAATATTATTTTATTTTCAAACATGTACAATAGGAACACTTTTTTAAAGAAACACAATTTTTGTGATTTTATGATATTTGTTACAGTTTTAACATTGTTTAAATGGAGATAACTGTTGGTATAGCAAGGAAAAAATTAATTTCTCTGTTATTCTTCGTCCAAAATAAGTTTAATAAGATATCGTTGGCATCTCTATAAAACTTACTACATTTTATGTATCTTGCAATGTTTTTTGTAAAATTAACGGTTTTCGTGAAATTTGCCGTCAAATATTTAAAATAGCCGCCATTTTGAAACGGTTTAAGATTTTTTAAAATTTATATTTTGCACAAAGATAGCGGCCAATAAGATGAACATTTGTGCAGAATCTCAACGTTGTAACTCAAACTGTTAGTTATGAATTATTTTGTAAAAAACACATACAGACAGATGCTAAACGAATCAAGATTGGACATATGTCTATATAAACTTTTTTGCTTATTTTGACCCAAGGAATCACTACGTAAATTATTGCCCCACACTTTTCGAACACCCTGTATTCATAGATAGCCGACGTTTATATAGTTATTTAGCTATAAACATTTACAAGGTTCAGAAAACCTGTGTAACATCTGTTTTAAACAAACTTACCCTATACTCTGTAAATTGGGTGAGACCCCTTGATTTACTAATACAATTTACCATTTTCTAAAGGGCCCAAGAATCCAACTTTTGGACATTGTGTGATGGGGCTGGGGAAGTACCATTATGGCCCCATCAACTTCTTTTTCATAGGAATTGTAATATTTCATTTTCTATCAGAATACTATAATATAATAGGGTCACATATGTTTTATTGTTTTGCTTTGAAGTGTTTTGTACTTGAAGGGAAAATGTTTAAATTAATTTCAGAGTTTCCCAGTCCGTGTCTAAAAGGAAAGGTCTTTCACGCACACAATCAGTTCAGCAACACGCAAACTGTGTAGCTACTGTTGGAACCTTGTGATTTGCTCGTGTTTATTTAACCGTAAGGATTAGGTCTAGATCTAACGTAATGATTACAGATTTTAATTTAATTAGGCGTTAGCAATATTTTACTTTTAAATTAAATTGCTTTTGATAGTAGAGTTTTTCAAATTGCAAAAAAAATTAAGACACTCTTAGGAATGGTAAAGAATGTATTGAACTTAATTTTTGAGGTTATACATTTCTCATTCTACAAGGTGAATTTAAAATGTAGAATTTCCAGGAATCAATTGAACTTACGGAAATAAGTGGGGGATATTTAGTATATGCATTTTTATGTACCAGTATACGAAATCGAAGTTTTTATTTTGTACATGATCAAAATATTTAATGTAGAATATATGGGCAAAAAAAATTATAACGCTAAAAATATATTGAATCTACTTTGTTTGACACCTCTCGATTGTTTATTATATTTTCAATATATACACTATTGTTTCCCTTTTCTGTTTATAACATCCTTAACAAAAAATGTCTTCTTTATAGCTACGGTAGTTTCGTCTTCAAGACATCCTCAGTTAACTGATTGCGATCAATACAGTTGGTCGTGTACAGATCCAGAAATATAATAATGAAACATTATGACTAGTGTCCCACTTTATTTATATATCTTTATTTTGTGTAAGGTGTTTTAAGTGTTCGGATAATAATTATTATGTGTCATTTGCGTTCGTGACAATGAGCAAACCTGAGGATGTCTCTTGTAGACAAAACGCCCGTAGTTACATTGAAGAAAAATAATTTTTAGCGATTGTTATAAACAAATAAGGTAAACAAAAGTATATATATTATATATATAATAAACAATCCAGAAGTTTCAAACAAAGTATATTCAATATATTTGGTTAGTTATTATATATATATATATTAGGCCTAAATATTGTTCTTTCGAAAGACAAACGCGTAAATATTTTCATTTTTATCATAGTTAGAAAGATAATGGAGCGATCGACCGCGTTTCGAGATCAAGAAAAAAACTTCCACTTTCACTAATTTTTTAATGTTTTCATTTATATGAATTCAAACCTTTTCAAGTTACATAAGGTTACTTAGTATTTATATAACAGTTACATAGTTCCGTTCCCCGTGATTAGTTAGTATTTATATCACAGTCATTATAGTGTTCCATGTGATTAGTTAGTATTTATATAACAGTTACATAGTTCCGTTCCTCGTGATTAGTTAGTATGTATATAACAGTTATTGTTCTGTTCCATGTGATTAGTTAGTATTTATATAACAGTTATATTGTTCCGTTCCTCGTGATTAGTTAGTATTTAAATAACAGTTACATTGTTCCATTTCTCGTGACTAGTTAGTATTTATATCAAGTTGCATTGTTCCTTTCCCCGTTATTAGTTAGTATTTATATAACACTTACATGGTTCCATTCCTTGTGATTAGTTAGTATTTAATTAACAGTTACATTATTCCGTTTCTCGTGATTAAATAGTATTTATATAACAGTCATTTTTCCGTTCCATGTGATTAGTTAGTATTTATATCAAGTTGCATAGTTCCGTTCCCCGTTATTAGTTAGTATTTATATAACAGTTACATGGTTCCATTCCTCGTGATTAGTTAGTATTTAATTAACAGTTACATTGTTGCGTTCCCCGTGATTAGTTAGTAATTTTATAAAAGTTTTATAGTTCCGTTCTCCGTGATTAGTTAGTATATAAATAACAGTTACATTGTTCTTTTCCCCGAGATTGGTTATTATTTATATAACAGTTACATTGTTCCGTTCCACGGTAATGTTTGAGCCAAGAATAACATCTTAGCCTTAGCTCAAGCAAAAGATGTAATCACTTATAATTGTTTATTACGTGTAGCCAAATTAAGAATATTAGCTATCGTGTTATAAAAGAACTGTTAACGAGCCGGAAATAACGTCTTAGCCTTAGCTCAAGCAAAAGATGTAATCACTTATCACTGTTTATTACGTGTAGCCAAATTAAGAATGTTAGCTATCGTGTTATAAAAGAACTGTTAACGAGCCGCGGATAACGTCTTAGCCTTAGCTCGAGTCAAAGTAGCAATCACTGATAACTGTTTATCTTGTCCAAATTAATCACCAAAAAGGTTATTGACGATTTTACAATTGCTGTGAGAAAATTACAGTTCCGTGATTCACCGATCAACACCTTGTGATCAACATGGATATTTTGTAATAAAACTATTGTATTTAATCTAAGCCAGTTGATGACAAATCTAAATAAATTTCAGTACTTGTTAAACTTTCAACGTGACATTTATCTTGGCACTACACTATTAACTTTATCACGTAATTAAAATAAAACCCATAAGAAATAATGTAAATGTCATTAAACCGTTCTACGTTTAGCAACTGACATGTCACGTTTTGTCCTTTGCTTTAATCCACTCGTAATATTCAGATTCAGGATTAACATGAAAGACATTTTGAGGTTAAGTATTAATTATAACAGAACTGCGTTCTTACAAAGCGTGGGATGTTATTTCGTGGCTCAGGGTTGTTCAAGGTCGACGACTCTTGTTTCCCCTCTGCTAGGATTGGAATTTTCCATCCCCTTGTTTGGAAGGGAGCGAACCGGTTTGCATTTTGTGAACAGCATTCATGTTTTCTGTAATGTATTTCTAAACAAGTTGATGAGAAAGCTACAAAACACGACGATTTTTTAATTGTAAGTTGTAGCTGATATTTTTTATTGTTGCTGTACTGTATATCAATTTCAGCCCAAAACGAAAGATTTTATATTTGGCTATATTTGCAGATACAAATCTTCTGATAACCAAAATTTGAAGAGACCTATTTTGGGGATGTTATAAAACCAAAACTAAAAACTTTCTCAAAATCAGATCAACGATTTTGATCATATTTTTGTCCAAATATTTACGGACCCAAACAAAACGTATTGGTCGCCCATCTTCGCAAAAACGACTGGTTTTATTGGTAAAATATTATTAAAGAATCAATATATGAAACTTTATTTATTATATCATAATCTGGAGAGTGTGGGCGCTAGAGAATGGAAACGTTCTTACCCTTTTCTTTTCTGATTAGACCACTATAAAGATTTTTACTGGACAAAAATCCTCCTGGCACGATATTTGGTGGAGTGTTAGGTTTTGGAGTTACTTCATTGGAGAAAAAAACTCGAACACTCCAGCTCATCGCTGGGGTTGAAAGCTTGATTAAACAGTTTTTTTGTAAATATCTCAAAAAAATAATGAAGATATCAAAAAGCGTAATACAAAAGTTGTAGCTGACTAAATTTCTCAGCAATTGTTTGTATAAGGCATTTTTGGTAAAGAAAAAAATTGAATTTTTTTAGTTTAGGCCGATTTTGTATAGTAAAAAGCGCTAAATATGGGTATGTAAGTGTTTGTACATGTAATACCACGTATTTGGATATAAATTTTGGCATGTATATATATTTATGCACACACAAAAAAAAAAATACTTTACGTGCATTTTTGAACGTAAGCGTTTTTAGTTGTACACATGTATACAAACACACAAATATGTGTAGAAATATTTTCATGCGTATATATTGTACTTTTCTAAATCGTAAAGTACACATCTTTACCCATATATTAGTCAGTATATGGATGTTTATGTGCAAAATATGTAAATGCATGTTTTTGTAGTTGTAGTTGTGTGTATATGTGTGAATAAATATATACATGCAAACATTTATATCCAAATATTTGGTATTACATGTACAAACATTTACATGCTCATATTTAGCTCTTTTTACTATATAAAATCAGTCTAAACTAAAAAAAAAAATGCCCTATAAAAACAAAAAATATCTCCACTTTGAGCGCTCAATCTCTGTCCCAGTGGGTCTGACAAAAACATTACTAAGGACCATTTTGATGGGAAATTTATTCAGCTACAACTTTTTTGATATCTTGCTTAGTTTTTGAGATATTTACAAAAAACCGTTATGCCCCACCTTTTAACCCCCCCCCCAGAGGAATGTCCGATTTTTTTCACCATTGAAGTAACCCCAAAACTTAACTTTCCACCAAATTTCGTTTTGTAGGATTTTAGCTCAGATTTTCACAAAATCTGCCTTTATTCAGTGTACCATTGTACAAGTAGACTATTATAAAGGCTTTCGATTAGTATTAATAGCGTTTGGTTTAGTTCGTGAATTTCTTTACTGTTTCATGGACCTTAAGATTACATTGAAGGAAAGCGAATTTTATACTAAATATTGCGTTTTATTTAAATCTCCTGTTTTTGTCACCGATACTAAACCTGGCACGTCATCAACCTAACGGTGGGGTCTTAAAAAATTGATTTTGTCTCCCAAACTAGGAAATTATTAGAAAAACGGTGAAAACAATTATAAGAAATGCATTTGACAATTAATTGTGTATGCATTTTTTTTTTTTTTATTATTATTTTTTTTTTTTTGTAAAAACGAACATATGTCTTCAAAATTATTGAAATAACACCCTTCAGATGGTGAAATTAAAATGTCGAGGATAATGGATGATTCGTTTGTTTTATTTTTTTAATTAAAATTTAAACGAAAACTTCATCAAATTCATCTGTCAGAATATTTAACGAAGTTGCGAGAAAATTGTAAACTTCGAAAAAATCAAATCCGTCCTCTGTTCTCACATTTACAAATTGTTACGTGACTGGTCAACAAATTTATATAGATTTTTCGTCTGAAATATACATTTTGAAGTCCCTCGATTCCGAAAAAGTTTATCATTCGTATAGTGATGTACAAAAAGTCAACGAATTTTGAAAAATTTGGTTTGTTGATGTATTTTAGCAATTTTTACCGGTGTTCTTTCATTTTGTTAACAACTTAAAACGTGGATGTATATACTATAAGACTAAACGACAGAATTACTATTTTCTCTAAAACCGCTTCAGCGATTTTCATCAAATTTCGCAAATATATATCCTTTATATTAACTAACAATTAAATTACCTTTAATGGTTTCCTCCAGGTGACTTCTTTTTTAAAACACTAACGCGTTTCAAAGCATCTGCTCCATCTTCAGAGTTCAACTGAGGATAAAGAAAAATAACTCTGAAGATGGAGCAGATGCTTTGAAACGCGTTAGTGTTTTAAAAAAGAAGTCATCTGGCGGAAACCATTAAAGGTAATTTAATTGTTAGTTAAAACAATAGTGACTTGGATACTAGCAACATGATTCCTTTATATTACTTCACCATCTCCCAAAAATTCCGGTTAGGGATTTATTGATGTAAAAACAACAAAAAATGGACCATGGGGATGTTAAAAAAAACCTAATTTTTCAAAATCAATTAATATCTTTCAAATTTTGGTGACGTGTGAATATTAAGTACCCAAATCAGGTTATCTAAAAGAAAATTACAGTTCAGTATTAAAACAAATAAAGGAAATGAACCTTGAACTCGATTTAATAAAGTTTTTCACTAAGAATACGTTAACGCAGTACTAAAGACATTAGCGAGATTGCCAACAATTTTATTTTTCCATTATTCGAAGCGAGAAAGTTAGTGCAATATATTTAACTTCATTGTTTAAATTTGGCCTAACAAAATCGGTCGTACAATACAGGCGTTATTCAATGCATAAAGAACTTTGACCTCTGCATACATATAATGTCACACAAATTCCTATAACAAAGGTCATTCGGTTCATGAAATTTGACCTTTTCGTCTACATTTAATTTGATTTTAAGATAAACAATCACATATTAACAATTTGTTTCTACATAATAACGTTTATATTTAACCTCTGATGGAAGTTGGTAATTTTGAACGATCACAGATCGTGAACTCTGACATCTATTGACACTTAAAATCTAATCTAATGTCAGACTTAGATTAATCTGATTGTAAATTAATCAACAGTTATGTAAAAGTTTGATTTTTATAAAACGCAACCGATATTTGTTGGAGCAGTCAGTCAGTTGAAACGAGAGACGATGTATCGTAGTTTGATTCTGTGTTCAACGTGTATCATCTTCCAAGTTGTCAGTTTACCGACAACTCTAACAACGGTAGATTATCTATCCAACTATGACGTCACGATTGTCAACCAGTTGGCTCATCCTGAAGTGGAAAAATCTAAAGAAATTTGTGAAAATGTGAAAAAATTCAACACGATGATGAGGGAAGTTTTGAGCGGTTTTAAAGAGACGAGTCCTGGATTTAGGAAAGTGGTGCAGGAGTTATGGGTAAGAGGACAGCCTTCTTTTATAAGTTTTACAGATTTTACAAATCTTCAATCATCGTACCGTTGGAGCAATTTAAACATCAGTTATTTTTTCAATCTGATCGCGAAATCAAATAAGTTGTGGCAGGAATTTAGAATAAAGTGTGAAGAGCATATGGATATCTGTGCGCCACATATTAATAGACATAAACTTAAACACTAATTGTGATTGTTATTGTTGTTTTTGTGTGTATACCGTTATTTATTTATATGATACTTCTTGTTTAATTCTAAATGTAAATATTGTTTGTGTGTATGATTGAGCGTGTTTTTTAATATTTAATTTGTTATTATTTTTTTTTTGACGTTTTATTTATATTTGTACTGTATTATTACAAAAAAATAAATTAATTATGTATATAAAATTTTTGATTATTTTTATTTTCTGAAATACGAATTTACATAAGATGAGGTTATTTAAACAGCATAAAATACTGACCAAATACCTTTTCTTTTTCTAATCTAATGCTCTTTTTTGTATATACTGAATTTTAATTTTATACTTCTTCCTTTTATTATTTAACCCTTTTTTCAATTACAGGAGAGTTTAACAAATTATTTAAGTACAAATTTCAGAAATTAACTGTTGAAATATACACAAATCCATACCCTGTAGTTTTAAATTGCAATAGTGAAGTAAACTTTGTATTCTGGTTTAAAAATTATTTAATAATGATGGACATAATGAACATTTCCATCATTTGTAAATACTGGGTGTTCTAATATGGGATTCCTGTAATTTTTTAATGAATTGAAATAGAAAATTAAACTTTGAATAAATTATACCTAGTATAAAATATTTCAATAACCCCCCTCTCAGAGCTTTCAGAATTTAATAAAAACTCAATTAGAAAATACATAACGATAAAGTTGTAGAAGTCCACCTAAGTCTAATGTGTCAAAGTTTGTGTTTTTCAAAAGTTACTTTTATGATGTTTCAGTAGTTTTTGTTTATATTAGTACTTACCTCAAGCAGTCTATTTTGGATATTTCCTTTGTTAGAGCTGTTTCGGTACTAGCATACCATCGTCAGACAACAAAACACTTTGAGTAAGTAGTTGTTAAGAGTAGGATGTGGTCACAT
Organism: Aphrophora alni; assembly: GCA_963513935.1. Classification (NCBI taxonomy): domain Eukaryota; kingdom Metazoa; phylum Arthropoda; class Insecta; order Hemiptera; family Aphrophoridae; genus Aphrophora; species Aphrophora alni. The sequence continues at coordinate 3,942,164 of OY740772.1, forward strand.
AAACATTATTTTAAATTTGACGTTTACGGTAATTCGGTAGTATCAATTTGTATTATGTTTATTAGTGTTTACATGTTCAACGTGTTTTGTTGTCTGATGATGGTATGATAGTACCGAAACAGCTGTAACAGACTGCTTGACGTAAGTACTAATATAGAAATAATTTTTGTGTAATATGAAGGATAAACTCTAAACAAGTTTAGGATTTATCTAAATACATAAATATTTTTCAACACATATTGTTTACCACTAAGTCCGCGTTCATGGTTCATTTTCACTGTATGTAGGAACTACTGTATATTTTTTCGTCAATGCTTCAAAAACAGCTGTTTTCAATGCATGCATTGAGATGCTAAAGTTGTTCTAGGACCTAAAAACATCAGCTGAGATCGAGGTCTTCAACTGTTATCTCGTTTATACGAATTAATTAACGATTGTAAAGCATCTATAAAAACAACCGATACTCTCGATTGTAAATAACCGTTAAAACACCTTCTATCGTCGATTTGAAGGTAAATAGGTTATAACATTTTAGTTTTTGTGAAACTGTTTTCTTATATTATTTGCAGTATAACGAAAAATATAGTTCATCACTTGGACAAAAAGAAGCTTTTCGATCCTCGCTCATTTTCCTTGAGCTTGTATTGAAAATCTTCACTTTTGGTCCTAGTGATGAAATGTATTATTATATTGGTTAGTAGATGAGTATGCGAGAAAGTTTGTGCAACGAATATTTCGTATAAGCTAGGCAACATAAATTCACCACTTTTCATTACACTAATAATTGCTTTCAACTGTTTCTCTTCCCCAATTAAAGATCCAAATTGATTTAAATCTGGAAAACACTCTACATACAAAGATGGTATCAAGTGATTAATTTCTAATTAAAATTTTCATCATTATTTGGGAAATGAATTTTTTTCTATTTATTTTTCGTAAAGAATAACACATTACTGGGATTGAATTTTTGATTTTTTCAATTTTACCAATCACCTATTTGTTTAAAGTTACATTTAGGACTTTATCACGTATATGTGCGCTATAGAGAAAGTTATGGTTAAAAAGTTAAGTAGCGTTTTTCGTGGAACTATCCATTTGAGTATCTTTAAACTCAAAATAGTAATTTTTAAATAATACGTGTTATTTGTTAATGCACGAAATGTCACATGTGAACATATTTTTAGCCACAATTGGAGATTTTTTATTTTTTCAAAAGCAACAAATTTGGGACTAGTTGCTGCAAGACCAAATCTCAAAATTCCAATTTTATTAAAATCGGCTCTAACGATTTTGAAAAATATTGGTAAGATTTAGCCAACCACGTCAATCTTCTTATTGGATTGTAGGAAATGTTAAATCGTTTTGGTAGATCAAGGGGCCCAGTAGGGTAAGTTTCTCAAGGGGCCCAGTAGGGTAAGTTTCTCAAGGGGCCCAGTAGGGTAAGTTTCTTAAAAAGATTTTTTACACAGATAATTATTATCACTATTTTCTTCACGTTGACAAGGCACTAATGAGTCCCTTAGATGTATAAATTTAAAGGTTTTCTCTCGCTTCGCTCGTGATGGTATCTCAACCTGTAAAGATATACATATGTAAAGGTGTCTCTACTAGCTACGCTCTTGTCGTGACTCAACCCTGTTGATCTCGTAACTATAGTCTACTAATATCATATTTTCCTTGTGACGTCATTGTTTGAAATTACATTTTACACAATATCTTTGCTATTTGTCATCATAGAGACATCGGATTGGTACCATTAAATGCTGAATTGAAATTTGCAAATTTTTATCTAATTTAGTTGTTATAATACACAGAGTATGACGAACAAACTTTAAAATGGCTGCCATTTTGATATTTTCAATTTGATTATTCTGAATAATGAGAACACTTTAGTCTCGTGTACTAAATTTCATGTTATCTTAATTTTTATGACTGCTATCGTCTAACTGAACAAACAAGTAGGATGGACAAACTGCATGTTGAAAACCTCTTTTTCAGTTTACTAAAGCTTGAAGATCAGTTTAAAAAACGGAGGTCGGAATTACCAAACTTACTGAAATTCAAATACTGGGTAAGTAAAACATTGTCTCTATACTACCTATAGGTCGGGTAGTAACAATGATTCCAAGTACGTACTAAAGCTTGTCTAGACATTCTAAGATGAATCTCCCACCGTTGTATCCCTGTCGTAGACCTTAGAGACCTTTTCCTTATTTACAAATCTCATTATACATTACTATCTTTATAATGTAAAACATGACGTCACAACAGACATTTCTGCCAATTAGGAAAAACACTGCACCCTTTCTTAAGTGGGCGAACAGTTCATTAAAAGATGTTTATTATTTTAAGCTTGTAAAGAAGAAATGCAATGGAAGGAGTTCTACAGATCAATTTGTTTACACTTGGGTGGTAATGTACACCAGTGAATACTGGATCCTATAGACAAGTGCTTCCTGTTTGTGTTTTGGTTGGGTCTGTAAAGAAGATTGATTTGTTACCACCGATAATGGAAACAATGTCTTAAATGCCAAGTGGTTTAACTGATTGATGTATTGAAACCAAATAACGACTAACAAGTTGTGTGCATTTCAAGAAAGATGTGGCTTCGTTGTGGCTGAGGATTGATATTGAAATGTAAAATGTTGCATTAAAAATATATATATTTCTAATATTAGTTTGGAATTGTTTGCTGTTTTCAACATTATTCTTTGTATTACTGTTGGTTAGATGAGCAAATGTTAAATTTACAAGAAATAAATTGTGTAAATGCCAATATTACCGTTTTATTACATATTTATTCATACACAATGTAAATAATAAACTAAAAATTATGTTTTATACTATTATATTGTGCTCCGTTGTTTCAGAAAATTTAAAAGTAGGCTACATATATTTCGATAAAGATATACGATAGTATTGTTTATTCACACTTATTAGTCATCACACTGTCATTCATTTTGTAGCAAACATTGTTGATTTTGGACTCTATTAAAGTAAATTATAATATTCTTTGATCTCACTTTTCTTGTAGTGAAGTGTATTATAAAAATATATTACAGATTTTATTTTAAAATATCAAATTAACTAAATGAAAGTTTAATCAAGTGAAGCACTCATGCGGGTGGTCCACGGCAGGTACCGGCCAGTCCTAATACTTTGAGCGCCTGTGTGTGATAGCGCGTGCTTTAGAGTGAGGCGAAGGTAAAATCTCAGAAGCACCGTTTTCTTTCAAGGTCATATTACCGACACCACGCTGACTTCAAAACCGTAAATCCTTCCATTTCCTTCGATAAAATATTTACATCTGAAACTAAATTATTTCATGGTTTACGTACAAAATATTCTGATACTAGAATTCTATTTCGTGAATGATACATTACGATTTTCCTACATCGATGAAGTAGGCCTACAGGGTACAAGAAAACAACAAACAGTTTGGTACAACTGTTTTGTGCGACTGCATACATGATAATATTAGTTCAAGTTTACCAACATTAAAAAATAGTGGAATTAAAACAAATATGATATAGTTCCGTATAACTGTAGATAAACTACATACAAAATATAAACACAAACATTCAGATGGAAATATTAGTAGGCCTAGGTTAGGTTAGAGAGAGCTTTAGTGCAAAGCTATTATATTAATTTTTTTTTCACGCTGTTAAATCTTTCAGAATATTATAAAATTAATAATTTTTGGTTGTAAAGATATCTATTTCTTAGTAGTAATAAAACAAAATCTTTTTTTTTGAGTTCCATCTCCCCTTAAAGACCCTTAAACCCTTCTATGGGTTAGTAGTACATCCCATTAAGACTAATATTTACTCATGACTGTAAATTAATTTCGTCTCCTGTTTCATTGCGTAACTAATCTGTCCCCTTAAGCTGTCCTGGACATCTAATCCCCTGCTAATATCACTTACCCCAAGGCATAATCATCCCCCACACCGATATTATCGTCAATCTTACTCAATACATTGAGTGGTGGCTGTAGCTTAATGAAAAAGAAAACTTTTCCTTTCCCTTCAAACTTTTTATATCAACGTCAATGGAAAAGTTGAAATAGTTTCACGTCAAAATAATTCATGAATGTTGAAGTAAAGGCCTAGAAGCTAACTTTGGAGAATTGGTTTAAGTTACTCCTGTAGTATAAAGTACCAGTGTAAAGTATCATGCAATAAAGAGTTTTACCTCAGTGACTGATTGGCTTATCTGTTGAAGGACACCGTGTCTCTCCTAATATTGTAAAAGCTTTTCCAACACGATTTTATTCAATGAGTGCATACTTTAGTAATGTATGAACGTAAAATCGTCCCCAGATCGTAGTGTACAATTTTTGTCCCGTGACTGTACCGCTAATATCAGTTGTTTTTATTTCAATAGTTAATGCTACAGTGCGTTTAGTGTCAATATTCTGTTATCCCAAAATGCAAGACAATAATCAAAAGTTATGATCATTGAGGATCCTTTATAGAAACGCGAGAATGTTCCTATTAAGTTTTCTAATACAAACTAAGAGTAAGTTTCAATATTTGCCTAACATGGCGTAATACAAGATCCGTGACAAATACAAAACGGAATAAGCTACCTTAAAATGTTTGATAGCTAAGATGTAACTTCCTGGTTTTATAGGTTGACGAACTAGATCCAAGAATTGAGGTACACTGGACATTTCGATGGACTGTCAGATATTGTATTTTATTGTTGAAGTTATTAATAAATATTACACTGGAGACGTTAAAAGAAATGTACGTATTGGGTCTTCTCTTTAAAAAAACTTAATTTAAAATAAAAAAAATTGGTTTTAAGACGAATATTATGTCGTATTAAGCTTTTTCAAGTTTTAATTTACCAAAATTAAAATTAAATAAATTTTTTAGCGGGTCGATGAAAAAAAAAAATTAGCCCTCTTTTGACTTTGCGGAATCTTTATAGTTTTGAGGTTATAACTGTAACTCCAAGTTTTTCATTATTATTATTATTATTATTATTTTTCATGAGTTGGGGGCAGTATTAAGTAAAAAAATTCAAATGAGATGAATCATGGGATACAAAAATACTGTAATTAATAAAATGGTGGCAAGCAACGTGTCGGTGTGGACCGGGGTGTAGTGATGGTTGGGGGTGGGGTAATGCTCCCCCACCTTAACTTTACCGTTATTTTGAGCCTTCTCTTGTAAAAGGAGTTTCTTTAACAAGGCTTAATTTATGTGTTTTTAGCTTAATTAAAAATATAGTCTACATATAGCATGTATCATGTGATACCTATTTTTTTAAAGGATCACATGCGAGACAAATGACATTACATGAAAAAGATATTGTATTAAAATAGTTTAAAAAAATATTGTTAAAATTTGTTAAAAACTGCTTTTTTCTTGTCTTATATAAGCCCTCTCAAAGATTTATCACAATATTTTTGATTTGAAATTTTGTACATACCTCCTACCTCCTCAAGTAAAAAATTAAATAAGTTGGACTCATAAAAGCAGCCCCTCAATACAGAGACTACTGCAAATCGTGTTTGACTGTCTGAATTATTAACAAATTAAAAAGAAGTTCCAAATCTATTTTTAGCCACATTGTATGGTGACGATGAAGATGTTCTTTGTATTTTTAATATATACAGTAGTACAATATATATATATATATATATATATATATATATATATATATATATATATATATATTAAATCCATTTTAGTTTTACTTTAAGAACAAGTGAAAAGTCTTTCCGCAAATAAAATAAAAATAATATATGAAAATAAATAAACATATAAGATTTTGCACAAAAAACAAAATCGTTAAACATAACCTCAAAATGAAATAAATATCGGCATAATTTGTCAGAATTTTAGTTGTTTTTTAATCAAATTTAGTATGCAAGTTAAATTTAACTAATTGTTGAATATGTTTTGAAGAATTGGACAGGAAATATTTAAAAGGCGGCCGATTGAAGTTTTTCGATAGTACTGTAAATTTTGAGTACATTTGTCGAAGGAAAATTAAAAATTTTTATTTATGATTAACCAAAATATTGAAATTACTCTGAGGATATGCATTTATAAATGAGCTGACTGTTTAAACGATTTCGTTACCATAACAACCGATTTTATTTATTAACCACTAAATCCATTAGCCTATAATAACAATAAAATCATATCGGGTTTATGTTATTTTATTAGATCTATGAAAGATTATATCATAATATTTCTGTTGTCACATACAGGGCAAAGAGCAGAGTTCAATAGATTATTCAGACTATATGATTAATCAACATTTTATCGCTTAATTTTGTATTTCTCAAGAGTTTTGTGTTTGATGTTTCAAATTATTGTTCATTTGGATCAATATACAGGATGTCCAGTAAATGTGGTGCCAGAAATGCGTTCCTATAAAAGAATGTTTTCAGTCTGTTTGTCTTTAAAAAAAAAAAAACTGGACACAACTCCATAATGGATTAAAATATCCACACCAAATTTTGCAGAATGATTAATACTTTTAATTTGCAGTTTATTGCAAAATATAATTTTTTACTCTACCGTTTCAAAACGGTGTTCATTATAATAAATTGGTGATGAAGAATATTTCTAAAACTGTAGATTCCACAATAAATTTATAAATACAAAATATTCAGTGCTTTTAATTATGAAACCGTTGATATATTTGTTATCTATATATACAAAAGTCAAAACCTACTGACTGAATCTTTGGATCCAAGAAGCCTAGAGATATAAAATTTTTAACATGGTTTGGGGTAGGTCTGTAGACGCGTACTAAGAAAGTGTTTTGAAAATGTTCCACTCTAAGTGTGTTTTTTATTCCTGAAGCATATCTAGATCCTAGAAACCTAGAGCTATGATTTTCTTAACATGGTTTGGAGTAGGTCTGTAGACGCGTACTAAGAAAGTGTTTTGAAAATGTTCCACTCTAAGTGTGTTTTTTATTCCTGAAGCATATCTAGATCCAAGAAACCTAGAGCTATGATTTTCTTAACATGGTTTGGAGTAGGTCTGTAGACGCGTACTAAGAAAGTGTTTTGAAAATGTTCCACTCTAAGTGTGTTTTTTATTCCTGAAGCATATCTAGATCCAAGAAACCTAGAGCTATGATTTTCTTAACATGGTTTGGAGTAGGTCTGTAGACGCGTACTAAGAAAGTGTTTTGAAAATGTTCCACTCTAAGTGTGTTTTTTATTCCTGAAGCATATCTAGATCCAAGAAACCTAGAGCTATGATTTTCTTAACATGGTTTGGAGTAGGTCTGTAGACGCGTACTAAGAAAGTGTTTTGAAAATGTTCCACTCTAAGTGTGTTTTTTATTCCTGAAGCATATCTAGATCCAAGAAACCTAGAGCTATGATTTTCTTAACATGGTTTGGAGTAGGTCTGTAGACGCGTACTAAGAAAGTGTTTTGAAAATGTTCCACTCTAAGTGTGTTTTTTATTCCTGAAGCATATCTAGATCCAAGAAACCTAGAGCTATGATTTTCTTAACATGGTTTGGAGTAGGTCTGTAGACGCGTACTAAGAAAGTGTTTTGAAAATGTTCCACTCTAAGTGTGTTTTTTATTCCTGAAGCATATCTAGATCCAAGAAACCTAGAGCTATGATTTTCTTAACATGGTTTGGAGTAGGTCTGTAGACGCGTAACTTACTAAGAAAGGGTTTTGAAAATGTTCCACTCCAAGGGTGTTTTTAGCCCTAAAGCATATCTCTGGATCCAAGAAACCTAAAGCTATGATTTTTTTAACATGGTTTGGAGTAGGTCTGTAGACGCATACTAAGAAAGGGTTTTGAAAATGTTCCACTCCAAGGGTGTTTTGACCCCTAAAATATATCTCTGTATCCAAGAAGCCTAGAGCTATGAATTATTTAACATGGTTGGGGGTAGGTCTGTAGACGCATACAGTATTAAGAAAGCGTTTTGAAAATGTTCCACTCCAAGGGTGTTTTTTTACTTCTAAAGCATATCTCTGGATCCAAGAAGCCTAGAGCTATGAATTTTGTAATTTTATTGAACCAGTATTTGTTTAGACTTAGCCTAGGAACAACATATATTTTAATTATTTTTCTCAGAATATACAACTCTACTGTTATTTCTAAAGTGAACAAATATTAATTCGCACAAAAATAATAATGAATAACTGGTATTAATAATGTTTGGGTGTTGTGGTCAATTACCAAGATATACTTCTGTCAAAAATTTGGTTATCCTTAGGCCTATAATAAAAATGATATATTGTACATAATTTAAACCGCAATAATAATGCTTCTTCTATTTTTAGTTTTCATTAAACATTTTAACGACCGCCATTTTGGAAACGTACATCAAAAATTTTCCGTTCTTTTTTAGGCTATACTGGTAAAAGTTTAAATTAAAAATGTGTATACCAAATTTGGACTCAATAACTCTAAAATTATAAATTTCTTTACAGTTTTTCTGTATTTCAGTGCTCATTTAATTATTGCTAACGCATATTGACTCACCCTGTATATTAACTAAGCAACCTGTTTTGCTTCTATTTGTCATTTCATGACCACTTGGCAATCCCAAGGGACCCTACCTTGACCTACACCTTTTTCATTTACTTTTGGATTAGATTCCGCTCTTACATATTTCCTATCTGGGCTGTCTTGACAAACTCTTGTTCTCTTCCGACCCTGACGCTATTAGAGTATTTGAGGGAGTCTTCATTTTATGTTCTTTTCTTTTTTTTATAAACAAAATGTAAGCATTACACTAGATTCCAAGTACGGTTAAAATATCCACACCCAAAGCAACTCTCAGCCATGTTTTTTCATGTGTATTCTACGCGTTCTTCATATTTTATTTAATCGTAAAACTTAAATCACAGGTCACGATTGAGGATAAGCCCTTGTACGCGTGCGCGAAGGCAGCTTACTCCTATAAATAACCACTGGCTTACAGTTTATGGGTTTCTTAAATTTATGTATCCATTAGGACCTTGGAGGAAATAACCAAGAAAGGCGGTCGCGTAGAAAATGTAATAAACATGATAGATACATTCTATCTGGAACTGGATACATTTGTTACGACATATTTATCTGTGTAAAGTTTAAGGCTATATAATGTAATACAAGTATAGTTGCCAATGAAATTAATATACTGCTTCCTCGTGTGTGTTATGACACATTTGAGTGAAATATGACTTTCAATTTACAATTTACTTTAGTCTACTTTGTAAGTTATACTATGTTCTGTGTCTAATGGTGGATATTTTGAAATGGTTTTTAGGTTTAAAAACACGCGAAGTCTGGCGGAAACATAAGCCGCAAGCACAAGAATTTCGCTGTATATATAGTGAAGGCTTTTGTATATTTTCACTTAAACACATAATTAGATCCAAAGTCAAAACAAAAATGATTAATAAGTGGTTTTTTTTTTTGTTACAGGCGCCTTGCTGAGGAGAAGTTCGGTGGAAACTGAAAGGAGACGGTTGTCCCTAGGGGCTGTCTCGACGCCGCACAGAGCTTCGGACGCCTGTTTAGATCCTCACCATGCCGCCATTTTGTTCAGGGATTCACGTGGGGTAAGTTATTTATATTTTCTACTTTAAGTTATATGTACGGTGAGAGAAAAGATACAGTGTTTGTAATGAATATTTTAAAGAAAAAACATTCAATATCCCAACAATACATAGTGACGTCATTTTATTATATACTCTGTCAAAAAGTAGAGTCTTAGGGTGCATGTTAGCGATAGTCTGATTGAGGTTAGGTTGTAACGTAACATTAATTTGGTTCCTTACGTTTACCGTAAAACTTAAATCAGCTGATATAATCTATTCAAGAGTGGTGTGACATTTAAAAAACTAAATATTAAATGATTTATTACACAATCTGTATACACCTTGAAGCCCTCGTTGGTTTATTGGGTTAGCAATTTCGTTTCACGAGCTGAGGCTCCGGGGTCAAACTTCGTGTAGGCTTAAACATTTACAGTGTTGAGCCAACATCGTGGGTTTTGGGAAGCTACAGTTGGTAGTGAACTGAAAAACCGTCTTGCTTCAAGGGTTGTTGCGCCTCGGAGTTTAGTTAGTTGACCCTTGACGCATCTGAAATTCTTAGGTTCAATATACATGGCATTGAAATGGGTCATATCGCCAGTAATTAAACTAAATCACGATAAATGCTTAAGCATTGTAAAAATATCATATACTACTCCAATATACTTTATTCACTCTCCCCCCACCGTATCTTTTTTTTTCTTTCACAAAGTTTTATAAAGAAATAATACATAAAAAAAATCTACATAAAATTTTCACCCAAAAATATGCATACATTTTCGGTGCTGAAAAGTTTTCTTAAAATTATCTCTGTAGACTTTGCCGAACGCAAACAAAATTTTGAGTACCTGTTTGGGGCACCATGAGTTCAAACTTTGCTTAAATAAATTCCGTAAGGATTGAATCAAAGCAATAGATTCTTATTTCCCCCAAAAAATCAAAAATTGGAACAGACACTAAAAAGTCGAATATCTCAAAATCTTTACAACAAATTTCGAAAGAATTTTGATGAAAAGAAAAAGGTTTATGTTTCAAATTGATTATCAGCTTACATCGAAGCCTGTGGATCATTTTTTCCTTTTAACCGATAGTTTTCTAACCCGCATTCTTTAAAAATGAATACCAATAAGTTTTGTTAAGTTTCAAAATTTGGAGTAATTTTAATCTTAAAACAGCCATCGTTAAATTTTGAGTTGTAACAGAAATGATGCGCAAAGTATACCCACTTATTAATTTCATCAACACCGGTTCATCCGTTTGGCCTATACATACGTGATCATGTATAGATCTCGTAGATGACAGGTGTTCTTAAATTGAATGTTTCCCAAAACGCACGAAGTTCACTTTGCTGACCAATCACGTAGTTTTCTCTAGACGTGGAAAAAATATGTTAGTTTTTTTTTTTTTTTAATTTAATTTTTATAGTGCCCTCTAGATTGAACGACTTGGCGTCTGTATTGAAAGATACAGAACACTTCAACATTGGTGTATATTTTTCGATGACACATGTAACTTGTAAAATTTCAGCAAAGGTGCCAGATAAAATAATTGAAATTTTTCTACCTGTTTAACAGAATAGACACAGGTTTTTTTTTACAATACCATTTTGTACCAAACCCGACATTTTATAATAATACAGAGCTTGCCAGGGAAGAACACGAGCCGATGAATTTGAAAGTGACTGTTTTTCTTTCCCTCAACCATTCTCTCGGATTCTCTTCAGGTCAAAGTACTGAAGTGGGCATTTTGCCAGCCACCATTGAAGTAACGTTTGCTGGCAAAATAACCTTTGCCAATAATCTTACCTGTAGAGGGTGGATACTTTTATAAGTCTCAAATAACATATCCACAACTAGACTGAAGAAGACGAAATCCAGAAGCTCTGTTACGTGACTATAGTCCTGTCGGGACCTAATTCCTTGCCTGAATGGAAAAATTTGCCCACTAAATTTGTTATCAGTTATTAACCATTTATATTGGGTTAATACTCGTTTTAATACAAAACAAATACTATATTATTCATCTTCATTTAGATTATTTTATAATTTTGATACTAAACTTCAAACAATTCAACAAAGTTGAATGTTATTGAATGAAAACGACCTATAGAGAGTGATGACAATACCAAGGGGTTCTAACTTGATTTACACCTTTTTACCTGTCGTTTTGGATTAGATCCCTGTCTTTCATGTTAGAGTAGGGTCGGAGGTCTCTCTTGACCAACTCTTGTTCTCTTCCGAACCTAATAGTTGGCTTAATAAATATAAGCTTTTTTTTTTAATAGAAAATAGTCAACTGTAATGAGCTACACTTTTGGAAAATGTATGAAAACACAAATTGTTTAGAAACTAATGTTTATATAGTTGTGCAGTGTTTCCTCCACCTCTTGAAAGTTTCTGTACGTCCCATTATCTTTTATTACGAGTATTCTAAGGTGTTTTATAAGTCTACAATGCCCCAATACAAACGCTTTACTCTTGGGGTTTCTTTCGCTTCTTTTGCCCTTGGTTTCCTATGTGACTTACTCTGCGGTAGTGATAACAGGTTGGTATCACTGAGTCATCTATCCTACCAGGTTGTCATGAAGGCGGGAACAGGATGTTTCTAAAGCCTCTGTGCCCTGTGTCCCGTCTCTCTATCAGACGTTCGATTCCCCCTGTATGGCTTGTTTGACTTTTTATTATTTCTGCTTTATCGGGGGAAACTCCACAAAGTTGAGAACTCCTAATGCTGGTAGGCATCACGGAGAGTACGTTTAATAACACCTATGGTAAGGTTGGTTCACTCAGCCAGAGCTCCGCTTGTGAGAGGTCACCATCTCGCAGGCTCTGTATGGGACATCTTTTTACCGGTGCCGTTCATCTCATCAGCATGGGTCGCTTCACACTAGGGTTGGACTGAAAACAGAAGAAAAAAGGAGGGACGATAAAAACATGAAAGGTGGAGTTAAAGTAAAAAAGGATTGACAAGGAAAGACACCAGAACAACATGTAAAGAGTATGGATCTGAGAATGTTCGCAGTAGATGTTTGCTGGGCGATGTTTTTTGCAACCCTTACAACATTTAGAAAACTAAATTATGCATTTCATTCAATAATATTAAATCAGATGTGTTGTTTAAAATATTTATGGTTATTTGAAGGTTAGGTACAAAATAATCAACGGATCGCAATTAAAATTGGTATTTGTTTTGTGTTATATTGACCAATATAAATATTACTCTGGTTGCTCACATAGTAAGTTATCAAACTGAAACAGCTTTGCTTGGGCTTAATGACCGTGAGGACAACGGCGTGAGTCATTTATGGTTTACTTCCATACCTCACGTAAGATAGTCCGCGACTACAGAATCGACAGGTTAGGTTAGGTTAGGTTAGGTTAGGTTAGTTTAGGTTAGGTTAGGTTAGGTACCTCACGTAAGATAGTCCGCGACTACAGAATCGACAGCTGATTTTCGAACCGACAAGACGACATAATCACTGTTGAAAATGTATTCAATCCCAGGGTCGGTAGGAATTACAAATGGGCGCGCCTTAACATGTTTGGATGATTCAGCATAGCGATTAACCGTGTGGGCGTAAGAGCAGATTGACATACGAGTAGAGCTAATGCACACAGCTGCACTCGTATGAGGAGGCGTAGCTGTGATGGTTGAGTGATCAGCATGAGTGTACTAACATAACACTTGTAATGTTTATTAGGCCGCTTCAGTATAGGTGTAGGTCCTGAGAAATTGATTTTGGTACTTTATAAACATTTGGTCGATTCTTGGATATTTTAAAATTAGATGATGTTAGTTTATAATATTAAACGTTACTTTTACAAAATACTTATTTCTCAAAATTGGCTCCAATGATTTTTATTAAATTTGTCTTAAACGTAGCTCTTTAGAACGAAAGGTTTGGTTTATTGATGGATTGTTCACGTTATTGGTATAGCTTACTCGGATATTTGTTATTATTTGTGTTTATACAAATAGCTACGTAACGTTTCGACAGTATAAATCAACTCTCGTTTTCAAGTGAAATACCTAAAACATTCAAAGTATGAAATGGGCCAGTAGAGCCTAGTATCATATGGCTATGTTGGTAATTAAATCTAACACTAACTTAAGAAAGGGACCTGGCTAAAACAAAGTCTTAGCTGTCAAATTAACAAAGACTAGGGTCAGGAAAAACCACGAGTCAACGAAACTGGTCATCTAACCAAGGGGTTCATACCAATCGGAAAGTTCTCTTCTCGCTGGACTTATTTCGAATTAGTGACTCTCGGAGGATCACTTATAGTGAGTGAAACCCGAGATACCCTAGCTGTATCTACACATTTCTTTATCTAGTCTTGAGATCGATCCTTCTCTTGACAAACTCTTGTTCCTTTCCGTCCCAGACGCTAAGTTATAGTTTAGTTATTGTAGCTCATGTCACTGAGGATGGCGACTTTGTTGTTGAAACGCGTTCATTAAGTAAACGAATTTTTGTGAGATCTTGTGTTCGACTTATATTCTATCAACATTTAATTAAAATAAAAGTAAATTAAGATGTAAATTAAAAGGAAACAAGTGTATCTAAAGTGATTTGTATATTTAGAAGAACTGTTTCTAAATTTATATATTAAGGAAAGAACATACGGGCATTAATTTCGTAAGTAGATAAATAGAATGATTATAAAATATATGTAAGGCACTATTTAAAAAGGATACATAAATTTTATTTTTTTAGAATTTGATATAAACATGTTAAAATAAAAATAGATTTATACAGAAATATATTATGTAGATGAAACAAAAACCTTGGATAAGTAATACATTTCAAAATTTCCATAATATATTTTGATATATGTATGAATGCGCATGCGAAAGTTTTTGTAAATAAAGGTGTAAAGCGTGTCATGTATTTAACTTTACATAAGTAAATTTATAGCCGTAATTATTATCCCTTATTCAATTTGGAAATACCTCAAACACAAGATTGAAATATTAATTTGAAAGATTTCCTATTTTCAAAAGTGATGAAATCATTAAGTTCATATGAACCAAAATTAAACCTAACAAAGAACAACCAAAGTCTTACAAAACTACAAGTTTAAAGCTACTTTTTTAGCTAAATCAGGTAATATCCTGAGGAGTGTTTGATCACTCAATATCAGTTCCGGCATTGTATTGAACAACTAGGCGTATAAATGTATTTGAGGTTATAGTTTAGTGAGCGGGAAATGTGACAATAATAAACTAGAATCAGCTGATTTATTCATCGTACGATTAAGAATCACATTTAATTAATATTAATTAACGTGCAATGTTGTTTTGCACGCTGAGATGTTTTGGAACTTCTTCTTAGATTGTAAATGAACTTAGACACAGTTGTAGGTAAAAATATTTATCTCCTTTAAAATAAAGTACTATTCACAAAGTTGCAGTGTGGATTTTTCTTATTTTAAACTCCAAAGCGTTTGTTAGATTTAATCGAATGGGACTTTGTTAATAACATAATTATTACTTTGTATATTTATAAAAAATATTCAAAAATCTGTAAATATTCCAACAACTCCAATTGGTAAGATTGGTGGTCTCTGTTGTTTTGATGTCTCCGTGAGGTTCTGTGCGATATTATAAACTCACCAGTAAAGTTTATGCCATCCTATATTGACTGAACATCTTGTTTATTTATATCCCATTTCAATTCCTGCTCAAAGTAAACTGTTAAGTTTACACGTTGATTTCTCTTGAGATTAGACTGCACTATGGTAAAGCTTGTATGCAGTCTGTTGTTTATATAATTGTGTAAATAAGTTGTTTTATGAAATACGAAGTATAGGGTGTGGTTTGGTAATCGTCAATAATTTAGACCTGTTTTTTTTTTTTTTTTTTTTTTTTTTTTTTTTTTTTTTTTTTTTTTTTAATTTCTAACGTGTAGTCCATCCGTTGTCGTTAGCTTTTGTAGTCAGGAACATAGATTTTGACAAAGTGTGCCCTATTGGAATTCAGAATAATCTATTTTAAAATGTTAATAGCGGCCATTTTAAAATGTTTTTATCATATCTAGTTATTTAACTTATAACACACTAGATTTGTAGATTTCAATTCAGCATGTAATACAAAAAGGCCGTAATTTTGAAACGGATTATTGTAATTAGTTGATTATTTTTTTTCAAACTATGTCCTTATATTTATGAGTACCGTGAACAATTTTAACTCAATCGGTTAAGCCGTTCTAGCGATATAAAATATTTAGTAAATAAATCAAAATGGCGGATCGCTGGTAAAAGAAGCGTTTCCCGACATATGTTTATAGGAACGTTTTTCTTTATTTTAACCCTTAAAACCACCCTCTGATTTATCTCCGCATTACAGAAACACCCTGTATTAAATACGATACTTCTAGCAGTCTTAAATTTTTTTCGACGCGTTTCTGATGATCTCAATTTTCAAAGCTATTTACGAATTGTTTTGTCCCTCATAGGAGTCGTCTTATATAACCCAAGTAACATCTTTCCTCTACCTGTAGGCTTAATTTAGGACAGTGCTACTTAAAAAAATCGAATATTTTATATTATAGTAATTTTATTAATTGCTGTAGAATGCCAAAGATATGATACGTTCATGGATCCTACCAATGGGAGTAATTTAGCACTATGTATGATTCGCTCTATCGCATATACAGGGCGTCCGAAAAGTATCAGAACGGTGTTATGTTTTTGAAGCATTGCAGATTAAACAATAAAACGTAACACATCAATACCATATATTAAAATCTACTTTTTGAAGCAACTATCAATTTTTCAAACACCAAATGAGGACCACATTTCTGAGCAGGGAGTCAGAAGAAAATCTTAAATGAGAGCATAGGTCGAGTTTTACATCATTAAAGGTCTCTGTTAGAATACCATGCCGCAAATCCGACCACAAAATGGCGGCGGTTTAAAGTTACAATGTTGGGTTTGTTGAAAATTGCTTAATTTTCTTTTTTGGTTTAGTTATATAAGTAAAACCCCCGACAATTCACGCTGGGATGTAAGGAACAGTTTCTCTGAATACTGAGTGACTTTACACCTCCAGTATGAACGATCTACGACGAGGAGGATGGAGAAAATGTTTAATCTCAGCCTAGACTGACTAGCACATCAATTGAAATTGCTATTTGAGTAAAACATTTTACCGCAAACCACATCAAAAAAGGGGACATTGGTCAGTAAATGACGACGATTTCAACTTTAAAACAATTACTATGTTAAAAAATAACAACTTTCAATAACTCTAGTTGTGATTATCGTTGCAGCTCACCCTATTTTACAATAAATGTTCAAATTGTTTATTTTTAGCTAGGCGATTTTAGCAGCTAATCCGTAACGCTCAGTAGCATCTCAGCAGATATTTCTGTCGCTGCAGATAGCATTCGGTGTGTTAAGTTGTTGTAGCTTTAATCTGCTGCCATTTTGTCGGATTTGTGGCTTTCTATTCTCCTAACAGATGAATGATGTAAAATTCGACCTATACTCTCATTTAAGTTTTTTTCTTCTTACTCTCTGCGGGCCATAAGGTGATGAAAGATTGATAATTAATTCAAAATGTTGGTTTTAAGGTATAGTATTGACGCGCTAAGTTTTATTGCTTAATCTCCAATGGTTCAAAAAATATAACGCCGTTCTAATACTTCTTGGACACCCTTTATAATATTTTAAAGATGATATGTTATGTTCTCTATACGCTTCAAGACAAATTGTTTTATCAGGACCACGGATATCTTACAGTACAATATATAAAATATAGGCTACGTTATCCCCTTCGCAAGTCCAACATCCCTAAATCCAGTTGACCCAATACAGTATATACATTAGTTGTAAAACTAAACTCCTGGTGTTTTTTCTTCTTGTTACGTAAAAGGTCATCATCGCCTTAAAAAAAGTGAAAAAATCACGAAATAAAAGACTTCTAGTCTGAATACTCTTTTAGCGTCGGATTCGCGAAAGAACAAGAATTGGTCAAGAGAGACCTGATGGGAAAGATGAAAGACAGAAGTGAAACTCAAGACTACGTGAAACAAGGTGTAGTTCCACGGGATGTGTGTACAATATGTCATATCTTGTACTTATATTAATAGAAATAGCTTGCTTTAAAATTCTTGTTTACTAGAGAAAAACATTTCTCATTTATAACCTAGTTAAAAATAAAAGGAATGTAACAGGTCTGTCCAAATTGGCACAGTTTACTACACAGATGTAAAACAAAAGATTTGTAGAGCTCGTTAAATATATGTACAGTAGTGTAAGTTTAAACTTCTTTTAATGACAACCTTCAAAACAAACGTTAATAAGAGTTGTGTCCTTTCTATCTATGATGTTCTGAAAATATGATGTTTGTGGATAACCATCTTGACGTTTGGTATCACTGCAGATCGTTAAAAACACCAATAAATCAAAAATAGTCTAACATATTCAATAGAGTCTCGAAGAGTAGGTTTCAGTTGTTTAACGTTTGGTTAGCAGATCGACATTCCCGTGTCAATAACTTCCCGATGTCACTCACGATGTTGGGTCAACACTGTAAATGTTTGAGTCCCCCATGGAGATTGAACCCGGGTTCTCTCACGCTTGAAGCCAGAACGCTGACTATACCAGCTGATCATAGGCTATATTATTTGTGGAATTTTAAAATAGCTTTTATTTTCGTCAAGCTGTTTTACTCTTAAACCCAATGTCTGTTGGGCTACTAGTTAAAAATCATATGTGTAAGAAATGTGTTTATTTCTGTTTCAAATTAGCGGTTAAAAGACAAAAAATCCACTGGAAAAAACAATTTTTAAAAAATGGGGCTTAAGCTAGTAGTCTAATATGTGTTTTAATTCCCTAACTATCGCAATTGTAACTAAATTTTGCTCAAATTTTTTTTGTAGAAACGGTTTTACAAACTATTAGGTGCTATAATTAACGAGAAAAATGGTTCCTGAACTTTAAAATGGCGGCCGATTTTCAAATGACAAAATATTCTTTTTTCCTTATTTTTCACCCGAACTTGGCACAACATCCTAATAATAGTTAGTTTTTTTGAAACTTAACATCCAATGATACCCATAGCTGTAGTAATCACAATTTTTGTCAAATTTACTATATAAACTAGGATTTAGTCTACTAATCGGTGAAATTTTTTTTTAATGTAGTCAGTTTCAAAATGGCGGCTGTATGAAACGATTCCTTCTTATCAACGATTACAAGTTACTTGCAGAGTATGTATGTTGAGTGATAATAGTTTATTACAAATCCAGTCGTTCAGTTGATTACTACAGTAACGATATCCATTCGTCTTATGATGTAAGGAGTAGCCTATATATGAGAAGCTTGCTTATAGTGTTACATTCATTACACAGCTAAAATATCGTCTACACACAACAAAATAACCACCACACAATGCAAGGAATAATTTCTGAAATATTTTGATTTTGTATAAATCGGCTTTAACGATATCACTCCTAATCTAACTTAATCTATCCTAACCTAACCTATCCTAACATAACCTAACCTAACCTAACCTAACCTACAGTAACGATATCCATTCGTCTTATGATGTAAGGAGTAGCCTATATATGAGAAGCTTGCTTATAGTGTTACATTCATTACACAGCTAAAATATCGTCTACACACAACAAAATACACACCACACAATGCAAAGAATAATTTCTGAAATATTTTGATTTTGTATAAATCGGCTTTAACGATATCACTCCTAATCTAACTCTATCCTTACCTAACCTAACCTATCCAAACATAAACCTAACCTTACCTAACATAACTTATCCTTACCTAACCTAACCTAACCTAACCTAACCTATCCAAACATAACCTAACCTTACCTAACATAACTTATCCGTACCTAACCTATCCTAACATAAAATTACCTAATCTAACCTAACTTTCTAACATAACCTAACCTAATCTATCCTAACCTAACCTTACCTAATCTATCATAACCTAATTTAATCTCTTCACGTCCTTACCACGAAATTTAATTTAGTTTTAAAATGAAATAATCAGTAATGGCTATACAATTTAAATTTCGCATTGAACTAATTATATATTAACCGACACATAACCTAAAATATTTTGATGGATATTATATATATATATATATATATGAAAGTAGGACTTACATCCAGTTTGCATAACAGTTCAGTTACATAGATAGAATAAAACTCGAACACAAGATCTCACCAAAATTACGTTTACTTAATCAAACGCGTTTCAACGACAAAGTCGCCATCCTCAGTGATACATGAGCTACAATAACTAAACTATAACTTAATTTTAATGTAATGGCAGATATTTCTTGTTGAAACTCTATATTCAAGGATAAAATAAAGCAAAAAGTAGAGCAACAGTTGCCCGATGATGCCGCAAGGCGAAACAATTGTAGCTTATTTAGCCTATATTAAATATTTTGAAACTTTAAGCTTTTTGCTTTATTTTATCCTTAAAACTATAACTGTTAACTGAGTTCTCAGTTGCGTGTTAAAACTGTTAATTTACTTAAAACTTGAACAATAACCGCTGTACCGTATAGTCCCCCCCCCAAATAATCCACGAATTGTATATTTTTTATTTATTTGGGTTCCAAATTTGAACTATATTGCTTTTTGTTGTTTTTTAGAATTCGAATTTTTACATATATGGTCTATTAATCTTATCAATTTTCAGCGTCTTTATTTTAGTAACATTTTATCAAAATAGTTGGAACCGATTTTGAACAAATCGGAATCTTGTGTCTTGATCTCTTACCATCTTAAATTTCAACCTTGATTGAAATTTGTTGTGCAAGAAAGTTTGTTCGCTAATTGTAATTCTATAAAATAAATTAATAAATAAATATTGAGCTTGACTTGTGTGATAATATTAGATAGAATAAAATTCATACACAAGATCTCACAAAAAATGACGTTTACTTATTAAGCAACTACAAAGTCACCATCCTCAGTGATACATGAGCTACAATAATTAAATTATCTTCAATGTAATAGTAGATAATTCTTGTTGAAACTCCATATTCAAGGATAAAATAAAGCAAAAGCTTAAAGTTTCAATATCTTAATAATCATTTAGCTATATCATATCAATAGATATAATCATATCAATTTTAGCTCATTTATATTATTAAAATATTGAAACTTTTGCTTTATTTTATCCTTGAATTAAATTATAACTGGCGAGTTTGTCGTTGAAACGCGTTTGATTAAGTAAACGTAATTTTTGTGAGATCTTGTGTTCGAGTTTTATTCTATCTAAAATAAATTAACCTTAAACGCAGTACAATTATTTGGATTAGAAAGTAAAACATTGTATAAATTAAAAAATAATTGTAACAAAAAATATACTCAATTTTGAAAACTTAGTTGTAAAGTTACTTCTGCGCCAACAATGAGTTTTCATATTTGTATTTCGAATCCTGTTCTCAATTAAACTTTGCAATCACAATCCAACGGAGTTTATAAATTAAAATCTAATATTTACGACAAGTCCTGTAGGGCATTTCACAAATTAGCTACACAACAATTATGTATTTATGAAAGTTTAAACTAAATTAATTAAACGATACAGGAATAAACGAGTTGATGGATACCATAGTGGTACTTACCCAGCTATCTTTAGTGGAGGGAAATTAAAATTTTAAACTGCTTTGGCGAGGACGTACAAATCCATTTCAGTTTCTTTTCATGTACAGGAAATCCCAAGTCATATTGTTTACAATATAATTATATAAAGTGTTGTTAATATCTTGGATTTTTTTTTAAACTGGAAGCAAAATCGTTACTTATTTAATTGACAATTGCCATCTAAAATTACATAAAAAAGCTAAAAGTTGAGCCTGAATAATTTGCATCAAACTTTCATACTTTTATAATGCCTCAAACGGTAATAGTAATTTTTATAAATTTAGTTCAATATTTTAATCTGAAATTTGGCTGTTCTTTTACGCGTTACATGTGTTTTTATCTATAATTTTCTTTTGGTATCCAAGTCAACGTCATAAAACAAAAGTTTATTTACTTTCTTATGTGCCCGTCACGTGAGTTCATTTTTCTGCTATAACGCGTTTCGGAGATTTATTCCATCATCAAAATCGTTATCACCACTTTGAATTGTCCTTGGACAACTATACGGGATGCATCCGGCGCTATAAAATTAATATATTTTCAGCGTTTGTGTTTGTGTGTTTTATTAAATGTTTAACGAGCTCGTAAGAGTGATAACGATTCTGATGATGGAGTAAAGCTCCGAAACGCGTCATAGTAGAAGGAGGATGTCACGTGACCAACATATAAGAAAGTAAATATAAAAAATAGCAGTCGGCACGTGAATCAGGTCATGACGAACATTTTGATAGTTGTTTCATTAAAATCCATTCATTATATCCCGAGATTTTGAAAAGAAACTGTAAGAAAATCTATTTTGCAACTTTAATTGTTATAAACAATCTGTTGCAAACATTAAACTGTATACAAGACGTCTTTCCATATTATTTTTAAAGCTCTGGGAGTTTTTTTTTTTTTTTAGTTATAATTTGTCAGGATGGTTTCGGTTATTTAATCTTCATTTAAAAAAAAAAAAAAAAAAAAAAAAAAAAAATCGAACCTGGTATAGGTGATAGCAATTCCAACGATTGAAAGATCATTTAAAAAGTTTGAACAAAATTTAATCAAAATCATTAGAGACAGTATTGAGAAACGCCAATTGTTAGGTAAATCAATTTAACCAAATTCCGTCACTTAATTTCTGATAACTGATTCTTAACAGACAGAAATTTTCGAATTTCTACACTCAGCATCTAGTTCTTCTCCCTACAGTACTTTAGTGTAAAAAATAAAAGATTAAATAAATAAAAAATTGTACGACATTTATCGAGATATTTCCAGAGTCCGGTTTCAATAAAATCCAACATAACCTTAAAATCTCCTCTCACAACGAGTGCCAAGTTTCCATGCATTTGTGCTCATCGCTCAGCGAGTGCAGCTGTGTGTAATCTTTCTCACTTTATAATCGCCGAGTCGCATTATAAGTTTGCTTCCCAACTCGGTCGTCGGAATATATTTCATAATATTAAAGTTGGTATTAATATCATTAATCAGTGTAATCCTACGTTGCGTTGGAAACATAACCTCTAACAACTTTATGTCGGTATGTGTTAAAATCAGCTGTTATCAGAGTGTTGTTGCTTGTTAAACGTTGTCATGGTAACCTAAAATAATTAAACTAATAGATATGAGTTGGTTTTAACGTTGCCATGGTAACCTAAAATAATTAAACTAAAATAGATATTAGTTGGTTTTACAAGTTTTTATTTTATTCCGTCACACAATTGAAGCGAAGCGAGAGTCTAATAACATTACATTTTGTTTGATATGCAGTTAGGCTGCATGGAGCTAAAACATCATGCAGTTAGGCTGCATGATGGAGCTAGGCTGCATCCCGTCCGTCCGTCGTTGTTGTCGTCTGTAGACGATTAACATAAGAATATGAAATTTGATCTATAGTGTGTTCATATTATCCTATTAACATTTTTCAAATGTCAGAATGGCTGCCATTTTAAACAGTTTTTGATCATTTCTAAATGAGATAGAAAGTTGCAGACTTCAATTCTGCATGTAATGGTGCTAATCCCACCGCTCCACTATGACAAATAACGAAGTTATTTCAAACTTTAACCGCCCAAGTGATATTCGTGTAGTTACGAGATCCTGCAGGACCCAGTCACCGTCACGAGGGTTACGAGTGGAGGCATATTTTCAAATATTTAGAGCTACGAGGACCGCTACGGCGAGCTATACTACGTTAACCAAACTCACTAAAATTAGATGAAAATTTCAATTCTGCATGTAATCCTACTTCTATTCGATGACAAATAGCGAAGGTATTGTCAATAACCTAACCTAAACTTAGCTAACCTAACCTAACCTAACCTAATTCTACTTCTCTTGGATGACAAATAGCGTAGTTATTGTCGATAACCTAACCTAAACTTAGCTAACCTAACCTAACCTAACCTAAACTTAGCTAACCTAACCTAACATAACCTAACCTTACCAAACCTAACCGTAACCCTACTGCTCTTCAATGACAAATAGCGTAGTTATTGTCAATAACCTAACCTAAACTTAGCTAACCTAACCTAACCTAACCTAAACTTAGCTAACCTAACCTAACATAACCTAACCTTACCAAACCTAACCGTAACCCTACTGCTCTTCGATGACAAATAGCGTAGTTATTGTCAATAACGTAACCTAAACTTAGCTAACCTAACCTACCCTAACCTTCCAAAAAAATGTAATATTTGTATAGTTACTAGATCTGGCAATGTCGTCACCGACCACAGGCGTAGCGAGTGGAGATGTCTCCATATATGTACTGCTTGGTAAGTAGTATGATGGCGTCCGTCAACTTGTCTGTTATACTGATAAAGGTTACATATAAACTGTGTATTCCACATCTGAACCCCCCCCTCCCTAAAGTTACACGATCTTAGAAGTTATAAATGTGTTTAGAAAAAAACAAAAATCGTAGCGTTTTCGGATTTATATTTTATGAACTTTCTTTCTTATTTGTACTATCAGATTCTCTCTTCGTACTATAGTTTCACTTTATAAACATTACGTATTTTAATTGTAAATGACGTCTAGAACAGACTGTCGTTTTAACAGTACGACCGTTTCGTCTATTGAGCCATCATCAGATGTTTTTCATTCTGGGATCTATTTGTTGTGTTAAAAATACATGTCTACTCAACACTCAACATGAACACAATGCAGTGTTGCATTTTTAATTAATAACAATAGAGAGATCACAACATTAAAAAACACCTGAGAATGACTGAATAGCCGAAACGACCGTAGAGTAGAAACAACACAATTAAAAATTTTAAGATGCTAGTTGTTTATAATTTATTATTAAACAAATTATGAGTAAGACAAACGATGTTCAGATTTAGGTTGAAATGTTTGTTTTTTTTTGTCTTAGAAATGAAATCAGACGAAATCCTAAATGGTGAAACAGCTTTACACGGTTCATTAAATATCAAATCTAAATTGTTGGAACACATGTTCGTGTTGAAGGGCTACTAAGTTGCTAAAACCTCTGCGTGTTGTAGCGTTCTTAAGACTAAGACATAAATCGCTTCCCTATTGTTTGAAAATATTACGGACGAATTGTTTGAACAATTTTTTTTTTATAAATCCTTGTGGAATGTAAAAAAAAAAACATTTCATAGGGTGGTCCTTAATTGAAACTAATGAATCAAAAAAGTCACAAGAAAAATGTTTTAAACTAAAGTGCTTTGGTATCGAAGAGGAAATAAAACAACTTGTTTTAAAAAATCAATAGCAACCTCTATAGTTTTTGTTTCGTATTCCACGATGAATAATCAGTGCAAAACAAATTGAAAAAAAAACCAAAACTATCCGTAAAACCTCCACGTCAGTTTTTTGACTCGTCATGTAACTTTCAATGGACGTAGTCTATATGTAAAAATGAAAAATATTTATCTGAAACCTTTAAAACAAACCCAGTTAAATTTATATATTTAGGACTAATATTAACGTATTTTTATAAAACCTATAGTAAGACATAAATCTATAAAATTTTACTTTCAAAAAACCTTGAAAACCATACAAATAACCTAACCTAACCTAATCATTTTACCGCTCAATACCAAAAAACAATTATTCTCCAAAACAATTTTTCTTCAAAACTTGTTGTGGGACATTCACTTGTATTTAAAATAACGCACCCTGTTCACAGTGAGAAAATACAAATTAGAACCCCCCCCCGCACACAAAATTGTGATCTCTCAACGAGGACAGCTGTATATACAAAATAGAAATTAGCTTCTTACAAATTGTCCTAGTCAAGACTGCAGACTTCCTTTATCTATTTATTCATTGTTCTGTGAAAGATGAACCCTTATTTCATCGCTAAGAAGAGAAGAGTATTAAATTAGTTCAAACCTAATAGAAACATATTGCAGTACATACACGTGTTTCCTCAACCCTCGGGAGATGTTTTGGTTAAGTTATTATTCAAGTGAACCACATTTCAGTACGAAGCACCTTCATTTCTATCCACTGAATTATTCATTACTCCTTACCTGGAGTACAAGATATAGTAGGCCTAATTTTAAATAAATATTCCATTTTATTTTGAAAATTTCTGTTTTGGAGAGGGTAGGTTATATGTTGACGTTATCACGGAAATTAAATTTTTTTTAACGATCTATATGTGTTTAAAATATTGTTTTCTATACCTCCTAATTTGATATCAGTTGCTATAAGAACAAAACAATTTTTTTTCAAAATCGTCTCGAATGGTTTTTATAAAACTTTGTTCAATTGTAGCTTCCACTATCCAAAACAATACTTTTAGTCTGAAGAATTGTTTAAAGCTTTATAAAAAGGAATAAATGAACGTAAAATGATGACCCCTAGACATCTTAACCTCTAATAACATAAGGGTCGAAAAAACAAAAGTTTCGATAGGAAAGATGAAAGAGAGGAATCTAACCCAATACTAGATAAAAATAGGTATAGTTCCAGCTAGATTCACTCAGGATTAGGCCTACCAGCTCGCACTCACTCCTAACGTTTCCTCAAAAAATCCAGTTATGGAGTTATTTAACACCATCAAACATTTTTAATAACCACCATTTTGAAATCGTCATTGATATACTGGTAAAAATTAAATTAAAAAGCCTATACCAAATCTGTAGGCCTACTTAATATCTCATCTTATTACCAAACCAATACATTTTTTTTAGAAAAAGACAAAAAAAATAAAGAAACATCAACATAACCTACCTTTTTGGACATGTGTTTAGACTATTGACAAAATTTATAGAACACTGATAAAATGTCAAGCATAATTTAGTATACACCCTGTATATTGACATGAATACATAATGTATTGGTTTTGTGTTATTTTAAAATTGTCTTTGCTGTGTAAAAATCCTAACCTACAACTATTACTGCAGTTTAAAAATAATGCATTGATTAGTGCTGCACTCTAGTAACGTAGAAACAAACCCTGGTTAACATTCCTACAAGCCGGTGCTTCTATCTGGTGGACATAAAATCAACTATTTATACCTTATCTTCCAGTGCTGGAATTTAGTCAATAGTCAAGTTTATATAGGTCGGGTTTGCAAACGTTTTTATTACGTTTGACACTTGATATGGCGAACAACAGTTGTTTATCCGATATTGTATGAGTGGTTGAATGTGAATACATCGCACTGTTTACACGTACAAGTGTTTCTTGTTTTTTTTTGTGTTGTTAAAAAAAAATAGGCGTGGTAGTGAATTTTAAGAAGTGTAAATTTATGTATTTGACGGAGTGAACTTGTTTGATTCAAGCTATCTAATGTCAAATGGTTTGTTTAGAAACAAAATTATCTAGGCTTATATATTTTTGGTTTTGTTGCGTTATTTTTGTCTTTGGGTATAATTGTTTTAGTTGATAATTTTTAGGTTAGCTCTACTGTTAGTTTATATAGTGCGTAGGAAAGGTAAGCCTAGAGTAATGAAGTCAAAAATTTTGCAATATTCATTAAAGTTTCTAAATATAATAATTTACCGGTTCATTTTTGGGAGTAAAACAGAAAATAATAGACTACATTTAAAAAACGTATATTTAACAAAATTATTATTTTAACATTTTGCAGAAATTTAGTGAATTCTATCTACAGTATTTTTAAATCGAATAGCACCTCCATATTGACAAAAAAAAAACACAGTGTAAAATTACAAAGATTGTAGTATAAGTACACTTTACGAATTCTACAAATTTCAACTCTATTTTACATTATATATTCTAGGCTTTGCATAAAATAGGCTAAATGAAAAATATTAAATTGTTAGTTGGAAATTAATTTCCAATACTACATCAATTAAACTGTCACAAACATTGTACATGTTACTATGTCCCCGAAAAACCAAGCATAAATATAAAGACGATTTAGGGTCAGCACATCCAGTTTCTTTCGACGTAATTTTAGATTTCGTAGGATTTACCAATTAATTGTAAAACCCACAATGTTGGGTCAACACTATAAATTGTCGAACTCGGAAAACAAAACTAGTCAGATTTTTTCAATGTGAAAAAAAGTAACATTTTTAAGACGAATTCCTGAACTCGCCCAGAGTAAAATAATACTGATTAAAACCCCAATAAACCAGGCTCTTTACCTTTAGTTTAGTTATGTGTCATTGAGGATGGCGACTTTGTCGTTGAAACTCGATTGATTAAGTAAACTTAATTTGTGTGATTTTTTTTGTTAGAGTTTGATTCTATTTAAACATTGCTATAACAAATTAAACAACCAAAAATTTAACAAATTTGTGATCATTGCTTTACATCTAATTAAGATATACTTGTATGCTTCTATTTGCATTAATTTCTTCTCAGAAACTTCTTGTTTGTAGGTCTAGTTTGTTTACCATAATGGTTTAGAATGTAGAGAAATAAAAATAACACCTGTTACTAGATAACGCGATGAATATCCAGTCACACATTAATTAAGTAGTTATGTCATTTATTTAATATTCGACTGATATTGATATGATGCAAATTTATCTTGTTAACTTCTTCGTTTCCCGACCTATATTCTTGGTAATATGCGGAATAGTCAGTTGAACAAAATGAGGTATGTAACAAGACACTACATAAAAATCTAATTAAAATTGCCGCCATTTTGAAATTTTGCGACTATTTTCAATCATATTCAATGAATAATATCATATTTACTAATCAATTGCACAAAATGAGCTATGTAATAAGTCCTATGTAAGAAGATTTACCTATAAAATCGTATTAAAATAACCGCCATTTTGAAATTTTTCGATAATTTTTCAACTATATTGAATGAATAA
Organism: Aphrophora alni; assembly: GCA_963513935.1. NCBI lineage: Eukaryota > Metazoa > Arthropoda > Insecta > Hemiptera > Aphrophoridae > Aphrophora > Aphrophora alni. The sequence goes on from OY740772.1 coordinate 3,970,591, forward strand.
TATCATATTTACTAATCAATTGCACAAAATAAACTATGTAATAAGTCCTATGTAAGAAGATGCTACCTATAAAATCTTATTAAAATACCGCCATTTTGAAACTTTGTGATTATTTTCAATCATATTCAAATGAATAATATGATATTTACTAATCAATTGCACAAAATAAACTATGTAATAAGTCCTAGGTAAGAAGATGCTACCTATAAAATCGTATTAAAATGACAGCCATTTTGAAATTTTGTGATTATTTTTCAATTAGGCTATATTGAGTGAATAATATCATATTTACTAATCAATTGCACAAAATGAGCTGTGGTAATAAGTCCTAGGTAATAAGATGCTACCTAAAAATCGTATTAAAAATGACAGCCATTTTGAAATTTTGCGACTATTTTTCAATCATATTCAATGAACAATATCATATTTATTAATCAATTGCACAAAATGAACTATGTAATAAGTCCTAGGTAAGAAGATGCTACCTAAAAAATCGTATTAAAATGACAGCCATTTTGAAATTTTGCGACTATTTTTCAATCATATTCAGTGAATATCATATTTACTAATCAATTGCACAAAATGAAGTATGTAATAAGTCCTATGTAAGAAGATTTACCTATAAAATCGTATTAAAATGACAGCCATTTTGAAATTTTACGATTTTTTTTCAATCATATTGAATGAATAATATCATATTTACTAATCAATTGCACAAAATGAGCTATGTAATAAGTCCTAGGTAAGAGGATGCTACATATAAAATCGTATTAAAATGACAGCCATTTTGAAATTTTGCGACTATTTTTCAATCATATTCAGTGAATATGATATTTACTAATCAATTGCACAAAATGAACTATGTAATAAGTCCTAGGTAATAAGATGCTACCTAAAAATCGTATTAAAAATGACAGCCATTTTGAAATTTTGCGACTATTTTTCAATCATATTCAATGAACAATATCATATTTATTAATCAATTGCACAAAATGAACTATGTAATAAGTCCTAGGTAAGAAGATGCTACCTAAAAAATCGTATTAAAATGACAGCCATTTTGAAATTTTGCGACTATTTTTCAATCATATTCAGTGAATATCATATTTACTAATCAATTGCACAAAATGAAGTATGTAATAAGTCCTATGTAAGAAGATTTACCTATAAAATCGTATTAAAATGACAGCCATTTTGAAATTTTACGATTTTTTTTCAATCATATTGAATGAATAATATCATATTTACTAATCAATTGCACAAAATGAGCTATGTAATAAGTCCTAGGTAAGAGGATGCTACATATAAAATCGTATTAAAATGACAGCCATTTTGAAATTTTGCGACTATTTTTCAATCATATTCAGTGAATATGATATTTACTAATCAATTGCACAAAATGAACTATGTAATAAGTCCTAGGTAATAAGATGCTACCTAAAAATCGTATTAAAAATGACAGCCATTTTGAAATTTTGTGATTGTTTTTCAATCATATTGAATGAATAATATCATATTTACTAATCAATTGCACAAAATGAGCTATGTAATAAGTCCTAGGTAAGAGGATGCTACCTATAAAATCGTATTAAAATAACCGCCATTTTGAAATTTTGTGATTATTTTTCAATTATATTCAATGAATAATATCATATTTACTAATCAATTGCACAAAATGAACTATGTAATAAGTCCTAGGTAAGAAGGTGTTACCTATAAAATCGTATTAAAATAACCGCCATTTTGAAATTTTGTGATTATTTTTCAATTATATTCAATGAATAATATCATATTTACTAATCAATTGCACAAAATGAACTATGTAATAAGTCCTAGGTAAGAAGGTTTTACCTATAAAATCGTATTAAAATAACCGCCATTTTGAAATTTTGCGACTATTTTCAATCATATTCAGTGGTTATCATTTTTACTAATCAATTGCACAAAATGAACTGTGGTAATAAGTCCTAGGTAAGAAGAAGCTACCTATAAAATCGTATTAAAATGACAGCCATTTTGAAATTTTGTGATTATTTTTCAATCATATTCAGTGAATATCATATTTACTAATCAATTGCACAAAATGAACTATGTAATAAGTCCTAGGTAAGAAGATGCTACCTATAAATTCGTATTAAAATGACAGCCATTTTGAAATTTTGCGACTATTTTAAAATCATATTGAGTAAATAATATCATATTTACTGAACTTACTAAAATTCCAACTACTAGAGATGTGTTATTGCTGAATTTGTGTAATTTATAGGTTATATTTTTATTTAGTATCAACTCTTATGTTCAGTAGAGGTCCAAACTTTGGTAGGTCATTCCTGACATAAAAACGAAGAAAAGACTGCGTTTGTTAAAATGCTTTGTTTTCCGTCAGTCTGATTTTGTTTGAAAATAAGAATTAATCCCGAACGAAATGAGATATCGTTAAGAATGATTTATACTATTTTTTTCTTACTATAAATGTCAGCGTTCAATTTAATAACATTTCAAATCTTGACTGCTCAGTGACGGATAACTAAGAAAGGCTTTTTGAATTACCAATTATTTGTTTTGTCTAGCTTTTTTTCACTCATATTTCGGTTTATATTTAACTTGACATGTATTCACCATTAAAAAGATAACAAAATTTTAGGCCTACTCTTATATTGTTTTTTATTAGTAAAAATTGGTTTTCATAATATTTGGTATTACACAGTTGAAGTTAATATCATTTTGGAATGGTTAAACTGATAAATTCATAAGATTTTGTGGTACACTGCAAAATAGTAGAATAAAACAACAATAATAATAATAAAGCAAAATTTATTATCCGTTGTAGGGGTAAATATTGTTTTTGAAAAAGCAAACAGACAGGCGGAAAAGCAAGCATTTTGAAATGTTAATTTCTAGAACACTTCTTAAAGCTTGGCCTACTTACTGCACACTCTGTATATTACGCGACTATTCACCAACTCCAGCATACATGTAAACAACATGGTGTTGTATACCACTACAGGCGATATTTCTAGTGTCAAGGTCAAACAGCAATAGATTAGGCGAAATGTCTACTAAGTCTACAAGGTTGAGCCCACCTACTCTTTATTCTATGATTTTGTTTAATCCTTTTTATCTTTCAACTGTCGCTGGTAAAGATCATGGTTTCGTAGGTTTGTTTACAAAGTAATCACGTACGTGTTTTGTTGTTTTCTATGTGCTTCGACTGTTTGTTGAATGAGTTAATTGCTTGTTTGTTACTTTACAGGGCGTTCCTGAAATAATGTGACAAACTTCGGGAACGGATTCTTTACGTGAAAATTAATTTAAAAACATTCCTAAAACGAGTGTCCGAAACAGGTGTTTTCAGATAATCTGCCATTTTGTATTTTTTTGAAAAAAAAAAATACAGCTTTTGAAGTAGGTACGACATTGAAGTTCAGATTTGGCATACACATTTTTTATATAATGTTTTACAAGTGTGCACAAAATGAAAACTGTATTTGTATTATTTTCAAAATGGCGACCGTTAAAAATGTTTAATGTTCGAAAACCACAAATTAAAAAAAAAATGCAAAAGACAAAGTTTACAAAAACATAGCTTTTGAAGTACAAAAGATATTAAGTTCAGATTTGTAATACACTTTTTCTATATAATGTTTTATAAACGTGCAAAAAATAAAAACTGTATCTGATTATTTTCAAAATGGTGGTTGTTAAATTTTTTAAATATTTAATGCCTCAAAAACCATTAATTGTACAAAAAAAATTGCAAAAGAGAAAATGTTTCTCTTTTAACTACAAATAAAATGAGTTTTTTAAAAAAAATTATGCAAATCAAAGGATAGTAGAGTTATTGACAAAAAACTGATTTTTTACATAATTTCATAATAGTTGTCAATATCACCTCCGATTAGGTTAGACGCATTTTTTTTAATTATTATTTTTTGTAATTTTGATAATTAAAAAAATTACTTCTAACCTAATCTGAGGTTTTGTAGACAACTACTAAGAAATTATGTTTTCAGTTTTTTGTCAATAGCTCGACTATCCTTTTATTTGCAGAAAAAATATAAAAAACTCATTTTATTTGCAGTTAAAAGAGAAGACATTTTCTCTTTTGCAATTTTTTGTATAATTAATAGTTTTCGAGGCATTAAACATTAAAAAAATTTTACAATCACCATTTTGAAAATAATACAGGTACAGTTTTTATTTTTTAAAACATTATAAAACATTATATAGAAAAGTCTATGACAAATCTGAACTTAATATATTATGTACTTCAAATCTATGTTTTTGTAAAAATACAAAATGGCTGATTGTCTGAAAATGAAGCGGTTTCGGACATGTTAGTTGGAACTTTTGATTTTTTTTGTAAGAAATCTACTCCCGAAATTTGTCAAAGTATTTCAGTAACACTCTGTAGATACATTTTTCTTGTGATAGACTATATTATTTCTAGTTTTGTAATTGACTTTGTGAGAAAGTTTGTGCAATATTTGTGCAGCGTTTATTTATCTAATACCAATCAATTAACAATACGTATATTTGTCTCTATAATAGAGTTGTTTTCGCTAATGTAATTAATATATTTATACATAATTGGTTAATATGTTAACACGTTTTATAAACGCCAGGTAAAAGATTCACCCAAGTGAATATTCGCTTAAGAACAAATCTTGAGATGTTTTGGTCAATGAGGTAATTTCAGCTCTAAAAATAACCACGGCCAGATGTGGCCTACGCAAGAAATGTCCATTTGCGTTTCACCAGTTTAAACAAGATAAAGCCAGTTGTTTTTAAAGATTTGAAATGAACTATCTAATCATAAATTTGTGTTGAAAAAAAAAATTAATAAAGAACTAAGTTTCCTTATCTATTGGGAGTTAGCGAAGCGAGGCCCTGATATAAGATATTTTGTCATTTTGGTTGTTTGTTTGTTTGTGTGTTAGGAACCGTCAGGGCTTACTATAGTGAGTACTGGGGGCGGCAATCCCTAGAGACTCTAACGAGATCTACATTGTTTTTCATGTATTCTTGAGTTAATCTGTCGTCAGTTCTCTCTCGACCAACTCTTGTTCTCTTCCGACCCTGACACTATTAGAGTATTTATTTTTATTTTCCACAGAATACAAACAACAAATATTTATAATAATCATACAACATAAGAACTTAAAAATAAACTTAAAACTACTAATCTTTATGCTTGTGAAACAATGTTAACATGTCAAAATTTAAATTGTATACATAAAGTAAAAAAAACTCTGCGGAAAACATACCACATACAGAAGAGCAATAAAACACCCTTATACGTGTGCGGGAGCTATCTTAAATATTAATTAAATCCCATTCATACCAACATACACACAAACAGACAGACAGACTGTGATTATATCTACAAAATACATTTATTTTAAATTAAAATACATTTCAATTCAATTGGCCTATACAATTCATTTATACATTAAATTAAGTTCAATCAAACTCAAATACATTCACCTTACTAAATATAATATTATGCCCTTTATTGTCATATAAGAGTATTGTAAGGTGGGGTTGGTACCATTATATATCGAATTGAAATCTCCAAATCTAATTTAGTATGGTATAAGTTAAATACCACACGAGAAAAGAACAGAAAACTATTTAAAATGTTCTGAACTTCTACATGAGCACCAAATTTCGTGTCCCTATTTTATTTTTTTTGGCCGCTGTCGTGGTTAGGTTAGGTTAGGTTTTGTTAGTTTAGGTTAGGTTAGGTTACGTACAGATGATAGCAACGACGGACGGACGTCCTGTCGAAAATAACTTTTTATGGTTAGGTTAGGTTAGGTTAGGTTAAGTTAGTTTAGGTTAGGTTAGGTTTTGTTAGTTTACGTTAGGTTAGGTTAGGTTAGGTTAGCTTAGCTTACGTACAGACGATAACAACGACGGAAGGACGTCCTGTCGAAAATAACTTTTTATGGTTAAGTTAGGTTAGGTTAAGTTAGGTTAGGTAAGGTTAGGTTAGGTTAGGTTAGGTTACGTACAGATGATAGCAACGACGGACGGACGTCCTGTCGAAAATAACTTTTTATGGTTAGGTTAGGTTAAGTTAGGTTAGGTAAGGTTAGGTTAGGTTAGGTTAGGTTAGGATAGCTTACGTACAGACGATAACAACGACGGAAGGACGTTGTGTCGAAAATAACTTTTTATTGGTTAAGTTAGGTTAGGTTAAGTTAGGTTAGGTAAGGTTAGGTTAGGTTAGGTTAGGTTAGGTTGGGTTAGGTTAGGTTAGCTTACGTACAGACGATAACAACGACGGAAGGACGTTGTGTCGAAAATAACTTTTTATTGGTTAAGTTAGGTTAGGTTAAGTTAGGTTAGGTTAGGTAAGGTTAGGTTAGGTTAGGTTAGGTTAGGTTAGGTTAGGTTAGGTTAGGTTAGCTTACGTACAGACGATAACAACGACGGAAGGACGTTGTGTCGAAAATATCTTTTTATGTTTCCAGGCTGTGAATTGAAAAAACGAAATTACTATTACCAAACACCCGATTCTGTCGCAAAATGGCGGTAGTTTGAAACTTAGACCTTCACCAGCGTGTAATATCTCATTTGTGTGCACGGTGATGAATGATGGCGGGATCGGCGAACACGCGACATTATATCATCAGGTCTATACTGAATATTATGTTTTTGTAGGTTAGTTTTTAATATTTAGAATCCACTACGAAATAACATCTGTTTTTTAGTATTTACTGTGACCGTGCTGCAATGAGCGGTACACACTGCTTGTATTTGTTCCAAGTGCTTATCAATTTCAATGTCAAACACAAGATTGATGGTTGGTTTGTTCTACCACAAGTAGAATGTTGTTTACGCTTTTTTAAGTCTAACAATAGGCGATAAATCCAACATAACCTCACTTATAGTAATTGTAAGTCGGCTTTCTGTTTTTCTGAGGCGTGTTTACAATTTTAGAATTGTTACTTGAAGTTCTGGTTGGTTTAAAAAATCATGTGAGTTTTTTAACAGACTTTTCTGTTTGATGTTAGCAGAGTCAGAAAAAATATGCATTTACAACTTATGTGGTTTATATCCGTACCGTTTCCTCTACAGCTCAAACTTGTAGATTTGTTTCATCAATTCGTGATATAACTTAGGACATTTCAACTCTAACCGACAGAGCTCTATAAGTTACGGTGTTCAGCCTACATTGTGAGGTGAAGTGGGAACGATGGTACAGTATAGTCTGGTTGCGAACGCTAGAACAATAGAAACTTACACATATTATCCTGTTGCGCCACTTGTTTATTATTATTTATAAACAGGAAGAAAACGATTAAACTAAAGAGTTGTTATTAATTAAAAGAGCTATAAAAAACATTCAATGTATTAAAAGAAAAAGAAATTGCGTAGTTATTAATTAATTAACAGTTTTTTTGTGTACTTTTTAAAGTATTATTTCATTTAAGCCACGTAGCATCTTGTAAAAAAACATAAAATCAATTGTATTAAATTCTGAACCTTTAAAAGCCTACTTGTTTATTTTATTTCGTTCATCTGCAAGTTAAGTATATCTTTGTGTTCTAATTTGTTGTGTGCTTAGTGAGTTGGTAAGTTTCCCTCAATTTTAGATTTTGTGGTTTTCGTTTATTGTATCTTTAGAATGTTCTAAAGAGTTTGTTTCACATAAGCGCCATCTTTTTTGTGTTATTGTATTTTACCCTTGTATTTTGGAAAAGAAAAACACCTCAGTAGCTCAATTATAGTGAGTATTGATGTGGCAATCTCGACGTTTCCTAGCTGGATCTACACATTTCTTTGTGTATTCTTGTTTTAAATGCTCTTTCATCTTTCTTATAAAGTCTCTCTTGATCAACTCTTGTTCTCTTCCGATCCTTACGCTATCAAAATATTCAATAATGTACGAGTCGAGTTTGAGGTTTCAATTCACGAAATTTTTCAATTAAATGAAGAAAAATCAAAATATTATGTGCACATACCAAATTTTATTTTCATTTAGTTGTTTGTGCTGCGAGTACTGGACAAAACCAAATTATTGGGCTCCTATATACTCTATATTGATTATTCTATGCTTATTTGTATTTCAATCGATGTTTATGAAACTAAGTTTCCTTATTCAGTATTACCTCAGTTGTGGTAATTAGACACGTTACCTTGTTCATTATCTACGGACGTATTTGTAGCCTTGTCTTAGTTTCCGTGATGATATTCTGCTGCAAATTTGTCTTCTCAAACATTCCAATTGTTTGTGATCTCCTGCATAGAAACCTGAAATTATGAACCACATATCTTATACTCAAAGAGTGATTGTGAAGAACTAGGAGTACGATTTTACCCTACTAATCTTTTAGAAGGATTTAGATGCAAAATTTGTTTTCAACTTCCGGGCCCCAAATCGAGCAGTAGGAGTTACTTCTGGGGATTTTAAAATGTAAATACTAGTCAAGTTATACTTCATTTTAAGTCTTTAAAAACCTTAAATGTATGTGTAAAGTTTTTATTTCTAAAATGTTGGAGGTTACGTTAATTTACATATTGGTTATGATTTTTTATAAACAAAATAATTAATAATATATTTAGGCATCAGTATAGAATACTTACAATCAAAAATAATTTGTAATAAATTTAGCCATCAGTATTTTTAAAAAGAAAAATAATTAATAATAAATTTAGGCATCAGTATTTTTATAAACAAAAATAATTAATAATAAATTTAGGAATCAGTATTTTTATAAACAAAAATAATTAATAATAAATTTAGCCATCAGTATTTTTATAAACAAAAATAATTAATAATAAATTTAGCCATCAGTATTTTTAGAAACAAAAATAATTAATAATAAATTTAGCCATCAGTATTTTTATAAACAAAAATAATTAATAATAAATTTAGGCATCAGTATTTTTATAAACAAAAATAATTAATAATAAATTTATCCATTAGTATTTTTATAAACAAAAATAAATAATAATATATTTAGGCATCAGTATTTTTATAAACAAAAATAATGAATAATAAATTTAGGCATCAGTATTTTTATAAACAAAAATAATTAATAATAAATTTATCCATTAGTATTTTTATAAACAAAAATAAATAATAATATATTGTAACGTTGAGAAGCCCTAAGTAAAAGCTTTGTCCAATTCAAAATGTTTAAACCTTGTCAGTTAGAAATAAATGTCAAACATAAACGTCACTCCAACACATAATAAATTTTGTTAAAGGATTTCTAAGGAAACAATACTTCGAAACTACAAAATTATTGAAAGGGCGAGGGCAGCGTGACAAATTAAATAGGAAGAGTTGAGTTATGTAATGTGACAACATGGGAAATTAGAAAGTTTGTGTACGCCCAAGTTAACAAAAGAAAAAGAGACAAAAAACTAGGCAGAGGTACGTTGAACTCAGCTAAGAAACAAGATTTAACGAACTTTGAAAGACGGTTAGAGTTTAAAAAATCAAATCCAACCAACCAAAAAGAAGCGTCATCCAGAAATAAGCGAAGAAGGGGTAAAACGGGAAAACTCTGCGTAAGAATTCAAAAATCAGAAAAAGCAGTGAAGAACGAGCGTCGCAAGGGAGAGGAACTAGGAACAGGGCGAAGTTCGCCAAATCGTCGTAAAGTTGGAGAAAAGTTTTAAGTCATCGAATTATATTAAAATCATCGTAAAGTTAAAGAAGAGTTTTGATTAATTGACCAAGAATTCAAGCAACAGAGTGAGGTAGTTCAAGCTTCGAGATCGTCAAAGTGCCTATAAATTGGATTAAGTTTCTTGTGATATCTGCCATAAGTTCGAGGGATCATCTCACCTGTAAAACTCCAAGAAGACATCATTCCATGCTACTGAACCACGATAAGTTATCTGATTAGTTATTGTAGTTTTACTTCAGGTTACCAAAGAAACCACGCCCCACTTTAAATAAAATCTGAGCTAGGCCGAGAGCCATTTAAACTTAAATTTTCAAAGAGCAATCAAAGTAACTTCATTATATAATTGGTAAATTATACCTGGCGCCCAACAAATCAATAAAACAATTGAGATATTAAAATATAAAGACTAAATTAAAATTACAATTAATGATACGATTTTGATGCACCTAATAATAATAATAAAATTGCTATGTTCTAGAATTAAGTATTTCATTGTGTTATAAATGTTTATGTCTAGTTTAAGTTGAATGGATGAGATTTAGTGATAAGATGAATAAATTTGAATACTCATATGTGCATCAATTAATTTGAAGATTTAATTAATTCAACTGTTATATATTGGCACCCAACTTTAGGTGCAAATTGTATTTAAAGAATAAATAATTTAAATATGATAACGTAGTTGTGTTTTAATCAAAGTAATTAATTAAAAATAAATAATGAAGGTTATAATTGGCGTCCAACTCGTGGTTTAATTAAAATTAAAATTTAGTTCACGTGGTGTAACCTGAAGGTAGCATTATAAGATAAGAGACAGAAAGACTATTAGATATAATTAATTTAATGTTAAGACGTAGTAATAGGATAAAAAATTATAAAAAGATGGCAAATAACCAAATAACAATGGGGTTTGATGAGGAGATTAATAATCAAATGGGGATAGAATCAGAAATGGATAGAGCTATAGGGATTAATAATAGTGAAAGTAATACTAATGAGGGTAATAATTCAGGGGAGAGTGAAAATTTAAAGGTGTATGGGACCCCAACGGTAGGATTAAACGAATTAATCGAAATCCTTAATAAAAAATTTGATGAAAGTAATAAAAATGCGGAAATCCTAAAAACAAGCATCGATAAAAAATTTGAAGAAAGTAGTAAAAATGCGGAAGCCCTTAATAAAAAGAATTTCGAAGAAATTAATAAAAATGCGGAAATTCTAAAAGCAAGCATCGATAAAAAATTCGCAGAACAAAATAAAAAGCTCGAGGAAAATAATAAAAAATTAGAAGAACTTAGTGGCAATGTTAGTCAAAATGCGGAGACAATGGACCGAAAATTTAATGAATTTGCGGAGAGATTCGAGAACAAGCTCGAAGAAATTAAATTAAGATCGGATACCACAGCCGAGACAATTAGGACGGAAATGAATGATAAATTAAATAAAATTGAAGAAAATTTCACCGATAAATTAGGTAATAGGTGCGAAGATTTAAGAGAAAATTTAAAAGAAATTGCAAGTAAAGTCGTGGAAGTAGAAAAGGATGTGCAAGAGAGCATTAAAGAAATCGAAATCACCGTAAACAAAAATTTAACTGAAAATCAAATTAACGTAGACGCTCAGATTGATAAGGTAAAGGAAAGTCAAGCTAGATCTAATAATAAAATTCTAGAAATCGAATCACAATGCCAAGAAAATTCACAAAAAATTAACCAATATCAGAAACAAACGGACGAAATGAAAAATAAAGTGACAGAAGTAGATGAAAGATTAAGTAATTTAAAAACAAGGGATGGTATCATAATAAGGGAACCAGAGATAAGGGATATTAGTTTTACAGGAAAAGAAAGATTCCCAATGCAATTTTTAAGGATCATAAAAGAAGTTAGCGTTAGTTACACACATCAAGGGAACATGTATTGGTTAGATAGATATTTAAAAGATGAAGCATGTGTATGGTGGTTTCTACACCGTAGGGAAGTTAAAAACTTCGAAGATTTTGAAAAAATATTTATGGATAAATATTTTAACGAAATGATACAAGCAAACATCCGAGACAGGTTGGAATTCGGAAAGTTTAAAGGAATTTAATTATGTATGTGGACGACTGTCTATGTATTTCGCAAAACTGGGAAGATCATGTGGACCAATTAGAAAAAATATTAAAGGTATTTCAAGACGCCAACTTAACAGTAAATTTTGAGAAATCTATGTTCTGCAGGAAAGAAATAGATTATCTAGGTTTTGTTATCACCACAGATGGTATCAAACCGCAAGAGCAAAAAATGATGGCAATTCAAAATTTTCCGCGTCCTAAGACACCAAAACAATTAAAAAGCTTTTTAGGATTAACAAATTTCTACCACCGGTTTTCAAAAAATTACGCACAAACAACAGCTCCATTACAAGGACTACTGAAGAAAGGAACAAAATTTAAATGGACAAATAGTATTAACCAGAGTTTTTTAGCTGTAAAGGAGGAATTTATTGAGGCTGTAACGTTAAAGCACCCAAATATGGAAAAGATGTTTTACTTACAGACAGATGCGTCCGATATTGCGTCAGGAGCACAACTGTACCAACTCGATGACCAGAATAACATTGCTGTAGTAGGATTTACAAGCAGAACATTTAAAGGGGCTGAGAGATTTTATAGCACTGCCGAAAAAGAATTGTATAGTGTAGTATTAGGATTAAGGAAATTTAGGAATTATTTATTAGGGAGAAAAATAACCGTTATAACTGACAATAAGGCGATCACTTTCATTAACCAATGCAAACTACTTAACGCTAGAATGACGAGGTGGATCTTATTAATTCAGGAGTATAACATCCAAATTCGACACTGCAAGGGAAAAGAAAATATTGTTGCAGATACATTGAGCAGATTCCCAGAGGATGGAGAATGTTCACAAGAAAATGGGGAGGACCGACTTGTACAAATCCAATTAGTGTTACAGAAGTTTAATCCAGAAGTGGGCGAACAGTTACAAAATATAGAAGTTTTACAGAAGAAGGATACAAAATTTAGGAATATAGTAGGTAAATTAGAAGAAAATGATCCAAAAATTTTAGAATGTTATAAATTGTTTGAAAAAAAATTATTTCGCAAGGAAAGAGGAATGTGGAAATTAATGATTCCAGAAAAATTCATTGAAGTATTAATTAAGGAAATTCATGAAATTTGCGGACATATAGGAATAAGCAAATGTTACCATAATTTTAAGGAAGAATTCACGGGAGACAAAGTCGCTAAAAAGGTCAGGGATATAATAATTAAATGTTTACGATGTCAAAAATGTAAACATGACAACAAAGGTAGAAACGCAGAACTTACGCCTATTATACCAAAAGGTAAGGGTGAACTAGTGTGTGTAGACTATTACGGACCATTGCCTCGGTCAGTCTACGGGTCAAGGTACATCTTAGTAGTGATTGACGCATTTTCTAAATACACAAAATTGTATAAGGTAAAAAACACAACAACCGTAACAACATTAAATCAAATCAGGAAATACATTAAAGAAGTCCAATTACCAAAATACATACTTTCGGATAATGGTACACAATTTACATCCAAAAAATGGACAGAAGGGTTACAAGAACTGGGAATTAGACAAAGAACCGTTGCAATACGAAATCCACAAAGCAACTTGGCGGAGAGAGTAATGCGAAATCTAGGTCAACTTTTCAGGATCCTGTTACCTGACAATCACCAAGAATGGGGAAGGCTACTTGAAACTGTGGAAAGTTTCATGAACGAATCATACCATGATACAATTGAGTCAACACCATTAGAAGTACAATTTAATACACGTCCGACACGAATTTGGAAAAAATATTTAATTAATCCAGGCAACACAGAAACAAACGACATTGACCACGGAGAAATATACTTACGAATTAAAAATAAAAGGGAAAAATTCGCTAAGAAGTTCAATGAACTGCATCCACCAACCGAATATCAGATAAATGATTTAGTACTAGTAAGAGCTTGTATTCCGTCAAGCACAATTGAAAAACGATATCACAAGTTCTGTGAACTATATGAAGGACCATACACCGTAATCTCTAAGATAGGAAAAACTACTTATAAGTTAGCTAGTATTAAAAATAATAAAACTCACATCCGAGGTATATTTAATTGTAGATTATTAAAAAGGTTTCATAATTAATTAGAGAGTTAAGTAAACAAAAATAAATGAATTTAACTGTAAAATAAAATGTAAACAAACACATGTCCTACAGTTGAAGAGGGTCAAGGGAACAATGTTAATTGGGGTTTACAAGAAGGGTTTGTTGACGTGGGATTCTAGACAATGCCATTGTTAAGAAAAAAGGTTGACCGCAGTTTAGGTCATAAAGTCATTTAAAGGGACAGTAATTCTAGTGGGTTTTTAAATGAGAGTAAGAGTAGGTCATAAAGTCATTTAAAGGGACAGTAATTCTAATGGGTTTTTAAATGAGAGTAAGAGTAGGTCATAGTCCATGTTACGATATGTATATGTGTATTATTAAAATAAGTTTAGTGTAAAGGTGTATCAAAAGCAAATTTTATCATTAATTATGCAATTAACATAAAATTTCTTGGGACTTATGTAACGTTGAGAAGCCCTAAGTAAAAGCTTTGTCCAATTCAAAATGTTTAAACCTTGTCAGTTAGAAATAAATGTCAAACATAAACGTCACTCCAACACATAATAAATTTTGTTAAAGGATTTCTAAGGAAACAATACTTCGAAACTACAAAATTATTGAAAGGGCGAGGGCAGCGTGACAAATTAAATAGGAAGAGTTGAGTTATGTAATGTGACAACATGGGAAATTAGAAAGTTTGTGTACGCCCAAGTTAACAAAAGAAAAAGAGACAAAAAACTAGGCAGAGGTACGTTGAACTCAGCTAAGAAACAAGATTTAACGAACTTTGAAAGACGGTTAGAGTTTAAAAAATCAAATCCAACCAACCAAAAAGAAGCGTCATCCAGAAATAAGCGAAGAAGGGGTAAAACGGGAAAACTCTGCGTAAGAATTCAAAAATCAGAAAAAGCAGTGAAGAACGAGCGTCGCAAGGGAGAGGAACTAGGAACAGGGCGAAGTTCGCCAAATCGTCGTAAAGTTGGAGAAAAGTTTTAAGTCATCGAATTATATTAAAATCATCGTAAAGTTAAAGAAGAGTTTTGATTAATTGACCAAGAATTCAAGCAACAGAGTGAGGTAGTTCAAGCTTCGAGATCGTCAAAGTGCCTATAAATTGGATTAAGTTTCTTGTGATATCTGCCATAAGTTCGAGGGATCATCTCACCTGTAAAACTCCAAGAAGACATCATTCCATGCTACTGAACCACGATAAGTTATCTGATTAGTTATTGTAGTTTTACTTCAGGTTACCAAAGAAACCACGCCCCACTTTAAATAAAATCTGAGCTAGGCCGAGAGCCATTTAAACTTAAATTTTCAAAGAGCAATCAAAGTAACTTCATTATATAATTGGTAAATTATACCTGGCGCCCAACAAATCAATAAAACAATTGAGATATTAAAATATAAAGACTAAATTAAAATTACAATTAATGATACGATTTTTGATGCACCTAATAATAATAATAAAATTGCTATGTTCTAGAATTAAGTATTTCATTGTGTTTATAAATGTTTATGTCTAGTTTAAGTTGAATGGATGAGATTTAGTGATAAGATGAATAAATTTGAATACTCATATGTGCATCAATTAATTTGAAGATTTAATTAATTCAACTGTTATATATTGGCACCCAACTTTAGGTGCAAATTGTATTTAAAGAATAAATAATTTAAATATGATAACGTAGTTGTGTTTTAATCAAAGTAATTAATTAAAAATAAATAATGAAGGTTATAATATTTAGGCATCAGTATTTTTATAAACAAAAATAATTAATAATATATTTAGGCATCAGTATTTTTATAAACAAAAATAATTAATAATAAATTTAGCCATTAGTATTTTTGTAAAGAAAAATAATTAATAATAAATTTTGGCATCAGTATTTTTATAAACAAAAATAATTAATAATAAATTTAGGCATCAGTGTTTTTATAAAGGAAAACAATTAATAATAAATTATGCATCAATATTTTTATAAAGGAAAACAATTAATAATAAATTATGCATCAGTATTTTTATAAACAAAAATAATTAATAATAAATTTAGGCATCAGTATTTTTATAAAGGAAAACAATTAATAATAAATTATGCATCAGTATTTTTATAAACAAAAATAATTAATAATAAATTATGCATCAGTATTTTTATAAACAAAAATAATTAATAATATATTTAGGCATCAGTATTTTATAAACAAAAATAATTAATAATATATTTAGGCATCAGTATTTTTATAAAGAAAAATAATTAATAATAAATTTATCCATTAGTATTTTTATAAACAAAAATAATGAATAATATATTTAGGCATCAGTATTTTTATAAACAAAAATAATTAATAATATATTTAGGCATCAGTATGTTACCAGGGGACTTAAATTTAAGAAAAGGCGGAACCAAAATGGTAACAATGTTTAGAAAATTTTAAAAAAGACAAAGACAAATTTAATAATTAACAAGGCTCAAATTTATTAACAAGAAGGAAACTTCGACGGTTCAGATTTTATCATTTACAAAGCAAAAACATCCTGAGATAAATTATCATAAGCACAGCTTAATAACTAACAAGATTATAATTAATCAAAAAGAAGTTATACGCCCTTAATGTAAAATATAATAATAAAAAAAAAATTGATGAATAGATTCTGAAAATTTATCCCCCCCCTTTTTCTTTCAGTTTTATATAAACAGTTACAAAATTTAACAATAAAAAAAAAATTATGAGCACAGCTTAATAATTAACAGGATTATAATTAATCCTAAAAAAAAAGGTTATACGCCCTTAATGTAAAATTACAATATAAAAAAATTGATGAAAAGATTCTGATATTTATTCCCCCCCCCTTTTTTTAGTTTATTAAATAATAGTTTTTTTTTAAAACAGTTACAGAATTTAACAATGAATAGATTCTATAAATGGGGTTGATATTTTAAATTCAAAAAAAAAAATTATATTAATTCTGACAAGTTCATTATTAGATTAAATGTTACATAATATGATTTGTTTGTTAAATTTCTTAAATACTAAATTGGCCAATATACATATATTTTTAAAATAAAAGAATTTGTTATAATATGAGAAGTTTATAAAAAAAGAAATGAAAATTTTGAATATTGAAGTTTATAAATTGACGTCAATTTTATTATTAATTTAGAAAATAACCTCTTGGAGGCTGTAAGGGCCGAAAAGTTTGCATGCAGGCACCACCCAATTATTTTTATATAATTTATAAATAGCTATACAAGATTACATTTTGATGACAGTTTTAAGAACACATTTCACTAAACCAAATTAGGTACATGTACAATATAAATTTAAACAAAGTTTTGTAGAGTCAGTTTTCAAAAAAAGGTCACTTTTGTCCACTTGGAAGTTTTTGATTTATTATGTAAAACATGTTTTAAAAGGCAGGCAGAAACATGTTATGCACTTTTGCTGGAGTATGCAAAATGAAACAAGATTGGTGAGTTTCTTCTACCAGCGTTTTTAGCTGGAAATCCTGTCGAAGTTTACGTGATCATGTGCAGTGAAATAAAAACTACACAACTATTAATTAGTAAATCAAAAGAACACATCACTGAATTGTAAACTGATATTACATTTTATCTATGAACTGAAACATAATTTGTCATGATGTAACCTTTAAAAAAAAAACTAACGGAGCGATGAGGGTTTCTTGTACATGTTGAGAATCTAGACAAAGTGACTACCTGTTTTAGATCAGGTAGGCTAACCAGCGTTGTACTTTGTATCTTACATGCATCACCCGATTCTTTCTAGAGAAAACTGCTAGGCGGCAGCACCTGTCAAGGGACGGAAGTTACTGCTGTAGGAACGAAGTTGATAATTGACTGCAGATTTTAATTTTGAATTTAGAATGCTACAAGTATTTTTATAAACAAAAATAATTAATAATAAATTTAGCCATCAGTATTTTTATAACCAAAAATAATTAATAATAAATAATTAATTCAGACATTAATATTAGGTGCTCCTTAAAATGATGTGCCACTACCCCCCCCCCCCCGAGGTTTCCAAAACTGGCAGTGTAGTCTACAGTATTTACAGTTTTATGATATCGCTTATAGTTTCAAAATGACGGCCAAAAAACTGCGTCATTCAACCTCACTTCTCAAATTCATATTGCAGACAAAACCTTTTTATCTAGAGACTAGAAGGTACTATTAAGGATTTTGATCAGTATTTTTCCTACCCTCAGTAGATTTTAGAAGATTGTCAACTGTAAAATTAAATGAGGTTATACTTCGTTTTAAAAGTCTTTGAAAACCAAACATTTTGGAATAAAGGTTTTTTATTTTTCTCCATTTTAAAATGGCAGCCTAAAATATCTGTAATGTTGGATGTTGCTTTCATTTACATCAAGGTTATGCTTTTTATATAAAAATATAATTAAAAGTCAAATAAGTTGTCAGCATTAGCTGACCGTTAAAATTGTGTCACGTTGGCTGTTATTTAATCATTTATTTTCCCCAAAAATGACTCCATATCGCTCCAACTCACTTTTTAAAAATAAGCTTTAAGATTTAAACATTAAAATTTTTTTTTTTTAATAGTTGAGTTGTACATGAAAAACTGACCGTGTAAAATGGCTGCCAATAAATCAGGGCACGGAAGAAACAGAGTAGTAAATCTGTTTTGACTATATTGAAATTGCTTCGATTAAAAAAAAATTGTTTTACTTTTTTGTAAATTTAGTCTCAAAATGGATGTATTTTGTTGTCCCCCCCCCCATTTTGATTGTCGTCAACAACTCTTGAAAATAAAAGAAATTTTCGATCGTAATGTTTTCAAAAAATTACCCCGAAACTCTCAACTCTAATTTTTGAAAAACTCATATACCCATATTTAAAAATTTTGAGATGACTAGGTTGAGTTTTACATCAATTTAAAGACGGCTTAAAACAAAACAATTTAATGAGATTGCTTGTGGTTTAAAAATGGCGGCCAAAAATTTGTCTTTAATTATGAATTTAGATTTCTTTGTTGTATAATTTTCTATAAATCTTTATATACAGATTAGTAAGATAAATCTATACCCCAAGTTTCCAATACTATATTTTTTTTTAAATTTTGATATTTAGGCTTGTGTTCGTGAACCAGGTCCGTCTCAAAGTTTCAAAATGACGTCTTATTTTCTAATTAAAAAAAAAAAAACTATTTTTTATCTATATAATGATATCCTAACAAGTATTATATGATAACGAGTAAGAGATTTTTATTAGGAAAACATAACTTTAAAATTACAAAAACAAAATCTATATAACTCTTTGTTGAATTGTCAAATTTAGCATGTGTTTAGTCTCAGAGTTGCCAAAATCTCAAAATGGTTATATCCACAATAAACTTGATAAAAACAGGAAAATAAATTTGGGTGCCATCATGAATATTCTATTGTTTTTAGGAAATCGTTTTTATTATACTTCAAACATCAAATTCTCCGTGTTAATGTTACATGCTGATTCTTTACTGTGTTTAAAAAGTGTTAAACACAAATCAAGTGACTGAGTTATGTGAACTTTGAGGTTAGGTAGTGACAAAGAAGTGCAGTGAGAATGTGATTCATATCAAGTGATTTACCATTTCTAAAATGTTTTTCGGCATTTGGGGACCTCCGTTGACCCCTGAGAACGGGGCAACACCGTTAACTCCGACATGGTACGCTCGGATAGCAGCGTCGGTCATGAAGAAACCTACATCTTTGTTGAAGAAAGTCTTGGTAAGTTTGAAATCTTATTTTGTAGAATGTATTCTGATTTTAAAATATATATCATATAAAGAAACCCCTTAAGATTGTCTTCAAATTTGTAAATATATATATTTACTGACTTCAATATTTATATGTAATAAAATAATACTCTCTCTCTCTCTCCCCCCCCCCTTCTCTCTCTCTCTCTCTCTCTCTCTCTCTCTCTCTCTCTCTCTCTCTCTTCTCTCTCTCTCTCTCTCTCTCTCTCTCTCTCTCTCTCTCTCTCTCTCTCTCTCTCTCTCTCTCTCTCTCTCTCTCTCTCTCTCTCTCTCTCTCTCTCTCTCTCTCTCTCTCTCTCTCTCTCTCTCTCTCTCTCTCTCTCTCTCTCTCTCTCTCTCTCTCTCTCTCTCTCTCTCTCTCTCTCTCTCTCTCTCTCTCTCTCTCTCTCTCTCTCTCTCTCTCTCTTTTCGGTTTTTACTCATTAATTGTAACACATATGTGGAGTAAATATTTTCAAAGTCTGTTTCGTCTAAAGTCTATTTGTGTGTTACCTTCAAAAAACAATTTCTATAGAATCAATACACGAATCGAGTCAAAATTTTGCGTACAGGTTTAAAACATACCAAACATGTCACACAAAATTGTAAATGATCACAAAACTGTTACAAAATGACGTCCATTTAATATATAGAATGCGAAATGTATCGAAAACTCATGACTTTACAAATAAAAGATACAAAAATGTCTAGGAATCAAACGGATAGACGCTAAACGAAGTGGTATCCCAACATTTTTACTGGACTTTTTCTACAATTGATGGGTAGGACTAATATACACAGTCAGACCACCCTTTTCGGTCAGTATTTTAGTATAAATTCTTATGAATTTCATAGCTTAATAATCTTTTTAATAGTGTTGGAACTTTTATAATCTTTAAGTTATACAGAGAGAGATAGAGGCTTCAGTTTTAAAGTTATTGTATTTTTTAAATTTTTTCCCACACCGATAAACCATTAGATAAACACGCTGCTGGCACACAACCCCTATTTAGTTTGTTCTCCAATGGAGACTATCGAGCCACACTATTCCTTGTATTATATAGTTCCATTTCTCACGTTTTGCATCTACTGTAGTTGATACCAATCTGGAGTAGGAGGCATTCAGAGGGAGTAAATCAAAATTTTCAAATGTAAACTAATATATTTTTTAAATTACATTTACCTCAAAGGTAGTTTCATTCTACATCAATTGTTGTTAATTTTTCAAAACTATTCAAATCACCTTCATACTGTACACGAGCTTTACTATAAAATGTAGGCACAATACCGTCCTACCATTCATCATGTGAAATGAGATGTAAAAGACCTGCAGTGAAGTACATTCCAGTCATATATAATGCACAGTCTATTTGCTAAACTTTCAGCATCTGGTAATCTATAAACGTACGCTCTATTTACTAGAGATGAGTTGGCCGCTTTGGATATTCACTGCGCATGCGTTGGATATTCAACAAAACCGTACAAATTATGACTGCAATATCCAATAACAACTTTGCTTACTGGCGTCTTCGAAATATCTTGTAATCGTAAAATAGAGCGATTGTGTTTTCAGATTTAAAGTAGTTTGCAAATAATATGTATATTTATTACGCCCATAAAACCAGAGTGCACCGCCCCCCGGTCTTGATCCAAAGACGCAAATCTCCCTCCTCTCATTCCAGACAGTAAGTATTGTTTATTATTATATAAAAAAAGTTTTCTATTGTTTTCTCAACATATACGTACCGGCACGTCATTACTTTGTCATATTCAGTGTTTGGAATTGGAGGGGGGGGGTATAGGGCGATTAAAAAACTTTTTAAAGTATTCCAATTCTATTGTAGTATATATACAGGGTGTTTCTGTAATGCGCGGAGATAATGGGGTGGTTATTATATGGGTCAAAATAAAGAAAAAAGTTGTTATAAACATATGTCCGAAAACGCTTCTTTTACCAGCTAACCACCATATTGTTTTTTAAACTAAATAATTCATATCTCTAGAACGGCTAAACCGATTGAGTTGAAATATTGCATGGTACTCATAAATATAAGGATAAAACTTGTTCCAATAATCCGTTTCAAAATGACGGACATTTAAACATTTCAAACGAAAATAACTTATGTTCCAATTTTAATCTAGGTTTGATTGTTTTATGTGCGAAAAATGGATCTCTGAAAACGCCTAAAATCTTTGTTTTTACTCTAAGTCGACAAACAGTTATCCTAAAAAAAACAGTTCGATATATTATGATATATTATCGAAATTAAAAATGAAAAAAATAAACAAGACAACATAGAGTTCATGGGAGTTACCATTTGACTTTTTCCAAGTAAAACAGCTGGCACACTTAAATCAATAAACGATGGTGTATAGACTTCAATAACCCTAAAACATCTCTTTTGGGGGAGAAGAGTACAAGACCATATTTTCGATTCATCACAATTCTCTTAGAAAACTAAAAATCAGAGTCGAATACTATAGCGATTTCCATTACAGTCCTGCTGAAGACAAAAGTTGAATGGATTATTATAAAGTTGGCGTAAGAAAGCAAAACATACTGGATTTCAGCAAGTTACGTTGGCAATGAAGAAGGCGTGGTAAGTACAGATTAATGAGCTATTGTTCTGCTAAATAAGTGTAGACAAGTTGGTCAGCTGTTCTGTAATTGTTTAACGTCATCGCTCCTTTCTTCTCACTTTTCAATCAAATTTTGGATGTGGATATGTTTTGGACATATCTCAAGATGTTAACTCACAATTTACGAGTAGCTGTTGTAAGAATAAATCGTAAAATTCTGTTTTTCTCGAAAATGCCGCCAACCATTTTGATAAAATTTAACAAATATGTAATCTCTAAGAACCCAAAAGAGAATTTTATGTCACGATCTTCACAAAAATGCTATTTTTTTTTTAATGAAAATATTTATTTCACAAACAAAAACAACAGTACACTTCAATAATACATATAAAAATGAAAATAATATGATACATAGTCTAATAACATTAAAAAAGACTATAATTAATTACTTACACGACAACAGTTAATTGTAATGTTTGTAAAATAAATTAAGCACCCCAGAAGCAATGCCTGTGTTGGGGTTGCTATCAGATCAAAAAACAAACAGAAAGAGTCATGAGCTGACCAGCTGTGCATCAATATAAAATAAAAAGAAATAATATAATCTACTTTTATTGAAATAATAGGTCTAATAACAATCCAAGCCAAAATAAATTAAAAATTTTTAATGTCGCATACATATACAAATCTATACCTACATGCCCAAACCAGAATACATAATAATATACTCAAAATACCTCATAATATCAGCTACAAACATACACACATACAGAAGTTATTTCAGAAGTTAGCGGTAAAAAAACCAATAATAATAAACTTAAAGACCTAAATAGGTTGTATTCGTTACTATCTCTTAAATAAAATGTATCAGGAAACAATTTAAAAAAAAATTCGATTTCTTCTTCAAAATCAACTTTATTCATTCCGATCTAATTTTGATGGGAGTAAATTGATGGTTAACCTAACCTATTTGTGGTGATTCTAGCTACTACAAATCTGATCGACATTTTATTATTATTATTTTGTTTTATTGAGTTAGGTTAGGACAGGCTTATATTCAAAATAGAATTATGAAATTGTTCAGTTTAAAACCAACATAAATTAATAAATCGGCAAAATATCAAGACAAACTGGTATTAAATACAAACAATGATTCTCGTATGAGTGTTGCAGTAGCATTTAAAGTATTTGCAGTCAGGTGAATGAAAGTCGTTGTTATGTTATGGTGTACACAAGCACCATCTATTGATACATTTAATTTGGCAGTCATTTCCAAACGTGCATAAAATGAGAAAGGGTGATTTTTTAGAAATAATTCAAGGTCATCAGATGACCGAGGAGAGAGAATAAATCTGCGCCGTGGAACTCTGAGGATGCGTACATGTTATGCTCACTGCTGCATCATATGTTTAATTTTAATTACATACTGATTAACATACAGGTTCCAACCTTGAATAAGCATATATTAACTCGGAAGCTAGACAATGCAATGTTGATGCAAAGAATTCAATTTTGCGTTTCGTCATAAAATGTCATATTGTTTTATTTTAACTGTATTATTATTCCCTGATGTTACATTTATTACTGGGGCGGTATGAAATGACAGACTGAAGTGGAGCAAAGTTTCATCTAAAGAGGAAAATCCATTAGGCCTGTACGTGGCCATAATAATGTCTAGTATGATAATAATCTTTCGTAAATCTTGTTGGTTAACCTAACATCAAGTTAATTTTATGTTTATTGGAATGAAGCTGTTATTACATTTGTTAAATTGGTTGCTATGGTAACGCAAGTTGAAATTGTTTAAACTAGAGAAGCTGATTTGTTAATACGTATAATGTAGTGCATTAAAAAACCATACTTATTTTTTGTAATGAATATTTTTATTTGTGAGAGTTTGTGTAAGGTTTTTTGCGGAAATTTGATGAATAACACCAATAGGTTTGTATGTGAAATAACAGAAATAATGTTTACTATATTTGTCAGTATTTTGTAGATGTTGTTGGATAACGTAACCTCAAATTGTTTTTATGGTTATTCTAATGAAGCTGTTAATAAATTTGTAAAATTGGTTGCCATGGTAACGAAAGTTGAAATTATTTAAACTAGAGAAAGTTATAGCTGATGTAAATACGTAATCTAGTGCATTAAACAACATACTTATTTTTTTGTAATGAATATTTTTGCTTACGAGAGTTTAAAAAGTTTACTATTTGTCAATATTATAATAATCTTTCTTCAATCTTTGTTGGTTTACTAACCTCTTGATGTTATGGTTTCAAATGAATCAGCTGTTATTATATTTATAAAATTGGATGTTATGGTTGAAATGGTTCAAATCAATAAACAAACAGCTGATTTATAAATTTCAATAACCTAGTGTATTTGAATTAAAGGTTTTGAAACAAAATTGTAATCTAAAAATAAAATTTTTGTCTAAAACTTCCACATTGGAAAATTTGTACCTAACCAAATATGTAAAACTTCTTCTCGAATTTGTTGTAATTTTGATATATTCATTTTAAAATTTTGATTTTCATAGGGTTACAAAAACATTAAATTAACATAACTGTTAGAGTATTTAATTACCTCAAATATTCTATATAACTTAATATTACTGTTACAATGTAAGTTGGAGAAAAATATAAACTGATTGTTTACTAGTTCAATGAGTTAATCACTAGCCACCGAAGTCCACAAGTGGTGGGGAGTAATGATGCACTTTTCAAACGAAGTCACCTTATTTTCCTTATTGTTTAAAAGGCGAAAAACATCTTGGTCATCAATATAATAAAGCCCCCCCCCCAGCCCTCGAAGAGAACAAGATTTAGTCAAGAGAGACCTGATTGGAAGGATGAAGGAGAGGGATATAACCCAATACTAGTCTACATGAAAGAAGGTCTAGGATCCAACCATTATGAGTGAGCTACTGAGTGTATTTCAGGGTTTAATGAGTACCCAATGACAGACACAATGTAAGGAGCAAGCCACCCATAAAGCAAATAATTTTACAATATCATTCACCCTGTGGATGGTGATTTGTTTAAGTGCACAGTAGCTGTAATATTGTTTATTGTTATTTCTTGGTCTATGAAAATTGCTGTGTCTCGTCGCAGAGTGTAGGCAGGAGCTAAATTTATAACTACGATCTATGGATTGTATTAAAACATCTAAGAGCGATATCTACTGTGGCAATATGTTTAAATTGTCATATCGCACACAATCGATCATTCAATTTAAGAAATCTATTTACGCTTTAAATTGTTACCAAAGGGCGATTTCTCGCAGATTTCGGATATGTAAAAATGAATTCTTCTCTCGGATGTTTAGTTCTGCACTATGATGAATGATTTATAATTTCTTGTTATCAATTGATAAGATTTTATCAAAAAATTGATAAAAGAGACTTCAATCCGTTTGTACTATTTTTCGTCAAATAGAAACAATTTTTAGAAATTTAAACAAGTTGACGTGGCCATCATGGTACCTACCCTGCCCAACGTACAAAATAGTAAGCAGATCCTCTAAATGTAATGCCCAGAAGTTTGTTTCTTGGGCTTTGTAGGAAATGTTAAATTGTATCGGTAGATCAAGGGGTCTTACCCAGTAGGGTAAGTTTGTTTAAAACAGCTGTTAAACAGGTATTCTGAACTTGTGTGTCGGTTCATGTATATATTAAAATTATCTCCACACTCTTGTCTTGACTCTGATGAGTCTGGAAGTGAAGCAGCCTCCACTCGCTACGCTCATGTCTGTTATTGACCATATAGGATACGAATATCACATTTCCTTCTAAGGTCAGGGGGATATTAATAACATTTCTGACAATAACTTCACCATTTGTCATCACAGAGAGGTGTGGTTGGTACCATTACATTCAGTATTAAATCTGCATATTGTATATAATATACTGTGTTTTAGTTGAATATCACAAGAGATAAAAACAAAAACTGTTTAATACGGTTGCCATTTTGACATTTTAAATTTATATTTTTCTGAATTTCAGTTGAATGAGCACACTATACAGGGTGTTCGAATATGTGGGGCAATAATTTACGTAGTGATTCCTTGTGTCAAAATAAGCAAAAAAGTTTATATAGACATATGTCCTATCTCGTTTCGTTTAGCGTCTGTCTGTCTGTGTGTGTTTTTTTACAAAATAATTCATAACTCCTTAACGGTTTGAGTTACAGCGTTGAGATTCTGCAAAAATGTTCATCTTATTGGCCGCTATCTTTGTGCAAAATATGAATTAAAAAAATCTTTAACCGTTTCAAAATGGCGGCTATTTTTAATATTTGACGGCAAATTTCACGAAAACCGTTAATTTTACAAAAAAATTGCAAGATACATAAAATGTAGTAAGTTTTATAGAGATGCCAACGATATCTTATTAAGCTTATTTTGGGAAAAGAATAACAGAGAAATTAATTTTTTCCTTGCTATACCAACAGTTATCTCCATTTAAACAATGTTAAAACTGTAACAAATATCATAAAATCACAAATTTTCAATACATAAATATTATTTTATTTTCAAACATGTACAAAATGAACACTTTTTAAAGAAACACAACTTTTGTGATTTATCACAACGAATCGAGATAGGACACTATACTTTTTTACTTATTTTGACCCAAGGAATCACTACGTAAATTATTGCCCCACCCTATATAGTCCTCTATATCATGTTTATATATTTGATCTTCTTATGTTTATTGTTGTGACTGCTATAGTACTTAAGTAAAGATGACAACAATGACGGATAGACAGAATGTCGAAAATAATATTTTCTGTTTCTTTAGGCCATGAAACGTGTGACGATCAGTCTAACAATGGAGATCTCAATTTTTTACAAAATTATTTGGTAAGGTTAGGTTGGGTTGGGTTAGGTTAGGTTTAAAGAATTTGCACAAATATTTGCCACTAACTTTCTCGTTTCACGACTTCTCTACAAGATACTTGTAGTGAACTCTATGTTTTGATTAGCTCACTAATTCCCGGCCAATTTCGTTAGGTTAGGTTAGGTTAGGTTTAAAGAATTTGCACAAATATTTGCCACAAACTTTCTCGTTTCACGACTTGTAGATACTTGTAGTGAACTCTATGTTTTGATTAGCTCACTAACTCCCGGCCAATTTCGTCAGTTATATTTGGATTCTCTTCTGTAACCTTGTCTTCTAGTCAAGGTTATTGTGGTATATGTATATTAAAGTTAAATTTATCCTCCACACATACTTCCATTGTTGTGTAGGCTTCTGTTTTACTACGAGCTTCAACACATTGAAGCGTGTGGGCGGGGCCTAACAACAATGCACCAATTCATGATTGTTTTGTCTACATGAGGGGGGGGGAGTGTTTGGGCTCACAATTATTTAGTAAATTTGACAGTTTTGTAATTAAATCGAAACTTTAATCTTTTGCTTAGCCCTAATTTTGTTTACATTTTTTTTTTAAATCGATTTAATACTCTGCAAACAAGTGATACCTTGACTTACCTCATATGTGATATTAAAAACAAAAATTAACTCAATTGTTTCCCCCTTAACTAGCCCAAAGTCTTTTCTTTTTTGTTACCCCTATATTTATCTTATATATAGGACAATATAAATGCAATGTTTTATTTCCTTATCTTTGTAGATTGTTTCGACTTACAGACACGCACGTGAAATTATAAAGGTCCTTGGTTTTACCTAAGGACCCTAAAAACCGACCGTAGGGATGGTTGTAAAATACTTAATTACTGAAAATCTACTACTCTATTATTAAATATAAGGAGAGTACAATTCAAAAAAAATCTAAGTCTTGGCGACATTCAAAGAAAAACAGTAATTGCCGCAACCAGAAACCATCTTAAGTTGAAATGTCGTTTTCTGGCTTTGGAAGTTAATGTTTATAATTATCTATTAGCGCAAAGTTCTGCGCATTCATTTAAACCAATAATGTAAACATAACCTCAAAGTAAGCTGATAAATTTATAAAAGCCGAAAACAGCTGTTTAAATCGATGTAAGTGTACAATGGTATAAATCATCGGTTTTGAATCGTTGTATAACTACAGTGTTTTATGACTGATATGGATGATTAACTTTGCCCCTCTACAGATTTTAAATTCACAGTTGGACTATCGTTTTCAATTTACTTTTTATTCCTTGTCGTATAGATTCGTCAATTTAATATTTCCATTTCATTTCTTTATTGATTTCGTCAAACACAACATAGAGAGTAAAACAAACAAAATAATGAAAATACCAGAACAAATCAAACTCTACTAAAATTAAACAATAATAGAAATCATGTACTTATTATTTACAATTCAAATGTAACAGCAGATATTTCTCGTTGAAACTCCATATTCAAGGATAAAATAAAGCTTAAAGTTTCAAAATATTTTAATAATAAAAATGAGCGGCAAGGCGAAACAATTGTACCTTCATTTATATTATTAAAATATTTTGAAACTTTAAGCTTTATTGCTTTAATTTATTATTTACAATTAAAGAAATTGAGCCAACATGGGCAAAACCTGTGCTTGGGTAAGTATCGTTTAAAATAACAAATTAAATCACTTGTATCATTTCCTCTTATTAACATGAAGAAAAATTAAATAAAAGAATTGATAACAGTGCCTACATATTGCTTATCGATTGTAAATTTTCATGGCACAGATTATTCTGAATATCCTCTATCGGAATCTGTCATTGTTTTCTTTATCAAATCTTGTTTCATTGTGTAATGGAGCAAGAGAGAAAGAGAACTGTAGACTTGAATACCGTCTTAAATAACTTTGAATAGATCTGGTTAAAAATTTCTATCCGGCTTATTTTGTACAACCCAATCTACTTTAAGATACGTTCGGCCATGTATCAGAGAGAAGATATCGTGTGTAGCTAATTATTTGTATATTCATAAAGAACCTCCTGTCGGTATAATGGTAAAACACTCTTGCTTCACGATTGAGAGATTCCTGTTTCCAACACCTTGTAAGCTCGAATATTTAAGGTGTTGACCCTACATCGTGAGGTATTTGGAAGTTACAAGTAATAACGAACGACGATGGGAACTTCGATGTGCTAACCACACATTAGGTGACTAAAAATCCATCTAACAGTCGTAGGTTTGCACAGGGTGTTCAGTTTTTATATATTTTCAGTTTAAAATTGTAATTTTTGTTTTGTTTTTGTTGCAGCTTCCAGTTGCAGATCCTTTCCTTGAGAAAGTCAACATATCTGATCTCGGTAAGTCAATTACAATTTATTACTAAGTATGTGTGTAGGGTGGAATGACATTTGCCTGTAGTGACTCTAACTTCAGAGTCCACTTCTTTACCTGATAGTTACAGATCAGGCTGTGACACCGTCATAATGGGCCTTAACTGCCTTTTAAAACAAGTAGGCAAATAACATCAACACTTTCAGAAGAAAGAACAAGTTAATTTGTTCGACAGTCATTTTACGGTAATGTAATAAAATACAGAGGTAATCTTAACGAATTAATATTTCAGGGATGGGTTCAGGACGTTAAAATAAATTAAATAATTCCTACAAACAAATCCTCTGTTATAAACAAATTTTTTAATGAAGTATTGAGTCCATATTTGAAATACGCAACCTTTTATCATTGTACCAACCACCAAGACTGGAGCTTTGTACGTTTTCAAAATGGTGACGATTTACAATTTGAAATATCGGAAATCTCGAAAAATAGTTAATTTTTCAACAACAAAAATACTAGATGACAAGTCTTTTTAATGGTAAGATGATATAATTAATTTTATAATAGATAGAAAGATAAATACGTGATTAATACAAAAGTATTCTTTGGTGACTGACTATAACATCCTGAGACTTATAACATCATTTCTTTTTTTATATTATTAGGTCAATTAAACGTCACTCCTTATAAATAAATGAAGGGGTGAATATTATGTTATTATGTTATACAATTATTTTATTACGGTGAATATTATGAGAAATGAAACTCGATGAGTTAAAAAAAACCCCTTGTTAATAATTAGTCATTATTTTTTCTAAAGCACAAGAGTAGCCTAGAACCAACATATTTTTTGAATTCTGGACTAATTTTCTCTCCCACTTTCATCCTAATGCAACTCAGCCTTTATTTATAAGTGTAACATTTAATTCACCCAATAAAATTAAATAATAATTGGTATTATATACATCAGGATGGTTGTAGTCTTCACCCCTAAACAAGTGTTGTAACCAGTCTTCACTCCACTATAGGAGGATGTTGTAGCCCGTCTTCACTCCAAAATAAGGGGATGTTTTAATCAGTCTTCACCGCAATACAAGGGGGTGTCGTAACAGTCTTCCTCCATGCAAGGGGGTGTTTTAATCAGTCTTAAGCCCAAAACAAGGGGATGTTTTAATCAGTCGTCACTGCAATACAAGGGGATGTTGTAGCCCGTCTTCACCCCCAAAACAAGGGGATGTTTAAACAGTCTTCACCGCAATACAAGGGGGTGTCGTAACGGTTTTCCTCCATGCAAGGGGATGTTTTAATCAGTCTTAAGCCCAATATAAGGGCGTGTTGTATCCAGTATTTACCGCAATACAAGGGGTGTTGTAGCCAGTCTTCACCCCAATACAAAAGAGTGTTAAGTTAGTCTTGACTCCAATACAAGGTATTCCTTTATTCATGAAGTATAGGGTGTAATGCCACCTAATAAATTAATAAGGATTAAGTGATTTCATTTGTTTGCATCCGGTTATTATAGTAAATTACCAAAAATACTTTTTTATCGATAACTTTCTTATCTTTTGATCTGGGACAAAAATAATGATATCATTTTGATAATCATTAAAAAGGCAACCACACAATGTCGGTTTCAAGATTTTTGACAGTAAACATTTTAAACGGTCTCCATTTTGGAAATGTACAAAATCAACTCTTGGTTTTAGTTTACTGGTAAGAGTTTACAATTAGAAATAAATATACTAAATCTGGACTCAATAAGTCGTACATTTCCATAGAAAGTATTTTTTAACGAAGCTTTTTCAGGCGTATGCATGTAGGGACTTTTTTATTTATTTTAGTGCCATAAACCCAACCTTGAATGATTGCAGACTCACTCTGTATAGACCTCTAAAGTAATACCTCTTTAGTGTGGTATTGTTTCGATTTAAAAAAAATACGTGGGTAATAATTAAATGCTTTAAAAAAAATGATAATAATTGTGAAATGATGTCCTTTTTATTAATTATATTCGCAATTTATGTTTAATCCAATCAGAACTGAATTACCGTAATTGTAAACTGAAAGTCTTGTGGAAGTTTTTTTTTAATTTTTTTAATTACGCTATATTAATTTAAATGTAAACAGAACCTTACAAAATATTTACCTCCTTGAACCCTGCACCTAGTGACGAACAGGAAGGTGGGAGATTTTGGCATAGGTTATGTTCCAATTTTAGCCCCGGACCATTCCAAGAACCGCTTGAGAGAGTTCCGACAGTACAAAGCAGAGCTCTACCGTCCACCCGTGTCAATACCAGTTTGTACAACATCAAATTAGAATTCTGTGTCCGGATTTAGTTAATTGATTATTTTAATTAAACGTTTTGTTTAGATTTAGTTTGTTGAAACAACGCAAGTGCTTTTCTCTTTCAGTGTTTTGTCACAGGGACTGACAGTTGTCACTGTTTATTTATGTTTTGTTGTTGTGGTGGTACCAGTGTAAACGGAAAATATCGGTATGTCATTTAGTCCAGTAGAGTTAGACTTTTGTCATCACAAAATGTTTTAATCTTTTGAAATTTTTATTTGGCATTGTTTTGAGGTCAGAAAATATTTAGATTTGTAAGACGGCGCGCTGTTAAAAACACGATTTTTTTTTTACTTTTTCTTAATATATTTAATCAAAAACATGTCACAACAAAAGTTGGAAGGAATCAAATTCCTTATCGAGATAGTTTAGTATAGTTTTTGTTGAAACTATTTCCTAACCTAAAAATTGAAAACACTTTATAATTCACATCTGACGCAGATTGTATAGAAATTTAAACAAGGCTACTAAACAACTTAATTTAAATGTTTAAACACATTACTGTTTAAATACTATCACATCAAATCGTTTAATATGAACGGCGGATTTGTATATTGTCAATTTACAAAAAGTAATTTTTTTTTTTTTTTTTTTTTTTTAGAAAAAGTGTAGTCATACTTAACATTTAGAGTTTATATGCCGCTATTATTTGAATAAATTGCAATAAATAATTTATAAAATGTTAGTTATTTTAAAAATTAAGATATTTTATAATCGATCTAATTATGTATATTTTTTGATCGGGATGTCAAACGTCTGAACTTGTAGTTTTATATTGTAATATTTATTTTTAAAATATATTTATTATAATTTTTGTATCATCCAAAAATTGTTTTACATTTTGAAATATCAAGAGCTATTTATCCCATAATAATATTTGGCAGAGCGGGTCTTACTAGCAAGAGGTTAAAGTTTTTTGAAGCTCCATCTTCCTTGTTGATCTTTCGTATGAAGAAATAAAATGGATTGTGTTTTGTCTTTAAAAAATAATTCTGACAAATAGGAGTGAAGATCGCAATTTGCCACTAAAGTTTTTAATATTTCCACCTAAAATTTACTATCGTTTATAGTTTCCTGAAATAGCCAATTTTTCAGTGACTGATCGTCAGGAAAACCACAAAGCACTGTTTTATTTTTCAACGTGGCCATAGGCTACTGGTTTTGTTGGCGTTTTTCACTATTTTCATATTTTGAATTTATCACTTGATGAAGAAGTTGATTTAAACTCTTGAAACCTCATGATTTAGTTTTTGTACAGAAATATAGTGTGAACTATTTCAAACCATCTTTATTTCTTAGCTTTAAAACCAAAACAAATTAATATATCTTATTACAAATTAAAAATTAAAATAAAAGTGTGGTTTATTAATAGTTGTCTCCAAGTTTTTGCTTCTTAACTGATTTAGTTCCTCCTTTTAACACGGTATCAATTGTATGACCTGCAAACATAGGTTGAGGTAGTACTTGTCAAAACAATGTCTCATACCAAATTTTGAAAGACCAAAACATTTTGAAATTTATACTTTTTTTAGTTTACTTCTACTGGATTATTCTAGCTAATAAACCTGTTTGTTTCGAAACATTGGATTCAAAATGTACGTGGTAAACATCAATTGCTATTTTGATTTTATTTGTATACACCTGCCTCTTGTAGTAGAAATCGTGGTGTATTCCAGTTTCATTTAATTAGATTTTTTAAGTTTTGAAGTATTTGCTCTATTTTTAGAAAATACAATAGAAATATTAGCTACAGTTCCTTTATAATATTCGATACAGCATTTCTCACTGGATATAAATACATAATGTTGTCACCTTAAATCTCAGAAACGGCTTTACGTACTGAAATCAAATTAGATTTTTCAAGTACTGTGCGTTTTCGAGAAATTCACATCAACCAATTTAAAAAAATGATGCACCAACTTTCTCATTTACAAGACCGAATACTAATCGAATTTGAAATTTAAGAGGCAAGCTGTCATAAGAGGAAAACTCAAAATTTAAGAGGTAAGCTGTCATAAGAGGAAACCTCAAAATTTAAAAGGCAAGCTGCCATAAGAGGAAAACTCAAAATTTAAGAGGTAAGCTGTCACAAGAGGAAAACTCAAAATTTAAGAGGCGAGCTGTCATAAGAGGAAAACTCAAAATTTAAGAGGCAAGCTGTCATAAGAAGAAAACTCAAAATTTAAGAGGCAAGCTGTCATAAGAGGAAAACTCAAATTTAAGAGGCAAGCTGTCATAAGAGGAAAACTCAAATTTAAGAGGCAAGCTGTCATAAGAGGAAAACTCAAATTTAAGAGGCGAGCTGTCATA
Organism: Aphrophora alni; assembly: GCA_963513935.1. Lineage (NCBI taxonomy): Eukaryota > Metazoa > Arthropoda > Insecta > Hemiptera > Aphrophoridae > Aphrophora > Aphrophora alni. The sequence goes on from OY740772.1 coordinate 4,004,584, forward strand.
AGAGGAAAACTCAAATTTAAGAGGCGAGCTGTCGTAAGAGGAAAACTCAAATTTAAGAGGCGAGCTGTCATAAGAGGAAAACTCAAATTAAAGAGGCGAGCTGTCATAAGATGAAAATTCAAAATTTAAGAGGCAAGCTGTCATAAGAGGAAAACTCAAAACTTAAGAGGCAAGCTGTCATAAGAGGAAAACTCAAAATTTAAGAGGCAAGCTGTCATAAGAGGAAAACTCAAAATTTAAGAGTTAAGCTGTCATAAGAGGAAAACTCAAAATTTAAGAGGCAAGCTGTCTTAAAAGGAAAACTCAAAATTTCGATTTTCTCAAAATCGGTTATACCATTTTGATAACATTTTGCTAAAATGTAGACTATAAGGCCCAAATAAAACGAACTGGTCGCAGTTTATTAAAAATACCAATTTAACAATTATTGGTTTTAAAAGGAATTTATTACAAAATTTTCCATATTCCTATGTAAATTTGTTTTATTTGTGGTTTGGTTTTTTGGTTCATTTTACCAAAATTTGATCAAAATCGCTATTTTTGGAGATATTACGACCAGTAAGTTTCAGTCGAGCTCTTAATAAGTTTAGTATTTTTTCATAATCTTTGTTTTGAGAGAATTGGAATATTGAGTTTTAGTCGTATAGTCCCTCTAATTTGAGTTATCCAAAAATAATACAACATAACAATGAGGGTATGATCAAAATACACATAATTTACAAAACTGACTAAAATTTCGTTCACTTGATTGTGTTGTATGGACGGACATGACTCACTTGTAATGCGTACAGACGCGGCAATCCTAAACTATCATAGCAGGATCCTCAACTTCCATCATGTACTCAGGAAAGACTAACCCTTGTTCTCTTCCGACCCTTATACTATTAGAATGTTCGAGGGCTAGAAGTCCTTATTCGATAATCTTTTCTAATTTTGTTTTTTTAATGATAGAGAGGAAAACGAGTGAAACAACTGACGTAATTTGTTCACCCTCAGAGATTCGCTTGCGAGTACAGGTGTGGTAATCCCCCCCCCCCCCAACAGAATGATGACCGATCGGTATTTTACTTTTAAACAAGAAGGAAATATAGACTTTTTTTTACTTATGTGATAAAGTTTTTCTTCTTTTATTTAATCCGATAGGAAATCTATGTACAAAGATGACAGTTAAGTTATAGAATACTGATTACCAATCTAGGGTTTGTTATCAAAACCTCTATCGTTCCTGGCTCACATTGATTTCTGAACAGTTCTTTCCAAGATTAGTTGTTACGTATTGTTGAAGCAGTTTCGAAACGTTTGCTGTTTGACAATATTAAGATGTGGAAATCTAATCAACGTCATGATAGTGTCACTTTAATGAGGCAGCAGGTATTGGAAGCACATGTTACTGTCGTAATGTACAACTTGATAATTGAAGGATATTTTTAGGTTATGTTGTCAACTAGATTTAAAATATTCTTCGTATTACTACAAAGAATGTATGTTATTTCCATTGTCTGATTTTCTTACTCATTCCAAAGAATGCGCATGGGAAAATACTCGCTTCATGGTAATTGGATGAATGATTTGCTCGTTCCACGAGTTGAAATTAATTATTTCGGGGGAGTCATATTTAGTACCCTAAGAATTGTCTTATATCTTTATATCTTATACTCTCTCCATGTAGTGTACATTTTATTTTTGTCCCATACGCTTTGATTTTTTTTTCATTTGTTAGAGGATACCAGAAGGAAATTCAGTTAAATTTTCAAGTGAATATCTTAATAATTATCATTTAATTGCAAAAAATAAATGTTTCATACCTCAGTTTCTACGTAATGCAATTTAATATTTTTTTAAATTCATAATCATTGGAATTCTATTTGTTATGATCAATCATCTTCTTATTTTTACATTTAAAAAATTGAATCGTTATATTTTTCATTGCAAATAAAAGTTCTCACGTATACCCCCCGGAAGTCTTTACCGTAACTCAAGTTCACTTCTTCCCATTGTAAATCTTGCAAGTTAAAAAAAAATAAAAACATTACAAAAACTAATAATATAGTTGCAAAGAACCGGGCTTATATTTTTCACATTATTGTTATGATTGCACGAAAATTGCAAAACGATTAATTTTAAAAAATGTATTTTTTATGAACAATAAAAATTAGGCATTTTAAAATACATGATTTTACGGGAAATTTCATTCTGAACAAGCAAAAGTAAAAAATTACGAGCGAAAATACACATATGAATGTTGAAAAAAAATGAAGCCTCATTTAAATTCGGTTAACCCCATTTTCTCCATACTATATATAGAAGCTTTTCGCATTATCTTTTTCACTTACTGCTACCGATTTGATTTTATTTTGAGACATTTTAAGACCCCCACGTACTGGACCAATAGTCGAATTGATTATTTACCACGCCACAAAATCCATGATTTGTATTTTGCAACCTGAAAGTCACCCTTCACCTTACTATTTCCCACGCTAATTCTCTATGTCAAGGGTCCAGTTTTCTTTCGGGTCCTGGAAGTTAATTGGGCCTGGGTGGCTATAACAGTTATTAATTGACGGTGACAGTCTATTTCGGATATGGAGAAAATAAAAATGCCCATTATGAAAAGCAGTGAAATTGACTAGAAATTGGTCATCGTCCGAAATAAAGTAAAACACTTTTTGGTATGAGTGTTTTGTCTTCCACGCACCAAGGCAATTGGGCAGAACTTTTTGATTGAGGGGCGCTGTGACCAAAGATTTAAAGGAATCATCTCACTGTTTTTTTTTTTTTTTTTTTTTTTTGTTTGTTTTTTTTTAAATTAAATAAATACGAATATCAGTTTAAATAAATTTAAGGTAATAAATATCCTCTGGCATTCTTATTTTTAATTGTCTAACATCGGCATAGGTTGAAGAAAACTCCAATGAAAATTCATCAATAACAGATTAGTGTTGTCTCTCTTGTTCACAAATTTTGTTATGTAATATTGACAATGTATATTTTGTTTTCTATAATGATAGTTTGAATGTTTATGAACAAAGTCTCGTTTATATTGGTTTATCTCAATGTTTGGATAAGTGATAAGATTACTGTATGGATCAGGCTCGTCCATAAATTGCACCTCTTTGTAGTTGGTTTTTTTCCGTAGTTTAGACCTTTATAGAAAGTTTTGTCATCAACACAACTTGTCTGCGAAATCAAATGGGATCATATTCACTTGTCAATGATATCTAGAAAGAGAATTAAACATGATTTGAGAGGAAGGAAAGTGTTAAAAGTACAGAGATCAAGTTGCAGCCTTGACACTGTTAACCGCTTGAAAATTGATCGTTGGCTTGCAGTATTATATATATACAGTATTTCTGTTTGAAGGCGAAAAACCTCTCAGTCATCATCGCCTGAAAAAAGGGGGGAAAAGAAAGAGGAAGAAGAAGAAGAAGAAGAAGAAGAAGAAGAAGAAGAAGAAGAAGAAGAAGAAGAAGAAGAAGAAGAAGAAGAAGAAGAAGAAGAAGAAGAAAAGGGGGGAGAACATAAAATAGTCCTTGAATACTATAATAGCGTCAGGTCGGAAGAGAACAAAAGTTGGTCAAGACAGACCTGATAGGAAATATGAAAGACAAGGATCTAATCCAAGACTAAATGAAAAAGGGGTAGATCCAGTAAGGGTTCCTCGATTTCCACGCCCGTCTTCACTAGTGAGCATAATATTAACATGTAGTCATTGGAGCAAAGCTAGTTACAGAGTGAGTCAAAATAATTATATAATGAGTCCTGAAATAAAGGAAAACCTTCTATATAAACTTGCGTCCGAAAAAAATTAGTTTTCCGTCTGTTGTTTTGTTTGTAAAAGAAAACATTTGTATTTGGAAATATTGAGTCCAAATTTGGTATACACATTATGTGTTTAAACTTTACCAGTATTCCAAAATTTTTGTTGTACGTTTTCAAAATGGCGGAAGGTAAAACTTAGAGTTCCTCGGATTGTCATGTCCATACTCATTGTTTCTTGGAAGGTCAGTGTTAGAAATTACATTTTGACAATAACTTTAGCTATTGGTCATCCTAGAGAAGTGGGGTTGGTAGTATTGCATACAGAATTGAAATCTGCAAATTTTATCTAATGTAGTGTTAGTTGAATAACACACGAGATATGAACCAAAAATTGTTTTCCATCACCGCCATTTTTATGTAGGGTCCATATGAGTACACTATGGTCCACTATACTAAATTCCATTTTCCTATCTTAGTTTTTGTGGCCACTTTCGTGCTTTAGTAGACACGACTAAGGACGAACGGCGTATTTAAAATCACTTTTCTGACGTTGAAATGTGAAAATCACTAAAAACAGCATTTTTTGACGATTACTTAATTGTTCTTTGTATACTGTGTAGATCTGGCTAGAATCCCTTGGGATTGTCACCCTATACTCGTTACAAACAGGAGTTCCTGGCGGTATTATCCGCAATGCTAGATGTTTTGTAAAGCGTTTAATTAGCCCGCATTAACCAACCAAGACATATGGTTAATATATGAATACCTTTCTCTCCCGACTGTATTATGAAGGTTTTTTTTTTCAGTCCTTAACATCATTTCATATTCGCTACGATTTTATTACATCTATACCTTCTAAAAACGTCTGAGCGGGTTCTTAAACCGGAAATGACGATTCTTGAAGTTTCGTCCATACAACAATCTAGAACCAAGGCCGCCTAGATAACCAAGAGGCCTTGCCAAAACTCGAATTCTCGCGGTCATATAGCGCACAATCTTACTTCCAAAAGGAGTTTTAGCTCAAATTTAAAACCCGATTTTTAGTCAATTTTCGTACTTAGGAATTCAATTGAAGTTATTTTTTTTTATTTAAAAAAATCTAATTTTAAGTGAATATGCATTAACCTAAAAAAAATACGAAGCGAGATTCTAAATCAGTCCAATGATTTCTGTGAAATCCCAGCATGATCCGTTTTTCGAAAAGAAAAAAAAATTATACGCATAAGATTCAAAATATACAGGGTGTTTCTGAAATACTTTGACAAGCTTCGGGAGCGGATTACTTGCATAAAAATAAATTTAAAAAGTTCCTATAAGCATGTGTTAGAAACCGCTTCGTTTTCAGACAATCCGCCATTTTGTTTTTTTACAAACAAAAAAATAGCTTTTGAAGCAGTTAAGATAAAATGCACATACCAAATCTAGGCTTATCTCATCCTTAACGAGATTCTAAACGTATTTAGAAAAGAAAAAAAAAAAACACAAAAGATCAATAGACTGAAACAAAGCATTTCTGACAATTGATAGTAGAAACGTTTTAAATTGTTTATGTAGATAATCCACTCCTAAAATTTCTCTGTGTATTTTTAGAACATATCCTGTATATCAAAATAGCAAGCTGAACCATGTATCTATCGAAATGCCGTGCTTCAGGCACTGTATTTGTATCTTCATTCAGTACAGCATACAAAACAAGAATAAGTACGCCAACAGACATCACCTAACCTAACCTATTTATGGTGATTCTTGCTATCACAAATCTGATCTACAATTCTGTTTACCAAAAACTCGAATAGTATATTAAATACAAAAAATGATTCCCGTAAGAGTGTTGTTGCAGCAGACAGATGACAGAACCTCAAAATATTCGCATGAAGATGTTTAGTTTTTTGAACTTTAAACATGGAGACGAGGAGGGTTTCTATAGTATCCAAGTATCCAATATTTAGAGTCTATGTTTCAAATAGTCCAGATTGTCACAATATTTTTTTCATTTCTATAAAGCCCAATGACTAAGATTTGTTTCCCGAGATTGCCCTGTTAATATCCCAAACGTAAATAGTTAGAGTATATAAACTGATATTTGCTTTCAATCTTGTCTTTACTCAACCTTTGTACTCACAGGGTGTTTAAAAACTCACGTCCGTGTTACATATGACTGTGGTTAAAGTTTCTATTGTATTTTTAGCAAATATCTTTCATCATGATTATTTTAACCTCTTAGCATCGGCAGTGTTTTACCTCTTAGAACAAGTTAATTGTGTAAAGTAACATGACGGCAAACTATGCTACGATTGCATTGCTATTCCACGAGTTCTGCCGCACGTTTGCCGTCAATAGAAGAAGAAGAGGTGTATAGGATTGATGAAATCAAGGAGTTCGAAACTGTAAACCCGCTGTGGATTGAGAAGCTTGCCGAGCTATTGCAAGGTCTGTGATTTTATTTATATATGTAAAACTTAATTATTGTAACTCTTTTGTAGTCTATCGCATGAGAAACTAAATTATGTGAATCGCTTCTAAATGTCATCCAGTATGGAGACAAAAGCGTTGTCCAGATTTGTAGCTTTAGGGTCCGTAGATAAAACCAAGGATTCTTATAATTTCACGCGAGTGTCTGTAAGGGACAACTCGTCTACACAGCCAAGACGATAAATCCTATATATTTCAAACTTTGTTGTTATATTTTTTTGTATTGTTCCACATATTGGAAAAATATAGCAGTAACAAAAAAAATCTTGGGGTTAAGGGGCAAAAACTAACGAGTTAAAAAATTGTATTCTTAGAAATATTATATGTGGGATATCAAATTAAACGAGAAGTTATTCTGATTACGAATGTATGTTTATTTGACGAAGAAATTAATATGTTGGCGCTAGGCCGCTTAAAAAATTTCAACTTTATGTAAATAACTGTCCCCATATTTTTTGACCCTAAGGGTTTTAGCACAAGTTTCACCCTTTTATTATTTTTTCCCCAACATTAATTACACTTTTTTTTTTACTTTTTCATTCTTAACTTTTTTTTTCTTTTTCCCGTAAGAAAAAAAAATCATAAGAGTTAAAATAGATAAAAATTAAATTTCCTCTAAAATTGTATATTTTGAATTACCTAATTTTATTTTTTACTGTTATATTATAAAAACAACAATTTTCAAACAATCATAATAATAATGTGAGAAATAAAGCCCGATTGATGCCTAACAATACCAGATAAATATAATTTCTCAAATACATCAGCTGTTTTGCAAAAATGGTTTGTTTTAATTTGCACAATTTATTGCGAAGTTATGAATGGGTTATACGGGAAATCCTTCTGGGAGCATAGTAAATTAAATTATTTTTTATTACCATTTAGTTTTTCTTTTTTTTTTTCAATTGATATAAACGTCATTTGGATTTAATTACGTTACAAAATTTATATATAAAAGGCTAGACAATTGGAAAAAAGTTATAGTTTTTAAATTGTAAGTTCTTAAGTATAATATTTAAGTAAATAAAAGTTCTTAAGTAAGATATTTAGGTAAGTAAAAGTTCTTAAGTAAGATATTTAAGTAAATAAAAGTTCTTAAGTAAGATATTTAAGTAAGTAAAAGTTCTTAAGTAAGATATTTAAGTAAGTAAAAGTTCTTAAGTAAGATATTTAAGTAAATTAAAGTTCTTAAGTAAGATATTTAAGTAAGTAAAAGTTCTTAAGTAAGATATATAGTAAGAAACGTTTCTATTTTGAACCTCTGCTGCTTTTTGTACTTTAATGGATAAAATTTACCTCGTTGCAGCATTTTGTACTATTCATATTTTACGACATCCTGTACAAGAATAAAGTTGTTAAAATTCGTAGATATAATGACAGAATATTATATTCATATTGGGCTTGGCTTGTCAGATAATATACTTCAACACAAATTCTCACAAACAGTACATTTATTTATTCAAACGCGTTTCAACGACAAAGTCACCATCTTCAGTGATGCACTATAGTTTAGTTAGTTTAGTTATTGTAGCTCGTGCATCATTGAAGATGGTGACTTTGTCGTTGAAACGCGTTTGAATAAATGTACTATTTGTGGGAATCTGTGTTTAAGTTTTATCAAATATGCAGTTTATCTCTGATAGACAAAACGTCTCCTCTCCTACTTTACCCCCCACACTTTTCGTGTCATCGATTTGGGACCAACTGATATTAATATCTAAACCCACGTATGTTTGTAGTATTTCTAATTTTTGCTGCCATCTTAGATATGATACATTTTTTTTTTTAATTGGTAACACGTGTTACCAACGATGATTTTAATAAATGAATCGGTTTTTTAATTGTTGTCTCTTATCTCCAGCTTCCTTTTTTTTCTTAACGCGAATAACCTCTTTGTCTTCATAGCCTTTAATGAAAGAAAAGAACATAAAATAGTTTCCTAGCCCTCGAATATTATAATAGCTTCAAGGTCAGAAAACAACAAGAGTTTTTCACGAGATGAAAGAATAAAGAGAGGAATCTAACTCACGACTACACGAAAAAAGGTGTAGATCGAGTTAACGACCCTCGGGATTGCCATGTCGGTAGTCATAGTGACCCTCTGAAGGCATCTCCAGTTCTTACACCTCAGTGTAGGTTAGAGTAAAACAATAAACAGTAGTCGGATTGTGTACGTTTCGAACGAATTAAAACACCGTCCATCGAGTCCCACCAGTGCTTTGATTGTTAAAGCAGTCAGTATTTCAGGCTTTAAACACAACTTAAGCCCACAGTCTTCCCAATGAATTGAGTATCACAGTGTAAGCCACCCATGAACTATTTAAACTTTTATCTAATTAACGGTTACTTTTTGGTTTCTTTGAATATCGTGTACGTCTCGCGCTAAGCTACATCCACTTTTTATGAACGATTTATTGAATTCACTGATCACAGATCCATTAGTTGAATAAAACTTTAAAAATAAAATTCATAATGAATTATAAATTAATAACATTTTCCAAATTTTATTTGACACATTGTTATAAGAAAGATGGAGTTAATTATTTGAATGCAAATCATCTTAATGCAAATTTTAATAGAATTTTTTAAACAAATATATCTTGCTTGGAGTAGAGCATACACAAGACGTGCAAAGATCCCCTCACTCTAGGGAATATGAGCGTGGTATTCCTGAGGTACCCTAGCTGGATCTACCTCTCTTGACCACCTCTTGTTCTCTTCCAACCCTGACACTATTAAGAGAATTTGATGTCTTTATTTTTTGTCCCTTTCTACCTTTTGTATAAAGCTATGATAACCGAGAGGTTTACCTTTAAACAACAAAGGGAAGTAAAGAAACTTACAAAGATCGGGCTATAAAATAAACGCAAATCATTTTAACTTTCTCTATATAGTTATTTTTCCGTGCAAACCTATCTGCAAAACCAGTTTTTCAGTTTAATTGTTGATAAACCAATGACAATCGTAAGTTGAAATGATCAAATGTTTTTAGCATGTACGTGTTTTTATTTATAGCCATCAGTTTGATAATTGCCAAACTAATGTTATTTTAATTAAGTTTGTTATTCAGATAACCTGAGCTCAAATATTGTTTGCAATGATGTCTTCAATACCTCAAATGTGTGAACCGATTATAATCTAATTTGGTGTGAGAGGGTGTTTTGTTTTATTTTCTAGATTACCCTAAATTTTCAGCAAGTTTTTCTAAATATCTTTTGGAGATATTTTTAAAAACTAAAAAAATGTACCATTTGGTAAATCGTTTTAACAAGTTAAGCATACTTCTACAAATGAACAAAAACCTACAGTTACTTGTATATCACCCTTTATTCTCAAAAATTTGCCCCCCCCCCCAATATATCCAAATTGTCTTGTTCAATTAAAGGAAATACCAATTCTCTTCTTGCTCTGTCTGTGTGTAGCTGTCTTTGTAGTGTTTGTGTATATATATATATATATATACATATATATATATATATGTATATATATATATATACATATATATATATATATATATAGTATGTTTTATTTTTTATTATACATATGACATATTAATACAAACTATACTCTTAATAATTATACTACTCACAGATAGAGGGTTTCTTTTATAAAATTTCCTTACTTTTTTTAAATTAGGAAATGATGACTGAGACATGAAACAAAATTTGATGGGAAAATCGTTTTTGTATGTTTCTTCACCCTAAAGATTTAATTTTAGGAATAAAATTGAACCCCAACCAAACAAATTCCAAAATATATATATTATTTACTAAACTAAAAAAGAATCTAGACACAAAGTTGCAGATTATTTCTTATAAACGTGTTGTGGAAATTTCACTGTAGATATTTTTCTAATATAATGTCTTTCTAAAAAAAAACCTACAGAGCCATTATAACATAGAACAATGGCAGTATTGTGCTTTTGTTTTGTTTTTCTGTTATTCTTGCTGAAGCGTCGTTTTCCCCAAGTAATTAGCAAAAGACACCCCCTACCACTTTCTCTATCCTAGGCCAGTATCTTGATGAATTCCATTGTACCAACATTCCAGCAAGAAAGTTTAATACAGTATAGAGATTATTCAGGAAGTAATTTAACTAAAAAAAAAAAAAAAAAAAAAAAGAAGTTCGGTTATTATTTATTGTAGAAGGGGAAAATAATGTCGATTTAAACTCTGTAAAAAATACAGAGTTTATAAAATAAAGCTTCTTGTAACATTAAACGAAAATTACACAAAATAAAATTTTTTAAACTTAACTATCTTAATTTGTCTATAAAAATCAGAGGCCTTGTAACCTAAAATTTATGTTTTGTACGAATTACAGTTTGAAAGTTTATGATTAAATTTCCGCCATCTTTTCATTTAGATAATAAAGTGGTAAAATTACAGACTGTTGAATGGATAATTTTTCTCTTCTTACTATGCATCCTTAAGGACAAAAAGGTTATTATACACGACCCTTAGATCAATATCTCATCATCCCGTTGGTTGTTCGAGTTAATCCAATCATATGGAATGCAGAATAACTTCGCCGGGGATGTAACGTTAAATTGAATTTACCAAAGAGATAGAAACGTGTTTTGCCTTTTTTTTTCCTTTTCATGTTTTGTAAGCCAGAGAAAATAAGGTCGTATATTTCGATACAAACAAGGACATGTTTTCAAATGAACCTCTCTTGTCCAATCCAGTGTTGTTATTCTACATCTGAGTGCTATGTTGATGTATTTGTGCAATAGGAGTAAACAAAAACAGAAACTGAGTCTCTTAAATTCAAAAAGGTAATATTTTTGTAACCTCTCAGTAAATCAATCGACATTCATTTTTATTTTTCCACGTGTACTTATAGTATACTCTATAGATAAAATTATTTAATTGGTAAACAAACATATAGTGTGGTTATATTCGTTTTGAGTTCTCCTCAGTTCATAAAAGTGGTTTTTGGAATGATGTGCATAACCCCTATTCCTCTCAGGTGCATTCGATTCACTACCTCTTTCTTGATATCCTTCCACAACTTACCAGCCAGTTCCTCTACCAGTGTCCTCTTCCATATGGTTCTAGGCCTTCCAACGCTTCTGCTTCTTGCAGAATTCAACACCAATCCCTGTTTCTCTTGAGTTGGTTAAAAAAGAGAACCTACTGCCTTGTAGTTAGTAGTTGGCTCTACAAAGGCTAGAGGAATTTAACGTAGATTAAAATAAACAAATAACTTGGTGTCTCAGGATAAACAATGGAAAAAAAACAAATTCTGGAAAAATTTTATTAATGAAATTAACAAAATTACTATTTTTACAAAAAGACAGATTCCGGAGATACCGGAGTAACCTTTCAAAAAAATCTGTTGTGTCGTTTAAGGTTAAATTTCAGAAAATCTGATCTAATGATTTTTATAAAATTGTAACCTCAGAGCCTCACTATAGTGAGTACTGGTGAACATTCCTTGGATCCTAGCTGCATCTGTAGTCTTTCTTGGGTTAGAGACCTCCCTTTCATCACGTCTTTCTAGACCAACTCTTCTTCTCTTCCGACCCTGACTCTAAGAGTATAAGAGGGGATGGTCTTATATAATGTGTTTATAACCAAATAATAAATAATAGGATCTAAGATTCTCCAGTAATTGCAAATTACAAATAAATCTAGCATTAGTTAATATTAAAACCTTATGTTCTATATTATTTTGTCTAATGTATGTTTATATATAGGCATATTTGCTAGTACAGTATCACAAAACTATAACAAATACTCCTGAATATAAGCATAGAGTAAAAGGTTTTCTCCCAATAGAGAAGGTCGCAGTATTTACTCCTTTACCAATGAATAACCTCTACCTTAAACTTTAACCTTCTCTTCAGTCCACCTACTTCAGCTATTTTTATTGACTTTTTACAAATCGGAATGATTTTAAACTCATTTCCAAACCAAGCTTTGTTGTGGTTTAAATTATACTAAAGTTTAATCATAGCTCAATTGTATTTAAGAACGTTTTTGTAACTTAAACAAACTACGAAGAATTGGACGATGTTTCAATGAAAAACACTAAGATTGTATGTACATTATTTTTTTTAGAATACGTAATTGATATCCTGAATCCTGGAACAAATAGTAAAATTAATAGTATTTGCATGTTCCTTTTGAGGTTAGTTACTTATAGCATTGGTAGCACCTTCTTCAAACATGAGCCACCAACCAGGCTCCAATTTTTTTTTTGGAGTGCATCTTCAAAATTTGAATCATTTGTTCCTTTCATTCATATACAAAAGGGATTAGGAGATTTTTAGAGCAGGTTTTGACATTATTTAATTTTCAGCTAGTTCGTGCCCTTTTTGCTCTTTATACCATAGACAAGAGAGTATGATATAATCTGTTAATCTGTTAATTAATTCAACAGATCTTAGTTAGTGATAGCAATGCCAAGTTGTCAGATAATTATAAGCACCGAGAGTTGATACATACCTTTTTATTTCATAAATCGCGTCTCTGTATGTTTCTAAGCTTATAATTTGAGAACCTCTGATCCGATTTTCATGCAGGTTTCTTTCCTATGTAAGTACTATATCAGGTCAGGTTTTAGTGTTTGTTTGATTGAAATTAATTCTTTAGTTCCTGAGCTATAAAAATATTTGTATACATGGGTAATACAAAAAGCAGAATGTTCGACATGTTAAAGTAATTTTCTTAAAAAATTCAGTTACAACATATGTAGTTTCAGTGCAAAAGATGATATGGTTCTAATGCTGATGAAACTGGCAACGTTAATAAATCGGTGCAATGGTTCCAGAGTTATAATTTTTACTTTTTGTATACTCTCTTGTCTGTGTTTATACGTTGATGATTTTTTTTTTTTTTTTTTAAGCGAAGTAAGTAGTATTTGTTGAACTTTATTAATTGTTGTAATTTTTCATTTGTACTTGTCAAAATTCTGTGAATCATTTTAATTTTTTTCATCACACATTCATAATAAAGTCACATTATCACGTGATGAAAATATCGGCTTAAATCAGCTGTGTTTACCTGCTATTGGTGGTCGTGGGTCGTGATTGTGCAACTATAGTCAGTGGAACTACCTTTCTAACTGTCCTTGGCCGAATTAGAGTACGTTATTCCTGAACTTGCTTGACTAGTTTTGTACCGGTCATTGTCTCTTGTAGGACCTTAACAATTACTGGACAGTCTTGATTCGATTGTCTTGTACTGTATCTTGTAGACATTTATTTACACATTTCCCTGTGTCTATTTATTTATGTAGGTTCTCTCAACAGTCCTAATTTTGTTTGATTTTCATTAAATTTTGTACAAGTTTTGTTTTTTTATAATGACTAAATTCGTTGGATATAAAACATAAGTGGTTGTTTTAGCCTATTGTCTTCCTCAGAGACTCGCTTGTATTGAGTATTGTATTCTCCAAGGTTCCTAGAGAAATTCAAGGGCAGTCTTTATTTTATGTTCTTTTCATATATATTTATTTATTTAGGTACTGATGGTTACAATGTATTTTGTCTTAAAATGACAAAGGGAAATTAGCCGATTTTCGAATCTAACGTTGTGCTTGTTCTCCTATTTTCTTCAATTTATTGTAAATCTTGAATTTTACAAAGTCTAAAATATCCAGGGTGTTCATAAATTATGGAATATATAAAAAATCTTTAAAACGACTGAAAATAAAAAGATCTCTATTGGTATATGTTTATAAGACAACATTTACTTCTAGTTTTGTTAGTTTTAAATTTTGGGGGACATCTCGGATTCACCATCATGAAATTAGGTTTAATTTTTAAATAGCAATAAGGTCACGTGACTTTTTCTAGCTTTTTTCCTATTTAAAAAAATGTATTCTGAGTTGAATGGTAAAATCCATTTTTGTATACCTCATTTTCTTAAAAAATACCTAACTCTTTTCTCCACCTGTAAATTTTTTTTAGAGAGAGAGAGAGAGAGAGAGAGAGAGAGAGAGAGAGAGAGAGAGAGAGAGAGAGAGAGAGAGAGAGAGAGAGAGAGAGAGAGAGAGAGAGAGAGAGAGAGAGAGAGAGAGAGAGAGAGAGAGAGAGAGAGAGAGAGAGGAGGTAGAGAGGAGGTAGAGAGAGAGATTAAATTTTAATCTATATAAATTTAGACAAGAACATTTAATTTTTTAATATGTAGCCTATATAAGTCAAAACCCATTGACTGATCACGAAATCTCTGTATCCAAGAAGCCTAGAGCTATGAATTTTTTTAACATGGTTTGGGGTAGGTCTGTATACGCGTACTAAGAAAGGGTTTTGAAAATGTTCCATTCCAAGGGTGTTTTCCCCCCTAAAACAAGTATCATATCTTTCTTATTTATGGGTCAATTTTGATCAATATCGGTGTGTTCCTGTATTTGGGTATAATTTATTTCCATAGCACAATCATTATAATGTGCTACAAAATTTATTTCTATATAAAACTATCTCAACTATCAGGTGAAACTGAGGCCATCAGCTAGTCAAATATAAACTATAACCTAACCATAAAACATATTTTCTCGTTTCTTTACAAATATTAAGATAAACATTTTTGTGATAAAATAAAACTGAATGAGCACTATACGAAAATATTTGCATGTATCCAATTATTTAATTTTTAATCCACTTTAAATAATTTGTGGAATATAATTATACACAATCAACTTCTACTTGTTTGCAACTAAAGTATTCCATCGAGACCATGTAATTACCTCCAACTGTCTATCTTGACCCTCCAATATTAGTTCAGAAATAAAACTCGGAACTTAATAATATTTTGAAAGCAAACAGCTGTTATTTTTATTTTTTCAACAATATTTCAAACGCACAAAGTGACTTATTGTAGAACTCTATACGTCCTTTATTTCTGAAAAATAATTCGAGGAAATTTTAATTTCGCCCGCCTTTTTGACGCTAAACAGCTGATTTTTTGCTTAACTAACGATTCTTAAAATGTACTCGTATAACATAGTAATTAAAAAATAAATAAAAAAGGGGGGGAAATGTTTTGTTCATCATAGAATCCCGATTTTATATGTAATAATACAAATTTTGAAATCACCAATTGATTGTCTCAATTTGTTTATCGATTTTTGGATGAAATCTGTAAACAAATATGATCCATAGTGCGTACGCATCCACGCACAGAGAGAGAGGGAGAGAGAGAGAGAGAGAGAGAGAGAGAGAGAGAGAGAGAGAGAGAGAGAGAGAGAGAGAGAGAAAACTAACTTTAAACTGTCGGATTTTCCATTAAGTATGTCATAATAACTAGACGCTATCTATTATAATTTCGCTAAACCACAAACTGGTTAATATTTTGAATAAACTTATATTGTTAGGTAGGTGATGATGTCTAGTCTTGTTATCAGTAGAGATAAGAACATAATACCACTCGAGAGCGTTGGCCGACCTCGCCTCGCCTAGCGGATTAATTTGCTACTAGAAGTCACCATTCTGTGAGGTAATTATTCTACCAGTTGACGTCATATGACTAATTGGTGGTAATTTCCACTAAATGATGTTTGAGAAATTGCTGTTTTGTTTAATGTCTGAGGGAGAGGGAAACCCTCGCTTCCTGTACCGAATATAACCAAGCAACAAGTAATAACGATTTAGATCTGTTGAGATTTTCAGGGAAATCTATATGTATACATTTCAAAATGGTGGAAACTTTTGTTTTTCGTCTCTACCTCGCACGGTAACTGATTTTATGCAGCTTTTAAACCAACATGTTATTGTATTATACGAACAAATTAATGTTTAGAAATCTTTGGAAACCCTGTGTTCGGTTTCTAGGACCTAAGAGCCGCCGCGCCGGTTGTCTCAAGGGGTAAAGTTCTCGGTTGGCATGTGAGAGCTTCCGTATTCAATCGCCCTGGAAGATCCAAAAATTGTGGAATAAAAATTATCAACAGTGTACAATAAAAATACATGGTTAAAAATTCTTAGCCTGTCAAACAGGCAAACTTTAAGAAAAAGCTTGTTTTTTACAATAATTTGTTTGCGTCCACTAAAAACTGTAAACAAGTTGCATAGCTTTGTGTTTGTGCTGCATTATCGCCAAGTTTACTTGTTTTATTGTTAGTTTCTAAATATTTTGCTGTAATTGAAGTCACAATAAAATTTGACAATTTTATTACAATTATTTATAGTGAAGACATGTAAAACACACTTATATACATTTCGGTAACATCCTCAGAGGAATATAAATCATACTTTTATTTGTGATTTGAGGATTACTTCTTTCATCTCGTTATTAACCACAAGGCTCATTAGTCTCTAATGCTTAACACTTGAAGGTGCTAAAATAAGGTCCAGTTTTACAAGTGGCATTTGAATGGTGAAGTTCGTGATAGTGAATGCATGCCGGCCGGTACTGCCTGTTGTACATAAGGAACTGGTAAACCTTCAGCTCGAGGTTATACCGACATAATTCACTTTATGTTCAAAGTTGGATCACAATTCTTACTGCGTAAAATAAGACTCGTTCGCGTCTTCTAATGACAGATTGGAATAATTTAGTTTAAAATTATAATTTTCTAAGCACAGACATAAAATAAAACTGCTTTAAATCTATAGTAAAACTCTGGGAGATTTGTAACAGCTGACAATAGATCTCATTGCTGCGATTGCTATGGTGGGATTTATTTTAAACTATTAATCCAATATAGTTTTTGTAGTTTTTTTGTATCTGTACTAGTTTTGTTTTTATTACCAAACGGAACTTACTTTCAAGACGTACCTCGTATTACCGAACACTCACGAACTTTCACGAAATTGCGCCTTCGTGTTGGAAGGTAGCCCTACGTCAGCTTAATAACTATAAGCAATGACTACATAAATACTATAAGACACGACCTAGGATAGGGAAATAGTCTACGCTTTACGGGTGCTGTTCGTCACAAGTTTGACACACAGCTATCAGAAAGCGCTAGCAGCAGGTGCTTGACTGTACGCATCCCACTTGGTTGAGACTGTACAACTGTTGACCTCTCTCTCACAAACCTTCTCACTTACTTCCGTCAGCATAGTCAGTGTTGTCAGTTCGTGCGCTGAGATAAGCGATTCTCGACCTTCCCTCGCATCTCTGGTCCCATATGTGGCATCAGTGCGTTTTCTCTTACCCGCCTGAAACATTGTTTGACCGTAGAGCCATCTAGCGCCAGTCACATCAACTTCAGATACTCTAGCAGAGCGACCTAGCGGGTATTGGTCAACTCAAGAATAAGCGTAGAATATTTAACATGGCCATGTCGTGTCTTATAGTATTTATGTAGTCATTGCTATAAGTTGTACCGTTAATTCCATGAATATTCGTCCATAATTGTCACGTTAACATTTTCATATAATAGGTCCAACAATCCTCGTGCAACATATCTTTCTAGAATGCAATGGGTGTTCATTGATTGTGTATGTGTTTCCCGCGACCAGTACATAGAATTTTTAAGTTTTCATATTCAGACAAATGAAACCGCACCATGTTTTGTAGAGAAAATCTAGCCTCAACTTTGTTGCATTTTGCACGAGCGGAATATTGCTTTCTTGGCAGCTCTTTGTCATGTGACAAGATTTTCCAGTCTCTTGACTGGCGCAGCAATTTCATTGAAGAACGTAATAGACGATTCGAAAATCATCAACAAGCTTTTGGCGCATGCTATTTTCCGTTTCCCATTTTCACTGTGGGACCCAGATGTTTCCAATTTCCGTGTAATTTATAAAATTGTTGGCATGTTGGAAAAATTTTGAACATTGAACTCAATCAAAAAGATCCTTTGGGGCAATCAACCAGTTCGTAATCCAGTAGGTTTTCACAATAAAACACACACTGTTCAAGATTGTACTGAATGTTTGCCAACTAACAAAGTTGAGTAAAGAAA
Source organism: Aphrophora alni (assembly GCA_963513935.1). Lineage (NCBI taxonomy): Eukaryota > Metazoa > Arthropoda > Insecta > Hemiptera > Aphrophoridae > Aphrophora > Aphrophora alni. The sequence goes on from OY740772.1 coordinate 4,022,674, forward strand.
TAAATAACACATTGTTGCAACCGCAATCTCTGAGAGTTTTCTGTAGATTTTGTGCAGTTTATCTAATTGTGTATATATTCTCTGTTTGAAATTATTTGTTAATGATGGAAGTTCAATTTTATTGTTATGCATTTTTCGGACATTTGCCATCATTTGTGTGTTAAAAATCAAAACACGACGTTTCGGGAATAAGAATCAATTCCCGTTATCAAGTGACTAAAAAACTAAAGAAACACGAAACTAGAAACTAAGCCTATGTAAGAAGTAAAATTAAATAATGGCTCCCATTATTTAAAAAAAAAACTAAAATTTGATTATAATACCCCTACAACTGAAAAACAAGCTGAAATTTTACCTGTTAAATCGCCAAAAGGGGTTTTAACCCGCTCTCGGGCTAGGAAGCTTAATACAACTAACAATAGGCCACTCCCCCAATAGTTTGTCACGCCTACTGGACCACGTCACTTGTTGCTGTATCTTTGATACAACAACACGTATTTGACGTTAGTTGTGTGTTACCGTGATTGTGTGTTTTTTTTTACTTCTCAGTTTTAGCTCTGGATATTAATCTCTGCTTAGATATTAAGGTTGGTGGTATTCATATTTAATTTTACTTCTTACATAGACTTAGTTTCTAGTTTCATATTTCTTTAGTTTTTTAGTCACTTGATAACGGGAATTGATTCTTATTCCCGAAACGTCGTGTTTTGATTTTTAACACACAAATGATGGCAAATGTCCGAAAAATGCATAATAATAAAATGTGTATAGTGTATGTGTTTGATGGTAAAGGTTTTCCAAGATCAACCTCTCTGTATTTTTTTATCTGTACATGTATTACAATGTCGTCCTCTCTCTTCTAAACATCCTAGTTATCATGATCGGCGGGCATTTTATCAGCTAAAATTCAAATTCAATCAGCTTACAGAGACAATATTGGCATAATTAAACCAATTTATTCCACATAACCTATAGGCTATATGAACATAGTACACTACTACGTGTCCACAAACACATGCAACTCGTTAATAGTTGCACAATAACCAATAAGTTAAGGTTTTCCTGCATCATAATTCTAGGTTTTATGAAGGTGTGTCACATCATAAGATTGTGCTATCAAGGCCTAAAGATAAAACTCACATTACATAGAAATATCTACAATTACGTATTACGTACACAGAGAGTTGGTTGTTTTCCTTGTTTCAATTTGAGGTTAGAATTGCTAGTGTAATGAAAATGAGTGACAGGACGCGGTATTACGTGTTTATCAGACGTAGGAAACTGTGGAGTGTACCCGAGATTGTTGCAGGTTTGTGTGTTGAGTGAATATTTTGAGTTTTGGGTGAGTTTTTGTTAATTAGTCTGTTCAACTTCACTATAACGTCAAGATAATCCATGATTCACTTCATTGTTGTGCTGCATATCTGATGAAAAAGGTGCAAAGAAGTTAATGAAAATCAGCTTTGTACAATTTTTGTATATTTAAAAAACAAATGACGAAAAATATATCGTTCAGTATTGTCAAGGTGAAAATCAGTTTAGTACAGCAAAATAATTCGAAATTTTTATCCTAAAGAAAAAATTAGAATGTCAAAAAAAAAAAAATCTTTTAAAAGAAATAGACTAGTCTCGAGTTCTCAGAGAGGCACTTTTTAAGGGAAGGAGCTAAAACGTTAAAAATAGGTTTTTATGATAATTTATAAAAAGATAAATTTCACGAAAAAATGTTAAAACCAACACATTTCCTGCATTTGGTTTTTTAATCGTTTTTATGCCATTAAAATTGACGGAATTATTGTGTTTTTAATATGGCGCTGAAATTGCTCTATTTTTATGTGATTTAATTGTTAATAACCCGAGAAAATATGTAATTTAATTTAGTTGATTTCATTTTAAACCTTTACTTTTTTGTTCTGAGAAAATTGAAATATGAAGAGGGAAAACCTTTCAAACAAAAATTAAGAATCAATGATATTTACCCCAACAAAGTGTTGAACTAATCTGTCATTATTATTCAATAAAATACTGTCTTCAAAACATGAACATTTGTTATCTTGAGTATTGTGTTTAAGTGCTGGTTGATTAAGTTAAATACTTTGATCAGCTACAAGTAGTCCGATAATAAGATTAGTATTAGAAATAAAACATACTTTACTTCATCGGTTTCTTGTTTATTTATTTTAACTATTATTTAACACTATAAAGTGATGTAAGAGTAATTGTGTATACCATTACCAATTTATCAGAAAAAAGAAAGTATACGATAATTGTATTATGAATACATTACATATTTTAAAACAAAAATTGATCAGAATTAAATACAATGAAAAAATGACTGAAAATTTTTATTGCACTTACAGAGTATCCCAGAAGGTTGTCTACCTAGTTGTCAAAATTAACAAAAATATAGGGCCTATGTTTATTATTATTAATATTTAAATTCTAAAATAAGTAACATCTAGTAGATGTCTATATGCCATTGCTTCTCTCACAAGTTGTATCAAATTAGACCAATTTTGCAAATAAAATACATTTTTGTAATTTCATCTAAAATTTAAAAAATTACAAAACGTGTACAAAGTTTACTCTTCCTGAGAATTACACAAAGAATAGTATTTTGCATTTTCTTCCCTGTCTTGTCTATTTTTAATGGGTAACATTCCTTGCTTTAAATATTGTGCTAACAACATTCCTTGTATATTTATCATTTACATTAGCCCTCTGTCCTAAAGACAAAATTAATTTATTACAGTTATTATGTATTAAGAACCTGATTTCCTCTCCTAATCCCACTAATATTTTATGACGTGCATTTTGTGTTGGTAGAGAATTTATTATTTTTCATCAATTGACGGTTCATAACGTTTCTAAAACACACTTGGATCGTGCATGAACATGTCCAACAGCTTCGAAATGGTCGATATTTCATACCTAAATGTTCATGAAGAATTTTAAAAACTTATTCATCTGCGATGTTAACGATCTTTGTTATTTTACTTATTTCAATCAATGGTCAATATCATAGATTTTATTGGCTATCTCTTCATTTGTAAGCTCATTGTCCCTGGGTCTTTATACTTGTAGGGTCACAACAAATTCAGTGAACCATTCCATGTGACGAGAGCAGAGTTTCCGTAATATTTTTATCGCATTTCTTTAATTTCCTTAATTCCATCCAAAAGGTCAGTTTATGAAATTCACTTTTACCTATTACTGCAAAGAAACACAAACTTATCCCTTTTCAATTGATGTCAACTATTTTCTATTAAACAAAACTTCTTAAAACTTAAAACCTAAATAAACGGGAAATGTCAAAGATAAAATCTTTTGATTTGAGAACCTATCTTTTATCAAAGTCACTGACCTATCAAACAGCTCTCATATGATATAATTCTTGCAGAAGTGATTATCCCTGATTCATTAAGTTATTCACTTGGTTGCTATCCGTGTAGCGTCTCCTCCTAACATCATCTGCTTACTAATTATTGTTCTTAGGTTCAGAAAGTATATGAATCGTCAGGAGTGTGCTGTTCAGCTTGAAAGATTAATTCTAAATAGAAGTCCTAGCTTAAGCGACTTAAATCAATAAAGAATACATCACGAACTCAAAGAAGGTTTTTTGAGGATTTGTGTCTCTTGTTTATTTATTAATTAAAATAATAATTGGGAGAATTTTGACTAACTTAAATGTTTTAGGTTCGGATCCAAGTTTGATCATATTTTTGTCATCATCTTTTGATGTTTACATCTTGGCGGGTCATCTGGCATAAGCTCTTTCATTAATGATGATCCTCCTACAGCTGCTCCTCATCCAACAGTCTCCAGTCTACTATCTTGCCTTCCATATCCTTCTGAACTTGAATCTTCTATCTTTTTTGAACCATTATTCTCTCTAGTGCTCTTTTAGTCATTCTGATTTCTTCCATCCTCATTACATAGACAAACCATTGAAAACATTTTCTATTGAATGAATCTTTGAGGAATTCAACCTTGAGCCTGTCCAAAAGTCTTCATTCCTTAATCTATCCCTTCTTGTAACATTTCCTATTCCTCTCAGAAATCTCATCTATGTCGCCTGCATTCTGTTCAAATCTATAATCCACATTCTATCTTTGGACAATATGATAAAATTTCTTGATAGTACACCTTATAAATTATTGTTTTGGCTCTGTCCCCTGTGTTCCTTCACCACATTATATCTATCACTATGTTGTAAATGTCTATAAAAAAATATTTTTCATTTTTTTTTTTTTTATATTTTATTTTATTTAGTCCTCCTGACCTTATACATTAGACAAGACAAGTCATTAAATTATATTGCACAAGAGATTATAAATAATCCACAGATTTGATTTTTTTTAAACATCCAACTATAAAAACAATATAACATCTATAGGTACAAAATAATTCAACATTAATTTATAAAGTGTCTCATATCCTTTTCTACATTTAAATATCAACAATAAAATATCAATCCAAACATTATAAAAACATTAGTAATTAAGTACATTTTACAATACATTAAGAAACAAATACAAAAAAAAAAAAAAATACATAAATGACAGCAATACTCAGAAGGAAATCACACCCATCTATAAAGTTGGTTAAGGTAGTTAAATAATATAAATTTCAATTCATTGTTCTAGATTAAGACTGATCAGCTGGTTGCATTTCTTAATACCTCAGAGGTCTTGTAAAGTTATTTTTTTATAGTTACTACAATAGATTTTGTTGAATTAACATCGGCCCCAAATAAAACTTTCTTAAAGACATCTGCACAAAATTGCACTTTATGATTGTAAACTGTTAAGATCGTTTGAATGTCATTAAAGTATACATTTTAAGTATATCGTAGGTTTACAAACATGACTGAATATATTTGCATACATTTGTGGTCATTACAAGAACATATTTTGTGCAATTTATGTTATTTATTCGAAAACTGTAGAAGTTTATTCTGGTTTAAAAGTTGTTGAATGATGATGGATTGTTAATATTTTTGATATGGTTTACTCGGACATTTGAGTAAACTATATTTCGAGAGTTGAATCAACTTTTGTTATCAAGTGATAAACGTAGAATATGAGAAAAAATTAAAATGCCAATATATTCAGATAGCCTAGAGCTATGCAAAATATAGAAACCTAGATACAACCTATGTTGACATTTTTCAATTTTTTCACGTTCTAGGTTTGTCAGTTAATAACAGGGGTTGTTTTTCAAATTTCTGAAACGTGTATTAGGTTCCATATAAACAAATAATGTCAAATATACAAGTAAACTATATAGAGATTACTTTTAATAGAAAATTGTATTCAAACGTCAAAATTTTATTTATTCAATATTTCTAAATATGTTTTATCAGTTTTAAAGTTAAATTTAATAAATGTCCTCTTGCCAGTATTTTAAAGCTGATCGTTTTAAACACATGTTTTGCATAACAATTCTGAAAAGCGAAAATAAACAAGTGCAGATTTATTTTGGTTAAATTTACATAAATAAATAATTTATTAGTCAGTTTCACTTGACATATTTTTTCAATGTTTTGTGTAAATCTTTTTGAAGGATTAACCTGTGTACATATGTAAAGTACTATAATGATTCAGTTATTAGCTTTTAACATTTGTTTAATGACTAAATTTTTAAAATACTGTTCTGAGATTAGATGGTATAAATTAGATTGGACATCTATCTACAAACCATATAGATTTGTATTACAGATGAAATGATTATATTTTCCCAAATTATAAAACTTCCTTGAAAGTCGAAGTGTGTATGTTGTGTATATTTTTTTCCCTAAAGTAATTTATTTTTTTAAAGGTAGCTTAACAATAAAGATATACTTACCTTTAAGAAATGGCGTATTAAACTAAATGAAGGAAAGTCTACTCATGTCAACTTTACCAACAAACACTATGTGTATCAGCCAGTTATGATTAATGGACAGATCGTTCCACATGCAAACGAGGCAAAATATCTGGGGATGACTCTGGATGCTAAACTTCGTTGGAAGTCACACGTGAAAAAGAAACGTGAACAACTTGGAATGAAGTACAGACAAATGTACTGGCTTATTGGAGGGAACTCTGAATTGTCCGTACATAATAAACTGCTTCTGTATAAGCAAATCCTAAAGCCCATCTGGATCTACGGCATTCAATTGTGGGGATGCACCAAAAAAAGTAACATCCAAGTAATACAGACATTTCAAAACAAAGTGCTTCGTTGTATTGTCAGAGCACCATGGTATATCCGAAATGCAGACATTCATCGGGATTTGAAAGTGCCTTTAGTCGCCGAAGAGGTACAAAAGTATGCTGGAAAGCATGCAACCAGACTCCGTGATCATCAAAATTTAGAGGTGGCACATTTGATCAGCAACGTCCCACAAGTGCGGAGGCTGAAGAGAAAGAAACCTGTTGACTTGGTGCAGGATTAATACACATGATCAAGTGTAGTTGCATTGTGAAGGACGACTCTGGACGTCTTTTCACCACACAGCCAGTTTGATATGAGAAAAATATTGCTAGATAGTTCTAACTAGTTGCAATTGTATATAAATAAATAAAAAAAAATAATAAAAAAAAATAAAAAAAATAAAAAAACTTACTTTATTTCATCCAATGCCAAATCTTGGCATCTCCGCCTAGCCTCCCAGTAGAGACAATGCTGACACACAATAAAGATATGAAAAACACCATTTTGCGGTACATCTTCAAAATCTATAATTTTGTTACTAAATATGATTGAAAGTCCTTGAAAAACATATTCTTTTTAAATGAAACATTTTCAAACAATATTAGTTTACATTTAAAATAGGGGATTTTTAATATCATACAACATAAGAGTTTTCAATAAAATTTCCCCCATTTAGCTAGTATCCATATGACTCTAAAACAGATATAGATAGAATTCATGTGTTTATATAGCAACATTTATATTGTAAAATTTTATCAACATTTTAAACATAGCTAATCTAAAACTACTAGGTATATTTTTTTGTTCTTATGAGATTTTTAATAATCTCCCCCTCCTCCCCCCACTGCAATACACTAAAAATTAACTAACAACCCAAACGTTCTACGATCAAAAATAATTAAAATTATGCACATCTAAAAAAAATATATAATACCTACACAATTATGTCTGCCTGAGTGGAACACCAATACATACTGATTACAAGTCGATCTAAACACCAAAAAGAGTAAAATTTATTAATATATACTGATTTTTCATTACGGTCAGGATAGAATGTAGAGAATGCATTATTAAAAGATTTAGTAAACCGGTGATTTGAATGGAGGACTGAGTATGTACTATGTTGTAATTAATTTAATTTTTTTAAGAAACTACTGAAAATTCAGATAAGACTTGTTTACGCAAGCATCATTTAGAAATTGTGAATGGTCAAGGAGATATTAATAAAACTCGCTGTGCATGTCAGGCTATCTGTAGAATGTAGGCTATGCCATACCCTCTTTCCACCTCATATTGAAGAAGGGTAACACTCACATTAACTCTTCCCCTATTCCCTTTACTGTAAATGCACATAGGAATATTGTTGGAGTAAATTAAATTTACAATTTATTATCATATAGAGAAGTATATTTTTCACTGGGAATATATTAAAACCGTGTCATGATATATATTAGAGTAAAACTTTGATTATCTATCGCCCTTTTAACTGTCAAGTTGTTGCTAACCATTTATAACTACAATGTAAACAAGTATTTTATAATGTTTATATTTGTACAAGCTGGTGTGTTACTACAGTTAGAAAGCTTCAGCCAAAATAAACAAATGAGTTACTACAATGTATACGTAATGTTAAAATATACATTATATATTTCTTTTTCCATTATTAATCCTTGTACAATATTAAAAATGAAGTTAATACATATAAGCTATATATGTTTAAAAAATGTTCCATATTAGATTTTAATATTAAAAAATAAAACCAGTCTAATTAAAATACAATAATCATGAATTGCACAGTATACAAGAAAAACAGAATCGCATGATCATTTTGCAGCAGTATTTGCACATATTCAAGCTCAAAGTAAGTGATATTTTCAGGCGTTAAGTAACAGTTTATGAAACATGGAGCTATTACTATATACCAGAAATGAAAGAGTATTTACCTGAGACCAATGCTCCGAAGAAAACAAACACGATTCTATAGGCCTGAAAGGTCAAGGCCAAAATTTTTTGAGATTCGCTTAACATATTCTTCTGATTATCTGAAAAAGAGAGAAATGATCAGAGCAGTATTATGCCTCTTTATTGAATTAATTTCACAGTGATGGAAATTTGACTTTACTTGACGAAGAAAAATTTTTTTTGATTACAATTACCATGGCTGTAATTGTTTAACTGTACTATGAACTGCTTTCTGTTCCACCTTATTCCCCTTGTGACTTTTTGTCTTTAATCAGTGGAAGAATATGGAATCAAAACCTTATTTTGCATAGTTCGAGAAAATCATTTTTTTTAAGGCTGTATGAAATTGGAAGACCATTGGAAATAATGTATTGAGCTAAGAGGATAAAAAGATAAATCCAATTTTGGTAAAAAAAAAAAATTCTTTCATTCAAAGTCACTGACTTGACAAACAGTGTTCAAATTTTATAAATATTTCTTGACACATAGAATAAAGTAGAAAAATCTATATTATTTTGAAGTTGGTTCATTGTAAATTTTAAAACACTATATAGATTATGATGTAACCAGTTGTAAACTAAGATAAGATATAAAGGCTTTGTCATCAATATGGTATCATGTTAACTAAGTCCATAAATACACCACTGAAACAATCAATCACAATCCTGATATTTTCATTAGTTTATTTCCTTAATTTGAAAATTATTGTTTCGAAAGACAGCTATTTAATATCTGGTATAAAAACATCTACTTGTAAAATCGACCACATTGTTAATATATCAAATTTAATACTACAGACAATAGCAGACCACTTTAGTAAACAAGTTCTGGTGCCTTTGTGATTACCTTAGTTTTGGAAACTTTTACTTTAATAGAATACTTAATTGTTGTCGGTTATATCCCAACTTGACTGCAACCACTGGCCATTAACATTGTTAATGAAGAGTTAGTGAAACCTTGGGAAAAAAGGTATCCGGTGAAGGTCGGTTTCATAAGTCTTTAATTTTTGAATTCAATCTAAGTTTGTAATCTTTTTTTGTGTCAGTTTACTTTCTTGCACATTAACAGTGTATCAATGGACCCATACTTTTCTGTAAGGAGGAGATGATCTGGAGGGTGATTGATTAAGGCACACATATCTTTATAGAATTCATATTATCAAAGTAACTATCATACTTAACTTCACCTCATGTATAAACTGTAACAATACTAATATGAACAATCCATCATGATTTAATAACTTTCAAACCAGTATATACAAGGTATTATTATTACTGTGTTAAAGTTGTTAGGGCTATAATCTATACATATTTTAAACTATTTATTTTACATTTAATCTATATAATAATATAAGTTGGTACATAAATAATATGTTAATCGTTTCACAGGTTTCAAAATGGTGAATGTATGTGTAGTAGGGCGAACGTTAAATTAATTTATTTTACGTAACGAAAATAGCCAACGCTTGAGTCTTTACTTCGAGGTGTTGGAAAATAGATTGGAAATACCTAAGAGTCAAATAAAGTTTTAATAAAATTAGGAAATCGATTGAAAAAAAATAATGAATATAACAATTTTTACTACTGTAAATTATAACATTCTAAAAGGAAGATTAGTTTCTTTACACAGACGAGACACAATGTAACATCAATTTTGCTAAAAATGTTAAATCTGACATTGAATTGTAATAAACTGTCCTGAGCTAAAAAAAAATCCAAAATGTGTAGTCTATGCTGGTAAAGTAAGGATATAAACACAAAGTCCAATTTCCACACAGGCTTAGGTGTAGACACAGTTAGTATTTTATAAAAAAGGGTGTTAAAAAGATTTTTTAAACAGCATCAATCTCTCCATTTAATATAAGTTTGTGTTACTAAATACTAATTCATATTATTATTACTTTTATCTTGTTACAAATTTCCAGAGCCAAGTGCGCCGATGGCTCCATCTCTCCTTTACACTACCTTCGCTAATGTCCAAAATCTTCAGTCTGTTATTATGTTCTAAAAGAAAATCATTTAAAAAAACAATTCACTAATATTAAATGTTTTTTATTTTTGCAGAGGAAGATGAAAGCCAAATCTTTGTGAAGTTCTTCAAATTCCATAAGTGTTACGATTTAATACCGACAAGTGCCAAGCTCGTTGTATTTGATACACAGCTTCTTGTTAAAAAAGCTTTCTTTGCTCTCGTCTATAATGGTAAGCATTGGTTTTATGTTGACTAAAAATAACTTTGATTTATTATAGAGTATTTTCAGTTATATAATAAAAGTTTAGATAAACAAGGCTACAGTATAATTGTACAGCTTTCATCGTAAATTATTTAGACAAGGTTTAGGAAAAAATAAATACTATTTTAAATTTTCTATTTTGCTTTTATTTCCTTCTAGCTATTAAATTTAGTTTAATAGCCTTTGCTTATTTGTTTTGTGTGTGAATACATTAGATATTCACTCAATATTTAATAGACCATAAGACTGACTGAACTCCTCATTCCTGGGTATTTCTTCTCTATCCTGAACTTGCTGATGAGAGTACTACTTAGTTGGTCTTCTCCGTGGGTGATGCTCTGAAACCCTGGAAGGGAGCCAACCTGAGAATGATGGGAGAAAACTATATCTCTAGGGGAATCATAGTTGCCTATTTGTCTAATTGTGAGGGAGGTTATTATGAAAATATCCTGGAGAAATAAAATACTGACAACATTAAGTAAATATTCAATACAAATTGTGTGGACCATACACAAAGTTTAATTAATGACATTAAAAATTTTGATGGAAAGGCAAAAACCATCTTGCTCATTAACATAAACTCAACAAATCAAAATGAAAACAACATAATCATAACAATTTTAACTTCACTGACAGTACTGGAATCCTCTACCCTCTTTGCCATAATAAAGTTTACTTTCTTTTCACTATTCTATACATTTACAAGTTGGGAATGTTTAAAATAAGAACCCCCTGGCTTTAGAATACTCTAATAACATCAGTATTGGGTCAAGATAAACACTATAGAAATGATGAAAAAGAGGGATCTAAACCCAAGAGTAAATGAAGATAGTTTAAATTCAGCTGTAGGGTAATTCAGGATTACTACACTTGTACTCAGTTTAAGTGAGTCTATAAGGTGCCTCACAGTTAAATTAATAAAAACTATAAACCCCCCCCCCCCAGTGAAATGTCTATTTTAACAATACATCTCTTTATGTTTCAAAACTTCCAGCAGTTCATCGAAGAACGAAAAGAATTTAGTCATATGTCCACATTATCTATACTTGTATCAATTATCGTGTACAGTTGTTAATACAGTTGGCACTACTGTAACTTTGTCTAATCTTGTATGTAATATTTATACCCTTATAGTGTTTTATAAATTTATGTTTAAAGATTAAACATTAAAAGTTTGGAAGCTGAGTTAATGAATAATCAATTTGTGTTTTTGCATTTTGTGGTAGAAGTTTATAATTCAGGTTGTTGTAAAGTTGCAAGGACAAAGGTGGTTTAGGTGGTACAATGCATACTCTAATGGGAGTGTCTCCTTATTAATGGAAACATTAATTTTGAAGGGGAGAGCTTCACAAAACACTCCAACCATAGTTACCTAGCCTTACCTTCTTGTAGATCCATTTATGTAATTAATATTAAATTGTTCAACTTCTAGGTTATCTCAAACTTGTATCTCATACACCACGCTCAGATATTTTCCTTTGTATAGTTTTTAATTTAATCCACTTTGAACATTTCATTCTCGGTTATATTTAAAATAATTTATATGAGCTCATCAAAATTACCTGATAACAAATTTGAGACAATTTAAGGAATACATTAGATCGTATAAATATGGAAGGAATAATTGAATTTTCACATCACAAACTGTTAGAAAAAGAGTATATTCCAAAATAAATGGAATATTGTTTGAAATAATTTCATTACTATAGCAAGGATAAATTAAAATTAAAAAGGACGAAATATTATGTTCAGTCGAATACAATGTTTATTAACAATCTAACTTTATTGGGTAGAACTTAATTGAAAATATCAAACTGTAAAACTAACATATCAGCACGATTCAACCAATCACAGAAGAGGGTAAAGGTGAGGAATGTTTAAGTCAAATCTGTTGAGGGATGAAGCAGTACATAAAAACAGCTTTAAAAAATGGAATTCATCCGAAACATGTCTGCAGAAGAGTTAACACAAGAAATAGAAGAAAAATGTAATAAAAATATCACTAAAATAAATTCAACACAGGTATGAACAAGTAGAAAGAATACTTAAGGAATAGAACAAGATTGCTACCCCTCGCCAGACTGAATTTCTGTCTATGCCACTACTAAACTAAATATTCTTGTTTCAGTCTCCTTTCATTTTATTAAAAGTTCATTAAAAAATAAATATTCCCTATATCTTGGAAGTTAAGTTTTCATTCCTCTCCAAGACCTTTTACATATAAAATTATAAAATTTTACTGCTTTCATATTGTATTGAATAAACCCATTTCTGTATTATAACTTTGTCTGTTCTTCCTTCCTCTGTCTTTTATATGAACTCTATATTTGTAATTTTGTTAATAAGAATTTTTATAGATTGGAACTTCTTATTGTTGAGTGTTAGTACATCATATATAGAATTATCAAATTCCTTTGTAACATAGTTTTGGGATATTTGTTTTATAATTACAATTATGTGCGTAACATTCTTGAATGGATATCAATTGGAACCATGCCTGTTTGGTATATTTTAAGAGAAATAATCTATTTTAATGGTTGTTTAAAATACTCATAATTATTTTCTTCCATAGTAACATGTTCAATACTCAGCAGACAACTTACTCTCTAAAATAATAGGACCTCATCCTAACTGTGTTTATATTTGATGATAAAGAAATGAATTATGTTATAGGCTACTGTATATAAAATAAAACTTCTGTAAAATCTTTGAAATAGCCGCCAATTTTGAATTTTTTTACCATTATTTTTTAATTTTAAATCATATTCAATACCTAACTTATATGCCAATTATACCAAAATCCACCTACAATATCAGCTTATTAGAGCAGTAATTATCTCTAATCAAAACTTATATAATAGTCTTTACTAACTTGTGAAGAAAAAAAATTTAATATTTAAATTTATATAAATTCATGATATGGAAGTAAAAGAGAGGCATAACTGGAAATGCTTATTATTACGGATAATAAAATGATGTAGGTCTACAGATTAAATTTGGAGTTCATCAATGAGCTACACTTGGACCCGGTTTGTATTAGAGATCTGACATCACGTTTTTGTATTGACGATTTAGTACAGTATGCTGATGATACAACGGGTTTTGGTTTAAGCTGAATCCTTGTCATTACTGGAGCAAACAACTTTCCGGAAATAACTTGTTTATAAATCCAGATAAAACCGTTGCTATACATTAAAGTTTGAAGCATAATGATCTTTAGTTGACTCCCACTATTAGGATGTCACAAAAGATGTGAAAAGAACAAATTCGTAGATCTGGTAATAGACATTAATCCTGCATGGAAATACCCAGTCGAATCTCCGTCTATAAAAAAATTACATTTCTCCTAAACAATTTTCAAAAATATTGCACGTATTTATATCCTATTACGAACTTATTTATCTTCATTTAAAATATGGAGATTTTTTTTTAGGGGGATGAGACTTCTTTGAATGAGATACAAAGTGTATTACATTTACAAAAAATCAGATTAAAACTTTGATTTCATAACAGGTTACCAATGTGAATTTCACTGTTAAATCGCATAAGCTGCTACTGGCTTACACTATTTGAAAACAATTTCAGCTAGCATTAAGTGATTTAGTCTTCTCATAAACGAAATATGTTTATTATAATAATAAAACTTTACACTGTTGGGATACTCTCAAGCAATTTGATCTTATAATTATAAGATGATTGGTCATTATTGAAGTGGTTATGCCACTGCAAAGACATTTAAGAGAACAAAAAATGTGTAACATAATCAAAACCAATATGAATAAATTGTTTAAACAAGTAGTGTTTTAACCACTTTAGAATTTATGAAGTTGTTTAAATTGTAAAGGTAATTATATTGAATGAAATATTATATTGAATGTATGCTTTTTAATGCAATTTACTTTTGTTAGATTTTGTTTATTTTATAAGATAAATTAGTTATTCTTCATCTGTCTCATAGTTACAACTTCTCTTTTTCTCTGGCGCTACAGCTCTTGGTGAGCCTAGGTTTCCCCCACAATCAGCCTCCATTCTTCTCTGTCCACAACTCATCTCCTCCATATTTTAATTTTCATATCCCAAGAGCTTCCAGTTATGTCATCCATACATTTAAATCTTGAGCTGCTTTTTCTTCTTGTGTGGTAAAGTACTTCTCTCAATATTCTTCTGGGTATCCAGTCATCTGCTCTCAACCACATGACCGAACCATTTAATACTCTGAGCCTTCAAAAATCGAACCACATCTTTAAGTTAATCTCATCTTTATATTTAATTCTCCATTCATCATCCTCTAGAACAGGTCCATGTATATCTGCCTTAGTATGTGTTGCTCAGATACTTGGAGAACATTTTCATCTAATACTTTCCGAGTCCACAATGTTGACAACTACGTATTTCTTGTAATAAGCTGATTCTTAAATACCTCCCCCCCCCCCTAGATACCTACAATAAGAAACTATTTAAGACTTAATTCTTCAACTGTAAAGCATCATGGTGCTCTTCTGATCTCTAAATTTGACATTCTTCCTTTTACTTAAAACATCCTGCAAATAAAAAAGAAAAATACCAGTATAGTAAACAAAATAATTCCTTTGTCTTTTTATCGGGTTATGTCGAGTAAGCACACGAGAGTTCCCATTATCATTAATTTATCTTTCACAACCAGAAATCGCTATCAATTCCAGCTTTCCTCTTTTTCCTCAAGATGCTGGTCAACAACAAAGTTTTTGTTCCCCTCCCCCATTAAGGTTAAACCCAAAACCTTTTGCATACAAAACATAGAGCACTACCCATTAGATCAATCTAGGACTCCTATGAGTACAGTTGGAGGTATAAAATTTAATTGCAGGGAGTTTTTATTGAACTTTAGCACTCTCGGCAAAGGGTTGAAATCGAAATGTAACAAATGCTGTATCTTGAAAACTATTTGACCGATCATCCGTGATTCTTATGTACCTACATAATTAGAACTCATGTCTGTTGTGATGAAGACAATTTTTTAATATTTGACGTAGGTCAAAAGTTCCGATGATAAATATTTAAAAATATTCCAAGCTTTGAGAATCTCGCAAATAATTGTCCGTTTTATGAAAGTGAAAACCATTTTACTATTCTTTAAAATTATAATCAATTTTACAAATTTAATAACAGCTGTTTCATTAGAATCAGTTTTTTAAAATCAATTTCAGGTTAGGTTAATCAACTTGATCAGCATAAGATTATTGTCATAATACATATGATTTCTGTTGTGTCACATACAGGACCTATTGTTATGTTTTTTCCCTCCTTTAGATGCGAGACTACCACAAAAACTTAGTTTACACAACCTCATACAAAAAAAAAATAAAAATTCACTACATAAAAGTATGGGATTTTTTTTTTATGACAGAGTTATTAATGATTATAGTTAAGGTTTTAATATATTAACTAAGAAATTTGCACCACCATTTCCAGTTTAAGCCATTTCATGATGACCTCATCAACTATAATATTTTCTTTACAATGTATTACAACAATACTTTTTTTTTTTAAATAAATACTGTAAAACAATCATATGGCCTAGTAGAATCAGTTATGTAAAATGTAATTTTGATAAGAGCAAAATGTTATAACTTTCAAAACTTGCATAAAATTTGCCATTTTGTTCAAATAAATTACAGAATTAATGAAATTCCACCATTTTACATCATCCCTATTCTAGAATTTATGCAATTTGTGGAAGCAGATATGAAACTAATTACGATTGACCTATTTCACTGAGTACACCGATCAATATTCACTTATACACTGATAATCAATAATAGATTGTAAACACTGAAAGGGTTATATTTAGGTTATGTCATTTACTCTAATCGCAGAGCAATAGTTGAGTTTGAGTGTAGTTCTCGCTACTTTGCTTTTAAACATGAAACCTAATTTGAATGTCAGACGATTGATCATTTTTCTATTTTTACAAACTCAATGCAACAAATTTCTCATTAGTGAAACAAATTAAAATTGTAATAACTTAAATAAATATTTTAAATCATCAGAATAGTAGGCTAACATCAATTATTCTTGAAAAATTATTATTACTGTTTTAGAATTTTTTTAAATATTTTAAACACATGTTTTGACTCCTGTTTTATTTCAGTTTGGCAGTACCATAAAAGACTGTATTAAAAAATGTTTCTGTTGTATCTTTGGTGCACTAAATTGTTAATTTATTCTAGTAATCCGTTTTAAAAACAGGCAGTATTTCTACATAGGCCTGTAAGAATTACATTAAAATGTTTTTAAAATGTAATCTCCATTTGTATGATTTTAACATACAGTATCATACTCACACCCTTTTTAATTAAAATTTGTTGAAAAAACAAAAGATTAAAAATATAGATTTTTTCATATTGGAGAGCTAGGCATCTCTTTGTTTTGACCATAACGATAAAATTACTCCTTATTAGATGTGGTTGTTTGCATAGCATTCTTATACTTTTATTTTTTTAAGTTTGTGGTGATTTTCAGAATCATCAAATGAAAGAAAGTACAATAAACAGTTTTTTGTATGAAGATGACTAAGTCTTCAGTTTCAGTTATTACACAAACCGCTCTGCAATGGTTGATACATTAGTCTTGTCTGTTACAGTTCAGTACCAAGATGGTTTGAGTTTATGTAACAAGTGAAGATGATGACATAGTCACAGAAACGTCAAGTTTCATTTTATGATTGAAGTTTCCACGAATGTTGCTAATTTCAAAGGAGTGTTTAATATATTGAAAAGAAACATAATACATTTTTTAAAGATATCTTAGGACAAATGTATAAAAATAAAAGGATGTCTAGACGTGTATGTGTGTAATTTCTACAGTTCTAATTGAACAATGGTCTTGCAAAAAGCATTTTTATAATACACTCTTAATTGTGTTGCTCAGGTGATTCCCTTTGTTCTGTTTTTAATTGATACAACAGTCTGGAAAAATGCATTTTTATAAATAGGGCCTAAATTGTGTTTCTAAAGTATTTTCCTTCGCCCTGTTTCATGATACAACGTGTCTAATTGTGTTGCTAAAATGTTTCTCCTCATCCTGTATTTAATTAATATAATGGTCTTGCAAAAAGCATTTGTTTGTATCATTGTATTATCTCATCTATCCTTGCCTCGCCAAACAGACCCAATAATTATTACTTAAGCAAACAGAACAGTTAAGAATAACACATTCTGTAAATAAATATACATCTCTAATAATTATTAAAAATCCTTTAAACTTTTAAATTTAAAACGAGAAATTTAATTTTGTTGTTACATAATATTTGGCAATACTGTTTTAAATAAGTCTCATAATTTAATATATAAATATTTGTACACTTTTACCTAAAAAATTAAAATATTTATCTAATGTGATTTGGATGGAGACATTTGAAATATTTGTATGTCAAATTCTTCCCAGAGTTATAAAAAATATATTTTACATTCTACTACCATTAGGCGCAGTTAGTAGGGTCACCAGATGAAAGTCATCAGCAATAGTTCACATTCAACTGCCCATATGATTTTATTTGCTAGATCGTATAGTTCTTGGTGTGTAGAATTAAATTAAATTACATGTCATTGGCCGCTTTTTTTAATGGGGTCAAAATTTAAAATTGAGTATTTTTAGAATTAAATACATATACGTAAATACATTTGTTTACAAGTATAACCATTTATATATATAGGAGGTGTTACCTGGTACTAAAAATATGAGGTACCGGCCAGTGTTAGTATCTTGTTCTACAGAATTATCGTGTTACTTACCTTTTTTAATTTGTATATATTTGTAGGTGTACGTGCAGCACCTCTTTGGGACAGTGTGCAGCAGAGGTTTGTGGGCATGTTAACAATCACAGACTTCATCAAAATTTTACAGATGTATTATACTTCGCCTTCGGTCACCATGGAGGAGTTGGAGGAGCATAAGCTGGACACGTGGAGAAGTAAGTCAACAATTTTTTTTTTTTTTAAATTCAACTGGAAAATCTTTTTCTTTTTTATAAATGAACTTGGTTCAAGGTACCTGAACCTAGACACACCCAGAGAAACATGTGAGGCTTATGTTCAATCATCTGCTATCTTCATCCTTGAGATTAAAATATGCAAATCACTAGTTTCACAAAATAAGCTATAACAGACTTATGTTGATTCTATATATGAAAAAAAACTCAATAAACCAAACTGCCACCATTTTGAAATTTTACAGTCATTCATATAATAACAAATAGTAAAACATAATTTAAAAGTGAAATTTGATTAAAACTCAACAAATATTATAATTATTAGAT
Organism: Aphrophora alni; assembly: GCA_963513935.1. NCBI lineage: Eukaryota > Metazoa > Arthropoda > Insecta > Hemiptera > Aphrophoridae > Aphrophora > Aphrophora alni. The sequence continues at coordinate 4,041,363 of OY740772.1, forward strand.
TTTTTTCTTCTAATTTTAAGGTTACTTTTTTAGCAATTAACTTTTATTTGTAACATATAATACAAGTTCTGCAATGTTTGGATGGAAATTTTAAAGGTGAATACAATGAACTGTTGTGGCATTTTGTATGCTATTCAAATAAATAATTATCATTAAAAAAAGTTTTCAATTTTTAAAAAATCTCCTCTTATATGCTAATTTAAAAAAATGAAAGAGAACACAGTTTCACAATAAACACTTTATTTGGGCAAGGTGATATTTAAATGACTAGGCCACCATTTTCAGTCTTTACATGTATAGAAACTGCTTCTTACATCAAATAAACGTATTGCTACAAATTAAGCGTTTATTGTAGACAAATGTGTTACTTTTCATTCGTATGTTGAAGTTTCTATAAGTGTTTGTTCATTTCAGTGAATTGGAAATTTACCAAATCATTTTTTGATCAACAAACTTGACGAATGATTTGTAAAAACGCGCATACATACAAAATTTGAGCAAAATCAAACTAAAATTTAGAATTCTAGAAAAGGATATGCATATATATATTCTTGTTTTAACATGATTGCTTAATGGATGGTAATATTATTGATATAGTTTAATACGACATTTGCCATTATTTGTATCTATATAAAAAAAAATTATTATACAATTAAAATATATTACTCCAATATTACCAAATCCTCAGTGGCGGCTTACTCATAAGGACTCTCGGACGCCGCCCCCCCCCCCAATGATAATATTATTTTTATAATGTAAATACCTATATGTATTTAATTCTTTGGAGATAAATGAATTATGAATTGCCGCTATGGATTTCACCATCATTTGTAGCGGAAGTTTTACAATATAAAATATTTGACGAATGTATTCTGGAGTTCGGACGGTGGCCAGAGCGTCCCATTTTCATTGCATTTAGTCATATGGGGCAAGCAGCAGACAGAGCTGAGGGTGCCGTGAAGTCATTTACACAGCGTGTAATGGGCTTCTAGGGCAGAGTCCGAAGCTGCGCGCGCAGACATCAGTCAGTGAAGCCAACATAAATTAGATGTTCCGCATTAATAAAAACCTTGTTTTCGATGGGCAAAATAAGTTGGCGCAACTGTTCTAAATAGTGTCTCGCCACTCACACGAGTTGTTTGTTTATGTTTTTAAGTTTAACCCTTTGTGATTGTGAATGTTAAGTGAATGATAACATGCCTTCCCTTACGTGTATAAAATAAAACAGAGCCCTCCCATTGCCCTTAACCATTGGCCGCTACTGCAAATCCTATAACATTAGAAACAAATGATATCAAATTTACCTTCTAAACTTTTCAAAAGGGAGACAAAAGGTTGTTTACCCTCATTAAAACTGTTAGATAATTACACTACTGGCATACAACTCCTGTTTAGTTAGCTGACCACTGTAAGTTCTCGTTTCAACATGATCTTTGTCATTTCTTGTGTATATAGTTTATGACTTGATCACGTTTGTTTACAGTCATAATTATTTTGACTATTTAGGCTTAGTTTTTAGCCTTGGTTTCTTTCTTAGATCACTAGTTTTAATTTTCAACAAGGCAATAGGCTACTAGGCTATGTTCGTATTATTTACATTTTCTCATGTTCCAGGTTTATCACTTGATAACAGGACTTTCTTTATAATTTCATAATATTCTGTTGTATTAGATTTTATATATAAAAATAATGGCGAATTTTTGATTAAACAATATCATTAATCATATGTATATTAAATATACATACAGTGAGGCAAATATTTTCCAGATTACTTCAGTTAGTAGGATTGTTAGAGTGTGGAATGGTCAGCATTCCAAAATATTTGGAAATTAAATAGAAGAAATTTCCTAATTTGATATTATTGTATATTCTAATAAGCTTTGAAAACTGCAGTTGTTTACATCATACTTTCTCAAAACAATGGACAAATTATTTAGTCACTAAAATTAGATATTATTTTAACCATGACTGTAATTCTATTATAGGAACAATATAAGTTTATTCAGTTTTATGAGTGTTGGTACTGATCTAAATTTAACCTTCACACTTCATACTTGATTTAACAAGTCAAGGTTTAGCTTTGTTGAAGCAAAAAGCACCCACTGACTCATGTCATTAAACATTTTATTGATATCCGTTACTTAATGAACAAAAGCACAACTTTTGCAAATAAATCTAATAAAGTATGGTAAAAAACATTGTGATGACTTTTATTCATATAAGGAAAGCTTAGAGAGAAAACATATGGATAGGTTTAAGAGGAATCGGTGAAGGAATTGTAGAGAGTTTGGAGTGATTTGAGTACAATCTTCTACATTTCCTAGGATTGTTTGATCTTCTGCAGACATGTTTCGGATCCCAAATCCTCCAATTTGTTTAGCTGGTGGAATATTCTTGTTTACTTTAGAGTTATCCAAAGTAAGATTAAAAAGTCAAAATATTATAAATAATCAGTCGGATATAATGTTTAAAATTCTAACATTATTGGATTAGCTGAACTGAAGTTGTGAATTATGGAAATTAACCAATAGCATAGTAGCAGTGGGTGAAACCTATGGTTAGTGGAGAAGGGGGTTATTTAGTTATATAAGTCCATTCCTTTATGGAACAAATCAGTATACGTAACAGCTTTTGAAAATGGAGTACCAGAATCTGTCAACAAAAGTACAGAAAATGCTATGAGAGGTATGTTTGTGAAATTAATTATTTACATTTTAACAGACATGTATATTATCATAATAATTATAGCGATAGTAAAAATCATATATGAAAAGTGTACAAATGTATTAGAATAGAAAAGAAATAATCAGAAAAAAGAGTATAACAATATGAACTTTCTTTTAATAGAATATTTGAATGTCCAATTTCTCTTTAATTTGCCCCACGTTGTGAAGCTATTTTATAACTATTATTTTAAAAATTAGATTGTAAAATTTTCATTGATTTCCGTTAAACATTAATATTGACCCTACTTAGTTCAAGCCAATAATTGAAATTTGGAATAGAGATAAATTTGATTTTTACTTATGAATAGTTTTCTAAATTCTAAGTCTAAAATTATTAAATGAAAAACTAGAGATTAGTTAACAATATCACTTTAAACAGTTATTTATTAATTATTATAATACAAAATTATATTTGATATATTTTTGATTAGTCTTTGATCTTTAATAATTACAATTGAAATAAATGTTCATTCAAATGCCTCTAGGCTTAGCTCAGTCTATATAATAAAATTTATATTTAGAAATATATTTTAATTGGTTCAATTAATCTCGGGATAGGCACTCGGCTGGGATGATTGTATTATTTTATTTTTAAAAACGCATATATAAATTGTAGTTAAAGTTTATTAAATTTTGAAAAAGGAATTTAAATATTCAAGTTCTTATAATTGTTACTTAATAGTTCTAGGCATTTAATAAGGTTCCTTTTAAATTGATAAAAAAAAAGAAAAACGTTTAACTGTTATTAGACAGAATATACCAAGTTCTGTATTTGCACTGCTTTTATTCACTGTATTAAAAAAAAAAAAAAAAAAAAAAAAAAAAAAAACTTATTAATTATAAAAAAACTTTGGAGGTGGAATTTTTGGCTTCTTGCTATGTCGAATGCTACAATGTTAATAATAATTTTCATATCTAAGCGGGTTTTTGCTTCGTTGCGGAGGGATCTCTTCTCTGCATCGTTTGTTGAAGTGCCGATCGTCTTCCGCTGTTGTATATAGTCCTGGTATTTTATACCTTTTCTGGATATTAGGCAATTTTTGATTATACTGATACACTTTTACATTCATATTGTTTATAACGATTCAATTTATGGGTTAATTAGTTATTATTTAAATGGTTAAATGTTGTTTCTAATCGCGATTACAAATATCAGCTGGGCGTATATTTACTAAGTCATTCGATGGGGGCTTTGGCTTTTTATTTTACCCTAATTTTATTTCTTCTTATTTATTAATTTATAATGCTTAGTCTCAGATGTTATTTGTGCTGTTATAAGAGTGAGACAAAGAAGTGTTTTATCACCCTTCCTCTTTAACATAATAATAAATGAGTCATCACAGAATTACAAGGCCATAGAATGGCAGGAGAACTGAAGATGATAGTACATGTAGTGATGCCCTACCATAGGAGGAAACAGATAAGGACTTTGAGCCAAATGTGAAATATATTGGGGAAGCATAAATTGGATATAAATTTTGAAAATAGTAAAATATTGAATGTCGACAGAAACAAAGAACAGAAAAAGAAAATAACACTGGAATGAATGGATCCCTAGTTTTACCAATGAAGCGTGAATCATATGATCAGGGTTGGTATTCAACTGCTGCCATAGTTAAACCAATGAGATTGTATAGCAATAATGAGAGGAAGATGTAGCAATTTGCATTACTAGTGGATGAAATTTATTAAAGAGTATGTTTTCAAGTTGTAAGACTTTGTATATATCGGATATAAGAGAATAGGGCATAGTTTACGATCTGCAGTTTTTAATAGGTCTCATTGTAAATTAACATATTTTTACCTTAACTATAGCCTAAAATCATACTCTATACACTATTCTAGTTTAATTATAAGAATTCATAAAAACTATTTGTGGATAGTTTTAGATATTTAAATGAAATTCACTTCCTCGCTTAAGGTCAATTCCCAATCTTCTCAATAGGTAATGTCTTAACAAGTGGAATAATTTTGTCAAAAAACAGTCCATTATCAAAAGTAAAAGAAGACTGGATGATTGTCCCTGAGTTAATCTATTGATGTACTTAATTGATAAACAATGTAACAAAACCTACACTAGCAGTAGGCCTACTTGTATAATCCAGTTAAAGCTATTGAAGATAATATGCTGTATGGTCCCGCATAAACGAGGATTAAATTGTCTATTGTTCTAAGACTTAATGTAAATACTGGAAGCACATTGTATGGTAATCTTATAGTTGCTCAAAGAATAGGTGAAAAAGTTTTACACCCATTTGTATTTTACCTGTTGAAATTAAATATGTTGTAATTAAATTAATATGTATCATCCCAAAAGCACCTCATCTAAATTTTAAATTGGTGAATAAAAAAACATGTTTTTGGAAAACTCTATTACTGCTAAAGAAGCTAACTTTTGGAAAGTGGGATTTGGGGAGAAACTTTTAAAAAAATGGTAATTACCATCGTACTGACACACAATTTTAAAGAAAATGATTAATAGAGATGAGTAACTCTCATCTATTTATTTATTTATATTTCTTGTTGCCTCTGACAAATACAAATTTGTATAGTAATGGTTAAAACAAATATGAATAATTTATAATTAATTATATATTTTTAGTAATTATTATAGAACTATATAACCAACAATTAAAAAATAATAATTGCCTAGTATTTTATGAAAAACTTGCATCTTAATTAATTAAAAAACTGAAAGAGACATAAATGTTTGATTTGAGGGAAATGTTAATAATTTATATACCCAAGGGGAACTAATTTTGAGGAATCTAAGTAACCCCTCACTTCCACCCCTTGCAACCCCAACTTAAAAATTTCAATTAGCAACCCTACCTCTTGTGACACTTTTAATTAAAGGGCATAAAAAAGAAAATTTTACATGAAAAAATAATCAAATTGGATCGTCCATTCTCGAAATACTGCAACTTAATTTTTTTAATGATTTTTAATTTATACTTGCACATTTTTGCTACTGCGAAGACATTTGCTCAAGCTTTATATGTTGGTAAAACGATTTATAGAAGAAGAACATTCGAGTTTTAACTATCAGTGGTTTAATAATAATTAGCAATGGGAGTTCATAATGTTCCATAAAAAATGTCACTGTGGTGACAGCTTATTATAATAAAATTAATATTGTTGAATTGCTTAATTATTAAGAAAGTAAATCAGTATAAAATATTTCAAAATATGGATATTCCAAGAGAAATATTTCAAAAGTCAGAAATGAGTTCAGAAATTTTTTTAAAAATTAGTTCCCTTTGGGTGTATTAACGTTTCCTGCAAACGACACATTATGTCTCTTAGTTTTTTAATAATTTGTTTGTCAATTGTTCACTTCAACATTTGATAAAGGAGTGAACCACAGGTACAAGCAGAGCAAGTAATTATTATGGTTTTTTTAGAAGTTGAAAGGTGATGAAGTTATTTTGCCATTCAGAACTATTAAGCAGGTTTTCCTTTAACAGGCCTCTAGATAATTTAATTAGTCAACAAGTCTGTATAAATGATTTGTATATTAACAGATGTTACTGGTTATGATAACAACTGATATTTTTTGTAAATCTGATCTTTAAATTGCATTGTGTTTAGTTGTCTGTAACTGCATACTGTTTAAAACTTTCAAAGGGTAAAATGAATGTTTGGCAACGACTTTGCAATTCAATCTTGAATTATACCCTCCCCCTCTGGCATCTTTCCCTTGCTCTTTCATAATATAGGACAATAATGCAACTATTTCCTATGATTTGGAAATATTATGGATGCCCCTAGCCACTACAAGTTTTAATACACCATTTTACATCTCCTCTCCAAAAAGTATGAACCTATTGTATTGCTTATAAATAGTTTTAATATATTTCATTTAAATCTCTAGTGGAAACTCTCCATTGGTGTTCACATAATCAAATGAAAACCAGATGTTCTAGAGACCATTATCAGTGCACATTTCATGTTCACAAGCTTAGGTATTAGCTAAAAACACCAGCATGGATTAAACCTTATTACATGTATATTTATTTTGCCGTTGTCAAGTTGCCCAATTAGCATGTTGACAACATTGGGCTATTGCCAAATAGGAAACCTACTTCTTGGCCTAATGGTCTGTTTTTTTATTAAATGCTTTGTTCTTTATTTTCTTTTTGATCTTTTAACTTATGGTTTATTCTTTTAATAACTTTATTTTGTTTGGTTTCCTGTTAAACATTTAATTTTCTGTTGATTCTGTTGTCATTTAAGTGAACATGTATTGTATTAATAAATGATTTTGAAATTCTATAAAAATGTGGTTAACTTTAATAATTCCTTGTCCGAGATATTGTGCTGATACTTTATTGATTAGAAGCTCTCGTGAGCTGACTTTTGTAAGTTAGGTGTTGTCAATCGTAAGAGACCCAGCTGAATCTTGACTTTTTTTAATGTAGTTTTGAATTAAATCCCTTTTTTAGAAAATTAAATTATGAGTATTATATATTAATGCGAAAAAACTGGGTGTACCAATTTTTTGACAAAATCAATCAAAAAATCAGCCAATTTTTTAGTTTGCTTCTTTTGAGTTGAAAAGCCTACCTTAAATTTTGTATAATGTTACAATACTTATTAGTATTATCGGTACTTCCATGTTCAAGGAAATAAATAAGAAGTTATCTTTTGTGTTCTCAAACAGTCTTCTTTTTCTGAAGCTCTATAGGTCTTGGCGACCTTTTGGTTCTTAAACTATTCGCCTCCAGTCTTAGTATTTGTAGTTCTGTAACAAAGCCTTTTTTACAAGGTGGAGCACCAACTTGCAGGGACAGGGACTCTTCTGTTAGGATTACCTTACCTTAACTGAGATATGATCCATATTTCAGATGCTGGAAACTCGTTTTCATTCTTATCCACTAGAGACTGACATTTGCTGGTTATGTGGAGAAATAAATCTTCCAACTAGACCATTTCCTGGTATTTATTGACTATACCTACTCGACACTAAAACTCAAAAACCAACTGTTCACTCTCCTCCTTTTTCAACATGCGCTCCTTGTCAGCTTCGGCAGAGTTGTTTAAAAAACAGTGGCCCTAATATTTGGACCATCAAAATTAAAATTATGTTTATTTTATCAATTTATGTGTCTTATTTATCTGCATTAGGTTCGTTTACCATAGAACCAACTTTTGAGAGACTTTATCACTGACTAGTGTGAAATCATGATAGTAAATCCATATCTTTAGCTAAAACTTACATTTAATTTCATGTATCTATCCATAGTCAAAATTTAATCCAAAAATTTCTCTCAGGGTGTATCTGTACCTGCAATGTTTCAGTAAAAGATTTTTTGTTTTAAGTGGTACCCATTGAAATTACCTTCATCCGTTCCTTTTCAACTCCCATTCACACATTTAAAACTCTGAAATATTCCTTTCTTCTTTAAATTAGATATGTTCATCACTATTGTTCTTTATAATCAGCATTATTTAAAATAAAATTCCAATATACAATACATACATAACAGACTAATTCTATCTTCAAGCTTGTAATTTATTTTGTCTTTTAAAATGTTAGAAAATATTTTTCAGATGACAACCTTAATTAGATTAACTTATTATCCTCCAATCTGTCATTTTAAGTAATTAATATAGATATTGTATAAGACCTAACGAACACTTTATTTGTAACAAAGTGTTGTACCAAGAAGTTTTATGTACACTTATTTCTTTTTTCTCATAATATAAAGTGTTTATTTATTGAATATCTTTGTGATATCTTTCACTTGTTGGTTGAATTTCCGCAAGTGATGCTCATTTCAAGTCCATTGTATAAGTACTTTGCTGTTCCAGTTTTTACAATACATAGTTATATCAAATCAAAACATTTCTATAATTCTATTTGTGTTTCAGATGTTCTTCAAGACAACGTGAAAGCTTTAGTCTCCATTAGTCCCGATGCTTCCTTGTATGATGCAATCAAAACACTAATACACAATAGGATACACAGACTTCCTGTTATAGATCCTGACACGGGCAATGTACTCTATATTCTGACACATAAACGTATTTTGAGGTTCCTTTTTCTTTATGTAAGTTGTTTCAATTTTTGTTATTAGTGTGTAATAGAGAATTTATTTTTACTTTGTACAATGTATACAATACAATTTAAAATTGGAATTTTAGAAGTACTGTATAATGTTCTAATTATGTTTAACAGTAATCAAAATGTAAAACTTATGAGGGCTGTTTTTAATGTTGTTTAAGACAAGAGAAATAAATGAATGATAACAGATGGCAATCTGATCACAAATTTAATTTTATCTTTGATATTTTCCACCTTATTTAGGTATACAGATAAAGTTTCAAGTTGATCTGTCTAATAGAACATTTGTTATAGTGTTTAAAAGTGAATAAACTTGTTTTTCTTTGCTGCAATGGAAATAAATGAATTTTGTGTGCTGATAAAACACTAATTTTTATATTCAAACTAAATGAGTAGTCAAAAACGAACTATGGGGAATCCGCTCCAGTGCATAGAATGGTTCACTGAAATTTTGTTGTGGTCATACAAGCTCGATTGATAATGAACATCCAGGATGTCCCAATGACCTCATAACTGAGGTGGTCAGTAAAATCCATGATTATGTGTTAAGCAAATAAAAGAGAAAATACTCCAGAACCAACAATAAATACACCACACAAACATGTAACTTGCACCAATGGTAATAACATAGGAAATGATGCCAGCTTACCAAAATTTAATGGCAGAGCAAGAAACCAAAAAGTACATAATTGTTTCATTTGTATGCTGATGACTTGTATATAATCATTTTCATGTCTCAGAAATGGCTGAGATTATAAACAAAATAAATATTGATATTAATGCTATTGAAAATTGTGCTGTTGGAAATGAATTGACGTTAAATCACAGTAAAACTAAATCTATATGTATCTGTTATAAAAGACTCACAAATAAATTTGATTTATGTAGTGGGCCAAAACTTTCAATATAGGCAATGATTTACCTTATTGTTTTAAAGTAAAATAATCTTGGTCTTACTATAAACAATACTTTATGCTGGACAGACCATGTTAATGACACGGGCAGGAGAGTATTTGCTGGCATGCACACTTTGAAGAAGGTGATAGATTACTTGCCATTTAATGTTAGAGTGCAGTTGGTGAAAACTTTAATTTTTCCATATTTTAACTATTGTGATACTATAATTATTAATGATGACTGTGAAATTAAGCTAATAAACTTCAGTGTTCTCAAAATTATTGTTTACGGTTCATTTTTGACTTAAAACGTGATGATCATGTTACAAAATATTATAAACAAATTTCAATTCTAAAACTTAGTTCTTATCGAAACTATCATATTTTGTTGCTATTGCACGCTATTCTGTACGCTGGGAGGCTAGATGGCTGAAAGGTTTGTTTTTAGTTCATATATAAATGCTACTGACACAAGATGAGGAGCTCTATTATTACTTATACCCAGACAAGACAAAGAACTGAAATATTTAATAGATCATGTACTGTGATAGTGTGTAGGCTTTGGAATTCATTGCCAGAGAGTCTAAAAGGCTTCAAAGATCATGTTCAGTTTAAGAAAACTTTGTGTTGTTGGTTTTGCGACAATTCTGACTAACTTTGGGTGCTTGAGGGGGTTTTGGTGTGTTGGAGGGTGTTCTTGAGAGTGTGAGTGTGTTTATATTTCATTTATTTAGTTATATTTTACTTTGAAGATAAATGTGTTTATTTTTAGTTTTTCAAGTTTAGTATATGTTTTTAGAAGTAATTATTATTTTATGGTTTCTTGTTTAATAATTAATTTCACTATTAATTTTGATGTATTATGGTCGTAACTTCACCTCAAAATATAAGGATTATTATTATTATTTATTATGTGAATGAGCCTTTATTCCCTGTGCTTGTATCAATGACTTTGTCCTGCTAGATCTCGTAACTACTGTATTAGAATATTACATTTTGTTGGGAAGTCATGGTTTGAAATTATATTTATGACAATAACTTTGGTATTTGTCATCGTAGAGAGGAAGGGTTGGGTACCATTTTACATGCAGATAATCCATATACCATTCGGGGATCCTACAATATTTCATGTTTAATAAATATTGAAAATTTTGTGCATTTATTTAAATTTTCAAACAACAATAATTTACAAGAGTAAATTATCTTTGTAATTCATAAGTTTGCTAATCTTTTCATGACACAAACATGTGTTTTTGTTTTTGTGTTACAGTTGCGTACAACTAAAATATTTGTCTGACAGAAATAAACTGAATAATAAATTATAGTTGGCAACACTGGTCAATTGGATCTGCTTCAAATTAAACTTAAAAATAGCTGTAAACAACCTTCTTGTTTCAATTTACCTGTTGATTTCTAATACGTACATTGGTTGCCAAACACTGTTTTGGCGTTCTTTTGTAGCTGGCTCAGAAATTCAAAATGACAAAGGGAATAATTTTGATAGACACTTAAAAAACAGGAAGTTTTCTATAAAATAAAACAATTAAATTCATAAATAAGGTGAGTAAAAGGGAGAGATTGCCTGGGTCGGCAGACAGTCCACTACTATCCTTCTACGAACAAATTACCCTATAGTTTGGCATTACTAAAACAAATTAATTCTTTACGTTGAATTTTTGAATTTATTTAAAAAATTGTTTCCTATCCATCAACGAGCTCTCTAATAAAGAAATCCAATATTTCTATCTCCAATACCTATCCTAAAATACCTATATCTATTATTACCTATAAAAATAATCTACGAGTGCAGTGTTTTTAATAGGAGTTCTAATTAAATGACATAATTTAACAGTTACTGTATAGTGTATTATAATATATAATACTCTTCAATGTTTAATAATACAGATTTACACACAGTAATTAATACTATAATATTGATACTGTACTTATATTTAAAGTAATTATTTGTATTATTGTTAACCCTTTTGCTCCCAGACATTTTTTACAGCTATCTGCATAGAATCCCAGGGTTATTATTGTAGTATCTGGATAGAATCTTAGGTCTAATTTAAAACTTTTGCAGCGTTTTGTTAAAAAATCCATAACTCATTTATTTATTAATCAAGTCTTATGATTTTGTTGTTGTTTTGTTTCTAATTAACACTCTTAGGGAAACATGAAATCTGTGACGCTAAAGGAAACGCCCGGTCTCAGGGACCTCTATGTAATTTTATCACAGTTTTCAATTGTCTACTATGATGAAATGTATTGGTTCATAAAAAAATGGCAAAATAAAACAATTTTATCTATTTAACTGTTTGTTTTTATTATATAACACATATTTTTGTATAACTGAACAATATTTATGGATAGTGAAGTCAGAAACGTTAATGTAATTAGTAATTAAAAGTCCACATGTTTGATATAGAAAATTACTTAAGGTATATTATTGACGAGAAAAAATATAACATAATTTAATGTATTAGAATAATAGCTAGGTGATATAAAACTATTAAAAACAATCATTTGTTCAACACTTATCAAGAACACACAGGGAAACAGCCCGTCTCACAGACCGCTAGACTTTGAAAAAACAACACATCATGACTGTGCGGATCACAGAGAGAAACTAAAATCAAGGTCAACCGGTTCAGGAGGGGGTAGGGGGAAGGTACTGCTTTTGTCATCCGCAGGGCTGAAATAGTTCTGCCACTACAATAACACAAAAATTCCCTGGGTGCTCGTCAGACCGATGTTTCCTTAAGAGTGTTAACTAGTCTACAATATCAAGTATTGTATAAATATATAATAATGCAAAAATATATTGTAAAATAAAAAATGACACCCAAAAAGTTTATTTGAAAAATGTTTCTTCAAGTGCAGAGGAAAGAGATATGTTGTAAGATATGTGTGTGGGAGATTAGACATCTGGCTTACAGTAAACTTTGGTTGATTTTCAAATTTTTAAACTTAATTGTTTGGGATAATGTTTAAACCGCACCTTTGATCTTTTTCTTTTATGGTTTATACAAACAAACATCCTGTATATAAATTTGATTTCTATCGAGGGATTTCTTCTATTTCACTTCTAACAAAATATCTAAACATATTTCTATATATTCAGCACTTTGGATGTATTGTTGTTTCAGATCAATGATCTACCGAAGCCTAGCTACATGCACAAGACTTTAGAAGAATTAAGAATAGGCACGTTTGCCAATATCGAGACTGCATCACCAGATACTTCGATTATTCTCGCACTTAAAAAGTTTGTTGAGAGAAGAGTTTCAGCGTTACCTATGGTGGATGAAGAAGGTCGGCTAGTAGATATATTTGCCAAATTTGATGTAATTGTAAGTACAATTTGTTTTGAAGAGGATAAAAATTAAGTTATTGTAAAGTGTTTTTTTTATTTAGATTTGTTTGAAATTGATTCCTTGATGAAGGAATCTTGTGTACATAAACTGAGGTTAATTGTACCCCATTGTTTACCTGCTTTAGTTGGTCAGAACCCCGTACCTCTTGTGAGGTCTAGAATTTTCCTGCCTATTTTAGCATCTTTTGCCACCTGGCTGAGTGATTCCAAAGAACCTTCTACGTTTTTATTCTTGCATCTCACAATCGATAGTAACGTGTTTTGCAGACTCTTAGGTCCATCCGCAAAGTCAGCAGTTTTTCAAAGCACTCTTTTAATTAACATCAAAATGGAAGTCACTTTCATGTCTAACGTTAGTAGTGATTCTTTCTCTTAGGTACAACAAATTGTGACCGTCTCCACTTCTTTTGACCAGCTGGAAGCTCCGGCTGGCTGGAGACCGCGTACACTTTAGCCGAATCTTGTCAGGATGGGGCAAGGAGTCGGGTTAGGACGCTAATGAACGCACGCAACGCAAGTGAAATTAAATGTTATATTTTATTTTACTGCCGAATTAAAAGATTACAGAATTAATTATGATTTATTAAAAAGACATAACGGCAAGATAAAGCCTTAATAGTGGCCGAAAAACATACCGTTTAATTTAGCTAGCACGTGGCCGAAAATGGACTGACCTGACCTCATCCCGTAGCGGTCTTCCTTCTCGCGGCTCTCGGAAAAGACTCCCGGTCGGCTCGCTGGTTCAAGCCCTGCACTCCTCGTCTCTCCCCTCCCCTTCTCGCGTCATATTGCACTGCTCAACAAAATCGCAAGTGCCAATTCATATTTTATTATTTAAAAATCCCTTTTCATTACATCCTAATTTATAATTATTATGACTTTGGTTTGGTGGGCTCCTTGGCTGGGCCACAAAATCATGGATTTATTTTATTTATCAAAAATCTAACACAATATTTTTCATCTACCCCTAAAAAAGAAGTCCATTGGAGTAAGATCTGGATTTATTCTAAGAGACCAAAGAATAGACCCATCTCCCAAACCTGAGTATTCAGTACGTGTATCCAACACCATCTTGTATTCAAATGTCCAGTACACAATCTTCTATAAAAATAACATGTTTCCCACTTTCTCTTTCAGTGTCATCAATCTGGAGAAAACAACCAGTTCTAGTTAAATGTTCCATGTAATTGTTGTCTCTGCAATGAAGACTTACAGACTTGACTTAATTCTTTATACCTCCACTTCAGAGTTCAGGGCCCTTATTTGTCGCCAAGGTCTTCACTTCATTCCATGTTTCTCTCTGCAATGTTCATATTCCACAAAGAAGAAAGGGGTTATAATTCTGCCATCAAATACCCGCACTACATGTTAATTTTTGATGAATCACTAATGTAGTTGTGGATTTGATAAGGTTGTTTAGAATCCTAGAGTTTTTAAATTTAACACACCTGTTAATATAAAAAATGGCTTCATCTCTAAACAGCTAAACTTAAGATATTTGGATTGTTATAGATTTCATTTACTATAGAATACATTTAGGGAGATTGTTTCTCTTAGGACAATCATAAGCATAAATATACAAATATTTATGGAGGACTAGTGGGATTGCAGTCGTAACTCTATAAACTCCAAGGTCACAAATTCAACACTTCTCATGTGGAGAAAAACTTTCAACAGTTCTTTATATTTAGCATTAAAATCATTCCAATATATTAAACCACTGTAGAGTAGTTACTTTTTTTAAACCCCGGCATGATTTTTTAATATATTTTATATTTGTTTCTATAAGTCCCAATAGTAAAGACCTCTTTCCATTTTAACTATCCGAATCTTAGATGATAAGATAAACTCCATTATTGAAAGTATTAAACAAAATTGAAATTATAGTAACTGATATTGATATTTACAATAATATTGTGTTTTTTTTGTTTTTGTTTTTTTTTAGACTTTAATTAGTAATAATTTATGTAGATAGGAGTTGCACAAAGTCAACTGTTATACCAAAGATGCATATAGGAGTTATAAAAACAAAGAAACTAAATTAAAGTTCTTGACATGCTGTTTTATACCATAGTAGATGCTTATAGTATGCTAGTTATAAAAACAAAGAAACTAAAGTTCTTGACATACTGAATACAAATTATAATTTTGATTGTAGCATAATAGTTTTTTCTAAGGTATTATGGAACAGTCATTTAAGTTTTGTGAACGAATTAGAGTTTAACAAGAGTGCAGAGTAAATCTTACTTGGAATTAAAACAGTGACTCATAAAAAAACCACAATACAGTCACTTTACTCATTCTGATACTCTTCTGTCGACATCTACATTGTATTTGCTTTGTGCTTACTTTACTATTTGTTTTTTATAGTTCATTCTCATATTTTGGAGAGAGGGATAACTTAGATGTCAGAGTTAACATTTATCTCCTTGCAATTTAAAGTTGTAAACCGTCAGATGGGTTCAAGCCCAATTGATGGCATTGCGTTTTTCCATATCTTACGTACTCCTCCCATCTTCATTAGTCTCCCGGGTATAAAGTAAAGATATTAGGTAAATAATTTTATTTTCAAATATAGGCTTTTATTTAATTAAACAATTATAATTACTTGTACCTACTTAATGACTTTATATACAGTTGATAATTTTGTATCATTGTAACTCTCAGTGCCTCACTATAATGAGTGTCGGCCCTGTGGTAGCCTAGCTGGATCTACACCTTTTTTTCATTTAGTCTTGATTTAAATCATCATGTAGTCTTTCGTCTTTCTTATCAGGTCTCTTCTGGCCCTGATGCTATTAGAGTGTTCGAGAGCTAGGGGCTTTTTATTTTATGTTCTTTTCTTACTTTTTTTATAAGATAATAATGACCAAGAGATTTTGTACCATTAAACAACAAGGAACAAATTTTTACTCATATGTATTATTTTCTTGAGAATTTAAAAGTCTACAAAGTTTCATATATAAACTTACAATCTACAGGAGCTTATAAATACTACAACAAAACAAACACAATATATAAACAAAAAATTAATATTACCATTAAAAAAACTGCTACAAAATACAAAAAGCGAATCAGGGAAAGAAAAACTGATTGATTGTCTACGTTTTATGGAGATAAAAACACTTTGCTTCATCAGAAATTTCATAATGTGTCTTATGGTGATCGAAGGTCAGCCAAGCACTGTAATAAGACTCATGGTAGAAATGTATCACTTATCTTTACAAATTTATAAAGCCTGCTCTTCTGATTTTGTTTTATAATGCCCATGTAACTTCAATCATTGAAATATTGGCTGATCTTTTATTAAATTTTATTCTATGATGGCTTACAAATTAATTATGTTTTTATAATAACTTATAACAGAATTGTAATATCTTATAATCCTAATTATTGATACTCTTGTGTTGACAGAATTTAGCGGCAGAAAAAACTTACAACAATCTTGATGTTTCATTGAAGTCTGCCAATGAACACAGAAATGAGTGGTTTGAAGGAGTGCATAAATGTAGATTGGATGAAACGCTTTTTACAGTCATGGAAAAGATTGTCAGAGCTGAAGTGAGTTGATAAAAATTTGAGCTGTAATTTAATTTAGAAGGGGGGGAGTTCAAAGCAATTAACCACAATTAACAAAGTGGTTTTAGATGATTTAGGAGCATTAGTAGGTTTTTTTTCCTTGTGACAATATGTTTTTATGGAAGGTTTTAATCTTTTAGTAGGCCTACCAGTTGCTGAGACATTTAATTTCCTTTTTTTAGCAACATGCTTATGTTTAGGAATAGGCCTATGTTCAAGATTAGAGCTACTTATCATAGGCCTAAGTTCTATCAGATTGCAAGAGCTTGTGCAAGGAAGCGAAAGTAAATCAATTTTAGGCTTATTGTCATCATTAAGCTTATTTTTATCAATAGATAACTTACTAGTATCATCGTTGTGAATATCCGAAGCCGTAATATCATCTAAATCTTCCTCAAATAAGACAGATGATCGCTGAGTTTCATTGTCTTCAAGAAGATTGAACTCCAAAAAGTCGGCAGGTTGTTGTTCATTTATATCGCTGTGAAGAACAATTATATCGTCAAAGCTTTCATCACTACCACTAATATCAGAATCGAACTCATAATCACTGTCTAAATACCGATCTAATTCGGAAGTACACAAGTGTTCAGAATCTATAACGAACAAAACATAACATAAACAAACACACATAATGGCTGTCGTCAGCTGTCTCAAAACTGTCAGATGTCGCCGTATAGTAATTGAAATAAGAAATCAACAGTTTAGCCAACAGAGCAAAAAAAAAAGGTTTCGTATTACAGTTAGAATGCCTACCAAGGAAATGCACACACAATCTGTTGGAACATATCGGCACTACGTGGAGTAATACGACGCAGTTACCAACCACGAGTCAGACCTATGTTTCTACCCCAATGGTTTAATAGGTGGTTTTACAAAGCGTAATATGGACTCAGAACATTTAGTTTCATTCCCACAATTATAATTCAGAATCTGCTACCAATTGGAGTTTCCCACTTTTTTCTTACCATATTAGGTCAACACGGTAACTGTTTTGAGCCTCTACTGGAATCAAAATCAAACCTCTTATACTCAAAGCTATAGCCATAGTGACTAGACTAACCGGGGCTCAAAGTGTTATAAAAGTCATTTGTATTAGTGTTGGTTGTGTATACACAATGCAAACCTTTGCATATATAACTTAACAGTTTTTTTAATATAGTGTTTTTACTTTCGAATGTAAATGAACTATTTAGTGAAAATCCTTTCTTTTATGAGATTTTTTTTTCTTGTTTCAGGTACATAGGTTAGTCGTAACAGATGAGGAAGAAAAAGTCATAGGAATACTTTCGCTTTCGGATTTACTGCTTTATTTAGTTCTTAAACCTTGTGGTAAGTAGTTTATTTGAAATGGAAATAATGTGTTCAGAAAATTATCAGTTTCTTTTAAAGATTGTTTAAGTATTTTCTAAAACCTGCAAAAGTTTTTTTCTTTTTCAGAGTACTTTGAATACTAAAAACTAAAAATATATATACGTAAAACATATGAAATTGAAGAACAACGCTTAAAAACATGATTGATGGTTTCTATTGCTTACAAAGTACTAAAATTAAAAACTGTTAAGAATTAAGTACAAAGATCATGGAGACCATTCTTCACAGTCCAGCGCTGTCAAAATGTAATATCAAAGAAGTTCCTAACAACGTTGGTATAATTTACAGGGGCATCATCTTGTTAAAAGATCAAATACTTACCATTGGGACAAGACAAACGGCTTCTAATATATCAAGATAATTGTTGGATTTTCCTGTGCGTTTTATAAAGAAAAATGGACTAATAACACGATCCGTTAGGGAGTCTCCCACAATTAACCTTAGGGCTATTATGCTCATATTCAGTATAGGCATCAACTATATTACTGAGATTACACAGTCTAAATAATGTTCCTTCATGACATCAACAGCAAAATCATATTTTTTGTGGTTATTACCTGAACTAGTTTTTATTCACTTCACCCATTGTATGCATTGTTCATTTATGGGAATTAGTACATACTAGTTCATTGGCTATACTAAAGACGACTAGGGCGTGTTAGTATACCAAGCAGTACATTCTTTGCTGAAGTTACAGTTCTTTTAATTTATTTTCTATTGTTGTTAATAATTCCTAAAAATATCATCATTAAAAGTGTAATTCCCCCCAAAATGATGTCATATCTCAGAAGTGAATAAGTATACAAAATAATAAAGCTGTGTCCATAAATCTTCAGTATGTCTAAACATGTAGACTGGTGAATATTGACAGTAAAATTATAGGTAGTCAAAAATAGATACAAGTAGTGAACAAGATGCCGTTTTAGCGGCTGCTGCTGGAATCATTGGAGTTCCAGCTTCAAGCCAACATTGTCGTTAGCGTTCCCCTTGGAGGTTTTCAGCTCACCCTGTCTTGCTCGAGGTAGAAATCCCCTAAAGAATTTATAGTGGATTTTAGATTAGATTAGATTAAGTATGGGGTGGAATACTACTTTAAGAAGGATTCCCTGCACGTCAACCATTGGCTTATTGTGCCCCCTGTGTGCCGTTCCTGTAAGGTTAGAACCCTGTTCCTCGAACGAGGTTCAGGATTTTTCCACCAGGTACGTATCCTCTTCATCTCCAGGTTGCTGGATACCAAAGAGCTCCCTCCCTCTGCGTTCCAGCATCCCGCAATCGAAAATGACGTGTCTTGCAGACTCCACGGCCTGTCCGCAGAGCCGACAGCTTTGGTCGCCTTCGAAGACTCCCACTGTTGCAAGATGTTTCCTGAACTGGCCATGTCCAGTGATGAGTCCTACAACTCTTTTAAGCTGTAGCCTGTCTAGCTTGACAGCCAGGATTTGCTGCTGAGATTAGAGCACGAGATAATTAGTGCTCCTTTCTCCATAAAAGAGCCTGAAAAGACTGGATATGACCCGTCTTCCAGGCACTCAAATTTTGCCATGATGGCCTTTTGGACGGTCCTGCCCTGTTCCTCGGAGAGCTTGTCTTCGGGGAATCTTTGGGCACAACTGCCATTTTAGTAGAGGCTAGAGCTTCCCCAAACGAGGTACTGGGTTGCGCCGATGTCGATGCACCGTGCTCACCAGACTGTTTGGGTCTCTTCCTCTGGGTTTCAGTGGAAGGGGGAGTAGAGGCTTCAGTCCTGCTGCGCTTCTGTCCTCCCTCCATTGTGTTTGGAGCATTGGCAGCTGTCTGAGCAGCACCAATGTTCCTTTTTTTTTTTTTAAATGAAAATTTAGGATCGTACTCCAGGCCGAACTTTTTCTTAGCGGCCAGTTTCCTCTCCTTCTTAGTCATTCTTGGCTTCCTTTGCGTCACTCTAAGCTTGACTAACTGCTGAGTAGCGTCCGTCAGCCCATCAGTGTTGCTCTGGGTACCAAGGTTAACAGGGAGGAGTACTTCTCCTAGCTCTGGGCCAAGATTTTCCTCCCCCTTTTCCACCTCCATATCCCCAGACTTCGAGCCCTGCTCATTGGCGGGCCCCCGTCAGGAGTCAGGAGGTGTTGGTTTTTCTTGATTTTGGATCAGTCCCGCGTGCTCTGGGGCCGCTACTGATCCTGGGTTTGCGGCTGAGCTTCCAGCTGGTGGCTGGTACCCTGCCGTTGTAATGCAGGGTTCTAAAAGGTCCACCACACAGAGCCCGCATATGTGGTAAGGCTAAATTGAAACCGGAGGTCGCCTGGTATCCGGAGTCCGCATACTGGAGTCTAAGCTCCCCCTTAGACACGCATCCTTCGGCATATGCTGTTCCACCTTGGATTGGGTCCACAGATTGTGGGGATAGTGGGAAGTAAGAATAAATGAACGTCCACAAGAGCCTCAAGCTTCTTGGGACAGAAGACAGAAGAGAGATAGAACAGATTATAGAGAGGTCAAAGAATGGTTGGCGACCACATTTTGGTTGGGGTGGTGAAAAGAAGAGGCAGGAGGGGGAAGGGAGAGGGTAAGACGTCTCATGCTTTAGCCGCCTTCGGTGCCGCCATCCGGCAAAGCATCAGGCCACATCGAAAACGTTGCCCATCCTGTACCGCGGGGAGGCGCATGAGTCCGCTCTTGCTGCCACCATCTGCATCCCCGGACCAAACCGCCAACTGAAAGATCCGAGGGTGCAGATAATGCCTGCTTCACAGGACTATAGTGGATTTAATGAGGTTGATCATTTGAACTTGGAATATAGATGTGTTGCTAGTTTTAGAATTTTTTTCAGGTCTGCACTAGTCCCATTCTTTTTCAACTCCTATTCCTTCTTCAGCCCTCTAGCCAACTGGCTTTGGAAATTTTAAATCTTTTTTTTACACTTCACTTTTTTAATGCCAAAACAAACTCCAATCTTCATTAGTACATCATGCTTTTTGTTTTTGTATTGTGAGTCAATTTTTTCCCACAATACACAACAATTCCTATACGTTTCTTAAACAAAACTATTTGTTCGTCACTCTAACTACTCATCTTGTGTAAAATAAAATAAGTAAAAAAAAAATAAATAAATTACAATGATGACTTAAAAACACAAATGAATGCACTGAGGGAAAAACAGATCTGCACTGCTTAGTGGTTAAAAGATTACTAAAAATAAGTTGATTCAACATTATTATTATATACATTTTTTGGACATTTGCCATCATTCGTTTGTCACGCCTTCTGGACCACGTCACTTGTTGCTGTATCTTTGATACAACAACACGTATTTGACGTTAGTTGTGTGTTACCGTGATTGTGTTTTTTTGACTTCTCAGTTTTAGCTCTGATATGCATGCATAGATATTAAGGTTGGTGGTATTCTTATTTAATTTTACTTCTTGCATAGGCTTAGTTTCTAGTTTCATGTTTCTTTAGTTTTTAGTCACTTGATAACGGGAATTGATTCTTATTCCCGAAACGTCGTGTTTTGATTTTTAACACACAAATGATGGCAAATGTCCGTCATTCATTGTCATATTCATTGGTTTATGTTTGACAGTGAACTTCCATCATTAATAAATAACTTCAAACAGAGAATTGATTCAACCAGTTGGCTGTTTAGTCAATATGTCCACACCCACTGTGGTCGGTTCGACTTCCTTTGATTTGGACCGACATGATTCAGGTTGTGTTAAGTTTGAGCCGATATGGTCCCACAAAGCTGCTCAACACGTCTACACTTGTTTGATTATGTCGACAGGCCTTGTCGATCAACACTGTTCAGCACAATGTGAAGGTGGTTTAATAAAGTACAGACCATATTTAAAGAGCAACAACTTCTGACTGTTCTTAAAGAATATGAATTTTATTTAATGTGTTTTATGAAGAACACAAGTAAAGTTTACAAATTAAATTTTCATTAATTTAAACTCCTAGAAAAAAGCACTGGCGAGAGAATTTAAGGTTTTGCCCTAACATCAATACTTAAGTTATACAGTTTAGGTCTATCAGTAAAATTAATGTACTTATTAACATTTAATAGAAGTTTGTTATTAAAAAAGTACAAGATTGAAAACTTTAAATTATTTATAATTATCAATTTCTTAGTCATATTCATTGGTTTATGTTTGACAGTGATTTACCATCAGCATAAAGTACCATAATATGTGCAGTATTTAAATTATAAATTATGTCATTTATATAAATAATAAACAATAAAACAAAAGTATGGATCCCTGTGGAACAACATTATTGACCTTTCCACATTAAATAAATAAGTATGTTTTATTCTTTGAAAGTTTACATATGACAGAGAGACCATTTGTTTTTCTTATCTAAATATAACTAAATCCATTTATTTGCTAATCCATGAAGCTCATAAAAAGTAAGCTTTTTCAAAAGCATTGTGTCATTCACCATCTGATAGATGCCTTAACATAACATTTTCCCTAGGTTGGAAACCTTTAAGCACATACAAATTCATGAATAGCTGTTATTGTGGACTTTTCACCCTAAACTCGTTTTGTCTAAAATTAAGAATTTTCTTTCCTTCAATTAAAAAAACAAAAAAAAAAATGACAGTAAATATGAAGGATAATAAGTTACCTACATACACTTGTACTAAACATACAAATGAAAACCATTGCACTGACACTATGCAATCTTCTATTCCAGAACAAGACTTTTCTCCCTCTTCCTTTCTCTTATCAATTGTATACAAAAATTTTCCTCCAGGAAATACACTAAGTGACAAATTCTTAAACCCGCACAAGTTATTATAACTTTCTTTTATATTTAGATGGTCCCGATTGGTTTACATTTTACTTCTAGATAATTCCTTTTAAATTTCATGGTTTATGTTTCAGGCGAAGATGGCAGCAACAATGACATTCAGTGCAATTCCTTACGCCTACAAGACCTTCATAACCAACAACTTCAACAACAAGGTTCCGGAGAAGACACAATACCAGAAGAGGATGGAAGTACTAGTAGTGATGAAGGTGAAAGAGAGAAAGCACCATCCCCTGTCCCTTCTCCTTTACCAAGCCCGCCTCTCACTCTTCCTTCAGAGACATCGTGGCGAGAAGTAACGGTCTCCGGAGGTGAATGAGAAATCATGATTTGAACTTAACAGGCCTTGTGGTTAAGGTTGATATATCTTTCCTACGGTTGATCCTGGTATTTTCAATCCGGGATTGTAATATATGGTAATGTTATTATTCTTTGGGAATAAACGTATGATAGAGAAAGCATATATAGATTATTTATTTGTAGTTTCGTACGAATGAAAGTAACAGAGTCATGCCTAGACCAAGTTAAGTTTTAAATTAGGTATTTGTTACAAAACAAGCAAATAAATTGTGATAATTTGTTCTGAGCAGAGGAAGCCAGAGATGAGTCTATCTTTGTTGTGCCGAGTCTAGGCAATTTTGTCAAACTTTTCTGTAGATTGTGTCTATATAAACTTTTCTAAATATTTTTATATTTAAATAGGTTTATGGATACAGGAATAGTCGTATAACAGTTTATAAATTACTCGAACTAGTTGCGTGATATATACATATTTTTTTAAATACCATATTATGAAGTACAATTAAAAAATTTTTTTTTAAAGTTTAACACTACATTAATGTCTAAATTTTATTTTTATATTGTATTCAATTTTATGTTGTAAAATCATATCATGCCAATATTATCGGCCATCATAACTTAAAAATACATTTAACCAACATTTAGCTTCTGTGACAGCATCGAACACAGATTGTATGATAAACAAATTATGTGCAAAATATTATTTTTATGAACGTATTAAATGTCCATTATAAGTAGATGTATTTTACAGCTATGTAGTTGTAGGTACAAGAAATTAAATATGTTTGTAAAAATATATAATGTAACTTATCTGATAATAAATTAAACTGAGTTAATTTTCTTACAATTTAAATTCTAGCCCAATTAAAAGAGAATGGTTGTTACATCTGTTTTAGGAATTTTAAATTACATTACAGCCTATGGTGATTATATTTCATTGTTGTTGCTTTATTTATTCTACTAAACTGAGTAAATTAGACATCTCGTCTTTGAGATAACGTATGATAATAATTTTTCAACCAATCCTTTGTTTTTTTCCCAATGACTTTAAAGTGAGCTTTAGTTTTTACTAAAATCGAATCATTCCATTCACTATTTGATCCATATTAAATCTTTAAAATTTGTATTTAATCAAAATTCTGTAACCAAAAAGGTAATGTCAAGAACTATTGAAAATGTTTGACGGTTCTCCTCAGCCTAAATTTTGTACTCAAATTCTTAGGACAGATGGAAAGAAAGGATTAATCAATATTTTCTTCTCAATATTTGTAAACGGCCAACAAAAATGTTACCAAGGGTCAAACTTGGTCAGTAAGTTGAAGACCTAAGGTCATGTCTTTAAACCAAACAGATTCTGATAATATATAGTAATGCCTGGACAATTAGTAAGGGTTAATTTTTGTTAATTTTCGTAAATATGGAATTAAAATAAGGAAAACTAGTTGATCCTAATTTTCTTTTTTGCTCAGCTTTGGATCATAAACCTTAACATTTAATCATTATTTTATCCAAGACCTATTCTACCTCATAAACTGGGTCCTTCGTTATTTTGATTAATTACCGATAAATCCTGGACATGTATTTGTTCAGAGATATGGAGACCGAGATTTATTTGGTCATTAGGTGCTACAATAGGGTGAAAATATAATCAAAATTCTACGAGGCAATTTTGGGAAAATATTTTTAAAAATTACTTTCGCAAGAATACCCAAATTTTTATTTATTTAAAAAATAACACAGAATTACCAAAATATGTTCATGTATAATATTTGATCAAAATCTGTCCATTTCTTTATACTGTAATACACTACTGCTTGGACAATAGACTAACCAGCATCATTCCAAACACCACTTTTTTTAAAATTTAGATTTTTAAAAGGATATTTGTACACAATATTCGAAATTTATTTTTCGATCCATCTCATAACTTACTAGATGTAAAACAAAATAATGTTTTTACTTATATAAAGAATTTGTCTGGCTCTGTATTATCTCCTTTTGTATACATACTCGTTCGTAAGGAAGATTGTTTATAAAAAGAATTGTGTCAATATCAGTGGTAAATAATAAATTTTAGTTGGAGAATATTCAAAAGTAGCAATGCTTTAAATATTACAGATGTTACCATCATTTTCTAAAGTTGTGTAGTTCAAATAACAATTCTAGCAGCTTTTAAATAGTAAAGATTACGCAATTTTTTCAGTCACTGAATATTTAATTTATCATCTGCTCTCACGGCCAGTTGCTCTATAATCACATTTTAGTCAAACAATTTTTATTCTATATTTTGTAAAGTCAAAATTATTTTATTTACACAAAACTATAAAAATTGTATTAGTGAATAATTAGAAATGTCATTAGATAAATACCATTATGTGCAAATATAGCATAGTGTAAACCCATTTAAATTTCAAATTAAACTGTGAAATCTAAAAAAAAAGATAAATTCAAGGACAGTACAGTCTGTGCTCAAACATTATAATTTGTATTATCATAGAAATAGACAATTTGTACTTAATGTATCTTTTACAAATACTGAGAAATACAGTTTTAATGTTTGAAATTTAATTTATAGACCATCTTAATTTTTTTTTTTACTTACAATTTATTAGGAAGATGTACAAATCAACTATATTTAACCACCTACACATATATATAAATAAAATGTATATTATACAGAATATATAGTGACTGGATTTGTTATGAAACAACGAGAGTGTTTTCAGTATGAATATTGAATATTAATTATTATGGAAATAAAGTGCAAAACAATTTTAGAGTAGAAGTAGCGATAACTAATTTTTTAAAGTGTTTATTGAGCTATGAAAATGTTAACTTATGTTAATTATATGTCTATAAATATTTTGTGAATTCAAATCATTACTGTAAGTTGAGGATAAACAATACAAATAATAAAATAAAATTCTAAACTGTTATTACTCTATCTTAAAATGTTAAATACTACATATATAATTTTGATTTTTAATGTAACTGTTAATAAAAAGTATTTCATTATTTTGAACCAAAATTATTCTTAAAAAAGTTATAAAATTAGATTTCTTAAAATTGATTATGGCAAATATATGATTGTCATCAAACCTAAAAATTCAGATGAATGAAATAAGGTGAGTGTTGGCCCATGTTTTGAAACCGAGAACCAATAAGAAATCACCAAGTGGGATTTTTGTGATACATTGACAGTGAGTTGTAATGATGTTAACCTGGTTACCATACAACCAGGGCTATAAAGAGCCGAGATCATATGCCTCCCCCCCCCCCACCTTTCTCATTTTCATTTTTTTAGATCAAAGATTATACAGTGATGTCAAAATGAAGTTTCTTTCTAAGAAGAACAATGTAGCTATTTTTTAAAAAACTGCTGAATCTTAATATGTTTATTTTTTTACAAAAAGAGATATTTTACAGTTTTATTCACTTATTCTTGAGATCCATTGAAACAGCTTTGTAAATTTTATTTTCTCGAATTTTTTTAAAGAAATGCCAATGTTTGCAGTAATGAGTTTTATTTAAGGATTATTTTAGTCATTATTTCAAATACTTTTTGCGTTATTGTTTTGATTTTGGAAGGGATACTTATTCCAAATATAAATGTCTAATAAAAACCAAGAAGTATTCGAAGGTTAATTTGTATGCATTTTATCTTTTCATTTTTTTTTTTTTTTACTTGCCCTCTCTGGAAGTCCTGAACAACTGGCTCTAATTCATACCTACATCCCCTATTGTCAGGTCTGCTTACGATGCACAGCTGGGTTTTCAATGTCAAATCAAAAATGCATACTCAGCATTGGTTTTTCTTTAAATACTCCAATATTGAAAATTTCAAGATATTGATTTAATTATTTTACCATTACATAGACAATGGTCTATAATTGGTTAATTATTTATTTATATATAGGGGTAATATGTATTTAAAAAGGTAATAGTTTTCTGGTTTTGAATGATTAAATAAAATATTTTTAAAAATCATTTACATAATTTTTTATAAAATATAATTATAACAAAAGCAAAGTTTTGAAAATATGTATATCCTACCATTTTCTAAAATGATCTCATTATTTAGATAAATATATTTTCATATACAAATATATATGGTTTCTTTTTTATATTTAAAAAATATAACATTTGCTCTGATCAATTATAAATCACACCCCCTTGTTTATAAATCACCACGACTTTTTATATTGAATAATTGCACAAATTAATTGCTGTTTTTAGTTCAAAATTAAACTAAATATTTATCTTCAGATATTAAAAAGTTATTAAATGTTTGACAAGAAATTATTTCAATTAAAATAAAACTTGAAAACACAAGTATATTTATTAAATCAAACGCGTTTCAATGACAATGTCACCATCTTCAGTTATACATGAGCTACAATAATCAAACTACGACAGAATTTATAACAATTTATATAAGTTAGTGCAATTTAAAAAATATTTTTAACAGCTGAAATTAATTTCACAGCTGCACAAATGAGCCCAACTTGGTTACTTCGAGTATATTTGTGATTGTAATGGTGAACGATGGATTTTGTTGATATTGTGAAATATAATACGTTTTAAATTATATAAGTTTTGGTGTCGGTTCAAAAAATATTATATTACAAAAAATTAGGTTGGTAATACAATAAGGGGACCGATACTTCTAGGTGTTTTAGAATAAGTAATTTAGAATAAGATTAAAATCGTTTAACTTACACCTTAGAAGTGACCTAGTTCGCTTTCCAAATATTAACCACCTAAACCTTGTAATAATATTTATCTTTAGAACCATCTTCACCTAAATTTATCTATTTTCGTAAAATTGGAATAATCATCTTTTAACATAACTTTTCATTTGTTTTCTTAACCTTAACCACTCATGCTAATAAAAACTAAAAAATTATTTAGAATTTATTATGATTTTTTTTTTTTAATATGTTTTCAAATAGTCAAAAAACTATATCACATTAAGGAAGGTTAAGTCTCGGTGGTTCTTTTAGAATCAATTTTTAATGTTGATTATATTATAGTTATGGAGAATTAGATGGTTAATACAACAAGGGGACCGATACTTCTAGGTGATTTTAGAATTAGTGATTTAGTATAGTTTGTCAGTCACAGTTAATCTTCACCTTAGAAGTGACCCCAGTTCCCTTTTTATAATAGTAACCACTTGTTACTCTGTGCTATTATATTTATCTTTATAAACCACTTACATCTAAATTAATAAAACTTAAAATTTTCTACGTTTCACAATATCAAAATAATCCATTTAACATTACTGTTCATTTTCTGTCTTCATTAACTACTAACCAACACATCCAAATGAAAACCAAAAATAAGTTATTTAAAATATTCTAAATAAATTAAAGTTTTAGTTATGATTATTTTAAATATGTCCGCAAATAGTTTAAAAAAGATTATTGTATTAAGAAAAGTACTTATCACTTCTAGGAATAGTTGGTGGTGCCAAACATATTCTATATATTATAGCGAATTGGATGGGTAACACAATAGAGGTACCGATATTTCTAATTGTTTTTATAATAAATGATTTACTATAGTTTAAAGTTTGTATATAATTTACACCTTCGAAGTGACCCAGTTTGCTTTTAAAATAGTAACCCCCCCCCCCTGTTACTCTATAATATATTTATAGGTAGACCACCAACTCCTAAACCAATGTAACTTTAAATTTCGTATAATTAGGGATATTGCTATGTTTTATAGAAATTCTAAGATGATTATTTCATATAGGTTCTTGATTTTAATTCGACAAACATTAATCTTTTCCCCTTCATCTGGGTTTTTAGATTAGGTGACAAAATTACACATTTGTTACTGTCTGGCCAAAGTCTCCATTTATAAATCTATTCTAATAACTTTAAACAATTTTTAACCTAATAAGAGAGACATATATATGTATAGTATAATCAAAGTCAAATTAGAGGAGCTTTGAAGATAACCTCATTAAAACTGATCTTTGCCATCTTAATATAATTTTTTTTTTTTTAATATTATTGAATAATAAAAAAATACATTAAAAAGTACTAATTATTGCACACAAGTTTTATATATATTATTATGCGAACTGTTTATTCGATTGTTTTGTTCAACAAACTCAGCCTAGTATTCGTAAAATAAATCTAAGTTAATAGCCTGTTGTAGGTCTAAGCCTGCTAGACACCTTCTCATTGGGTGGTATGTGCTCAGTACATCGAGTTCTCATTGCTGTAACTCTAGTTTTCATTATCAGTATTTGCTAATAAGCATAGTTTTCCACCTACTTCACAATGCTGGCTCAATACAGAAACTTTTAAAGCTCCCACAAAGATCGAACCCAAAACCTCTTGCATCCAAGACAAGAACTCTACTAAACCAACCGGGCGGAGGGGGGCTCACTCAGCCTGGTACTAGGCTAAGAAATAAAGTTTCAGCAAGTTGTAATAGTAGAGACACATCTTGGTGGTTTTAGTGTTGCTAATAGACGACTCTTGGACTATTTTCTGAAATACTAAGGATAACTTTTTTTAAACTTACCAATATTAATTATATAAATAATTTGTTTTGTTTATCTTTGATTTAATATAAGTAATAATTGAATTTTTAAATTTTTTTAAAACAATCATTGTTCTCGAAGTTTGAAAATTTCAATAAGAGATGTATACAACACTCAAATTCAATAAAAGATTGATTTAGAGTTAAAATTATTTATTTATGGTTTATTCTCTAAAAATGAATATAATGTAAGTATCCATATTCAATTAACATAAGATAACAGTCCAAAATAAGACTTGTGAAGCTAATTTATTTGAAGGTATTTCCTGTCAGCTCTTTTATGTTAATAAATAATTGTTTATTATTATTTATTGATTACTATTTATTTTATGTTGTGAGTTATAAATAATAATTTTTACAAATGTACAGAAAAATAAAATATGTTTTACTTATATTAGGTTTTTATCATTTGTATTATTTATTTTATTTGAATGCTTCAATAAGCATTCAAATTAAATAAAGAAAGAAATTCAATAACGAAACAACATAATTAGATAAAAATCATTGTACTGTACTTTTAAATAACAACTGACCTTATATCAAATTATGACTTGAGGCACTCATTTATAATTTAAGAAAGATTTAATTCATATAATATGTATGCATAAATGGATTTGGAGGAAAGTTGTCAAATTGTGATAAGAAGCTTTTAAACATTAAATGTCCACTGTAACTCAACAAGCATTATGTTTCATATTTGAAAAGGAGGGAGAGATTTTGTTATTATACAGATATATTGGAAGGACAGAAAGAAGATAAATAACAAAGTATAAAATAGAATAAAGTCAAGTAAATAACATTTAAGATTGACTAGTCAATTAGTGCCTATTAATTGGCACAATGTTTTTAAATAAACTTGAAACTGCCTTTAGATAAAATATTTTCCAAGTGGAAATCAGGATATGGTAGTTTAAAACAGGAAATATCTTGAATATAATTATTGCTTCCAATTGTGAATAACTGTTTGTACCACTTGTATTGCTTGTAATTTGTTATCTACTGAGAGTACAATTTGTGAAAAATAAAATAATTTTCATTTTATTTTATTCATAATTTAGTGTGTCATTGTGATTACATTCCTATTCCTTCTTTGTTCTCTCCAGTTACTATTTTATGATAATAAATATTTAATTTAATTTTTTAATTATTCCAAGGAATGTTCACTATATCAGAGATAAACTTGCAGAACAATGTGGCACTTTATAGAAGATTGTTTACAAAATTCAAGATTATATTACTGCTTAACCTTGTATTTAATTTTAGACACATGTATATAACACAAATTTTGGAAAACAACTACTATTAATATAATTCAGATATCATTACAATGATTGGACGTTTTCAACTACTTCCCTCTTAATTTTATATAAAAATCATTAGGTAACATGGGCGTACCCAACGAGGGGGAGGGGGCAGCTGCCTCCCCCCCTGGAAGCAAAAAAATAAATCTTTATTATACATTTTGTTGCTGGAATTTAATACAATTCTTGAAATAACTATTTTAATAATCAATTGTATATTGAATGACCATGGCTTGCCCCCCCCCCCACTAGTTTTGATTCTGGGTACGCCCTTGTTAGGTAATATTTATAATTTAAGATTTGTATTTAATACAAATTATAATGTGTATGTTGTGAACTAATTTCTGTCTCTTCAGTTACATACAAAAAGTTTTCTCTTTATACAGCGATTGTGGTTAAAGGTAAAAAATTTATCAGTTTTATCATAGGATCAGTAATGAATTAAAACTTTGTCATCGTGGACTTTTCCAAACCCATGTATCTGCACTCATGACTAGTGTCAGATTGTTACTGGGTAAAAAATTTCCTCTTCCTTCAGTGATTCAGAGCTGGAAGGATGTAATCAATAATCAGCTCAAGGATAGCCTATGGATCATCTATTTTCCCCTCAAGTCTCTTCTTCTAGAAGATTGGCTTTACCTTAGTCTTCCATCATCCTCTAAATCCTGTGCACAAACTCTCCACTGTACTCTAAACGTCTTTTACTACGTACTATCTCTCTTGAAACATTTGTTATTTATGAGATGTAACACATTGAAGATCTTTGGTTACTCTCTTTCTCTTCCCAATGCCATCATTCAGAGAATGTATGCTTATCTGTGTCGTGTTTCTCAAAATACCAGCACTGGTCTTTTTATCTCCTAAAACAAACCCATGGCTTATAACTTATAAGGGGTTAAGTTAAATGGAGTCACCCTCTCCAAGTTTTCTTCCTACACAGGTCATAGTGAGCGATTCCTGCTAAGTCATTCTGCAATTTTTCATTGTATTTACTAAGATCTCACAGTTTTTTCTTTATCAGGTCATTGTAATTTCGAACACTTTCCACAATTGGTACAACTCCCATAATCATTTGGGTCAGCTTACATTACGCAGGGGTAGTTGGATAGCTACTGCTGACCTGCAGAGTCACCTTTAATTCAAAATCAACTGAAATGAGCTAAACACGATGTGTCCATCACTAAATCTCATAATCCTAAGTTGTGTATTTAACAAATGAAAATGGTGACTTAGTTATTGAAGTGTCGTCTTGTATTTGTATTTATTGCACAAATAAAGTGATTTTTGAGGAAAATTGAGTTTTCATTCCTTTGATTGTACCTTATTGAGATATTTCTGGTATTGAATCAGCTCCTCCCAAGTAGGAGATGAGTATACCACTATCCAATGTACAACTGATCTCATTAATCTTCTGAATGTTACCCCTTAAATATTAGGAATAACTTGACAGAGATAGTTCACAATCCTTTCAGCTTTATGACTGGTTAGAAAGAATTAAGACTTTTAACTAGTCCTTACCCCTACTGCTTTCATGACACTTTCTTTTCATTAAGTATATTTTGCTGTCATTAAGAGCATCATTAGGTTTTCGAAAAATAATAAAAACACATATTGACATATACACTCATCAAAAATTTAAGATTTAACGGTGTTTATAAGTAGTAATGACTTATTTATTTTATCGAGAAATTTAAGGAGGTACATGAAGAAATACAGTCTTTCCCTTCTTAAAAATCTGGCACAGCTGAGAAAAATGCAGAAATAGAAAAATTATGTTTCTTGACATTTTTCCCCACTCTTAATTTTGATAGAATTGAATAAAATTTCTCTGATTGAAGTCCTGTAAACATATATTTGGGACAATCTCAATTTGTAAAATTGGTAATCGCACTTCTAAATGGTTCCAAAATTAGCTATTGTTGTCATCATTATGAAACCTGACTGGAAACATAATATGCACACAGGCCATGATCCTTTAGGATATGTTTTATGGGTTATATTTGCTATATTAATTTCTAAATTGTTATTTTTGTTTGCATATTATGAAGCAACAGTTAAACACAACACACACAAATTTTAACCCTTCATTTTAAAACAATTCATTGTCAGGAAAATATATTTTCCTCCTTAAGTGGAATAAAAATTGATACATATTAACTTTAATTTTTTTTTTAATACATAGAAAACATCTTTTTTAAATAATATTATCATTATTGCCTAAGAGCTATTATAACAAATTAAACTAACACACTCGGTCTAAAAGCTTAATAAAAAAAAAAAAGTTAAAAATAATAAAACAGAAGTCTTTTTAAAGTGTTCAAATGTCTTAACAGGTGTTTGCATCTGACATTGTTGCAGTACTGGAGTTGAAAAGTCAGATTACACGAGGTATCTAGATTGTGTATTTAATTTATATAAAGAGGCTGCTTTTAAAGACCATGATTCTAACAAATTCAAGTCAAAGTTAGTCTGCAATTGTCTCAAAATCACGGGGAAGGGGCGAGGTCAACAACGTTACAGTACCTTAGTTGTTCTGTGGCATACCCAAGAGGCTGGCTACACAGAAAGAGTAGGTGAAGGAGAACCGTAGATTAAAGGATGAGCAAATATTCACTTGCAACCCTTTCCCAAAGCAAATTGTATCTGACCTCTTGGAAGGTGGTGGGGTTTATTGATTGTCTACAGGCATCACACCATTTAATTTTAATTTCCCTTGTGGCTGACATACATAAGGGATAGATCACCCAATGAAAAAAGGAGAACTAGATCGAGACTTTCTTTCTCTTTCTATTGGAGTATAATCTTTGTGTTAAACTCACCCACCCTAGTCTTTACAGGCTCACATTGAGTAATGATGTTTTTGCAAGCCTTTTAAAATTGTTCTCGTATTTTGAGATGTAAAAATAACATCAAGCAGATCTAAGAAGAAACGTCTATAGTAAATGAAAACAAATACCAAAACCTATTAGATACAGCACACTAATTTTATGAACATAGATTTAAAATGTATTCAGTTAACCCATAATTTATAGTTCATTTCACTTAATCATTAATTAGATGGGGAAGAAGTATTTTGCTTCAGAACCTAAATAACTTGAAAACCATATAGTTTCGAATAAATTGTTTCAGTCAAAACGTTGTACGGTTTTAAGAGGTAAATATAATGACAAGAAAAAGTGTTCATGTACAGTCCTTAGACTTACAAGCTTATCAAACATACATTAAAACAAAATAGGCTACTTTGACTTACATACTCTTGTAATACATGTAATACAAAATAGATAAATAAAATCATATAAAAAACTACAATTTCTGCTGCCGTCATCCGCTTTTTGGCGGCAGGAAATCCCCTGCTGAAAAATCAGAAGTTCTCTGCTGGCTGGAGACTGCATCGGCGTTGGTCGAAATCTGTCAGGATGGCGACGAGGACACGCTCTAAGGCGATAAATTAATCAACACAACGCAAGCTTAATGTTAAATAAACTGTTTATTATAAATAAAATGTTAAACAAAATTTAAGTGACATGTTAAATTTAGAGTTTTAAAATAGTGTTGGTTCACAAATTTATATAATTTCCAACTACCTCCGCTTTGAGTACATCTGCTTTGTGAAGTCGGTCCACTTTCAGCAGACCACTTTCATTTATAGAAATGATAAATTAACCATCATGTCTTTCTCGGCAGGGGAAATTGGAAAAATTAACAAAATTCAAGTTGAACTTGAAAACCCTCACCAAATGAAAATTTTGTATTACTATTATATTTTCCCCTTGTAAACCTATGACGTTTGTTGAATTTAAAAAATAATTAAATACCCTACTCATACCATTTTTTTTTTTCAAATTATTTAAGTTTATCAAATTAAGTGCTTCATCTATTATGTATAATACATAATTAACATTCATTTGCTAGTTCAAACTCATTAGTAAATAAGAGTGAATGAAAATTTATTGTGTTTTGAAGTAAATATAGTTTCCTGATAAGACACAGCTTCACAACAGAAATGAGTGCATATGAAAAAGTTGATTCAATTTTGAGAGTGGACGTCTCTTCATTTCTCCTTACTACCTGATTTTTTATATTATGATTTTTTTTCTTTTTAACAATTTCTCTGTACCTGTTTCTATCTCAAATTCATTATTAACCTTTCTAATAGAATTGTTGATATGACAGTCATGGATCGATCAAATATCTAATGAGAAGAATTAAACAATTTGTACATACTTTTTTTACTCAATGCTTCAAATTTTAATAATATTTCACCAGTTTACAAAAGTTAGTCTATGTAAACATTCTTAACATGATTAATCTCCACAGAAAATTATTTCTATTTAGAAAATGTTGGTAGATGTCAAAAATTTATCCTTACTTAAAAAAAAAAAAATAACTAAGGAATAAATAATTTATTATTTATTTTCCAAGGTGCTGCTACCTTGCAGAATTAAATTGAAATAGCTGTGTCTGAAGCCGCAATAAACAGCTGTTTTATGTTGAACGTTAAATGGCTTTCAATGCATGTGGAGAGTTGGAGTTGTTTGTTCTCTGTGTGTGGAAGTAAAATTATTTTGTAATAGTGAAGTATACGTAATTTTCATTCTGTTGTGTTGTTTTAATATTATTGAAAGTCTCAGGCACCATCTTATTTCAATATTGACCTATTTAAGCCAAGGTGAGCTTTATAGTTTTCAATAGTACAGTATTTTCTTGAAAATTTACAACATTAAGGTTATCTTGTTTACAAGTTGTATTATCTACCGGTTTGTATAAAATATTCACCTTATTTTGTATCGGTTTAGAAAAAAAAATTAATTCTAACTAACTGTGCATGCTGTTCCGACCTTCACAACTACCTACTTTGTATTATATTTGTGTAAAGCTTTTGTATGTTTACCTGTCACTTTGTTCCGATTTTCCAATTGCAATATATAGTGCATACTCATGTAAATTAACAATAATTTTTTCCATTTTTTCAATAGTAACAGTAATATTCCCCCTCACTACATTAAGAGTAGGTTAGATTTAGTAACATCTTTATCACAATTTAAAACCATTTTTTTATTGTCTGGGCCTAAAACTTCAAAGCTGTTGAAGCCTAACCATGACTGTTTCTCTAACAAAATAATCTTCCAAATTTTGATTTGAAAAAAAAAATTCTATTTGTGAAATGGAAACAGAACTGCCCATCAATAGCATTTTATATGTAATAGCTAGGTAAGTGTTTACATAATGGTAACTGCTAATTTTGGGAAATATTTATTATTTTGACTACTACATACCTTACTTACTCCTTAAGAATAAATAATGTTTTCATTGCGGAGGTCACTTTTTTCACTGAAAAATTACAATTTACAAACAATCAAATTTATAGATTATAACCTATAGCCATTATGCAGGCTATACATAATGGCTAATGTTCACATTAAAGTCTTATACGTTACCGTACTCGAAATTTCAGTGTTTATATCTGAGATCACAGATCACATGTTATGCTGTCAATCTTTCATATTAATGACATTACCTTCAATAAATGTACAAAAGGTATGGCCAGGTGGTTGTATGTAGGGACAAAGAATGTCCTAAACGCTTCTTTTTGTGTTCTTCTGTCAACATTTTTGGCATCCATCTATAACCTTTCGTGACATAATAATAATATAACCCTACGTATTGTAGTAAGGAAATTATTAGCCCGGTGTTTGTATATATATAGCAACCTGACCAAACCTGTCATGACATATAAATAGCAATCTAGCGTAGTCATTGTATAATGCACATAGATATCAAACCATAGACTTCTCATTACCATTATGTGTAGGCCCTAACCTATAAACCCGTTGTTGTAAATTGTAATTTTTCAGTGATAATAAGTGACCTCTGGAATGAAAACTTTTTAATACATTTGAAGTACCGGTACTCAAATTATTAAATGATGCTATGACCAAACTCATCTAGCCAGAGCCAATCTCCTAAATAAAGTATTACCAAGATATATCCATCTTTTCACTAAAATAAACTACATTTAATTCTTATTATTTACCTATGAAACAAGTTTGGTATTGGTTATCTAAAATACTGTGACTAGACTAATTGTGATTATTGGTCCATTGTGATTATTAATAAGCTAATCCATAATATATTTTATGAAAGTGTTTATAGAATTATTGACATAATGAATAAATATTTTACATCTAGGACAGGTTGGGTAAGATTAGCTCGGTTTTACTTATGAAAGAAAATGATTATTTATATGAAATATGATTTATAAATTACAACTAGCCTATCAAAATATAAAAGCCTATTTCAGTGACAACTAAAATACTGCCAATTATGTTTAGTGTGGATTTGTATGATTACTGTGTATGATAATAATTGTTAATTATCACTTATACAAATGAGTTATGAATTTCTGTTTTAATGTTACAATCATAAGCTCATTTTCTGGCTTTTCATACTTTTTGTTTTCAATTTTTATGTTGAATAACTTCTTTATGCAAAATATTTTGTTTTTAATGAACTTCAAAGTTATACTGATTATTAAAAAAATGAAATTAAAAAATAAATACCGTATTGTTCATTCAAGTTTTATTTAAAGCCCTTAAGGGGTATATTATTTACTAATCGGAAACTGTTATGTGCTTATTTGTGTGTGTATTTTTTTGTCTGTTCAGTGGAATTTGGGGGTCTTACTATTTTAACTTAGTAAGTTCAAATTTGTTGAAAGTATCGTTGATTTTAGGTAAATTACGTAAAGGACTTTGCACGACATAAATTATCATAAAAGAGTATTGCCTATATTTGTAGGAGTAGGGAACCTGATCAAATATATTTGTGAAAAAATTGCTCCTTGTTTAAATTTAGTTTCCACTTAAAATGAATTCAACATAGGCCTACGCTTTTAAGAAGAAAATATTCCGTATATTTAAATAATATATTTTCATATATTCAAATGGTTAACTTTAAACTGTTGACATCTATGTACAGCTCTATCAATCTATTAATATTTAACCATAGTACAGATAACTATTGTAGAGTAACGTGTTTGAAAAGATTAGGTTCTACACACATTTTATCCTGAGATTTGGATATAAAACAACATGCCTATAAATTATTTGTTTAAAGTGAAATGTGATGTAGTCCTGTATGTTTTTTTTAGAGTAGTAAGGCTATCTAGATTTCTAGTATTAAGTATTGAAATTGGAGACTAGAGAAAACTAGAAACTATAGTTCTACATTGGATTTTAAGTGTCATGATTAGGAGAAAAGTCATTCAATCTGAAAAAGATTTTTTAATTTTTTGAGAAATTCATTCATCTTTAGAATTGAAGTGAATGTTGCTGATGATATAATATAAAATTCGCAGAGATGTGGATTAAATTTGTTTATAAGTAGGCTTACTTTTATATATGTTTTATATTACAGATGCTTGAAAGCTCCGGAAGGAATGAACAGGTTATTTTAGCGACAGGTGGATATGACCATACAATTAAACTTTGGCAAGCACACTCAGGTGTGTGTCAACGGACAATGCAGCATGCTGAATCAGTATCCTTTTAGACGTGAAAATATTTCTTCTAGTTTGTTTGTTAATTATTATAAGGTAACACTTTTTTTTAAGGAGGGTAGCATACAGCTATCTTGCTGAGTTCTAAGACTGCGACTAGACATTTGAGCCCAATTAGTGTTGTTGATTTTTTCAATACCTTAGATCGAGAATATCATGTCTTATTGTAGAATACAATCCTATCCTATACCACTTCCATACAAACTCATACAAGTATGGGCAAAATGAATATGCAACAAAATGTTGAAAGTAACATCCTAGGCCTAGTATCCTAGAGTTTTTAATATTTTTTCTAATTGGTACAAAAAAAGCTTATAAATAAACGTGAAGGAAAGTAAAAGTGCAAACTAAATTTTTGTAACATATCATGAATACATTGTGAGTTAACTTGATCCAACTAAACTAATATTACAGTAGTTGATTTCAAGTTATAACTCATAGCGGTATAAAGTATTATAAACAGAAATATGTAATGTAGTCATTTGGCATGAAGATAAATAGAAAACATTGCTGTGAAATCATTTTTAATTCCTAACACGGTTACTGTGTAAAGTTGATAAAAAATAATACTTAATAATTATAAATTATAAAAAATTGTAAATGGTATATAATCAAGTTAACCTTACCTAACTTGTTCTGGATGTCAAATATTCATTGTGTAAGATAGTAAATGTTATAGTATTCTATATTTGTTGTTATTACAATACCATTCAGCTAAGTTTCACATTTGTCAAGTTCCATGCTCCTTTAATATATCTATTGTTGAACTTTTGTTTATTTCAAATTTTTCTCTCATGAGTAACCCTATGTTAACTTGTCATAAAACATTATAACATCTCCCTCACACTAAAACTCTGTATTCCCATATTTTTTTCTTTTCTTTAATTTTATATTTTATTTTCTTATTTTAACAAGAGAAAATAAAATACAAAATATACTGTACCTTACATTGATACCATGAAACATATTGCAAACAAAATTAAAATTTTTTCTAATCCACCCAAAACTGTGAATTCTCACATCACTTCTTCATTAGAATTTCGACATTCAATGGTTTTGATAATATCATTTAGCCAGTTGCACATTACCCAAGTTGCATGCTCATATAATTCATCTATTGTAGAAGTCTGTCTTTTGTACAATATTATTGAAGGTTCAGTCCACAATGAACAAAGGAATCTTTCAATACTACCTAAAAATTAAAACTGGTAGTCTTGTCTTCTTTACCTCCCACATATCATATCAACCGCTTCATCAATTGTTAGAATTAAAATAATACAATTATAGTTGTTTTAGAAATCATTAGTAAAATTTTAAGTTATACATCCTTAATTATGAACTAGCAAGTAAATGCCTTGGAAATAACTCCTGATAAACAATTGTTGGCTGCAGCAGGTGAGAGAAATAAAATATTAGTTTTGACTTTATAATAATAGGTTCCTTTCTAATATTGGTAACAATAAAAAAGTGTTACATTTATAAATTGTAGATGAGGAGATTAGAGATCGATCTTCGGAATTTTTAAGTTTATGAAACTGTTATAGAAAACTACTGACAGATTACTGCGGTTAAAAGAACAAGCTTTGGAGAAATTGCGGTTGTCCAAGGTATGTTACAGGGATTTCAAAGTATAGGATCTTCTGAGCTTGAAGTTGCTAATGCAGTGAAATATATTACTAACACGATTGAGAAAAAGAACAGTTAATTTAATAACACATTTCAAAAAACCAGAGAAAAATGAGTGAAAAGTATTTTGAAATTAAAATACTGGCATTGAATTTCTTAGATAATAAGAAAAAACAAAGTAGGAGTTAATACAAAAAAAGTAGTTTTGGTAGATGTAATTTTATTATACATCTGCTGAAGTTTTGTAATTTAAATTTTCTAGTTTTTGTTATTTCTTTACCAGTAAATTGTATTTTGTAATTCTATATGAACACCATAATTACGTACTTGCTGAAGTTTTTTTTTATGGATTTATTTTTGTATTTCTTCGTTAATCCAATAATTATATGAAATGTTCTGTAACATAATTTTATATTTATGACATAATTATGTATGTACTGAAGTTTTTGTATTTAAGTTTGTAAAGTTTTTTGTTTGTTTGCTTTTTGTTATTTTTTTTTAACCAGTAATTGTATGAAAGGTTGTGGAAGATAATTTTATGGGGCAACATAGTTACATATTTGAACTTTTTAAAAATTTTATTTCATATTTCTTTGTTTAAACAATAATTTTATGAAATGTTCTGTAACATAATATTTTATCTTAAAAAAAGAAAAATTGAACCAGTCATCTTGCCACCCATGGTCAGACTTGAATAAAGTGATATTTTGAATTTTTCTTAAATCTAAATTTAAAATTTTTTTATATATAGCCTACAAGAGTTACATACAGGCAACTTATCAGAAGACAAAATTTTAACTTTCACTGTCCAATGAAGTCAGTTCCTCAGTAAAGGCTATGTATTTATATACTCTAACTGTATCAGGGTCGAAAAAGAATAAAAGTTGGTCAAGAGAGACCAGATAGGAAAGATGAAAGGAGAGATATAACCCAAGACTACATGAAAAAACTGTTGATCCTGCTAGGTTCCAAACCCATACTCACATAAGTGAGCTCCTCAGATTGAAAATTGTCTTCTTATATGGGTTTATTAGATGAGTGATGTGTTTATTAGCAAACTCAAAATAAATAAGAAACTATTTTTTGAATTTATGCTTTAAGGCGAAAAACTTTTCAATCATCCCCTTATAAAAGAAGAAGAAAAACAAGCATAAAATAAAGACACCTAGCCCTCGAATACTCGAGTAGCTTCAAGGTTGGAAAAGAACAAGAGTTAGTCAGTTGAGACCTGATAGCAAAGATGAAAGCGAGGAATCTAATCCAAGACAAGATGTAGATCCATGTGAGGGTTCTCGGGTCCGCCACATCCACACTCATTTTGTATGAGTCCCTGAGGGTATATAGAAGACCATTCATAGACGATGTTGTCTAACAAATATTGAATATTTTCAGAGATTAGTTTCTGATAACAGCTCAAGACAATTTAACTATTTTTACCCCTCCTTTCCCAAAATAAATCATGCCACTTCAAACCACTTAAAAAAAACTAATACAGAAGACTAACTTATAACGACAATGCAGAATCAATTTTTAAGTACAGTGAATAAAATATATTCAGTATTTGAAACAAAGTCATATTTATAAAGAGACTTTATCTTACTAAATACTGTCCTTTTGTCTTTTGTATTTAAAAATCGGGAAAGTAAAACAGCTTAGCTTGACTATAGAGTACCAAATTTGAAGAAAATATCCATAAGACAATGTCAATGGTATGATTTCCTGTATAAATGAATTTATATTACTTTACATGTGTCATTAATTATATAGCAAGTTGTAGTTTAATTATAGGCATAATGGATGTGTATTGTATTTATCATTTATACTGAAAAATAATTAGGAATATTTATGTGTTTTCTGAATAATGAAATGAACTTGCTATTATTTCTTTCAGATCAATAGTATGTGAAATAATTTCCTATGCTTTTCCATCTGAGATAGCTTTGTGAATTACTTAGCAGATGTTTGTTTCTTACATGAACAGCATTTACAAGAAGTATTAAAATCTTAGAGTTAAAAATTTTTTTTTACTACTTAGCATGTTTATGATTTTTTTTTATAGGTCATCAGCACATTCGCATGTATGACTTGAGTTCAGCCAATCCGAATCCAGTAATCAACTATGAAGGTGTTAGTAAAAATGTTACCGGTGTAGGATTCCAAGAAGAAGGGAAATGGATGTACACTGGGGGAGAGGATTGTAGCGCTAGAATTTGGGATTTAAGGTGAAATAAAGATCAGGTTAACAAACTTTATAATTTAAATTTATTGTAAAGTTTTTATTTTTGTATTGAATTCTCCATTTTATTTATATATTTCTTTATACAACGAAACTTAGAAAACGTAACAAAGAAATAACACAACATTAATAATAACATAACAACACAATAATGTGTGACTCAATTCTACAATGAAAACTCTTAACGTTGACTTTAAAATTAAATAAATGAAGAAACCCGAAAGGAACAAGGAAACAAATCTTCAAATGATAATGATAAAAAAAATTTTAAAAAATGGCCCTGTCTTATATTTTAAGTTATAATAGAATTATGTGGCCCAGAGGTAATCCAATATTGAGTTCACCATCTGTGACTCAAATTATAAAAGTTAAACATGTCTGTAAAAATTTAAAAAGGAAAAAACTTTGATATAAAGTCAGAATTGAATGAATATAAATACTATGCTTATAGTAAATTTGATTTATTCGAGGTTATTGAAAATATTTCTGGATTTGCATTAAAAAATAGCATTTTAACAAAGATATTTAAGATAGAAATAGAACTATATTGACCGTTAAACATTCTAACATCTTAGGTCTATAAAAGCATTGGTGTATGACCAATGTTGGGAGAAGAACCGACAGGTATCTCGTACAAATC
The DNA here is from genome assembly GCA_963513935.1 of Aphrophora alni. Lineage (NCBI taxonomy): Eukaryota > Metazoa > Arthropoda > Insecta > Hemiptera > Aphrophoridae > Aphrophora > Aphrophora alni. The sequence goes on from OY740772.1 coordinate 4,084,400, forward strand.
CTATTTTCTTGTAGTGATATTTCACTGAGCAGTGTCCAACTAACAGATTTATTGCCCGTCTTAAGTCTTTTCTACTTAGTGATTTCTGGCTTTTGAGTATGAAAATAAACCACTTTGTATTTCTAAGCTCAGAAATTTCCTCTCAATGAAGGGACCAACATCTCTCTGTCCAGGCCTAAACTGAACACTTGGATGGACCTTATGTCCACAGAAGAGAGGTCAGGTCTTTGAACTTTAGTCATTCGATCAGCAGCCCTGACGGAAGTTCATTGAAGTGAAGCAAGCAGCGAACCATTGCACTGGGCGGCCAAGTTCAATCTCTGGCAGCTGGCTTCTCGCGTGCATCTCTGCCTCGACGAATGCTTTGATTTCTTTTTGACTTCAAGCTTTGAAAATGACTTCAAACATACCTCTAGTCTTATATTTAGGTATAGTTACAACATTTTAAACAATCAATTACGGTACGAAGGGGTGATTTTAAATTAGTGAAAAATGTCCAAATTAGCCTTTTTAAACCTATTAGGGCTTGTGTGCGAACTAAAGATGTTATAAAAAGCAATAAGAACTAATTTTATTATCGAAAATATGTTACATACTGTTATTTTATTACTGTTGGATAACGAAAAATGTTTAAAAAATAAATTTTAAAGAATTAAAAAATTTATCAAAAATTCAATTTTTTTTCAAACTTTAAGCTACATTAGTGAACTAAAGATGATAATTTAGAATTTTTTCATTATTTTCCCAAATTCAGGGTAACAAACTGCAACTTTTGCGTGGTAATGGGATTTCAAAATCGTAAAAACTTTTTTTTGAACCACCCTATTATTTACCCATAGTCCAGCTGGGCATTCGAAAGGAGCTTCTGATCGTGTATAAGTCATTCACTTCTCCTGAAAACTCCACCTAGAGTGGGGAAATCTTTGTTATGAACCGATTTATTTAAACATAGAAATAACATGTTTTATTTGAATATCTTATTTTTACAGATCAAGAAATTTACAATGTCAGAGAATTTTCCAAGTGAGTGCACCTGTCAACTGTGTGTGTTTGCATCCGAATCAGGCTGAATTGGTTGTTGGTGATCAGAGTGGGGTCATACACTTGTGGGATCTCAAGACAGATCACAACGAACAGTTGGTAATTTTATTTATTTTAATTTGGTGTTGGTGTTTTAATATTTCTGTATTCATATGTTACCAGGGGACTTAAATTTAAGAAAGGCGGAACCAAAATGGTAACAATGTTTAGAAATTAAAAAAAAAAAAAAATTAAAAAAGACAAAAACAAATTTAGTGATTAACAAGGCTCAAGTTTATTGAAACAAAATTTCGACGTTTCAGATTTTATCATTTACAATTGAGAAAGACATCCTGAGACAAAATTATCATAAACAGCTTATGATTAACAAGATTATAGTTAATAATAGTAATACGCCCTTAATGTAAAATATTATAATTAAAAATAAAAAAAAATTAATCAATAAATTCTGAAGATTTATCCCCCCTTTTAGTTTATATATTTTATAGTTACAAAATTTAACAAAAACAATGAGCACAGCTTAACAATTATCAGGATTATAATTAATCCAAAAAAAAAAGATTATACGCCCTTAAATGTAAAAATTACAAAATAAAAAAAAGATGAAAAGATACTGATATTTATCCCCCCCTTTTTTTAATTTATGAAATGATAAGTCCAAAAAAAAAAAGGTTACATAATATTACTTATTTTATAAATTACTTAAATGCTATATTGGCCAATAAATATATATATATTTTAGATAAAGAATTTATTATATAAAAAAAAAAGAAGTTTATTTAAAAAAAGAAAATTTTGAATATTAAGTTTTATTAATTGACGTCAATTATTTTAATTTAGAAAATAACCTCTGGGAGGCTGTTAGGACCGAAAGTTTGCATGCAGGCTGTCTCCCGTTGTACTTTAGCCTCCGATATCATATGATCATTAGTTTTGGATAATCTCGCCGGGTGGCAGCATCTGTCAAGCGACGGAAGTTGGATGTGGAAATGAGTTAATGAAGTTATTTTGCGGAGGTGCTTTTTTGAATTTAAATGCTACAGCTCTCCCCCCCCGAAAGACGGAGTTAGTGTAGAAAAGAAAAGGGGCCAGAAGGGCCTCCCGCAAAATTTAGAAAAAGGAGAGAGAGAGTGTGCTTGAAGGGGTAAAAAAAATTTCCTCTCAGACAGGTGTTTTAGACCTCGAGATAAACAAAAGAAAACAAACTAAGACTAACATGCATAGCGAGTGCCACATTAACTATATGTAGTTCGACAGAACCGGTCAGTATACCTTCACCAAGATAAACAACAAAGAACAAATACACCAAACTTAACTATTAAGAAGATGGACTCACTATGTCCTCGTCCGAAGACGTTATGGTGACGAAGAAATAGAAGAGTTCATGACGCTCTCTATATTCTCGTCGCATCGATTACACCCGCGAAGTGCTCGATGTTAAGATATGTCTAGATAGGGTAACATGTCAGGTACATGTAGCGGCCATTGCCGTAAAGTGGAACCTCATAGTTGATCAGACTATGGGTTGAAAAGCGTCAAGTCCGGGAAACAGTGAGATATATCACTGGACAAGGAAAATCAATATCTCTTCGCCTGCAAACATCTATACAGATTACGGCACGGAGGGGCTCTAGGAGAGCTCAGCCCACCGATGCCCAAACATACAGATGCGCATTTGGCTTAGAGGAAATACGGCTTGGTTCCGTATTTTATTATGTTCTGCAGTGCATAGAAAGAAGACTACCAGATGACAATTTGTGCGGGCCAAGAAAGATCAGAAAGAAAATTAAATCGTAAAGGAGAAGGTTCTAGAAATTTTGTTAATGTTTAATTTATATGATGAGGTTTGAGTTGCTCGACGTGTGCTTTTTTAATAAAACGAGGTGAATTGGCGAAAGAAAGCGCAACGGTAACTGGAGTAAGAAAATCAATGATCCGGAAGGGACCTGACCATCGAGGCATCAATTTAGCAGCTCGCTTGTCTATGGCAGAGCTAAGAGGGTGTGATTTACACCAGACAAGATCGTTGATTTTATACAGATGAGGCTTCCTGAATTTGTTATAGGTCTTTTCGGCCTTTTGGTGCGCTTTCATTATATTGTCTTTGGCCTGGCGCCAAACTTGTGATGGATTAGTATTAGGTTTTGGAAGGAGATCGTGTATGTTCCAGCTGAGACTCAGTGGTGTATTGGGGAGAAAATTAAAAAGAATACTAAAAGGTGTTGCTTTAAGAGTCTCATGATGTGCGAAATTGAAAGCCAGCTGAAGCCAGCAAAGGGAGTCGTCCCAAGAGGATTGATTTTTGGAGTGATAGGCGATGAGGGCTGCCTTAAGGTTTCTGTTAAGTCTTTCCGCATTATTAGGTTGGGGGTGATAAGGGGATAAAGTTGCATGTTTAATACCGCGAGAAAAACAAAAGTTGCGGAAGACATGTGATACAAAACATTGTGCATTGTCAGAGATTATTATCTTTGGAAAACCGAAATTTTGAAAAATGTTTTGGCTTAAGGCCTTAATTGTACTGTGGGAAGTTGCATCTCTGACGGGCATGAGCCAGGTGAATTTTGAGAACTGGTCAACTGCGACCAGTATCATGTTGTAGCCCTGTTTTGTCCTAGGAAGCTGTCCGACGTAGTCAATATGTAATTTTTCCATGGGACGATTGGGAACCGTTGAGGCAAGGTATCCTAATTTGGAGTTGTGAGCAGGTTTGCTTACAGCGCACACCGAACAAGCTCGCACTTTAGAGGTGACATCCTGTTTTAAAGTTGGCCAATAGAAATTCTCCTTTACCTTAAACAAAGTTTTAAGTATTCCAAGATGACCACCCACAACGGAGTCGTGATGATAATTAATCACCAGGTCGACTAAGGACTGAGGTAAATAAATTCTGGTGGGCTTTTCCAGATGATTTTTCAGGCAAAGTACACCTTTACTTAAACAGTACTTCTCTGAAGAGATGTTCTGTTCAAGGTCGGCAATGATATTTTTCAAAATAGGGTCGGCCTTCTGATGAGTCTGGATGTCATGAAAAGCTAGAGGAAAATTTGTGAGGAGACTGGTACACGAAAAGGTGACATTTTCTTCGTTGAAATTTTCCGGTTCAAACATGCGCGAGAGGGAGTCTGCTATGATGTTCTGAGTTCCTCTTATGTGCGCTACCTTAAATTTCAAAGAAGTCAACTTGGCAATCCATCGGCCTAATTTACCAAGTTGACGAGGACGTGCTAAAAGCCAAGAAAGAGCTTGGTTGTCGGTTTCTAATAGGAATTCCCGATGTTCTAGATATTGCCTAAATTTCTCCACTCCAAAAACTACTGCTAGGCATTCGGCTTCATATGCAGATGAGGCTTTTCTTTCTGCAGGTGTTAAAGTACGTGAAGCGTACGCTATGGGCTGTCGTGAGCCGTCAATTTCTTGGAGTAGAACTGCTCCAAGGGCCACCGAGCTCGCATCCGTTTGCAGGATGAATGGTTTGGCGAAATCGGCCATCCGGAGAACCGGAGGCTGTGTTATTGCCTCTCGAAGATGTTTGAAAGCTTTCTCTTGTTCAGCTTGCCAAGAGAATTTTTGGCCCTTTCTCCGAAGCAGATTTAAAGGCGCAGCGTGCTCCGCGAAATTTGGAATGAATTTAGCAAAGAAGTTGACCATTCCAATAAATCTGGAAACGGCCTTAGGGTTCTTGGGTTGCGGAAAATTTCTAATTGCCTTTGTTCTAGATGGGTCGATTTGCACGCCACGAGAAGAAACTAGGTGTCCTAAAAAGCTTATCTCATTCACAGCGAAACGGACCTTATCTGGGTTAACAGTCAAGCCAGCCCGCCGCAAACGAGTAAGGACTTCGCGAAGATGTTTTTGATGCTCTTCCCAAGTTTTGGAGTAGATGACTAGGTCATCCAGGTAATTAAAAATGAATTTGAATTTGATGTCATGGAAGACCTGATCCAAGAGTCTGGTAAGCACTTGGGCACCAGTACAGAGTCCAAAAGGGACTCGAGTAAACTGATAAAGCATCCAAGGAGTACAAAAGCTGGTAATTTGTTTGGACTTTTGAGACAAAGGGATTTGATGATAAGCTGAATTTAGATCGAATACTGTGAAATATTTGGCACCGACAAACCAGTTAAAACTTTGATGTAGATTAGGTAGCGGCACCGCTTCGACGACGATGTTTTGATTGAGCCTCCGATAATCAATCACCATCCGTGTTTTCTTTTCGGGATGTTGAACCAGAAAAACAGGGGATGCATATGCCGACCGGCTGGGTTCTACTACTCCTGAATCTAACAATTCGTTGATGTGTTCGCGGAGGTATTCCATTTTGGGAGGTGCCAATTGGTATGGAGAACACTTGACCGGAGTGTTGTCCTTCAGTTGAATATCGTATTCAACTAGATGTGTTAGACCTAACCTTTTTGTGAGTACCTGAGGAAAATCATTAATTATTTTTTGAATGGTGTTTTTATCGTTCTTTTGAAGATGACGTAAAGGATCAGGAGCAGTAGATTCAGATGTTGTGGACACTATAGGTTTATACGCAGAATTACTAAAATTACATAGAGGAAAAACAATAGACCTTGAAAATTTGAAATAGAAGTTTTTTGCTGAAAGATCAAGTACCAGTCCCGTTTTAGATATGAAATCTGATCCGAGGATCAGAGGACACGACAACTTATGCGCCACCAGAAAATCCACATTCCAACTACAATGTTCCATTTTAAGATGAAGACGACAAGAGTAGGAAATGGGCAACCTTTTTCCAGAAGCCGTGACACAATCAGCCTTCACCCTGGTTATGGATTTAAAAGCCTTGGTGTTCTTTAATTTTTTAAAAAGGGCTTTAGAAATGACGCATCTTACTGAACCGGAGTCCAGCAGAGCCTTAACTTTAATTTGCCCAAAAGCTACTTCCACCAAAGGCAAAAACTGATCGTTCAGACCCCTAGATTTAAGAGAAATGTTATTTTTTTTTTGAAGTTTGTAGTTGGAAAGCTTAGAGCTGGAATAGGTTTGCCTGGACCTATTCCGTAGAGAGAAGAATTTACAACCCCAGATATAATGACCGGGTATGCCACAATGATAACAGATGGGAGTAACATAATTTTGAATTTTATTGCCGAAATTGTTTCTTCTTAGATAGGAAATTGAATTTAAATTTTGAAAAGATGGTTTATTAAAGAAATGTGGTTTCGGGTTATGTTTAAATCCGATGTGGTTGGTTTTTGAACGGGAGGCTGGCCTGGAGCTACCAACTAGACTCCAAACCTGCCTCCGTTTTTTGGAGGATATTGCCTTGTTGGAGGCCGGTTCCGACACTCTGGGCTTCTATGTCCCGGCTGTCCGCAACTGTAACAGACCACGGGTCTCGTAGGTCTAAAATCAGGACTTGTAACTTCGGGTCTCTTTAATGGAGCCCTTTGCCTGTCAGTATACATTACATTGTTGACATGTGCGCAGAGACGATCCAAGTCTGCAAAGTTTTTAGGTTTGGCAACAAAGACTAAGCAGTTGCGGACTTCCGGAGACAGTCCCTCCAGAATGACGTCCGTGACCTCCAATTCGGACTTATCTAAATTTAAAGTTTCTGCAGCCTCTTTAATTTGATTAACAAAAATGTGCACCGCCTCGTTAGTCTTCTGGGGCCTATAAAATAACTCCTGCACTAGAGAAGCCAACCTTTTCGAAGGTATGAAGAGACTTAAGGCCTCTTTGTGAAAAGTCTTAAATGTCTGATGTCTAATCAGACATGAATTTAAAGGGCCCTGAGCATAGGGCATCAGAACATTATTAATGTTTAAAGCTACGTCCGGGTAGGTTTTGACTATTTTTAAAGAAATTTTAAAAAAATTTAATAATTTGTCAAGGTCGAACCCATCTGTCTGAGGAATTGTCTTAATTATTTGTTCGGCAGGATGACTTAATTTTCCGTATAAAGAAATGTATTGACAGCCTTTCGAACTGCTAGGTGTGGTTTGCTGAGCCTCAGCCTGCGGCGTGTCCGCAAGGAGATTTGGCCCATTAGACCGAGATGGCTCTGCAGAGCTAGCTTTAGTGGTTCCCCCAGAGGGCGTTAGCGGGATGCTTACGTTTAGTTTTAGAGGAGCAACGGTTTGCTCAAAGGCTTTAAATTTTTCTTTGAGCGTAGCGAAATTGTTATGTAGCTCGGCCAGATCCCGTGGCACATTGTTGTCTGCTACTTTTAGTTGTTCAGTATGCACCCGATTTAGGAACTCTAGCCGTCTTCCGAAAACGTTTATGCGCGCACGAACACGAATCATTTTGATTCCTCTTTCGGAATCGAGGTTCTCCAGGTCGTCTTGCAAGACAAACAAGGAGTTCCGGGCTAACGCTATCTGTTGCAAGAGGATGTCTTCGGTGAAGTTTCCCATTTCGGGCTCGACGCTGTTCTGCAGAAGGGACCTAAGAGAGGTTCGCATTTTAGCTACAATGTCTTTTTCACCACCTCTAGCTACTACCTCAAAAGCAAGCTCGGTATTCTTTAACGAGTCCACTAATCGCAGCAAATCCACTGCCATCTTAACTGTTGCTGATAATTATTAAAAAAAAAATAAACCAAGTAATTTTTAAAAAAAAAAAATTTCTTTTAAGATGATGCAAAAAAAAAAAAAAAAAAATGAAAGAGCCAGAGAAAGACTCAAGAATTATATGTAGTGTAGTTGTTGTGTATATGTGTGTGTGTAAGTATGAATTAATACAGACAACGAAAGAAAACTCGAGAAAATTTTTGAAGGAGATTTTGAATTTTTTTGTTTTTTTTTTTTGTTTTTAACTATTTTTGGATTTTATTCTTTATTTAAATTTTTTTTGGATTCCCGAATGAGCCCGCTGTCTGGATCAAATTCAGTGAATGACTCGTGTGCAGTGTATGTAAATATATATATATATATATATATATATATATATATATATATATAAAAAAATTTAAGCAGACAAAATAATAATGAAAAAAAAAAAAATTTTATCGAAATTGGTTTAGAAGTTTTTGTGTAAGTGTTTATAAAAATAAATAAATAATAAAAAGAGACTATAGATTTATAGAGATTTAAATATTTAAACTAAATAAAAAAATTTCATCAGCAACAGTTGTGCAGTATTTGAAAAAGCTGCAAAACATAAAAATGAGCCTTGTTTAACAAAGATAATTTTGAATTTAAATTTAGATAGTTCCAATGCAAAATTTTGAAAATTAACTACGGTTCCAGAATTTAAAATTAACCAAGCTCTGTAATTTAGAAAAAACCAAGCTAGAATTTAAAGCTAACCACGCTCTGCTACCAGAAACATGTTACCAGGGGACTTAAATTTAAGAAAGGCGGAACCAAAATGGTAACAATGTTTAGAAATTAAAAAAAAAAAAAAATTAAAAAAGACAAAAACAAATTTAGTGATTAACAAGGCTCAAGTTTATTGAAACAAAATTTCGACGTTTCAGATTTTATCATTTACAATTGAGAAAGACATCCTGAGACAAAATTATCATAAACAGCTTATGATTAACAAGATTATAGTTAATAATAGTAATACGCCCTTAATGTAAAATATTATAATTAAAAATAAAAAAAAATTAATCAATAAATTCTGAAGATTTATCCCCCCTTTTAGTTTATATATTTTATAGTTACAAAATTTAACAAAAACAATGAGCACAGCTTAACAATTATCAGGATTATAATTAATCCAAAAAAAAAAGATTATACGCCCTTAAATGTAAAAATTACAAAATAAAAAAAAGATGAAAAGATACTGATATTTATCCCCCCCTTTTTTTAATTTATGAAATGATAAGTCCAAAAAAAAAAAGGTTACATAATATTACTTATTTTATAAATTACTTAAATGCTATATTGGCCAATAAATATATATATATTTTAGATAAAGAATTTATTATATAAAAAAAAAAGAAGTTTATTTAAAAAAAGAAAATTTTGAATATTAAGTTTTATTAATTGACGTCAATTATTTTAATTTAGAAAATAACCTCTGGGAGGCTGTTAGGACCGAAAGTTTGCATGCAGGCTGTCTCCCGTTGTACTTTAGCCTCCGATATCATATGATCATTAGTTTTGGATAATCTCGCCGGGTGGCAGCATCTGTCAAGCGACGGAAGTTGGATGTGGAAATGAGTTAATGAAGTTATTTTGCGGAGGTGCTTTTTTGAATTTAAATGCTACACATATTAAGGATATTAATAATAAAACATTGAAAGAGTAAGATATTGAAGATGGACAGAAACAAGGTTCTCGAAAGTATACATGATTTCAATTATCTAAAAAGCAAGATCATCGCCACCGGTAAGATATAACAAGATAGGACAAAGATTTTGGAAAAGTGGCCAGTATTACATCATGATGAAAGATATAATATGGTATTACAATATTGTATATAATGTACTGTCAACAAATTTACACATGGGTCATGGACAGAGAAAAATCTGACCAGACTACTGGTGACAGAGATGAGACTTTGGAGAAAAATAGAATATGTTAAAAATAGGGATAGAATAAGGATGAAGACCTTTGCGACAGGCTCAAGGTTGAATTGATGAAAGAGACATTCGATTGGAAATTTTTCCATTGGTTTAGGCACTTAATAAGAATGGATGAAATCTGAATGACTAAGAGCACTAGAGAGTGAAGAAAAATACAGAAGATCTTTTTGGAAGGCCACAAACAATATGGAAAGTTAAAATGAGGTTATGCAGTCCAAGGGATAGATTGGAGGTTGGCGGAGAAAGAGCAGAGATGGAAAGTTAATCAGGAATGAAAGAGATTGTGGCAGACGACCATTCGAAGTGGAAATGTCAAAAGATGGTAATGATTAAAGATAATGAAGATGGTGAATCTCATATCTGTAAGATAATTTTACAATTCTATTAATTATAATATTAATTAAGTTTTAATTTACAGTCATAAGTATCAAGGTAATATATTCACTAGCCAATTTGTGACACCATTTTTAGCGTATATGGATTGTGGTGTACATATATAATAGCACCTATTGTGGTGTGCATATAGTTATAGTTTGATTGGTGTAGCTCGTGTATCACTGAAGAGGACGACCTTGTCGTTGAAACGTGTCGGATACATAGGCGTATTTTTTGTGAGAATTGTGTTCTGTCTGTTTGTTATACTGTATAATTTTTCTCATAAGTCAAGCTCAACATTTAATATACATATATAATGTTTAAAGAAATTGAAGATGACACCGTATGTGGGTTCTCCTCTGATCCTCTATTGAATTTGTGGAACATTAAATCTGCTGAAATTCATCATAAAAATGATTACATTTATGGAGAACATGCAGTGAGTGATTCTGTAGTGCAGTGATTGGTGTAAAACTATGCATGATGAATGGAGCGGGTGACCATCTGCTTAATGAAGTTTGGTTTGTATAGTTGAAGAGAAGATTAGGAAGAACAGATGATTCATCATTCCTGCATAAAGACACTGTGTAGTAGAAACTAATGTATGCGATATCGGAAATTGTGTGCACACTTGGTTCCGAAGATGCTTACAAAAATGGCAGTTCAGTGAATTAACCTTTCTGACAGGATACAATCAGCACGCCAACGACTTCTTCACCTCTTTGTCACAGGTGATAAGACATGGGTTTTGTACACAATCTCGGAATCAAAGTGACCGTCCATAGAGTGGTGTGACACAATTTATTGATATCAAAGACTTAATTCAAGAAGATATTTTACACCCGGAAAATCATATCCACAGTGTTTTGGAAAGGCCAAGAGTTTTGTTTGTGAACTTCTTACCTCAAGTCTCCACAATCAATATATTTGACTATTGCAAAACACATTGGAAATTGCATAGTGCAATCCAGAATAAGCACTTGGCATAAGTACTGGGGGTGTTATGCTGATCCATGACAATGCCTGCTTATGAATTACTGTTAAACAATGTACTGGGAACAATTTGATTTGTTGTGTTCCCTGAAATCTTTCCATGATGAATGGTGGTTCTTTGAAGAGAATGAGCTCAAACAAGCTTATGTGGTTTAAATTGTTGGTTGTATTTTTTACGATGAAGGGATATAACATCGGGTGTTCCACTATGAAAGTGCCTCAACAATATTGGAAATGATGTTGACAAGTAGTATAAGGTGTTTACATGCTAAATAACAATAAATGTGGTTTGGATGTTTTCTTTAATAGCTCATCGAAACCTACTTTGTAAACACTCTCATCATATATAAGACTAGATAAGACTAATACATGAATTATAAATTATTGATTATTAAGTTTGTTTTGATTTCATGTTTTTTTTTTTTTAATAAAAGTTTAGGAATAATTATAATTTTAAATAATTATTTACTATTTGATTTTTATCTTAGTCTAAATAATGTTTGTGTGATAGATCCCTGAAGCGGAGGCGTCGATACAGTCGTTGACAGTCGATCCTGAAGGTTCTTACATGGCTGCAGTAAATAACAAAGGACATTGTTACATTTGGAGCCTTTCAGGAGGAGTGAATGAAGAACCTACAAAGCTGAATCCAAAACAAAAAATAGAAGCACATTCAAGATATGCACTTAGTTGTAAATTTAGTCCAGATTCTACGTAAGTTTTTATTGAGTATGTATTAAAATTTATGTGGAGTTAGTGTTGTCATGGTATGGGATGAGCAACTTCAAACCAACTTGCTGAAGAAGTCCACTTCAATCATGATAACCTATAAACCAATAGACCAATTTCAGTGAAACAAAACAAATTTGTACAACATTTGAAATATAAAAGGGAAACATTTTTAGATCAAACTAATTTTCTCCAATCATTTCTAGGGATTAAATTTTTTTTTTAAATTAAAAAACCAATAATCATTTTAGTTTCTGTTGAGCTAGGTCAAATACTTTCTATCACTATCAAATTATGGCTATCTGTTACTATTTTCAATAAAGATGCTTTGTGAAATTATAAGATGATTTCAACCATGTTTTGACTTTTATGGGAATAACAATTTTGGATATAAACTTTCTAATTTAGGCATTGATAAAAATGTTTCGTAAGTTACCAATATCGTTCAATATGAAGATGTTATCTCCACCATTTTCTGAACAGAATGATACACTTTGATCTCCATACAAAGACGGGTCGAGATTTTATAGCAATTCAAATACTTCTTGATGAATCATGATTCGATTGTCTCAAAATAAGTGTTTTTATACAATAAACTTTTCCACTTATATCATGATAACTTTTAAACCGATAGATGGATTTTAGTACAAAACAAATGCAATGTAAAACATTTCAAGTATTGAGGAAAAATTTTCAGATCTACGAGTTTTTCTTTAATCGTTACAGAGATTGATTTTTTCAAAAAATTACCATTTATATTAAGGAAAACGTTTTAACTCAAGAAAAATACTTTTTTATCCAATCACTACCAAACTTTCCCTATCATTAGTTTTGTTCAAAAAAGATTCTTTGTGGGAATATGAAACAATTTTCACATGTATTTAGTTTTTTATGTACCTAAAATTGAGGCATAAAGTCTCTCATTTGGATATCGATAAAAATGTTTTCCAACATACTCATAAGCTAACAATATGAAGGTAATATTCTAAACCTTGTTCTGGACAGAATGCTATATTTATATCCCTGCGCATTTACAGATAGAAATTTTATAGAGGTACAAACATCTCATAAAAAACCATGAATTTTGCCTGTCTTAAAATGAGTGATTTTTGACGATACACTTTTCCACAATAAGGTACAAAAATGAAAATGGAAAAAGTAATTTTATATTATTCAAATTAATTCTTTAAAGTTTACACATTTAGTTTTACAAAAGATGTTGGACTGAGTAACCCACAACAAGAATGCATTTTTGTACTTGAGATGCTTCTGATACATCTGATACAAAAACTTTACATTTGTTGTCTTTGATGTTTTAGTCGCACTTTGAACATAACTTTTGTGCAAATTTTTTCTTTCATACTTTTAGAAATCCTGTGTTGAATTTCTTTTACAGCTTTTGGAGTACAAACAAAAGCTGGCTTATTCTGTTTTACGTTTGTCACATATATTGTATCACGCCATTTTTTAATGAAAACCTGAATGCCAGTCCTTTGCTGGAATACTTGCATAAAAAAAATTATTTATGGTTATTTTCCATGTTTCCTTAAGGACAAAGGTTAGCTTTTACCTCTGCAATTCTTTCTTTCAGTGAATAAGGCATTTTGAGATACAACTTGGAAAATTAACTCACTGTAGTCTACTGAAACATTAACAATATCACCTGTCTATAGTAGAAAGGTGTAGTAACAAAAACAACTGATAGTAGTGTTAGTTGTAATAGGGCCTGTCAAAAAGTAAGTTGGATTTGTTTGTATTGTTAAAGGTATGTTCTTCATAACAAAATTCTGTAATACTTAAAAATAAATAGTGCAGAAACATTGCACAACCTTTCTCGAAGATCCATCTACAAAACAGAAATAATATTCATCATTACTTCCCCTAAAACGTTTCTATAATATTTTTAAGAAATCTAAGTAGTGATCACAGATCATTTGTGATCACAGATATATCACAAATAAGGATATCATCTTTGTTTGTCAAATCCTCATAACTATTTGCCATCTGGATAGTGACTTGTCATGAACATTAGTTCTTCCTTCAACCAACACTATTTACACACATTTCCCTCGTTCATACCTCCTTCCCCATACACTTCTATAAGTTATCCGTTGAATTAAACTCATTTATTTCGTATTATAGATAATAAATCAAAATTAGAACACGCTTTACCTATTTATAGAAAACTTGAGGTTCTACCTATAAAGAATTTGTATATTTATTAGGTATTAAAAGTTTATTATAATAAGAGTAACAAACAAAGAGAAGATATTCGAAATCCTACTGTAATCCTTAGAAATAGATTGAATGTGTATGTTCCAAGACCTAGACTTACCTTATATAAAAAGTTTTTCACCTATCTTGCTCCGAAATTTTATAATTACTTGCCCCATCAAATTAAAATTGTTAAAAAGTTAAGTAAATTCTAAAGAGTGTTAAAAACATATCTTCTGTTTCATGATAATATTTCTATGTTTTATGACGGTTTAGAATAAGATATGACTTATAAGGAATATTTTTTGTGTTGTTTTATTGTTAGGTTTAAGAATACTTAATTGTTTAGGGTAAGATTTTTTTTTTTTTTTTGTGTTAACTAAGATATATATATATATTTTCTATTTTGGCATAATTAATATTATTTATAAAAAAAAAAAATTGTTTGTCCTGTATAAATAATAAGTAGCCTTTGTCTTTTGTTGTTTCTTCCATGTTGAGAGATGAACATATTTTAACAAAGTTCGGTGAATCATCAAATGTAACCGATCAGCCGCCACCTCTCTCTCTCTAGCTCTTGTCTTATAGATTCCAAGTTTCATGTGTTACACCCCAAACAGGTTTTTTTTATAAACCTCGGGGTCAGACTTTATTAGTCTTAAGTTTGTAAAGTTTTGTAATCTGAACATGTATATGTATATAGTTGACTAATAAAGATATTTCATTCAATTTAACTAAGATAGATATTTTGTTCATTCTAAAATCAACTCTCAGAGTGCACTGCACGATTGGTAGGATTGGTGAGCGGCATAATGTTTTACAATGTGATGAAAACTACCAACTAACTCACCTAGAAATTCTTCACTCATACTTTATAAACAAATTAAAATATAGGTCGTTTGATTGAGTTAACAATGTAAAAAGGTTTAATTGCAATATTATATAAATAATTAGAATGGTAAAAGTTGTTTTGATATTTTATAAAACATATTTTACAGGTTATTAGTGACAACATCAGCTGACCAAACTGCTCGAGTATGGAAAACTGCTGACTTCTCATTGGTTCAAGAGTTGAAGACAGAAGCTCAGCGTTGGGTATGGGATGTTGCCTTCAGTGCTGATTCTCAATATGTAATCACAGGTTAGGCTTAAACGTCGCATATATTGCACATGTTACACTATTTTGTTGTTGTTTTATTAATCTAGATACATTTTTGTTCTATTTTTTTTGCCGTTGGAACAGTTCTATCTATAAAAACTGTAAAAATCATAGTTGGTTTTCTACAATGGTACTGTTATAATTTAAAAAAAAGTTACCAGTGAAATAGACATAAGTATTACTTAATTTTCGTATGAAATAAAATTTCAAATATTGTTTTCATTTCCTTTATTCTGTAGAAATAACAACAAATGATCTGGTCTCAAAATATGTATTTATATAGGTTAGAATTTAATAGGGCACATAGCCTATTAGATTGGTTAGATTTTGTATGGACAGGAGACAGGCTTACCTTGGAAAATGGTCCTTGGTATTACCTAATAGTACATAAGTAAGAAAACACACACAAAAAACACTATAGTTTTGAAATATTTCGTAAACACTATTCACTTTCTGATTGAATTTTCTTACTTATGTACTATCAGGTAATTACCAAGGACCATTTTCCAAGGTAAGCCTGTCTCCTGTCCATACAAAATCTAACCAATCTTTATATATATATGCAATGCTCAGAGAGTTGTGTCTAAGTAGATAGCAAGAGTAAGGAGATAATAAATAGGATATCATAGGCAGTGGGTTTGATTCCTTTATTTTTCTTATGGCTCAAGAAGGAAAATGCTTCAATCATCCATTTGATGTGTCATTAAACATCCTCAACCAACAACAGGCCTCTGGGAGTGAGTGCACAATATCTTAGATTTAATTTCCTCATATACAAAAAGTATAGAGAGGGTGTTGCACAATGGTTAAAAAAAAAGAGAAATGATATTGAGTGTTTTTTTAGAAAGATTCAGTGGATACCTTCATTGGTCAAAGTGTGGTTTTTGAGAATAATATCTTGTCCTCTACAGTCCAAAAATATCGGCCAATTTCGATATATTTTTTAACATTTTTAAGAACAAAAAATACCAGAGCTAATTTTTACACAGACAGTATCTATATGGCACCTCCATGTAAGATTACTGTCTATTACCGGACGTAAGAATTTGAACATCATCTCCCATCATAATAGTGGGAGTCAACTGATGTTCAATATTCTTCAAACTGTATCAAGAGTTTTGTCTGGAGTTATAAACAAAGTGGTTTGCTCCAATAATGACAAGGATTCAGCCTGGACCATAACTCTAGTGTCATCAGCATACTGTAAAAAATGGTCAGTACACAAAAGTGATGATAGATTCTTGAATATATAGTAGAAATATAATAGGTCCTAGAGGGACCCCAAATTTAACCCGGACCTCATTTGACACCCTGTCTGCCACCTGTACCCTTTGTGTCCTACCACATATAAAGGATTTAATCCAAGAAGAGAGTGGTAAGCCTCTTATTCCTAAACTTTCTAATTTATTAAATAAAATATTGAAATCCACACAGTCAAATGCTTTTGACAGGTCCAAAAATATACTCATAACTTTTTTATTATTTTCCAAGCTACAAAGTCAACCCTGCAAGAAATGTAGATCTTCCACTTTGAAAACCATATTGTGATTTAGTTAGCAAATTAAATTTATATAAAAAAGGATACTAATCTAGCTAAGAAAAGGTTTTAAAAATTTTTGCTAAAAACAAGTAACAGATATAACATAAATACTTTTCTTATATGTTATAAAATATTTTATCTTTATTATAAAATCCAAAATAGTGAAGTTACTTTATTAAAAATTTATTTGAAATATCTACAACTAGTCTTCAACTACTACTAAATAAGTTGACAATAATGCAGATAATTTCAGTTATATAAATTCATTTGTTTATTCATTTAAATTATAAATATTTTCTTTTAGTAAATTATTTCTTGTTAAACATTAATAATATTTGCTTTTGAGTTCTTTTAATAACACAACAAGGTTAAATTGTCTTTAATTACAAAGTTAAATTATTCCAGGCTAGCTCTAGGTTTGGGTTCATTACATATATCTTTATCATAGAATTACAAAGTTCTTTTATAAATATTAGTAATTAATATTTATTATTTTCTCGGGGCAGGCACTCGACCAGACATGAACAAACTGTTTTTAACGCATTTTTGTGAAGTTACAGTTAAGAAAAATTGAGATTTAGGATCGGTGTTCTTTTTTGAAATAGGCTTATGAATTGTAAAATTTGTTAAAGTTTATCTTCAATATTAAGAATTTCTGGACTTTATTATGTTTAAATTTACAGAGGATACCACTCTCTGTGTGATTTAGCACTGAATTTACCACTGTTTATACTGTTTTAACATACTAAAACTTGACGGCATCACTTTTAAAATTACGAATAGAAATTTTCATCTTTGGGCTCTGAAGTCTTGGATTGGAATGAATTTTTGGCTTCGGTTTTGGAATTTAATTGTTGCCGCGGTTCCCAGCATGCACTGTTCTTCCGTTCCCTTGGTTACTCAAATAACATTCTCTCGTTTTGTACAATTTGATGTTCTTGACTTGAATAAATTATAATTTTGGTATTACTTTATGTCTTTTTTGCCTTTGGTCTCGTGATAATATTTATTCATATTTACATTGCCGATTCTTAAATGAGTTTACTGATTTTATTGTTAATTGTATAATTTCCCGTTCCAACAGAATGACGTACTTATATCTATGACTCAAGTAGTCCTAGTTCTAATTCTAATTATATAACATTTGGGTCTTACGGTTACTATTTATGTTCTTAAATTTACTTTAAGGATTGTTTTACTATTCTAACAGATATTGTGACTTATTATTTATTTTTATTTGATTTTATTAATTTCGATTGTGATCGTCGTTTCTTTGATCTAGTTGTACTAACAAAAACATGGCGTTCATAGGGAATGCGTTTTACCTTCATATATTGTATATGCTATCTTCTGATGATTAAAATAAAGAATAGTTGTTTACTGAGGCTATATATATATATATGTGTAATGCTTATATTAATTTATGGTGTAGTGTTTGTGATAGTATTATGGAATTGGTTTCAATGTGTTTGTTTAGATGTGAGGTTATAGGTTTTCATGTTACAAGGCTCTGTCTAGGCTTTATTCTATATTTGAGAATTATATTTGATAATATCCATTTCTATATGGATTTGGGTGAATTCTTGGGGTGTGAATTGGTTTTGACATAGTTAATTTAGTTATTGATGATGTTTTTCCTTGTGTATTACTTTCGTAAATTGTTTAGGCCTATCAGCTGATATTTTAGTGTCGGTTTCTTGGTTGGCTTTGTGGGTCATTGAACTTTGCTTTGTTTTGGTGTCGTTTATTTTAGGCTAACTTTTTATGATGGAATTTGTGACGTTATACAGAATTATTGGTCTATAGTTATTTATATCGTTTTTGTTTCCCTTTATAAACAAAGGAATAATTGTTCCACATTTAAGGCTATCAAGAAATATTCCCTCTGAAAAAGACAAGTTTACCAAAAATATATGAGTGGTTCTGCTAGTTCAGAAGAGCCATGTTGAAATTTCATGCATATCACTAGACTTTATCCACCTCCTCATTCAACTCAGGTGAAAGCATCATAGAACACTACCTGACCCGTATGACTCAAGTCAAGCAGTATACTTGTGTTCTGAACTCTACTAAAGAAATTATTAAATATATTAGCCACAGTAATTGGATCTGAGCATACTATACCATCCATATTCAGATGAATTTCTGATTTTTGTGCTGAATTTTTTCTTAGTTTAATAATTTCAAACCAAGATGACTTAGAGACTTTTTTTAGTTCAAAATTCACTTGTTAATAACATAAGCTTTAATTACACGTTTATAAATATTTTTGTACAGTTTTTAATAATCTTTAAAATTCTGATTTATTATTTATTATTTTGATATTCCCATTGTTTTTCTATAGATGTATTTGTTTCATGTAATGTCTAAGCCAAATACAAAATTGCCTACTCAATAAAAATGGTAAAGGTTTTCCACCAGTACAAAGATAAGTAAAGAAATAACAGATATCACAAAAACAACCACATCAACAAATATCTATTGTCATATATTTTTAATTTCTCACAATTTTCTATAGATACGATGTAGTTTTGTGCAACTTGTGCACTTAATCAATGTTTAATATTAGATTTAAATGGTAAAGATTTTCCTACATCACTTTGTATAAATTTTCTCATTTCATAATTCCTAAATTTCTTTTCTTTTCAGCATCATCAGACAACTATGCGAGGCTGTGGAATGTTGAAACTGGGGCAGTGGAACGAGAGTACAGTGGACATCAGAAGGCTGTGACTGCCCTGGCATTTTGTGACATGCTACCACCAGCAACAGAATCTACTTCAGTTGCATAATAGTTCCAGATGTTGTTGTGATCTCATGTTGCTGAATGAGTGAATATTTACTAGAAAGTGACTTTGTTTTGAAAAAAGATTCAACTTAATGAGCAAAATGATTAAAAACAAAAAATATAGTGATTTAAATTGAAGCTGTTATTCGTGAAACCAGTTAGTACAATGCAGAAGTTTTGTACACATCCATTTTATGTAATATGGAAACATAATTAGAAAGTTAAGTAAATAACAAATTCAGAACAGCTGTTGTATAATAAAATCATCTGGTTTAGTTGTTAAACTTAATATCAATTTCATATATGTCTCAACTTTTATATTTTTAAAGATTATTATTTTTGACATTGCGAAGGATATTCTCAGCACACTCATAGATTTTTTAATTTCTATTTTCATAGTTTAGTGTTTTCTAAAGAGATTATTTATTAATTAAATATAATGTGGGATAACTAATTGCATTATAAGTCATAAATATATTTGCTAATGCATGCTAGTGAAATATAGGTAGGAAAATAATGCATGTTTTGTCACTAAAAACCATCTATTTTATTTTCTGAGTTTGAAAAAAATCAACATTAAATATTCAATAATTTTTTTGCAAATCACTTATCAGTATTTCAGTAAATCAAGAAAATATACAATAATATAATTAAATATAATACCATAGTAAAGGGAAATAAAAGACAATAACAAATGAGAAATTAACAGGCAGTGACTGGCTTGGCTTGCTGTCTATGTAAATCTGAGAGAAGAGAGGAATGCCCTATGAGGAGATATGAATAGTTTTAACAAGATATCAGCCGTTACCTCTTGCATGCTATTTTGAAAGCTTTTCCAACATAATTTTGGATAATATGTGGACATACTTTATAATATATATTATAATTGTACATGATTGTATATTTTTTAATGTATAATAAATGACAAATAATTAAGATGTAACTGGGGAATACATATTTTTACACAATTTTCCTATACTTTTGTTGACTTTCATTTTCTCTCAATTTTTACAGGATTCAGGACCAAGAATGTTTTATCTTCTCTGCTTGTTTCTGGTGATTTTTGAGTGTTGGAATGTTGTAGGTTCAGGACAAGGTTCTTTATGCTTCCTACCTACGCTAAGATAGCCCTGCTATCTAAATAACAGTGAAGGGCTGTTTTCCTCCTGTAGGCCTAATTCATTTTGGCCCAGCTCTTCTGGTCTGGACTATTCAACAGAATTAAGTAATATTTTTTTATTATTATGACATTCTCTATTTTTTATTGGATATAAATAGTTAATTTGAGTCAATTTTTCTGCCATTCCTTACCATCTTACCTTGCTGACACACTTGGAATAAAGTCCATTTTCAAATGCTATTTTCGAACTGCTACATCATTCTCTATATAACCCACATAACCTCTCTACTGTAGGCTTCTCCTCTTCTGTGATTATTTGAAATCGTATGCAGTTTTACCCAATAACGTTAAATTGTTAAACATAATATCTGATCCTTTTAATCCTTTTTAAATCTTTTTACTTTTAGTTTGTATATTTCCATATTTTACAATATATTTAATCACCTTACCATTGCTTCTGCAATGAAATAATTACATAAAATCTTTCGTTTCTTTTGGGATGTGCTCTTCTTCTAAAAGATGCGGTGTAAAATTCGAATCCTTCTTTTCGTATTTATAAGACCTAATGTCTCAGCAAAGGGTGAACCGTACACATAGAGGAGAGGAGATAGAAGGTTATGTGAGTTATTTAAGATGACTTTGTTAAGGGACTAAGCAAGATCTAAATAGTTTTGTAATATGCCACCAGATGTTAAGACAGCACTAGGAATAGCAGAAGAATTTACTCAAAATAGTATATAATTTTTTCATCATGCTGTTAGGAATAGTTGTTTGGACTTAATAGAGTTATTAAATAAACATAATAATAGGAACTATAAATATATTTAATCCCCAAGACATTGTGTACAGTCTATTATTGCTAAAGATATCAAAAAGTGCAACAGCTGACTATAGGCGAAATGTCTGTTTCAGTAACCTAGCAAGGTAGTTTATAAACTCACAATGACCTAAAAAAAAGTCCGCCAAGGCAGCCAATAAGTACAAAAAGGCTCTACTCATCAATAAAAACAACAATTGTCTCTGGATAACTACAACCAAAGACGTAATATCTAATATCTTCACTAACAGTGATGAGCGAATCAATAGTGTATTCTTTTATAAATTCATTTGATTTGATAATTCATAATAATAGAGCTTGAGATTTAGTGATAGAGCAGTGATCACACGATTCTTGTGTATGTTGTGAATTGAATGTATTATTTAGAGATTCAATTGTTGAAGTAGCGGCAAATGTAAAATAATTGGGTGGGTAATATTAGCAACCACATTCGAAGATAATTAGGGTTATAGTATTGGAATATATATGTTGTAGTAGTAGCGATCAAATAAAGAGGAAGTAATAATGTATTATATTGATAGTCTAGAGTAACCGGATATGCTTGAATCTTCTTATTTGTTATCTTTGACTTACCGCCAGCAATCCTTGATTAGTTCTTTTTTTTCCAGTTTATAATGTCATATATTTTATTGTCATGAAATATTATATATGTATACTATGTAGTACCGGCGCGGTGACATTAATGAAAAAGAAAATATTTTGTTTCTTGTACGTGAATGTTATGTGTATACTTGTATTTTGTGTTGAATGTTTTAACTAAGTGTTATCACCCGACGATGGACGATAATGTCTTAAACACGTGTAGTGTAATGAGATATATGACAATATAAACTGAAAAAAAAAAAAGAACTAATCAAGGATTGCTGGCGGTAAGTAAAAGATAACAAATAATAATGTATTTAATCAATTTTTCTAAAATACAGAACCACCAATTTCTTTGTTTTGATTTAACTACCGAAGCCTAAATAAGTACAGTAGTAAGATTGCAAGCCCCGTAGATAATAATAAGTAATGCCCCCACAGAATAATAAAATGTTGAACCAGCTATACTAAAAAACCATAATAATTACCTTAGGAAAATTGGGCAAAAATAAAGTGATTGAGATAGACAAATTTTATAAATTTTTGTAATGAATCATCTTCACCCTCAAAATTTGTTTATTAGTCAAAATTATATTTGTATAATTTGAAAGAGGAGAACATTATTGTGTGAGCCCTTATTTTTAACAGTTTTACAACCAAACACTAATTTATGATATAAAAACTTTGATATATATTCAGGTTTTTAAGGAACTGACATTTGTACACAATAGAGTGTATTCATCTATGTAATTGTTTTGAATTTATATGTAAAAATGGTTTTCTTATAACATGACAATTTATTTTATTTTATTAGTATGAGAAAACATTAAACTTCAACGTAATATTCTGAAATAAATAAATAACTATTGTTAAAACATGACCAACAATTTCATTTATGTAAGCTTAAATCGTATTATTTATTTATAATGGATTACTAGAGCCTAATTGTGAATTTTTATTGTCTTATTTTTTTAATTATTTTTTTTTTAATTTTATTTTTTTTAAATATTTATGATAATATTGTGAAATAATATAATATGAACCTGTTGTAAAAAGTAATAATTACACAATTCTAAACAATTACTAGAAGATAATAGTAGTTTTCAACTGATATCCATTTTAAAACTAGGAGGAATAGAAAAAGTTAAAATATTTCAGTCATCAAACTAGCTGAAAAATATTTTTAAATAGTGGTCAGTCAACACCATTCGCTAATGTCATCATTGACATCTCCGTTTTCACTTTATGAGTACAAACATTTTATTTACTCTTGGTTTCATTAATAAACGTCTATTAACCATACAAAATAAATGTTTTAAGAACAATTACATTTGTTTAATACTTTAACCTAAGCTAAAATAAGAGCTACGGCTCATTTAATAATAAAAAAAAAACACGTTATTTTCCCAATGCCGGTTTTTAGTTTTCTGTTATTAGAGGAATGGAGATACAAATATATATACAATTAATTTTTTTAAAGAAATGTATTTTTTAACAATTATCAAAAAATTCAGTCAGTCATTTGCACAGTTGAAGTTGTTCCTTATGGTGTAATTTCATCATCACTCTCATTTTCAATCTCGCTAGCACTATTATTATACAAGATAGTGTATTCAGTCTCTTCCTCTTCTAAATTATGAAAATCAACAGCGTTTGAATATGAACATTCATTATTTCACTGACAAATTGATCAAAATCGGGATTTGCCATATTACAGACAAAAAATAATTCACTACAATATATACACGACTACATAAGTGTAAATTAAAAAAAAGAAGAAAACTATTAGCTAAAATATAAAACAAATAAATAGAGCACTTTCACTTCACAAAACAGAGTAATATGAAGTAAACACATGAAACAAACAATGATCAGCTGATATATTCAGTACATCTATAAGCATAAGCTGAAGGCAGCAGTTCCACAACTGTAGCTCTGCAGATCCAGCATATGCCATTCAGTTTATGTATTTCTCCATGATGTTAAAAAAGTAGAATCGTTTCATTGTCTTGACATGCAGCCACAACAACTAAATTGACTTTATGCACCATCAATGTTTGTACAGTTTATTTGTTGCAAAAGGATAATTGTCTCGAATAATCTTTTGCAGCCCATTTGTAACTCCAGGCATAACACTGGCTCCATTGTGTGATTGGCGAACCATTATAGTTGTGATTCCAATATTCATGAGAAATTTAGAATAATATTTGCTGTTCGTGACAGTGATACATCTTCTATTGTTAGTATTCTTTCTTTTAACACATAGCCGTAGATATAACGTATACAAATATAGAGTTGTTGTATTTTGCCTCATCAACCATAAATAAATTAAAACCTAAGACGTCTTCTCTAACAATCTGCAACAGCTCATTCAGTAGATCTGGACTTGTAAAATTATAGTTATGTTTATACTTTTTATAGTTATGTTTAAATTTTTGGTCATGTTTCCAAAAGAGATCACATAGTTCCAAATAATTTATCTTGTTAGATTCATTTGACTCGTCATGACCATGAAGTGGCAACTACTGCTTTGGTAGATGAAGCATTGTCCAACAACTTCTTTTAATATTCGTGGTTTTTACTCACAAGTTCTTTGCGAGGTTTGGAAATGTTCATTGTTACTGTCTCACTTGGTTTTCTGAAATTAACCCATTTAGACACAGAAACTGATTAAGCTGCATGTTTTTCCAATTTTCCTCCTGCTTTTTTACAAAATCTCATACCTTTAAATGTATTTTTATCCACTTTATTATTGGAGGAAAATTGTCTACACAAGTAGCAAAACAGCATTTTGTTCATAAACTCTACTCCAGCATTTAAATTTTTTGAAGTACAAAGCTGTAAAGCCACGTTTAGTTCCAGAACAGTCTGAAAGAATATTTGATGTAAAACTGAACGAATTGGCCCGTTCTGAAAATAACTAGAATCCAAGAGCTAGATAGACCCAGTTCCAATTGTTTAAGATTTTTAGCACTTTACTTCGCATGTTGAAGTTTGCAAAAATGTTTTCTACGAATCACGACTTTGAAAAGAAAAATGTATATCTTTAACACTTTGTTTACTCTTGATTTCAAACAATAAAAACAGATAAATATTTTACAAGCGTACTACTTATTACTTTACCAAACTCAAAAACAGTGCATTAAATCATATCTGACGTATGATAACAATGCTTTAAGAATAACACTGAAATGTGAATTATGTCCTGTTGGGAAGTTGAGTATAATAACTCGGCAGATATCGGGAAGTAGTCATAGAAACCGGGAAATAGTCCACATTAGTTAGAATAAAGAAGAGCCACAACCTGACGACCAGTCAGGGGGCGGAGAGTGGAAAGGGTAACTTTCTCTCTATTCCAGAAACAACTTGAGCATCATGAATAGAAATAATTATTCTACTTGTCAGAAATCAATTGCCAGAAATACAAAAAATAGGAAGAATTAAGGTTGAAGGTTGACCACCGATACTGAATGATTCTCACGCTAAATATTTGTTGTCCAATTCCAAGAAATACAAGTGATGCTGTTGCTTTGTTTTACTGTCTAACATGTAATTTAATACTAACAAGAGCTTTCATATTAAGTATTGAAATATTGTTACATAAAAAGGGTTTGGCTACTTAATTTATCATACATTTTAATAAGCTATAAGCTTTTAGTTTTATACCACCTTTACAGCAGCTAAAGATAATTTGTTACTCCAATGTTGAGTGGGGAATGCCCCCGGAACTCCAGCCATGGGTGTGAGCATGATTTATGAAAGGATCTATATCTAAAGGAATAAAAGAATATTCAATAAAAAAAATGTAAATCTACAACACCCTATTTTGCTATTTTCTGACTAACTATGGTGAAATTGGGATTCAGATGTTTGTAACCAAGGTTCATTTAATAAAAAATTGAGGTTAAGGTAAAAAATAATATAAAGTGTGAGATAAAATTAAAAAAACTACCACACAATTCAACATTATATAATTAATAAATTATTCGAAACCTGTACTCATGCTCAAAATTTCTACAATATTTAATACTAAATCAGATTCTTTCTTATCAATATCATTGATTTAGTAGTTTCAGTACTTAAATTTGTTAAAACTGTTAAATCAAGAATAAGGTTATTTCTGACTATTTACTGAACATTAAACACAAACAACAATTTAAGGCACAAATATGCTAAATAAATTATCTGTATTATTTACTAGCAATTAACGTTTACATTCAGGTGGAAAGATTAGTTTTGAGGTTAAATAAAAAATAACTGATATAAAACTAATAAATTTTTAGTCATAGTTTTTACAGAAATGCATAAGCACTATGAAGGTGTTTGAAAAAACCATCAAATGAACTGTTATTGACTGAATGAACCTTTGTTGAATCCAAAAAGTAGTTGGACGTAGACCTCTTGAGCCTTTAGGTCTTACATAAGTAACTGGTGGCGATACCTGAATAAAAAGACAAAACTTAAATTCTAAATTCATCTTATAGTTTGCTCATTGAAGTTTTTTCAAACAGCTGTTTGAAGATATTTTATAACTATCTCGGTGAATAGACAGTTTCTGTGTGTGTGTGTCATAAAACTAGGATTAGCTTAGAATTAGGCTTTTATTATGGTGTATCAATTAATTTTTTAGCTGACTCGTCAGCTCCATGGTTAATATCTGGTTTAATCACTGTTATTAATTATTTCAAAAATTTCTTATCTGTCCAGGAAATGATTAACTTTATGATAACTGACAATATTACTTTAAAAAATGAGAAATCCAAAATTATTCCCAGTTTACAAGGTTTTTTTTTATTAACATCCATACTATACTTTATCCCTTAAAGGCAAAGACGGGTAACCATTATCATAACAAAGAGAAAAGATCTAGTTAGGGCTCAAAACCCCAATTTGTGATCAAAAGCAAACATATGCTCTACTTATCATAGTGCCTCAGTTAAAAGTCCATTAGAATACTGTTTCGTGATAGAGTATTATAAGGTACTTATTATAAGGTATTATAGTGTAAGAAATTAATTCTCATTGTTTGTAGCCTTATAACTACTTGTAATAAATTTATTACAAACCTTGTAGTCAAAAGTAGTGCTAGTATAAATTTATGTAAGAAGCTACATATTTCGCTGCTACAAGCAGCATCGTCAAGCTAGCTAAATACCTTAAAACGGTTCTCATATCACTAACACATATTATTTTAAATCTGTTCACATATTAATTAAAACATTAATTTATATATCTTTCGTGTGAAAACTTCACTTTTTCGTAAAATATAAAATTTTAGTTATGCTACTGGCTGGATTAACTTAAATATAAAACTTTTTTAAACTTTATACTTTAACGACAAATAAATGTAGTTTTCACACGAAAGATATATATTTTTAATCTTTTAATTCAAATGTGAACAGATTTAAAATAATTTTTGTTAGGGATATGTGAACAGTTTTAAAGTATTTAGCTAGCCTGATTATGGTGCCTGTAACAGTAAAACATATAGCTTCATAAATAAATTTATACTAGCACTACTTTTGACTAGAACAAGGTTTGTAATAACAAATTAACACTTTTACTGTTAATGATGACATATATGTGCCAGAACTTTCTATCTTGGCCGTGCTGATGCATTATGTTCAGACATGTTCATCAGAATATGTCTCATTTACATTCTATTCTGTACCATTTCCTAACAAATCTCATAATAGACTAGATATGAAAGAGAAAAAATTGGAGGGGAGAGCTGAGATGCTGAGCATAGTATTTGGACAGAAAAGGGTTATCTAATCTCCTCTTTGTCATTTCTTTTATTAAATTATTACCTATCAAAATGTTTAGCAATTTTTACTCAATATTCTACATCATCATTTTAAGCTATTTAATAGAGCATTGACAGTACATGGTTTCCAATGAATTCAGAACTGTCGTCAAATTTGAGCTCATTGTTTACACAGACATCTGCACCAATTTTGTTCACACCTAATAATTCTGTATAACACCTATAAAATTTTGAACCATTACTGATGGGACCATTTGTCTGTGCGCACGGCTCTGACGCTACTAGCCGTTCTGTAAAAGTAGAGCTTGCTCACCCAACTATGTTTGTCTACCTTTCATGACACTTAATTACAGTTTACAAGATTTGTAGTGCATATAGAAACATGATGTTTACAAACAACTTGAAGCTACATTGAAGACAGGTGAATAATCTACGTCCGGTGCGCTGCGCGGGTCCACATGTTTTTGGAAATGAGCGATAACCATTCCCAACTTCCCCGCCGCGCACACAGACAAATGGACCCATCAGTACATGAATACTATTCTTTACCCTCTTCTATTTTACAGCCTGAACTCTTACATCATTAAATCAAAATCAGACCATTGGAAACCTATTTAGTACCAATCTTAAGTTTCATATAATTTCAACCAATCATTTTTGATGTATTTTGTATATATTCACTTTTTTGAGTCCAACTCTTGGTCCTAAATCAAATCATGTCATAGGTCACCTACTCTGTATTAAGCTTAAACAGTAAAAATGTCACAGATAAACATGCTGAAAATAGTGTTTAAAATATACAGACTATCAAAAACATAATACTTTCCTCATTGAAAGCATTTTTAAAAGGTGAAATACGTATATTCTTATCTATATGACAAAAACATTGTAATTTACAACGAAATGTTTTTATATATGGGAAATATTTACATTGTTTAAAATTTAAAGACATATAAATTGAAAGTAGTATAAACTTTATTGTAATAGCAGATATTTCTTGTTGAAACTTGAAGGTTATTTGTTCATAAATGTGGTCCAATATATAAGGTAGGATTTAAACAAAATATCCGTTGTTAGGAATACTGTTTTAATTAATACTTACAGAATAGTTGTGAATGGTGAGAAGAAATTTGAGTTATTTTTCAAGTAAGTCATTTAGAATATTATGTACCATCATGCCTATAATCTCCTTTCATATTAGTTTATGTAAAGTGTGTATTATAATAATGATTATATGTCAATTTATGTTTTTTGCCATACCGACTATTGTTATAAATTAATATAATAGGAAACTTACCGTCACCAATAGTCAAGAGTAGCGTTATTTAAACGACGGCCGTTTCAGCTATTCTGCCATTATCAAGTTTTCAGGAGGAGTCACTCCGTTGTCATGAACACTTAACACTTAAACACATTACAGCGCTAGACAGTGGGCATACCGGATATGCGATCGTTTTAATGTGTGGCGTAATGTATGTATTTATTTTAGATTCATGTGAAAATATGTGTTTAAGTGTTAAGTGTTCATGACAACGGAGTGACTCCTCCTGAAAACTTGATAATGGCAGAATAGCCGAAACGGCCGTCGTTTAAATAACGCTACTCTTGACTATTGGTGACGGTAAGTTTCCTATTATATTAATGATTATATATTTTTATTGAAAAATAAATGGTCCACAAACTTTTCATTTTTATATAAGATCAAAAATATTTTCTTAAATATTTAGGTAAATGTTTATACGTTGTAAAGTAGAATTCCTACATTGGTCCTCCATTTGATACATTCATGTTGTACACCAGACGTAAATATAGAGGAAGTTATGTGATGTATCAAAAAATTGATGTCAATACCTTGGGTTTATCTACCTTGAGGTCCTCTGAGAAAAGAGTGGTTTTCTGTATATTTACTTCATTCGAAACAAATAGGTTGATTTTAATTACACATTTTTGAAAATTAAAAATTCCGATTTTCTCTAAGTTGGCTCTAACAATTGTTAAATTAATTAATTGTTATATTTTATTAAAATATAGCATTATCCACAAAATGTATTGATTGACATCTCCAAATCTACTGGTTTGTGAGTCGGTAAAAACAAAAAGAAATTTGGTCGTGGAGCTTTTTTGAAATATAGTCTCTAACAATTTTTGATCAATTTTTAGTAAATTGTAGCCTGTTAAGAACTCAAACAAAATGTATTGGTTACCATCTCTCCAAAAAAAAAAAAAAAAAAAAATGTGTGAGTTTCCTAAAAAAATCGGCCATGAGGGTGTTATAAAAGATGTAATTTCTCAACATCTTCTGCTCCCATTTTGTTTAAATTTGAGTGAAATGTGAAAATTAATAACCCAAAATCATGATGCACATGTGCAATTTAATAAAAATATTATGGTTCAGGGATAATTAGTAAAAAACAAAAATGAACATAAACCACCATCATGAAAGCTTGTTTTTATCAAATATGATTTACATTGAGGATGCGTTTTGGCACAAACAAAGCATGCTTAGGTCCTATTTAAATATATAAACATTTTCTCAAATATTACATTTCCTGGTTAATTTACAGTTTTTGACTAATAACTACTGAACTGACATTTTTGGTGATTGATAGTTTTGGTTGGTTTTCAGAATGAGCGAATGAGCTAATTTTTGCAGTCTTTTTTCAACCTTTATTCGATTTACTTTTAGAATAACACAAAATTTAAGGGTTTTTACTCTAAATCCTAAACCTAAGATTACAATTTCTCAAAATCGGCTCTATAATTTTGAACACACATTGTTAAATTGTAACTCTGAGGCTTTAGTGAGTACAGGCTTGGCAAAACTGAGGACTTGGGTTAGATCCCTCTCTTTCATCTTTCCTACTTGGGTATGCCAATCCTTTTCATTAATATCTGATCCTCCAAAAGTCTTCTGGGATCTGGTTGTAGGAGACCTTGCTATGTGATCTTAGATGGCACCTTAATATATTTAACAATCTACATCTCTGTAGAAGTTAGAAATCTCTGCATTTATTCGTCGTCTTCATACAGCACCAAAAATTTTTCTCGATCCTGTATTCAAACATGAGCAATTCACTTTTGTTTGGCGTTAACAATTGCCAGTATTTAGATGCTTGTGTCAAAACTGGCTTAATCAAAGTCTTATAAAACCTTTGTATTTTTCTCTTCATTTGCCTCTGCAAAACGATTTGCTACCATTTATCTCAGCTCATATTTCATTTGTTCGAGTTCATCTGGGATCCGAGATAGACAAATTATCCGAGATACACCTTTCAGAAAGTGTGCTAATTTATTCTTATATGGGTCTTGGGGTATCTTTATAAATGTATTTGGTCTTGCCATCAATAATAAATAGTAAGACATAATTAGTTAAAAATTTGGTAACTAATGAAAAGCTATTAATTTTTAGAATTGTGTAAATATAATTACACAAACTATAATTTATGTAACTTTTATGATTATCAGTATTTATCAATTTAACTCAACAAGATACAAGATTTGGTGCCTACTAGTATAAGTTTTTTTTAACATATGTTTTATTATATTTCCTTTTAATAACAGAAAACAAACAGCCTAGAAAATGGCAGCTCAGCAAAGAATTTACAACTTTGCATTTCTTCTTAGTTTCTACCTGACTGCAGTAAGCTGTTTACATTTAAGTGAGTATTAAACTATGAATATTTCTCATCAGTATTTTATTATACAGTCAGTAACTTCTCTTAGAGAAAAAGAGAAACGTGGAGTAGAATTGCTTAGAAACTTATCTCCTGTATTTCTATTATTCTGACAGCACTTTACAGTTCATTGTATTCTATAACTATTGTTAAAATATTGAAAATAAATATATGTCTTTCCTTTTTAAGTGATGCATGATTGTGGATCTATTCATGAATTTTATAATGTACAATTCTTTTTGTTTTGTTTTAGGTTAGAGTTTAAATAGGGCAGATAGCTTATTATGTTTAGATTTTGTATAGATAGGAGACACAGGCTTGCCTTGGAAAGTGATCCTTCGTATTACTTAATAGTACTAATACAATAAATAGAAACAATACAATAAAACACTAAAGATCTGAAATATTTCGTAAACACTGTTCACTTCCTCAGTAGAGAGTATAAAATGAAGACTAAATAATTATAATTTGGTTGCAAAGGCTGGATCTGTGTCGAGTGTTGAACAGCAGATGAATGTTTTATTATTCTTTTTGTTGTTGTTATTCTTATATTTTTAAATTAATTATATTAATTTTAAGTAACCCTGTTGGGAGAGGGAAAAGGATAAAGGATGATTATCTCGGATTAAGGTCAGGGATTCTCTTGATTTTGTGACCCATTCATGAGAGAGTTCCCATTTTCTTAGTTCTGAGGGGTTGCATTCTGGAGGGAATGATTTTAAATTTTTTGTTGTGATACAGTCATCAAAAGTGGCAGCGTTGTGGGTTCCTGCATGTTGTGCAGTTTGTTTCTCTATATCCATGATTTTTACATCATGGCTGTGGCCATTGATCCCGGTTCTTAAGTTGTCTGTGGTTACAGCAATATATTGAACTGGAGAAAACCTGCAGTGTTATGAAATATTTCACAACTTTAGTGTTTTATTGTGTTTTTCTATTTGTGTACTACTTGGTAATAGCAAGGACCACTTTCTAAGGTAACCCTAAGTCCCCCATTAATATAAATTCTAAACATGTCTTACAATTCGTTAGCTATCATTATTAGAAATTCTACTACTTGAATAAAATAAAACATAAAACACTTTCATGAGGAGTGTAATTTGATTGCTTCTAAAGGTTTATAGGATATAAGTTACAAGTAAATTGTTTATGTAACATTTTTATTCATATATTGGTACCTATTTTAGTTTTTTATTTTTTTATTATTATTTAAAAAAAAAAAAAATTTTTTAAATCTATTCTCCTATGTTTTGTACAAAACAAAACTAACAAAATAGTAACACATAAATAAATTATTTTTTGATCACAAACTACTTTTTAAAATCTACAATTTAAAACAAAAAATATTACTCAAAATTTAGTAAGATTATTAATCTTCATAAGAAGCATCTTTCCATATAATTTTATTAAAATCCATCAATAATAATTTTTATATATTTTGAGCTAATTTTTAGAGATCTGTGTAAATTTGAGGTTATGTAACATTTCACTGAATAGAACAATAAACTTCAAACCTATCTCATTTTCTTAATAATCTAAATATGAACAAGTTTGTTAACATCAAGAGTGTGTATGTATTTGTGGAGTGCAGAAAGATATTATTCTGTAAGATGGACAAGGGGTCAGGATTGCAACAAATAGAAATATCTGGGAATAAAAATAACACAATCTGACATTTATATCAAGCCATTTAAGGAGAGAAAGTCTTAAAGAAGAAAAGTCATATCTATACTGAATGAGATCTAAGAATAATAAGCAAGACATTTATGACACCATTTTGAAAAATATCGTAACCTATGGTAGTGAGTTATGACCAATAAAAAGAACATATAAAAGATGCTGTTAAGAACTGAAATAGACTTTCGAAGGAGGGTTGCGGGAAGATCCAGAATGGAAAAGGTGCCCAACAGAAGAATTAAGGAGATAATGAAACACGCCTTAGTAGATGATGTTAAAATGAAACAATTGATAGGCTGCCCAAGCAACAGTGGCGGCTTACTCATAAGGACTCTCGGACGCCGCCCCCCCCCCAATGATAATATTATTTTAATAATGTAAATACCTATATGTATTTAATTCTTTGGAGATAAATGAATTATGAATTGCCGCTATGGATTTCACCATCATTTGTAGCGGAAGTTTTACAATATAAAATATTTGACGAATGTATTCTGGAGTTCGGACGCTGGCCAGAGCGTCCCAGTTTCATTGCATGTAGTCATATGGGGAAAGCAGCAGACAGAGCTGAGGGTGCCGTGACGTCATTTACACAGCGTGTAATGGGCTTCTAGGGCAGAGTCCGAAGCTGCGCACGCAGACATCAGTCAGTGCAGCCACCATAAATTAGATGTTCCGCATTACTAAAAACCTTGTTTTTGATGGGCAAAATAAGTTGGCGCAACTGTTCTAAATAGTGTCTCGCTACTCACACAATTTGTTTGTTTATGTTTTTAAGTTTAACCCTTTGTGATTGTGAATGTTAAGTGAATGTTTTAGAGATTGTGAATAAGTGAATTAATTAGTACGAGACGAGTGAGTGTGAGTGTGTTATTTAATCAAGTAGTTTTGTTTTGTTAAATAATGGACGCCAATGCCGTTGCTGGTAATATGTCAACGGTAAACGTTGTGACAAATGATGTAAGTATAATCATTAGTCAAGGAATTAAAAACATAGAACATAGAATTGCCTTAAAAGATTTAGGACCCCCTAGGCCTGACATGGTAATAAGTAAAACTCAAAATAGTTCAAAGAACAAGAATAGCTTCACCCGTAAATTTTCACAAAATTTGTACAATTATGCGGATTGGTTGTGTGGTTGTAAATTAAAAAACTCATTTTTCTGTTACCCCTGCTTAGTCATGGGAGTTCCAGATCGTGCATGGACTGTAGATGGCATTTCAGACATTAAACATTTAAATAAGGTAAAAAAAAACATAAAATAAGTGAAAAACACATAAATTCATGTATAGAATATGCTGTGTTAGGAAAGGTTGACATCAGATGCCAATTGGATACAGCATATAGATTAAAAGTCCGAAAACTAAACGAAGAAGTGTCGAAAAACCGATATATTTTAAGTAAACTAATAGACGCTGTTAAGTTTTGTGGGGCATTTGAATTAGCTTTAAGAGGACATGACGAACGTGAGAATTCAAACAATCCTGGAATTTTTCGAGGTCTTATTAATCTCATGGCAGAATTAGATCTAACCTTAAAACAACACATTGACCAAACAAATAAAGTGTTTTTAGGGCTTTCCAAAACAATCCAGAACGAGTTACTAGACTCAATTTATTATGTGTGTTTAGAGATTATTTGTGACGAACTGACTCAAACCAATTATGTTGCGATTGAAGCTGATGAAACAACAGACTGTGCTACTTTGTCTCAACTTGTTTTTGTTGTTAGGTACGAGTTAAAGGGCATAGTAAATGAGCGATTCATTAGTTTTATTACACCCGAAGGCCATGATGCAGCGTCTGTTTGTGAAACTATTTTCAAAGAGCTAAACAAATTAAAACTTGATAAAACACCTGATAAAGTGATTGCACAGAGCTACGATGGTTCTTCAGTGATGAGTGGCCAACACACAGGTGTGCAAACACGAGTCAAAACTCTGTACAAAAATGCAAATTTCGTACATTGCTACGCACATCAATTAAATTTAATTATAGAACGCAGTGCAACCCAAAATAAACAAGTTAAAATATTTTTCAGTCATATCGAGGGATTTTCAACTTTTTTCTCACAATCAACTAAAAGAACAGCAGTACTTGACGAAATTGTTAAAAGACGCATACCTAAAAGCTCTAATACTCGTTGGAATTTTAAATCAAGAATTGTCAGCACAGTATTTAAATATCGAGAAGAGTTAGAGGAATGTTTAAGTCACATATTAGACGACGATTCCAATGACTATTCCACAATAAATAAAGCTGTTGGCCTAAGACATATTCTAAAAGATGAAGCCTTTATTTTCTGGTTAGAATTTTTTAATAAAATATTACCCCATTGTGACATTTTGTACAATGAATTGCAACACAAAACAATTGATTGTATTAAGGCTTTTAAGTATGTGAATGAGTTCAAGACTGTTGTACAAGGTATAAGAAACTCGCCTGAGCTAGATCAGCCCAATACCAGCGAACCCGAACCAAGTAAAAAACGTGCACGATTTGAGGATGGAAGACCATTGTTGCGAAGGAAGTGTGTGACGTAATCACGTCCGGTATAGATAGCCGATTCACATTCTTAGACCATTTGTCCGCCGCAAAACTTTTCCAGCCGAGTTTGTTTAATCAATTCAAAAATAATTTCCCGGAAGTAGAATTATGTACTGCTGTAGATTTATACCATCTAAATAAAACAGAACTGAAACAAGAATTAACAGTTATGTACAATAGGAATGACTTTTCAATGGCAACAGGGTCTTTACGGTTACTTAACTTTATCTATGATAATAATCTTAAAGATGTGCTTCCCGAGTCGGTAAAACTTTTACAAATTATATGCACTATCCCAATGACAACTTCGGAAAGTGAAAGATGTTTCTCTACTCTAAAACGAGTAAAAACGTTCACCAGAAGCACGATGAAAGGAGAGAGACTTAGCGCCCTCGCTATGTGTTCCATTGAAAAGTCATTGTTATCAACTCCAAATTTTAATGAACGTGTGATTAACCACTTCGCTAGTCAGAAGGAGAGGAGGGTAGACTTTACTTACAAGCAGTTAAATTGAAGGTAGGCCCTATTTTTATTTTATTAGCTATAGACTATACAAACTTTGCTTTATAATCGCTATGTAGACCCCACATGTTTTTAATATGGAATGAATAACACTTGTGTTACGCCTGCTTTCTGAACCGAAGTGTATATTTTGATAACATACCTTCCCTTACGTTTATAAAATAAAACAGAGCCCTCCCATTGCCCTTAACCACCGGCCGCTACTGCCAAGCAAATCCTGATATAGTCACCTCAGAGCAAAAGAGAGGAAGTCTGAGAAGCTGATGGGATAGAATAGACAAAATTAAGGAAAAGAATTTACCAGATGATTAGTGGAATAACATGGAGCAATGGTAATTAGGAGTTGGAGAACGTTAAAAACCAAATTATTATTATTGTTCATTACTATTTATGAATGTGAGCTATAGTCACAGAGATATTTTCAAAACTGAATGAAAGGAAACATTTTTTAATAAATTGTTAATACTTCATTATACTCATCTCCCAAAATGAAAAAAATTGTATGTAACTTTAAAATATCCCAATAACCGATTTAAGCAATAAAATTGTACCCCCCACACAAGTTTTTATTCTTTATTTTACTCAACTAAAAACTTTATGTTTCACAAATAATATTCGTGGGCAAAATATTTATTTATGGAAATCATTAATCTATTATTTAGAAATGGATTTTACATTAGAAACTGACTAATGTAATTAAAAGTTTAAAGTTTATTAAAATTGTATCTAATAATATAAAACACGTTTATTAAAAGTTCTTCTATTGTTTAAACTACTTAAATATAATACAATATAACATTTGAATGTCATTTATTATCATTTAGATTATAATTTATTTGTTCATTAGATCATAACAAGAAACATGTGAAAAATCATGTATTTCTATAAATACATGTATTTCTCAAAAGACTAGTTTCTTCACATACATTGATTTTATTTGTCTCAAATCTACATCATAAACATTTCATGCATTCAAAATTGCCTTCTAAAAAAAAAAAAAACTGCTAAAAGTTATTTGTGTATGTGTAAAAGTATGGCATTTGATTTGCTATCAATAATGTAAAATTACTATAATTTTGAAAAAGAACAATTATTAGAATCTGATTTGTATGCTTAAAATATATTATGTGGATGCATATATATGTCATAAATTATGTAAACTTTTTTTGTAGTAACACAGCCTGATGACGTTCTTTATGGTCAGTATGACAATCTGGATCATAATTACACAAATCTGTGCACAAGAACATGTATTCAAGGGGCACCACCAAAAATCTGTTACTACAAATTTAATTTGGAAATGTACACTGTTTTAGGAGGGTAAGTAATAATAATTTTTGCCAGTAAAATCGGAAAACGTATATATTTTTCAAAGTTGTATTACCAAATTAATAATTTTATGAATAAAAATGTTAATGAACATTTAAAGTATATAAAAAAGTTGTTTATTTATTGTTATTTTTGCATACTTTAGAAAATTGAAAAGGTTTTTCCTGCATTATTCAAGAATTTTTATTCACATTTAATTTTACTTTTATTTGATCTTTTTGAGATTTACAAAATGCATAAAATATGTCATATTAAAAAGCAGTTAAATGAAACATGTACTCAATAAAATTTGTAATACAATAAAGTGATCAAGGGGAAAAATATGTTAATTAACAAAGCCACACAAAATCTTTAAAAAAAAGTTATAAATTATTTGAATGAAAAGAATTAGTAAGATATAAGATAACACAATATAATATATAAAATTTCAATCTATTAATTACATTAGAATACATATATAACATTAACTAAACAAAATAATATAAAAAAGGCAATGACTTATCAATACTAATCAAACATCCTACTGACCACATCCAATTTAAATTCAACCATCGTGCCACACAACAAACTTCTCCACAGATTAAATCTATTTTAAATTACTCACAATTTTATAAATATTTTGAGAAGTGTAATAAATAATGTATCATCAACGTGTGAAGGATGTTTACTTTATAAAAACCTGTGTTGTCTAACATAGTAGTTCTGGACATGATCAGACTTTAATTTGAAATAGAGTAAAAACTTTAAGAATTATACAAGGATGGAAGTGTGTATTTTTTTAAAGGATTTTTAAAAGTTTTAGTTTTTTGACCTGCTATAATCCAAATAACTTTCTTTTGTAGGACAAACCCTGAATTCCACAATCAATAATAATAATATCTTTATTTCCTTTATAATAATATAATTTTTGAGACATATTATTTTCCTTACGAAATTTGTTAAAAAAAAAAATTACATGCAATCGTTCCAGTATTTGAAACAAGCATGACTGGATAAAAAGATTGATAAATGCCTACATGCACGATGGCGCAAAGTTACTCTACTACAATGTATAATATAAATATTGAGCTTAACTTTTCAGATGTTTTAAAATTAAACCTGAACATGATTTCTCACAAATAATATGCTTATTAACTACTCAGCCTTGTATAAAATTCTATATTAATGTAAAATAAAATAATATGACATATATTAATATTAGTTTAGTACTATTATACATAGGTTATTTAAAATGATGTAGAACATTTGCTAATACTTTATTGTTTGAAAAGTTTTAAAATATGTTTAGACCACACCCCTCTTTCCGCATTCTGTATAACCCAAAGTGTGGAACAACACTAGGTTAGTATCGTTTATTGTAGATGACAATATTATCGTTGAAATGGGTTTGAGTTAATGAACACATTATTTGTGAAAATTGAATCATTGACTTGAACCAATATCCGATAGACAAATGCAGCACTGACTGAATTCCTATAGCAGTTTCTTTTTTTATACATTTATTTCCTTTTTGTACTGGAGCAGGTAAAAAATGTTGTTTTGCTATATGATCTGTTAGCTGCTGCTTTACTGGCAATATGATGTAAATCCCATATGTTATCAGCCATATATTGTGAGGGTCACTATTTACGTTTCCAACTCTTATAAGAGTTATGGTTTAAATCATTAAGTGATCAAGTAACTTAACAACACTTTTTGTTTGGAATTTTATTACCAACATTTTTTATAGCTATAGCTTCCTTAATTTAGATTGTATAAAGGTCATATGAGAATTGTTTTTTGCTAATTTTAAAGTTGCATAAAATGAACTTTATATAATGCACTTTATAGTAAAGTTATTCAGTATAACAAACAGTAAAGTAAAGTTATTGACGAAAAACTAATTAGTTTGCCACCACTTTGAAATTTAACAGGCCATTTTCCTCACTAACTTATTAGACATTTTACTAAGTGGTCAAAATTTGTTGTCTATCGGATTTCTTATTCGTTAGTTATTGTGCTTGCAGGAATTAGAAGTTTTTGTTATAGTCTTTACTTTCACTCAGATAATAAACTAGTTCTAGTTTTTTACAGTCCTGATGGGGAACAGTGTAGCTCAGTTGAAAGAGCACACTCTTATCTTATTAGTTCAAACTACTAAACTATCAAAGGTTACGCGGGTTTGAGCCCAGCGAATAGCATTATAATTTTGCATGTGTTACTTACTCCTTCATTTTCTTTAGACTAATGGCCACACATTTAAAACATTAAGCTAAATAAATAATAATAAAATTTATAAAAATATTCTTGTTTTAAATGTAGTATGAATTGTGTCAGGTGATTATTTTCCCCCACTAAATAAATATCACCGTGTTCAGTTTTGAATTAATAGATCAGTAATGAAACATATTTAGTACCTTTTCTTCTAACACTATTATTTTATTTTTTGGCCATTTAAAACAAATTTTGCCATTAATAAATATTTGTCTTAAATGCTTCAATAGTTTTATTTTTATTTTTGCTATTGTTTAAATTTGACTCATCATTAAGGCTGTCATATATATCTGATTAAAGTTTACTCAAAGTAAAATGTTTTGTACAGAGCATGTAAAAATTGTCCTCAAATTCGGAGTGATTGCGACAATGAACAATGTGTTACTGCCAATGGATTTGAAAAGCCAATCTTAACAATTAACCGAAAACTTCCAGGACCATCTATTCAGGTAAATATTGTCCACATTAATTATCACCAGAATCTTCATATTATTGTTAGTTTTATTTGATATAAAATCTGTCACAGGTTTGCACAGGAGATTTAATAGTTGTGGACATTGTAAATAAAATGAAGGCACGCAGCGTCGCTATTCACTGGCACGGAATTCATCAGAGGAGAACTCCTTTCATGGATGGTGTTCCCATGGTTACACAATGTCCTATTTCAGAAGGACAAGAATTTAGATACAAGTTTTTAGCTCAACGCGCAGGGTCTTACTTCTATCATTCACATTCTGGTAAGTTGTTCATGCAATACTATGTCATATTATAGGGTGTGTAATAATCCTAAACCATAATGTGTACGAGAATATAAGTAGAGTACATATAAAATAGGAACAGATGTATAGCAGAACAATAACTATTATATACTGTGATTTTAAATTCAATTTAAAGACGAACACATTGGCTGTGACATAAAAAAAAAGTTCATTAGCCCTGATACAAACAGATTTGATTATCAAAACACTCACCTGCTGGTGGAAAAGATAGAGATGTCAGAAATTTGTTAGTAAATAGTTTGTTCGCTATATTTAATATTAACTCAAAGAGTCAACTTAATTGAGTGCATTAGACCAGTGAATATAGTCGTATCCGTGTTATTAATAAATTATTTAAATATTTTATTAGTTTTGTGTATAATATAATGTGTTTGCCAACAGTAAATTAAAATCTACACTGTTGAAAATTTCTATGTTACATATTCTGAGGAATGTTCAGTTCAGAAGTAAATAACAAGGAAAACCATAATGTGCAAAACAGCGAGTAAAGAAAAATTACTATTCTCAAGAAATAAAAAAAAATTAAATAATGATAAAAACTATCAATAAGAACTTAATGTACAAAAATATTATTTTTGTAAAAGTAATTTTGTACAAGTACTGTAAGTGTATAAAATTTTTATCCATCTGTTTCATTTCACTGATTTCACTTCTTTGTTAGATTTAAGTCCATTTTATTCAATTTAATGATTATAATTTTATTAGTTCTAAACTATATTTTTAGTATAATTTTAAAATATGTAAGTTTTGTTGTATTAAATGTGTAATTATCTTTAATTTCTTCTATGTAATGATTTACTGACTTGTCTTATAAAACAATTAATTATTGTATTGTCCTAAAGATTAACTAAAAATAAAATAAAATGAAAAACCAAACAGTAATTTCACTTACAAATGAAAATTAACACATTTAAATGTTTTTGTATTAACTAGGCCTGCAAAAGGTGGATGGGATATCTGGTAGTTTAATAATACGTGATCCAAAAAATCTAGATGCACATCAAAATTTGTACGATTTTGATCTTCCTTCGCATGTAGTAGTAATTCAGGATTGGATGCACACTCCTGGAGATGACAGACAACCCGGTATAATAAGTAGACCAGGCCAAAAAGCAGACTCATTCCTTATCAATGGAAAAGGAGTATATTCGGTACATAATTTTATTGTTAACAAGAGAATTATCATGTAATTGTGTATAGTAACTGTTATTCTATTTTATAATTATGAGGAATTCCCAAGAGATA
Organism: Aphrophora alni; assembly: GCA_963513935.1. NCBI lineage: Eukaryota > Metazoa > Arthropoda > Insecta > Hemiptera > Aphrophoridae > Aphrophora > Aphrophora alni. Next base: position 4,126,081 of record OY740772.1, read on the forward strand.
CAAATTGTTATAACTTACAGCTACCTACCCTACCTTCTGGGATCACAGTAGAGTTTAGTGATATTTCTTGAGTTTCTCTAATTTTTATCCAATTTTTGACATTGTATAAGGTCAAAATCATTCTTGTAGTTGGGTCTGGAATTAAAAAAAAAAAAATTAGTCTTGAAGAAGGAAAAGGTGAATATATTTCTTTCATCTCTATTGTATTTTTTATTAAAATCTAATTTTATTTCCCTGCTCTGTATATAAAGAGTAAATATATAGGGGAAAATAGATGTATAAAAAATTGTCATTCTTTTTCAATTGAGTGGTCTATCACCTTTTTCAAATTAAGGGCTATTACAAGAGCTTATTATGCTTTATAGTATATTTACAAATTTCCCTAACAATTTATATCTTAATACACAATAGAAACATCCTCCATAACTAAGAAATTTAACTAAAATTATAATTTATAAAAATAAATAATAACTCACATGTAAAATTTCACAAATCAACATATATTGTGACAGCTGTTTCACAATTAAGGATCTTCAGACAACTATGAACTAAAAATCTACCTGTTTAATCAATTTAAATCTTTCAAATTTTTATATATGAAATTAACAAAAGAGTTGTGTTTAAAAACCTATGCTAACAAACCGCATTGATAAAATGTTAATTCGGTAAATTAATTATTAAGTTTTATTACCACAATTTTATCTTTCTTAATTCTTAGTTTATACTTATTTATAATCATAATTTATGAGATGATCATATTTAGGACATCTCTTCTCTTAATCCTTTCGCTTTAAAAATAAATACAATATTTAAAATAAAATAAAAACTTAACCTAAAGACAAGATACAATTTAGAAGGAAAAACAAACAAACAAAAAAGACTTAGTTAAAAACAAGTTATATTGCAAATTAAGTTGAGAAACATAGAATAAATCACAATTTATAGAATTGTGATAAATAAATAACTACAATTCAAAATAAATCTAAAAACTGATTTGAAAATCAATATTATAAATATTAAAAAAATAAAGCAATTTGGTCAATTGATTAATGAATTAAAAAGTAATAAAAACTGAACTTGTTGTTTCAGAAAAGTAGTGTATGGGAAGCCCTTACTATGAAAACACCAATTACAGAGTTTAAAGTTAAACAAGGCTCAAAATATCGTTTCAGATTAATTGGCAGTACTTGCCTCAGTTGTTCTTTAGAGTTTGCTGTTGAATCTCATCCATTAACTGTAATTGCTTCTGATGAGAGAGACTTGGAACCAGTTACTTTTGATAAAATTGTTCTATCATCAGGTAAGAAATCCTAGTAAAATTATTAGTTTAATATTATGCTTTTGTTGTACAAACGTAGTATCTATAACAATATATTTAGGGTTTATTTCCATAGAGCCTAAAGAATTTATTGTGTCATCCCATTTAGTATGTAGATCCATTTGGGGTTGTGAGAGAAATTAGTTACTTGCAGACTCTTGGGTCTCCCAACAAAAAGTCTCTATGAGATACTACAAAATATTGTTTAGTTAGCATAATCAAACATAGTTTAACATATGTTAATTATTTTCCAGAGATGTTTAATGACAAAGTCTTTGTCTTTCATAGTATTTGTAAAATAGAGTTAAATGAATTTTGTAAAAAAAAAGATTATATAAATTTTTTAACTAAGTTAAAATTCAAAAATTTGATTCTGTAGTACACATTTAGACTACTACTAAAAGAAAGAACATGTAGCAATGAAGATTCCAGAAGATTTAAAACAAAATTCTGTAGTTGTCAGTCTATTTGCCCTATTTGAAAATATATATTTAAATAAGGGTCTAAACTTCCTTTCTGTGTACCATACACAAGTCCTTAGAGTATGTTGTATTTCATTAAAATTGAGCTTTTAATTACACCAGTTATTGTTGTTTTTGTATGATAATACTTATTTACTGTGCTTATGGATTTGGGGTCATTATCTTAACTTGTCACTATATTATAAATGTAATTGATAGAGTCAATTTTGAAGATAGACTTAAACTCAATTCCTCTGCTTCCCAATGGCCTCAAGAGTGGTCTATATCTCTCTGTCTCTGCCTCATAGCTGTTGGCTTATCTTTCTCCTTCTATGCAGAAAAGGTACAATAAGAGAGATTCCTCTTTTTGAACCTTTTCGCCCTCTCCTGCAGCATCAGCTCCATATGTTTTGCTGCTCTTCTTGTTCTTCAAGCTATGCATTTTCCTCCATTCAGCTTGAGGGATCTACATTTCCTCACCATCTTGTTCCTTGAACCAGAAGCTTTAGAAATACTGTCACGGAAATTGATCTCTTCACCCGTGTCAGTCAGCAGCACTAAGTTCCATTCTGAAACTTGCCTTGTGCAGTGAAAGATCCAGGATTAGTTCCCAGATCCCACTGCTTGCTCAATCATCTCAAGGTCTCAGCTGCTCAATGTCTTCTTCACTTCTTCTTTAACAACTACTAAGCAATCCTTCAGAATCCAGGAGCCCAACCTCCAAGAGGGTGGAGTTTCCATGTCCATCCTTGAATTACCACCTGGGGTTACAGTTCCGTTTGGATCATGAATTACTCATAATATATCATAATCATTGGTTTTTGATCGGAATGTCCTTCTCCTAGACGGGTCACTTTTACCACAGCATACAGAGTCCAGCCACTATGGTTTTACATCAGAATGTCCTTGTCATAGTCTTTGAAGTTCCATCTTCTATCAGTACAGGACAGCACACAGGGCAATGCATTTTTAATGGCGCACTTACTCGTCATGTCACACCACTGTAATTGTGTTACTGTTGGATTTATCAAATGTGACTCTGCCATGGGCCACCCCCTCTACACCGTGATAACATTCTGCCTGGGTCCGGGACTGCTTATTTGACCAAGCCTTATTCACAGCTGTCCATCATAACTGATGGAAAGTCCACTCTCCAGCACCTGAAACCCGTCCAATAGCTGAGACTATCAGATTCCTGTCCTGTAAAGGGAGGTCATAAGGCTTGTTGTAGGGTCAACCTTATTTGTCCTACTACCTACTTTAACCTACTACCTACTATTTATCCTTTTAAACTTCCTTCTATATACATCTAGGCTGGTTCACCTTGCTGGGCCCATGCTGACAAGGCTTACCATCCTCTATCATGACACTACACCAACCTGAACTTAAAATATTGATGGAGACAACCAAAAGTATTAAATATTTATAGGTCCTTACATCCAAGCCTCAATTCCATTATTTATCTTGGAGTCATACGAATAATATATGTGGGCTCCTTAATTTACTTCAAACACTCTACCTTTTCAACTCATGATGTTCCGACAAACCAAACTTTATTTTTTTACTATACATTATATAATAACTATAAATTTCGTGATCATCATTGTAATTTCTTAATAAAGTTAACTTTGTCTTGAGTTGTAATTGAAGATTGGTTCTTCATTCTTTTTAACTATTGTTTTTTTTTTTTACAGGTGAGCGATACGATGTGGTAATTAATGCTGACAAGAAACCTCGCACTTATTGGATAACAGTTCAAGCTAATGGAGAATGTAGCAAAGGTGCTTATCAAATAGCAGCACTGATCTATGAGTCTAATACAGCTAGTTTTGATCCTTCGAATGTTGCAGTTCACCCAATATTTCCACTTTCATCGATAAATCCATATGCTGTTGTGAGTTAATTTTTAAGTTAGAAGTTGATTTTTAAATTACATTAAATAAATTTGATAAATCATTAATTATTATTGATTGATCTTTTATAAAATTTATTCTATATGGGCTTAGCTCTTTTTTTTATGAAAATTAAATATGAATATGTGTAAAGATCATGAAGATATGGAGTTATATCAAAGTAGTGGTTTTTTGTGGCCCAATAATTAAGTGAAGATTATATTTCCACTAGTCAATACCATGGACATATATAATTTCATCTTTGGGCCTATAACTGTGTCATGCACATGTATACATGTGTGTAGATATTCTCAATCATAGATTGATATATTACAGTAGAGTCCCGCAAACTCAGCGTAATGTGAACCGGAAGTGTGCCGAGTTTGTGAAATGCCGGGTTATGGGGAATAAGGGCAAAAAACAAATTGTAATTGAAACACCAAAGCGGCGGCGATATCAAACGACTTTGTCGATAGCGGTATCCCATTGTCGGCGGTGTAAAAACACTGCGGCACCAAAGCGGCGAGTCAAACGACTTTGTTTATAGTGGTATCCCATTGTCGGCGGCTTAAAAACACCGCGGCTTTGGTACCCGTCGGTATAGCAGACATACACCTGCAAAAACGTTTGATGGGCCTAATTTTTCCACGAATCAATTTAAAATACATTATGGAAAATATAACATTTCTTTTCAGTTTTCTTTGACTGGTTATGATCTACGTACAGTATATACAGTAAATAAAAATGAGCAAGTTACGAAAACGGAAGCGTGTGTTGGTTTCGTTTGAGACGCGGTTAAATGTGTTAAAAAGACTTGACAGAGGGGAATCTGTAAAAAAGCTTTGTGACGAGTTTAACGTGGGAAAAGTACCATCAACGATTCGAGAGATCGAAGTTAATGCCCGCTTTGGGATCTGCCGAACTTTTACGAACATCGCTGTTTTTAACAATATATATTTTTCCCGTCGGGGTCGCCGAGTAATCCGGACTGCCTGGTTATCGAGTGCTGAGTTTGCGAGACTCTACTGTATATATATCTACACACTATGATTGAGAATATAATCATTTTGAATCACTGATTATATAAATACAGTGATTGAAAATCCAGTGGAATTTGTTTAATTTAAAGCTTGGGACCAAAAATAAATCAAATTATTCACAAATTCGAATGAGAAAAGTGGTCAGGTTAAATTAATTAAACTTAACAAAATACAATTTTATCACAATATAAATTTATTTCCAGTCTAACATTTTAAATCATCATTTTTAAATAGTCTACAGTACAATATTTACAATTACATTTATTTAAAAAGTTACGGCAAATTCCTTGGCTTTAGTGAGAACAAGTGATCCACTTTTACAAGTGGGATTTTTTAGTCACGCGCTAGTTTAAACAATTTAAGAATGCAATGTCAACATCAGGATTTTCCAGTCCTCTTGCTCTTTTTCGGTCCTTTTCCACTTTTTTTGATGAACCATTCATAATTTTTTACTTATATTTTAAATACATAGATAATGTATTCAGCGGTATTCCAAAATCGTTTGCTATCTACGATTTTTTAAACACTTTTTTTTTCCATTTCACGGATAACAGTTACTTTACTTTAAAGTTAATAATTTGTGCACTCATTGTGCCTATATTTCGATATAGAGATAGTGGAAAAGACAGTTGAACAAAAAATGAAACACTGACTCACAATATTAACTTCTAAAAAGAGACATAACTTTCAGCAACAAATGTAACAAACCAACTGAGAGGTCCCTACAAGACTTGATGCACAGACGCCTACAGCACAGCACTTGTTGACTCCAGATGGCTGTGGAGAAGTGAGGATGCGATGGATGCCCTTCTATTTTTCCATTTCTGTCCCTTCGCAGGTGGTCCACTCCATAATAGAGGTGGTTTAAAGTAGAGCTGGTTGTTTAACAATGTTACTCTGCCTATATTATGGGCTGATTTTCATCATTTTCATAACAAATTTGGTTGGTTTTAACTTCAAATTATCCAACAAATATTCGATTATTTTACATTATATATAGTAATGTCAAGGGTAAAAGTTTGAATTAGGCAGGTTCGACTGTAGTAATAAATTACTCTTATGGGTAGAATCAGTGGACATTTCATAACCTCAGGTTAATTTATTATTTTAGAAAAAGTTTGATAACTTAGTGTTTCTGCCCCATCTAAAACCAAATACATAAAAATACCGAATTATTCCGTAAAAAATTGTCAAAAATAAAAAATCATTTTCATGAATCTCTTCCTTGAGAGGTCTAGTTTTCCACTTTGAAACCTAAGTTTTGAGTTTTGTTTTAAACTCTTAAAAAAGACAAAATGTCCTAAAAAATTTTCACAAAATATTGGTAACATTATTCTACTTTTATCTAATATTATTCCAATTATTATTGGTGAAATGAAGTAATATTTTACGCTAGCTTTCTCAAATTTTCCATTTGTATTATAAAATACAACGTATTAATAATTCTTGAATTAAACCCCTTGGATTTTATTCCTTATCATGAATAAATAACAAAACAAACATATTTTGATTATTTTAAATGTTTATAGATGATTGAATATTAAAAATTATACTACTAATTATATGTTTCTGAATTGTTTTTCAGGTTCTTAACACTCAAGCTATAAACTGCACTTACATCGAGCCTAATGGTCGTTGTATCAGTAAAATGAGAAGTCGAGAAAGAACACCTAAAGCTTTATTAAAGGTTAAACCGGACTTACGCCTAACCTACACTTTTAATTTCTTTGTGTACAATACAACTACACTATTCTCATCCTTTCCGCATCAACCGTTCTTTGGTAATTTTATATTTAAGTTAATTACTAACATTTAAAGGAAATAATTTGTACCGGCAAAGAAAAAAATCATGCCTAAAAAATTGTATGAAAAATTTATAACTAACCAAAATCTAATTATTTCAATATAATTACATAAAATATTAAAGTACGCATAATATAAAAATAATTTTATCATTTATATTTTTATAAGTGGGTTTCTTGACTTGTAGAAATGTATGGGTTGATTTTGATAATTTTTTTCTCGTCAGGATGGATATAATTTTAAATTAAAAATGTTTGTAAGAGTTTTAAGCTACTAACAGGACATTAAGATATAGATGAGCTAGATTTTTGGAATAATATCGTCTCTTAAGAAAATTAAGGTAATGAAATACATAGATCAATTCGGGCGTAAACTAAAAAAAAAAAAAAAATGATAGAGAAGTACATTAGATCTTATGAACTTGAAAAGAAGGATTCAAATTTCACATCTCAAGTGCTCGAAGCAGAGAATATAATGTTTAACTATGTAATGTTATTGGGTAGAACTTAATTGAAATATCAAACTGTAAAAATTGAGTTACCAGCACAATTTTAACCAATCATAGAAGAGGGTGGAGCCTAGGTTGAGGAGAGGGATAGGTTATGTGTAAATATGTAAATAGGTTTGATAATTGAGTTTATCTGAAACACGCCAACAGAAGTTAAGACAATACTAGGAATGACATAAAAATGTAATAATTCCTGGTGCTACAACCATTTCATGGTTTTCTTCCGTCTTAACACGTTCGCTACCACAATGTTAAAAAAAAAATCGTAACCACAGACTGCCGCATCAATTTTGCGGCGGGCGTGTCCTACTCCTAGCCCAACGCCGCAAATCTGCGGCATTGGTTTCTTCATAGTAAATGAGAAATTTCTTCGCAACGGTCTATTTTAAAGGTTAGATCGCTTAGGCACGGTCTACAGGATAGTCCGCTACATATATGCGGCGCTTGGTCTGTAGCTAGGACTATTGCTGACGTCACTGGACAGTTGGCAACACTGACATATAGCATTACCTCAGTCTATGGCGAAGGTCACAACCATTAGCACCAGTTTACAGGGAAGTTCATGAATTTTTTCGTGGGCTGTGGGAGTGACCCGGTCGCCGCATATATGCGTCAGCTGGTAGTGAACGTGTTAATCTGCCAGTTCTTCTTCTCTCATAAATTTGCATATTCATTCTCTTCAGAACTTCTTCATTACATAACCAGTACAATGAAGTCAACCCATCCTGGTAGTGCAGACCACATCTATATTGTTATAAAAGTCATTTGTAATTCAGCATTGGTTTTCTACCCTGCAGCACTACTCCGATTCTTCTACCCTGCAGCACTACTCTGATTCTTCTACCCTGCAGCACTATATTAAGATTCTTCTTTCAAATCTTAACAGGAAAATTCCATGAGCTTTTGTCAGAGTCCAACATTCAGAACCATATGTTAATAGCGGCCATATTAGATTCTTGTATAAGCGAATCTTCAAGGTTTGCAAGGTATGCTTGCTTTTCATGTGTCTTTGAAGCCCAATTGTGTTCTTTGTTTAATCTCCAATTGCATTTAATTGCTTGTCACCAGGCTGTCAGATTACATGAACTTAAGCCTCATGTACTTCAAATTGCTATGGTTGAGTATGAATATACTTTGTCTTTGTCTCATTAACCACCAAACCAACCTTTTCTGCTGCTCTCTCCAGGTCAACGAATGCAATCCTCACAGCACTATAAGATCCACACACTAAGTCAATGTCATCCAGTATATGACAGTAGTTAAATAGATCTTTTAAATATGGTTCTACCGTACTGTATTCTAGACTTTCTTACTGCAGTTTCAAAACCTAGATTAAACAACACACCCGCCAGGTCATCTCCTTGTCTAAGTATAATGTATCTCAAATTATATACCCTGCACCATTTTCTTTTATTGTTAATATGATCTGTCATACAAGCTTTTGGGGGAATACTCATTTCTAGTATAACGTCATACAGTATCCCATATTATGAGTTTCACCAATAATGTACATATAGATTTGATCTATACTTCCATTTCCTTTCTTAAATCCAGTCTGATATACATCAATCTCTCGTTCAGCAAACAGGCAAAGATACTTCTCTATAAATTGTGGTATTCCATTGGAAATATCATAGTGTTGTACCAAACTATTGGCTTTATCTGTCAACCACACATCCAATATCAGCTGATGCATGTATTTCAGTAGTTCATCTTCTCCTTATTTTAAATAGATCAACAGGCAATCAATAAGATCTTGAGGTTATTAATTTTAAGCCTCTTGATTGCATCTCGAACATCATCTTCATCAGGGAGGCTCTATGTCCCCAATTGGAACAATTACTTTACAAGAAATATTACTCAGATTAATTAATTTGTTTATTATTATTTAAATATTTTTTGCAACTGCATTATACAAAGTTTGTCAAAGGAGTTGGGCAGTTTTAAAATAACAATAAGTCGGTGGATTTATACATTTAAACAAATTTATTTATATAAAATACGGCTTATATTATGCCATTTACTTGTCATTGTTTTTATTTCGTTTTAAAATTTATGTCCTTTAAATGCCTTCTACTTCTTTTTATTCACTCTTGAAGTATTTATTGAAATATCGAGTTGCCATTTTTAAGAACGTCAAATAGCCCTAAGAATATATATTGAAGGTTGAGCTATGTGAGCCATAGCTCCATCCTGTTGGAACTATACTGGTTGCTGAACAATTCCTCTATGGTGAAATTCTGGTGCAAGGAAATCATTTAACATGGTGACAAGCGATTAGAATTCACTGTCACAACGTCTCCATTATGTTAAAAAAAATATTGGCCTTTGACTCCAAATCTAGCTACCCCACACTAAACCATTATTCGAGGACTGTTAAGCGACTTTTCATCCAGTTGTTGCAGATTATTTGGCACCCAATATCGGTGGTTTTTTTGTTGTTGACACTATCATTTAAATGAAAATGCACCTCCTCCACTATTTATAATTTGTTTCATCCGTCATTTCTAGCAATCTCTCAGTGAATGTCTTACTTTGGTCTTAATCATCATTACTCAACTCTTGCACAGTCATCAGTTGGTATGGATGAAACTTAAGGTCCAAGTATAGTATATGTTGTACAGAGTGGTTGAAATTCTGTACACTGGATCATGCCATCTTGCAAAATTAATGCATGCTTAAGAACGGCTTATCTTGCCCTATCAATTTTTGGAGTTTGTATAGATCGATCACGGTCTGGTGGCTTTTGATTTGAGACTGATGCTTTTAATCTAAAATTTTCCACCTACCTCAAAATAGTCTTTTGGCTGGTTATGTGTCCATGACGGCCGACACTGAAATGACAATGAAAAAGATGCTGAGTTCTTACTGCGGAACTAATTGACCAATTAAAAAAATTGTCTGCATAACAAATGCATGATACTCCATCTGCCACAGCTACATTGCTACTGAAATGGTATTCAGTAATCAAGTGAATAGTAAACATCCCTACTCCAGCGCTATGCTACTCCGCACAAAAGCCAACCGACTCCTCTTGCAGATGTTGTATAATAGAAAATTATCTTGTTCTGGTAGCATAATACTTTGAAATAAGTAATAATTTTGAATAGAGAAAATATAATTGTAGATAATTTTTGCATGTTTTTTTTCTTTTCTAGTACCTGACACAGGAGATCATATCATAGGAATGATGAACAATGTAAGCCTACTGATATCTCCTTCACCATTGCTAACACAAAAGTCCGATATTCCAAAAAACATATTTTGTACTAAAGAATGTCAAAATACAAAACATGCTTGTGAATGTTTAAATGTTATAAAAGTAAATTTGGGTTCTGTTGTAGAAATTGTCATTGCTGATATGGGTAAGTAAACTTTTTATTGTGTACATAGTTTAACTTTTTTGTATATAAATTCTGTACAAGTATTTATCTGTTGGAAATAAGCGATATTACATTTGGTGTCCCTAGTTAATCTAGTAGCTCTTTATTAGTGTGCGAGAGGTTGCGAGTCCAATCATTTTGAGGTTCAAAAAGTTATGTTGAGCCTGCATTGTGAGATGGAGAGCTATGATTAGTGGTGAATTCTGATTTTAGATTCTGAAGGCTACAACTGTGGCTATGAGAACTCAATGTTCTGACTACACATTACCTGTCTAAACAATGTAGGCCGTTTACAACACGGGATTATTATTACTATACAACAGCTGTTTCAAATCTTTTTGACTTACAGAGCCCTTCTTAGATTTATTTTTAGAGTCGTAAGATTGTCTATGCCTTACAAGTTTATGGTGTTTACGAGTTAACGGGGAGATGGAGAAGACGATATATTTAGTAAGAGAATGTAAAATAAAGAAATATTTTAACAATTTTCCAATGTCCATGCAATAAAATTATATTTTTTTTAAAATTTTGAAATTTACCATAATATCTTAATTTGTTCTCAAGTACCACCAAAACAAATGATATTGCCAAAACTTGCACATAGATAAAGTTTCTTACACAGGCCAATAAATCAAACCATTTACATTACTTTTTAACTGTAACAGCAGTAACTACTCGTTGAAACTCCATAATAAGGATAAAATAAGCACTAAACTACAGTTTCAAATGTATTTAATAACTTATTTAGCTACAATTGTTTCGCCTTGCGGCATCTACGGGCTAATGGTAATAGTAAGCCTAAACAAAGTTAACAGTACAGAGAGACAGGTCCGGAAGTAACACAATGGAAGGGATAGCTGGAAAACCCAAGCAGGTAGGAAGGGGAGTGGTTAACATTTACATTACAACAGATTTTGGTCCATTTAATAAACTCTGTTCCTTCAATTTAATAATTACATCCCATTCAGTTCAAGTACAAATTTGTTCATTACTTGTTCAAAATTTTTATTGTTTATTATATAAGACAGTTTCTATTTATACTAGATTGCAGTGTATTGCAACAGTAGGCTTAAATTAAGATGTAAATGTTTAATGAGAAACGTATGGTTGTATTTTGTTGCAAAGCTCTCTTATTTTAAGTTAAATTGATGATAATTCTTGGTGAATGTCGGGTTCTGTATTTTAGCGACTTCGGAATTTTATTTTGGTGTCTGTATAGGCGGAGAATCCCACTTCATAGAGATATGTAGTTGAGAAAGGAATCAATACAAATTTTGTTTTCTCATTCAATATTATGGGTTCATGTTGTAAATGCAGCCAAAACTCCAATACACTTTGGTTTTGAAATGTAATTTTTAGTTTGCTGTGAGATTAACATCTCAATCCTATTAGGACCCATCTTCGTGTGCTAGAGAGAGCGTGAAATTACACTTGGTAAATTTCCATTCAGAATTTGAATAAATAAACTTGTTATTTACAATATTGTTGATATTCTGAACAAATATTTTGCACTTACTTTCTTTATATTTTCATTTCTTTTGGAAAATATGGCCGCATCAGTAATTATTCTTGAATTGCACTTTATTCTTGTTTTTAGATTTTTTCCCCTTATCGCATCCATTCCATCTTCATGGACATTCCTTCCATGTTGTAACTCAAGGTAAATGGGGACCTGATTGGAACGCTACATTGCAAGATTTGTACAGACAATTAAATTCTGGAGTTCTTCTACATGACAGATTGCCTGTCAAGGACAGCATATCAGTACCAGCCATGGGTTATACAGTTTTCAGAGTCTTATTTGATAATCCAGGTATGTAATCTGGAGACTTTTAGATTTTAAAGAAAATAAGTTGTACGCTTGTATTAAAAGAAAAAATTATAGGCATAACTAAAATACATTAATTATTAATAGCATATAGGTTATTAATAGATTTAAATATTGGTAAACAAATAAACTATGGAAGAAAGTATTGCTGAGATTGTTCTGTACTGAGAGTTGAAACAATATAGGAAATATCAATATTATGTATATTTTTCATTCTATAATCAATCATGCGTGCAATTAGGCGTTCATTGAGAATGTCGTTTACTACTTTCTTTGTAATATGAGTTTATTTTTTAAATTGTAGGATGATTCTCACATTGTACATGGAAGGATCACTACTGATCATCTTTGTTTAAATTTAAACTTATTGTTTATAAGCTGTAGCAGGTTACAAATTTTGCTACTATTAGGCCCTTTTATCACTCACTACCTTCCATCTCCCTGTTATTTTATCCACGATGTTAGGTATACAATAATATTGATTTATCCTAGATCTATATTGTTTATTCACTATGGATAAAAACTATTGTAAAAATACTATATATATTTAATAAAAATCCTTTTGAGCTTAGTGTCGTCAGCAAATAATAGGATTTCTAGATATTAAGTTCTGACTTTTAATATTTCCTCTGTTGTTGTGATGTTGCAAATGTGTTTCTAGTTGGTTTGTTTAAAAGACACAGGAGCCATATTCAGACTTTCGAGCAGCATAACATTGTAATGGATGTTTATTAACTATAAGAACATTTGAGATGCCCTCTAGATATGAAATACAATATTTGATCCATTTCTTGATTGTGAAGAATATTAAATCAGCTGAAATTAACCAAAAAAATTTTTTATGCTTATGTTGAACATACAATGGATGATTCAGTGGTATAAACAATAGATGTTACTCTTTAATAAATTATGTGAAAATGTAGATGATAATGAATCAAGTGAGCGATGTGTCTTTGCTGAATGAAGATTCTGTGAACACAGTTAAAGAGAAATGATGATTCACTTATTTGTTACTTTCATCCAATCTTGCTGGTTGACGGTTCCACTAAGACAACTATGTTTCCATTACAAGCAGCATATATTTATGATGAAAGGGTGTCTTTCACCACCAAAACATATGGTGTCCTGCTATGAGGAGTGTCTCAACAATGCTGGAAAGTATGTCAAAAAGTAGTGAGAAGTAGTACATCAAATAGCAATTTAAATTGTTTGGAAGTATGTTCTTGTTTTTCCTTAATAGCTCGTCGGAATTTGTTTTGAATATCTCTAGTGTATCCTCATTACAATGAAAATCCCGAAATAAATTACTTTCCCATCTCATTAACTTTCTATATTATGTAAGTGTGTGATGATAAAATTAATACACATTATACATGCATAAAATATGAACATTGTTGTTTTCTGTTAATCAAAGACTTGCTTAAATTTGTTGTGAATTTTAATTGTTTAACATTAGTGGTGGCTTCTTCATTGAACCATGCAAAAATAATATATAAAAATAATTATATTAACATTTTTTTAAAAAAATAGAAAGTAAACAACACATATTTAATATAGAGTAATTATCTGAGTACGGTACACAAAGAAGCATTGTACTCTTTGACCTGGCATTTAATCATACAGAAAGCCCATGAGGTGTATGGGAGATAAGGCTGGGAGTTCTATTTAAAAGTGTTGATTGCATATACGGTTCCTAGTGTTTGCTTCCACGGAATATCAGTAGATATGTAACACAGTTCTTATTTGTTTGTCACAATATAGAAAAATAAATTATTAGAAACAAACCAAATTTCAATTACTGTTATTTATTGTTTGCCTCTCTAAAAAGTAGAAAGGACTTTAGTATCATACTTTAATACAGTTATGTTACCTTATTTTTGAATATAAATCCAAATGATTCAGTTGGCAGTTATTTTTTACTATCTTTAATTTTAATTAAAATATTTTCTCCATTTATATAAAAAGCAACTTCTGTCTGTCTGTAAATTTATATCTAGAACACCTCTTGTTCTACAAGATAGCTCTTGTATACAAGAGTTTTCTTTCTTCTGTAGGTACAATATTTGATTAAGTTTTAGTTTTTGTTTGATTCAAATCCCAAGTTACACCAATATTTTCCTGCATGAGTGATATGGAAACCAGTATTTTCTATATATTTTACTCCTATTCTTCAAATTTTCAACAATAAATGAACTCTCATTTATATTTGAAAGTTCAGTGACATCACACAATTCAGAATTTAGGGAAGCAACTCGTGAGAATACTCTAAATAAAATAAAGCTATTAATAGCGCCAAGGTAGAGAGTATATTGATTGATGTGGAGGAGGAATATATGTATGTTGGCTATGCTTAGATTACTCGGGCCAAGTGTATTGTTCTATTTTAGAAATATAAAAAAAAGAGAACAAAACGGTTTGAAAATCACATAGGGTTACAAAATTTAATACACGAAACAGAAAAAGATAATATATACCCATGATTTAATGTACATGTAAAATGGTGAATGGTAAATGAGGAAGACCATGTAGGTTTGATGTTTTGGATAGACATTTCTTGAAATCGGGGTTCATAAGGCCAAGGGGTCACATTGATCTATAGTACCAGGGAGTAAGTATTTAAATGAATTCCATTTAACGGAATGAGAACGGAACTTATCTTAAATCTTCTCTTAAAGTATGGAATGATAAGATATATTTTAATGGATGTACCTGGGCATCAAATAAACTTATCTGTAATACACTGTCCATAGCTCAAAATTTAATAATAAAAATATGCATATGAAGCCAAACTTTCATGCAGAACAACTAGTATTTTTAATAGGGTGAAAAATTTTCCTTTTCTAAAAGGCTCGGAGAAGAATACCATAACAAAGAAAGAAATATGTTTCCTCCAATATAAAAATGTTTACAATATTGTTTTTTTTCTCCCCATCTCTTTATTAATGTGAACTCTATTGTTAATACTCTTTAAACCGACACTGTACGTTTCATTAGGTTTATACTAAACTAATATAAATTTTTTTCTTTACTTTAAAAGTATTTATGATTTTAGGTTACTGGTTGTTACATTGCCATTTCCTTTATCATGTTGAAAATGGAATGTCATCAATTATTCAAGTTGGAGAGGACAATAGTTTTCCAACAATACCACAAGGTTTTCCTAGATGTGGAAACTTTTTACCCGATATATAATTATTTTGTTTAAATACACAATACAGTTAACTACAATAGTATTACTGTAAATATTTGACAAATATGAAAATAAATACAAAAAAAAGTCTATGCTCACCAGTAAAATGTAATTTTTGAATATTTTGTTATTAATATATTCATGTCACCATTTGTAAGAAGAATAGCAAGAAACATGATGTAAAATTGCTCACTTGAACTTGGTGTGGTTTCAACAGATTGGCAACTGGTACAGTGACAGGCTCAGCGATTCAACCCGAATTCCGACCATATTGTGAGCCTGTCTCCAATATACATTAACTGGTTTTGATCTCCAATTTTAGTTCAATGTATCATCATCATCATCATCATCATCATCTCATAACGTTTCCACTTTAACACAACCTATCCCGAATCCCGACCATGATTGTGAGCCCCTGTCTCAATATACATTAACAGGATTTATAAATATAAACATTATAATTTAAAGATCTCCAATTTTAGCTCAATGTATCATCATCATCTCATAACATTTCCACTTTAACACAACCTCTTCACATAAATAATATTATGACAGTTAACATAGAAACTTTACAATTAGAAAACCAATATCTATTTAATATCAAACAAGCAATATTAGACCCAATGAATGCTGACAATATACAACTCCGAGCCTTGAGATTATATAACTTGTATGACAACGTACTCTACTACAAATAATTTACTAACGGGCAAACTCAACAACTTCTGGCTGTACCAAAATTATTAGTGGAAGACATTTTACAAGCATAACACAATTCTTTGACAGCGGGTGGACACACAGGATTATCTAAAACTCTTTCAAAAATCAAATCAAAATATTACTGGAACACGATGTCAGCAGACGTTATAAAATATATTAAATGTCAAACTATGAAAACCTTCATACAAAAACCAAATGGATTTTTACAACCAATAATACCCTACGAAAAACCATTCACGAAACTAAATTTAGACTATTTTGGGCCATTACCTAAAACAAACAAAAAAAATATATATCCTTGTAGCTACAGATAACATGACAAAATATGCTATACTAAAAACAACAGAAAAAACTGACGCATAAACTACAGCAAAATTCTTACTAAATGATGCATTACCCACATATGGTATGGCAACTAACATACAAAGGAACATATTTTTGTAGCCGAATCATTAAACAACTGTACAAAGCCTTTAGAGATAACACAACAAACTTTGACAGCCTACAGAGCAAAGTCAGGGAATCTGAAAGATACAACTCAATGTTACGGGGTTGCTATGTCAATAAAAACCAAAATGATAGGAACGAATATGTAAAACTAGTGATTTTAGCATACAATTCAGCGAAAAATGGTTCCACAAGACACTCACCATTTTATTTATTACATAGATTTAAGCTTAATCAACCCATAGACTAAGCATTACTTCCAAACATACCAGATCACGACATATTAACAGTGCTAAAAATAATGCATTAGGTAAAAAAAGACTTACCACAAATTTTCAAAAAGGAACACCAAACAAACAATGCGAATGGTATAATGAAAGACTCACGGAATTGGAATTTTGCGTAGAAGACCTAGTGTTGATAAAGGATCCCAGAAAAATGAACAAATTGGCACAAGAATACTACAGACCCTATAAAATAACAACAACAAAAACTACAAAATAGAGATGTAAAAATATGGAAGGTTAAAACCAACGATTAACACAGTGAGTGCTACACACGGGAATTCCCGCACGCCCGATCGACATGCGGAGGCTGCGCGCGGGTTTTCCCACGCTTTGTCACACACAAACATATTGCTTCAGTCTGCCCATAGCATTGAGACGGGAATCTCGACTGAGGTGTAGCAGTCAACGTGTTAATACATGTGACACGTATAAAAAATATAATAGTTTAACTACTTTAAGTTAAGCAACTTTATTTAAGTTAAAAGACACAGTATAGTAATAAGTTATAATTAATAAAGATATAGTATAGAAGTAAGGTTTCATCAGATAAAATTTCAAAAAAAAAAATTTCACTAAAACTCAAACATGTCAGAGCAAACTTAATATTAATAATGTTTCAAGTACAATTTTAATATACATGATACAAAATAAAATAACTAATTTTTACATATAATGTTTGCTCAGCTACAGGCGACTAAGAAGGTCAATAACAAAAAATGTAAACTTTAAACAAAGTTTGTTCTAGAAATTCTTTAAAGTTTTTTATACACACAATATCAACCCATGACTGGACCAACCACAGATCTCCAAGGACAATTTCTTCAATCGGCGATATTTTACACTGGTGTTGCAGCACTCCGACAAATGGTTTGATTCGTTTGCTATGCTTAGACCAACAGTATTGCTCTGTTTTAGAAACATAAAAAATAGGACAAAAATTGTTTGAAAATCAGGTAGGCTTATAAAATTTAACACATGGAACAGAAAAAGATGACATATACCCATGATATTGGTCTACGTGTAAAATGGTGAATGGTAAATAAATTCAATTAAACGGAATGAGAATGGCACTTATCGATAACTCTACTCTAAGTGTTGATTGACGTGATACAGTATATTTTAATGGAGGTATGTGGGGGTCCAATTAAAGTTTTCTATAACACACTGTCTGGAGCTCAAAAAACTAAATAATACAAATAGAGTGGAACATGGAGGTTGAATCCGAGCTAATTAAGGCAAAAAAATAGAGAAAGAACTGTTTCTTCCATTATGAAAATATTTCAATATTGTTTTTCCATCTGTTTACCAAGATAAATTTCCATAGTTAATACTCATAAACCACCACTGTTCACTTCATTAGCTTTATAAGTGCAGATAACTCAAATTATATTTTTTGTTTACTTAAAAGTGTTTATGATTTTAGGTTACTGGTTGTTGCACTGCCATTTCCTTTATCATGTTGAAAATGGAATGTCATCAATTATTCAAGTTGGAGAAGACAGAAATTTTCCGAAAATACCATATGGTTTTCCTAAGTGTGGAAACTTTTTACCTGATATATAATTATTTTAATGAATACATTGGAGTTAACTGTAATAATATTATTGTAATTATTTAATGAACATTAAAATAAATACAAGAAATGCTGCCTTTGTTAACCAATAAGATCTAATCCTCGAATATTTTATTAGTAAATATTTATATATATCATAATCATCTTTTGGCATTATCTAGCCACAACCTCTTCCATTCTAGACAATCTTTCTACATCTCCTTCTTCTTCACCAGCCTCCAGTCTACTTTCTTGACCTTATCCTTCTGAACCTAAACCTTCCATCATGTGCCTTTCGTAGGTCTTCTTCCCATTTCTATTATCTCTAGTATTCTATTAGACATTCTGATTTCATCCAATCATATTATGTGATCGAACCGTTGAAAACTTTTTCTCTTGATCATGTTTTAATGATTTTGATTAAATAGAGAATTTTAATACTCAACCAAATAGTAATGAATATTATAATTTATGGATTAGTGTTTCATGAGCCCTCAGGGGCTGACAATAGTGAGCAAGAGTGATGCAATCCTGAGTTAGCTGGTCTACACCTTTTTTTCTTTTTTCATCTAGTCTTTAGTTAGATCCCCTATCTTTCAACTTTCCTATCAGATCTTTCTTGACCCAACTCTTTTCTCTTCCGACTCTAATGCTATTAGAGTATTTGAGAGTTAAGTGTAATTATTTTATGTGCTTCCTTATTTTATAAGACGATGATGAACGAGGCGTTTTAATCCTTCAAACAATTAGGAAAAAATCACGGTGAAATAATTGAATCATATAACTTGGTTATATTAATAATGTTCAACCACATGGGGGGGGGGGGGAACACAAACACAAACAAAAAACTATCATATATAAACTAACATGCCATCCATGCCAATGTTTCTATTTAGAACTTTTCTATAAAATATTTTCAGAGCATTTAGATACCTTCCCAAGAACAAGTTGTACAGGAGATCTAATGAATTTATACAGATTTTACACCAACATGAATATTATGCACAAATGTAGAATTGTAAGTTGTAAAATCCACCTAATGTAGAATTTGAAATTTATAAAACTACCAGAGAAGAACCTTCAAGTTCATTAAATGACAATTTTTGATTTAGTTCAAATATTGACGCAATCAATATGTACAAAATAGAACAGTCAATCCAAATCATCAAAGCAAGATAAAGGCCAATGTGGTCACAACCTATCTCCTTAGTCAGTCTACAGTGCACATTGTATCTTATGTTTTAAATATTTTACTTTCAATTTTGTTGCGTTTGCATGTTGACTTTTTTTTAAAACTGTCATGACATCCATCTGGATTGAACAATAATATATTGGATGTTATGTTTATAATTGTGGATCTGATGATGGGCCAATGTGCCTGAAACAGCTAATCCCAAGAGGGTTAAAAAAAGGAATTATTTGACCTAATATTCAAGAACAATATAGATAATTGGTTTTCCATCTTCCAAATATGCCCATTTATTAATTGAATTAGCCAAAAAGTAAAAACAAACCATGGGTTTTTTAAACTATACTTTTAAAAGTGGAATATTTCAAAATCACTAATCCTTTACACCAAAATATCATCTAAATTGGTAAGGTTAGTTTGAGAAATATCCAACCCACTAAATTATTAAATATGAAGTCTTTAGTTTATTTACACCAAAGGATAACATCTCCTAGGAATTTTCTTGATGATAGTGACAAATATTTTTGGTTTTGTATATTTTTAAGTTACATCAGCGTGTGAGAAAATTTATACAATTTTTGTGATTAACCAGAAAGAAAAAGACATCATTAGAGATGTTGGAAGAGTGTTTAATTGGAATACAAATACTTAACATGTTTATCAAACATTGGCTTTCAAAAAAGTAAGTACAAGTTTTTACATGTAATAAAAATATTTAGGATATAATGAACCACATAAAATCAAGTGTTAATAGACCTTGAAGAGAGAAGTAGAAAACATATATTTACCAAAGTTGGACAAAGTTGTAATACCAAATAAAAACGCACTATTTATTTTAAATAAACCAATATATTTTTACTTTGATTTATTTTGTACAAAATACAACATTTAATATACATTAGGAATAATTAAATAAAAGGCAATTTGTATTTCCATACCGCTCATTAAAGAATATTGTGGAAGTACAAATTGCCTTTTATTTAATTATTAATAATAGAACAAGTACCTAGGTGGTATAAGTTATATATTAGGAACTTAAATAGAAACACTCAAAGCAGAATGTAAATTAGCAGTCTTAACAAAATACTGTGTTTGTGCAAAAATATTTGAAACTATTTATCTGGCTTCTCCTTTTTGTCTTCCTCTACAGCTTGAGATTGGGCAACAGGATGTTGTTGTTGTTGCTGTTGTTGTAGTGCTGGCTGGTTTGTTTGTGTGATTGGTATGGAGCGTACGCTCGAGTCTGTTAATGCCTATAAAAAAAAACAGAATAATGTAGCTTAAAAGGTATAAATCATTTCCGAGATCAAAATATTACTCAGATGGCCAACTCAAGATGTCGGAAAGATAACATTCCTGAAAAACTAAAAATGGGGTAGATTTTTAGTTGAATAAAATTTGAGGTTAAGTCTACTATTTGGCAACTTGTAAAAAAAACATGTTGAACATAATTAGTTTATTTTTATAAGATGGTCAAGTAACAAACCATCTTATATTTAAATAATAAATATAGTAAATACTAATAACAAATAATATATCAACTTTTATCAAATAAATAACTTCTTCACACCTTACAGTGATAAAAAAATTGGTGAATATCATACGACAAGGAATGTGTCATATATTAACATATATGTTGTCAGTATATTAACAATCTTATAGTTCATTCTTAACAATAAGTCAAATTTATCTGAGTAAATATTCAAAAGTTAAAGAAAAAATCACAATATTAATTAAAAGTCAAAGAAACTTTTGTTAATTCAGATTTGTTTATCTATATTTAATGAAATAAGAGAAGAAATTTTAGATTTAATTTTAAAAGAAACTTTATATAACCCTCTCCACTTAATTTGTAAAACTAAACATATTGTTGGTCAAATCAATTTAATTCCTTCCGAAAAGATATGCCAACACATGGTCAAACAAGCATAGGCTATATAAAAAGTTTGAAAGTACAAGAAGTCACAATACAATATGCTCATTAATAAGAAGCGAAAATAACAATTATTAATGGAAGTATAAAAAATTAGTTAAATTACATTTTCTTTTAAACTATAAGCCTACCAATATACACAGACCATACACACACACACACCTGCATCCACTTCTAACGTGATGTAACATTGCATTGTAGTTCTTAAAAATAATAACTTTCCAACAGATTTGTAGTATAAATACATTATTAAATCATTAAAATAAAAACTCATATAAAGTAGTCTAATATTTTTGATTACGGACATTTTAAAACTATAGATTACGTACCAACTTTGGTGCATGTAGTTGTAAAACACCATCAGAAGATAACTTGGATTCCAAAGCTTTCGCATCAATGTCCATTGGTAGTTTGTAGCGTCTTGTGAACTGGCGGGAAATGAAACCATGCTCGTCAGATCTCTCTTCATGTTTACCCTCGACAACGACATAGTCATCTACGATTTTCACATTCAGCTCTTGAGGCTTGAACTGTTGGACATCCAAATTAACCTAAAAATAAAAAACAAAGCTTATCAATTTTTAAAGTGTACAAAAATAATCAATTTTTTTTTAAATAATGTGCAATAATAAATTATTGTATTTTTGATTTTAAAACAATCCATAACAATTTGTTATAAAAAATTAATGATATTTACAATTATGGTTTGTCAAAGAAAAATAAGCGATACATATTTGTTAGACAGTACACACTGTTAGAAGGAAAAATAATGAAAGTTAAATATTCTAAATTAAAAAGAAAAATGGTGCTGAAAGAATATTAAAAAAATGTATAAACAGGTTTTGAAATAAATTCCACAATTTTTTGTAATACCCGGTAACAAAAATGTAAACTGGTAAACTACACCATCGTAGAACCTTTTCATGAAAAGAGTTTCAATTATAATGGTTAGTTCCCTTCTTCTAGAAAAAACTCTAGACAAAAGTTTATCCTTTCAGAAGTACAAAGTGTTTGGAAATTTAAAACTTTTTAAATGGAAACTACTTTGTTTTGCTTGTGTGATCAACAATAAGAATAACTATGAAAACTAAAAAATATTACAAAAACAGGGGAGTTACGGTGTAATTATTATGGTATTACTAATTACCATTACCTAATAGCTATCACTAAATGAAAGAGCCACTAATATATATTCACTACAAGAACACAAATAAAATTTAAGTAAAATTTGTGTATATTTCTGAAAATATATGGTATACAATTGGAATAAATTAGCTAACTTTGTTTTTTGAAATCATACCTTAAAGCCATCTTTGTCGTTGACCAGCTGTGACATTCCGCTGTCCCTATGCTGTGAATGCTGGTGACGATGCCATGGTCTCAAATAACCTAGACGCATTGGCAATGAGATCACATCACTCGTAGGGATATTAATGCCAAAGTGTTGATCAAATATAGTAGGACGATGTATGTCTTGGAGCATCTCATTAAAAATGTATGGATATAGATGAGACATCTGAAAAGTTTTATTAGATGAAACAATTTTATGTTATCAGATTATGTCTAATTTTAATATAGTCTTTTTTATACAGTATAAGAAAGGATAAGTAAGTATAATATACATTTTTTAAAGCCTAGCATACCATTTTCCATGGCTACCTATTATGGTAATTTATTTTTATTTTATTTAATAGCCTAATCTCATTTATAGAGATGTACAGCCAGTGTTCCATTAGGAATTAGAAAAAATTAAGGTAATATTCTACATTAAGTCTACCTTTCACTTTTGTCAGCAACTTGATCTTTGTAGGCTATACATTTGTTCATAAATAAATCAAACCTTCTTGAGTGTATGGCGGGGGTAGGGGGAATTGTTCCTTGATAGAACTTGTATTTCTTTCATGGGTGTTGGCAACTTGTCCCTTGAAGTTTCATTATAATTTACATTTTTTAATCAAGTTTATACTTTATCAGAAACTCAGTAATTGATTGAAATCAAACTTTTAGATTTTGGGCAATTTCTTTTTTTTTTCAATTATCTAACATGTAATGTTCTTTTTAGATTTGTGTTTTGGTTTTATGGTAAATAGTCCCAAATTAAAAAATCAAAAATAGTATCAAATTAATCACGATATCATTTTCATGCATATTAATTCAAACCAGAGTTTGGTATATACCAATTTTGAAAAAAAAAAAATTATTTAATAAAATTATTAAATAAAAATATTTAATAAAATCACTTCAGCCAAAAAAGGAAATTTCCCTAATTTAATATAATCTTCGATTAAATTTTTTCCTATGACTATGACTAAATGAAGAAGTATGGTTAAAATACAATTCCATTTCCGAATACAACTATGTTTTCAAATCATTAATGGAATGCAAGATGTTTTTCATGAGTAATAAAATCAATTTCAACATTTATTAATCTCAGTTGGAAATAAACTTATTGATCTGTTATGTAATGAAAAGTATAAAAACTGAACTAAATAAGTTATTCACAAGTAACTACAAGTTAGGTATACTTAAAATAATAAAAGCATAACTAGTAAGTATGGAAATAAGAAATTTTAAACCAAACATAAAATGAAATATACAACACCCTTGTCTCAATTAAAGGCATAAGGTGGAAATCATCAAAATTTGAAGAAAGTAAGGTGGAGGTGGAGGTGGAGAGAGGGAGAGGGGGGGAGAGAGAGAGAGAGAGAGAGAGAGAGAGAGAGAGAGAGAGAGAGAGAGAGAGAGAGAGCTGGAATTATGTTTTTTCCGTGAAAAAGTTAACTCAGTTAACTTCCTGTTGAAAACTTATTTTATTAAAATTAGGGTATGTAAAATATGTTTAAAAAAATCGCAAAAATCAGTGACTTTCTTTGTAAAACAATTACGGAAATTTTAACAGGTTAAAACATTGGTTTCAAACTGTTTTTTTTCAAAGCAGATACAAATTAAATATAATAATTCCTTAAACATTAAAAATATATTTTTTAAAAAATCTGTAAAATATAAACTATTTTTATTAAAATTTTTAAATGCAACTGATACAATTTCTTTAAATAAAAAGTTACAATTTAAAGAAAGAAATCAAATTATTATTTTAGATTACTATAATAATATGAACTACAATTTATTTACAGACTAAATAACTTACTGTTAGTTTCTAATACATACCTTTTTGGTGTTAGAAGTGAAGAACAAGAATTCGAATCGACTTCAAATATGGGTAAAATGCGATTTTACGATTGTACAATTATAGATCGTTTCTTCAATACACTGCACTCTTAAACTGAAGAACTTTTTAAATAGAACGGAATAGATACAGAAACGAATGATTACTAGATGCTTCTAGAAACTTCAAAACCGTTACCTTGAAATCAACAGCACATGAGCACAATGCGCATGATTCTAGAATGTTCTATCGTCCCCTCTTGCTCGTACCCCTCTCGTCTATTCATGTTTTTATCTTATCCAGAATGTTCTAGAGGATAATGAGGTTATTTTAATCTGTTATTGCAACATAATATAGCATGTATGTTATATAGAATGCATGCACTATTCTTTCTAGTTTGGAATCGGACAAAGTAAATCGTGCCTTTTGTGAAAAGATTATTAGTACACAAATGTACACTACTCGAATACAAGAAACTTTTGCATTAAGAAACTCATGTTTATTCCTACCAACATTTTGAAAAAGAAAACTATTGGACAAATAAATTCCCGCCGCCATTCTACACCTAATTATTATGTAAATAAAATGCAATTGCCTTAACTCAATGTTTATGGGTCTCTGCCATAAAAAAAAAAAAATAAATAAAAAAAAATGGTTGTTCATAAGACCACATTGTAGAAGTGTAAACTGATTATAAGTTTTACAAGGTATGAATGTGTGAGAATTTTTGTACAAACTTTTTACCATTTATTTTATTTTATGTATGGTTGGGCAAGAAAGTTCCTACTGTACCATATAGACAATAAAAGAAAAGAACATAAAAAAAAATTGTCAATTATAACCAAAATGTGTCCAGTTACAAAATTTAATCAACACGGTCAATCCGTTTGAGTTGTAAGGCACTGTATAGACAAAGCATTAAAAACAAACATATAATATAAACAAATATATAAATATATAATTGTCTGTGCTATGACTATGTGCTCCAGACACCACTAAGATTTTCTTTTGTAAAACTCTTTAACTCTAAAGCAAAACAAAGTCAAGTCTGTGATCAGCTGATTAAAATCACAGCTGTAAAATATTTTTACTTTTCATTAAAAGTTTTAAAGGTTAATGTTATAGTTATAGGTTATAATTTGAAACTGGAAGTGTGTATATAAAATGAATAAATATTTGGCTTTAGATAAGTTAACAAACTTCTTCAGAGTACTTAAAGAGAATGGAGGTCCAGTGGGTACATTTCTAAAGATTTTTCGGTAAGATTATAAATATTTGTAGCTCAAGTTTTGATAAATGCTCGGTTTAAGGGGCCAGGAATATCCTATTTTAAAAGTACATATATTATTATGTATAAAATATATTATTGGTTAATATGGAGAGAAGTTGTCCTGTCCGATCGATTTAAGTGTGAAATCTCTGCAATTTCTCTTTAAAATAAGGGTTTTTTCATCATTTCGATATTTATTAATTTTTTTATTTCATGCTAATAGTTCTGTTTTAAGAACTGTCAAAATAGATATCTATCCACACCTAGTTAAAGAACAACAGGTCAAGGAATGTCATTATATATATACACACACACACACCTTGATCTATAGTTCTTTTACTAGGTCTGGGTTTCAAAGACCTAGTCATCTGGAATCTTATATGATAGAAGTGTAGTAATATCAATGTGTAGAAGTTAATGAAGTGTGCATGCACCCCACGAGTGAATTCATTATGGTTACCCTATTGAATATGTTACAAATTTGTCAATTTCATAGATTGTTAAGTAAATAATGAATTGTTGGAGATAAAAAAAACCATGGTAAATAATAATATATGCATTGAAGCATACGTGCTGAATATTTGCTTCGGTTTTGTGAAATCGTTAAATACGTACCTTATTATGTACAATTCACATCTTAGTGATTATGGCATTTGTGCAAACACCATTTTCAATGGACAAAATAAATTATTTATGTAAGAAAATATCAAATATGCAAGTATGGATTGTATTTTGCTGTCATTAATGTAGGCCTACGTCTGTATTTACATCTCTCAATAGTCTCAACTCTCCCAATACATCGAGAATGAAGTTTCGTGTGACATGTGATTTAATATCAACATTAATGATAATCACATGATGTTTGCATCCACATTGTTTTTTCTGATGACTTCAACTATAAGCTCTATCTAAACAAACTATTATTCAACTATGAGCTTCTTAAACATGTTCAATTAAGATATATTAAATTATATTGATTTCTTTTTGGGTAATAATAAATAGGGCCAACGTAATAAAAAAACATTACTATTATTACAATAGGCTTAGGGGAGTATTATTACAATGTGTTATTTCTTTCATGATGATTAATAATCTTGTATATTCTTATCATAATTTTAATTTGGTTTACAGACAAGATGAAGTCAAATGGGGAACGTGTGTAGGTGTGGATAAATATGGGAACAAATATTTTGAAAATAACTACTATTTTTATGGTAAGTTATTAAAACAAAGTGTTATTGTAATTGTTTAGTTTATAAGATCATTTTATAATTTGGGGAAAAGGAACTTTTCTGTTATCTATTAGCTACTACATTTGTGAATCGAAAATATATTTGTTTTAGTGCATCAGTTGACTAAGAATCTTGGTATAAATAAAATTAAAACCATGATTTATTAACTTAAATTTTTGAAGTTATGTTTTTTTTAAACTGAATAATTTCAAATGTCTATTTGAATATATAATATATCCTGGCCTAACCTAACCTATTTGCTGAGTTTTTGGAAAACAAAAATGAATGTAGGTAATTTTAATGGTTGCAAGAATCACCACAAACAGGTTAGGTTATTATTATTATTCACACTATAACCTAATCTGTTTATGGAGAGGGTACATGGCAGCTAAAAAAACACAAACAATTGTAAATATATCATAATAATGATTACCAAGTTTATGTCATATTAAATCTAACCACGTAAGATATACACAAGTTATAGTCACATTTCAATACAATAACCTATATATTCAATGCACAGTCAATTATAGGAAGTTCATAAATAGAGGATAGAAATAATTATTTAAACACTTTTGGATAAGTAAAGTCAAAATTCAAATAAATAGAATTATTTGAGTAGTCATCTTTTGGTAAAGTGTAGGCAAATTTAGGTGAAGATGTAAATAGAACAGCGAGCGGTGTACATCCTTGTTAATTGTACGGCAAGCCAACCAATAGGAACTAAATAAGGTCGAGAAATAGATGATTCTGGAAGAAATTAAATATCGTTGACATTAATTCAAAACTATTCAAATTATATAATAAATAAAAACAGGGAAATAAGAGGAGGAAAAAGATATAAAATTTGCAAGGCAAAATGTTAGAACAAAGAAAAAGAGGATTTCCATTTTTGCTCTCATATCTAGTAGATCATTTTTTAATTTAGCTCTTGTAGGAAAATTAAATTTACAAATAAAAGTAAATGCAACATAATATGTAGTGAAAATTTATAATTATTAAAAGAAAGAAGATAGAATCAAGAGATTTGATAAGTATTGTATATATTAAGAATATGCTTGAACTGAAATGCTAAGTAACATTTTGTAATTAAGATTACCTAAATTCCAAACTCATTTAAGAAGAAAATTGTAATTAAACTAAATTTAATTAAACTATAATGCAAGTATGTTGAAATAATTTGACCCATAGTAATCCTGAGGAGAAAGAGATCTCAAGACAAGAGATAATTTGTCATTTTAATATTGTGTATGATTATAAATGAATAAAATATTGTAAATATAAACTTGTCTCTTGTTAATTAAAATAAATAGAGAGTAAGTTAAATATAAAATTTGGTATACAAAGTGGGTAGATACAATTATTAAAATTTATAAAAAAGCAAGTGTTTTTTTAATAATATATCTATGTATATATCAAACTTATTTAAAATATTAAATCTTTAAATTAAAAAAATTGAAACAAAATCTTATATTATCAAAATCTTAAACACATATATTATGGTATTTGCTTACAAAGATTGCTACTGGTATTTTTGGCGATTTATTTTTTAAAATTATGTTTTACATACCTACATTATTTCTTAATAATAAAATAAGTTTTCAACGCGGAGCTAATTTTTTAACCAAAAAAATCACAATTTAAAAACTACAGAATTCAACGCATTTATTGGTTACAATGTAATAACGATGCTTCATATTCATAGGAATTTGAATAGCCTATGGGTTTGACTTGCACATTACATCATTATTATGACTACGAGAAAGTTTGTCTAGTTGGTGTGAAAAGGTGGCTATATATATCATTCTTTCTTGTAATAAGAATTCTGCAGCCGCAGAATCTTGTTACTTGTGTTTATGTTTCTGCGCCTTCGCTTCTTACCGTACCCGCACACTTGCACAGCACGGTTCCTCCCTCCAGTCCAGTCCCTCCAAAGTTTTATTTTATTTTTAAGGTATAATATTTAAACCAGCAGAGTTAAATTTTCTTTTCATTCCTTATAAGAATACTTAATTAATATTAATTTCTACACAATAAACATGTAGGCTATATGTTTTGTATGAAAATACTATGTATAAAAGTTTCTTTAAAATGTATAAAATATACATTGTCCTCTTTTTTATATAAATGTCCTCTTTTTTTTAGTACTAATGCCCTCCTTGTAAAAGTTTTCCTCTGGTCACCCTGGTTGTGAGATAATACCATATTAGATAGAACAAAAACTCGAACACAAGATTTCACAAAAAATATGTTTACTTAATCAAAGGAGTTTCAACGACATATTCACCATCCTCAGTGATACATGAGCTACAATATCTAAACTATAACTGTGATACTGTAGTGTCACTGAGAATGGTGACTTTGTCGTTGAAACGCGTTTGATTAAGTAAACATAATTTTTGTGAGATCTTGTGTTCAAGTTTTTGTTCTATCTTCTATATTTTGATTTTATTTATTGTACAAATCAATTGTATATTGTTTTATTATAAAAAAATTAAAAAATTTAATGCAGTTTTGAATTTTCCCTTGGTTTGGTTTTCCTTTTTTTGAATTTCTATGTTTCACTTTTCGTATGGGACATTAGCGCTGTGACATCACAAACACGCCCACCATTAACCAGCTGTTAAGGCTTGTTCCCTAATTATTTCAAATTTGTTTTATTGAAACTTACCCTTCAAACTTGTTTTTCATTTTACTAGGCTATATCATATAAAAGATAAATGTAGGTGATTTGATTTTCATTTGTGTTCTAATAAGATTTGTGTTCATTTCTGTGTGAATTAAGATTTCGTGTGATATATATATATATATATATATATATATTAAGCTTGAGTGGTATTATGATTTATAACCTAGGCTTTCTCTAACTTTTGTGTAAGGAATTTAGATTCTGTTTCATGACTTTTATTTTTATTATTTCTTTAAAAATTCTACAGTTCACTTTTTTATTTATTAAGTTAAAATGTTTAATAGATACACCTTTAATTATTATTTTATTGTATGATTTTATTCTATTCAATATGGCCTAAGGTCTTATTTTGTTATAAGCTATATTAAGTTACTTCTGACAGATAATGGAAAAATAAAAAAAATAAAAATATTGGAAAATTCAGATGCAACATATCTTTCATTTGTACTAAAATCTTTTATTTACATATTGTTTCATTTATTATTCTCCGAAAATACTTTTTATTATAATTCCTTCATAATCAATTTTATTCTTCTTATTCTAATCTGTCCTAAACACTTTCATTCTATATCCTGTTAAGCCTCTTGTGTTATTAACATATTATTTTGTTGTGTTATTGTGTGTTCCTTTATTTATTACATTGTTTATCTATTCTATCGATATTTACATAACTTCAAATATCATACATGTTACATTGTGTGACAGAGTCCTTGGCAATCCTTCCGATTTAGGCTTCCCATGGACTATCTCCTTCACTAGGTAATTTCTTCCTTATACTACACTGGCGTGGATTTTGGATTTATAGAGGCAAGCAGCAAGCGTGTGGGGGTAGAAGGGGATTGAAAATAATCACACACAAATACTTCTCTCGTAGTACTTTTTTTAGCAAATTATTACAGGTGTAAGCAGTATAATTGGGATGGAACATTAGACCGCTGGTTCTGTGTGCTTATAGAGCATGAGTGAAGCTAGACTAATTTTTTTAGTGATTAGATTATAGTTAAGTATACACATATTTATGTGTACAAAATAATATTTTTTTGTTTTTGTTGTCAGGGCGTAACAGATGGATAGAATACACACCTAAGGTTGGTTGGGATTATGATGCCAGTCAAGTCCCTGCTGAATGGTATGGTTGGTTACATTACAAGACAGACTTGATTCCAAGTAAGGTAAGAAATAACATCTAGGCTACTTTATATTTATGTCTTCTTGTATAGGAAGCTTTTGGTTGTTTTTGGACAGTAAAAATTTCTTTACCTTAGATTTGATTTGTTACAGATCTTTGAATTTTGAGTGAAATCAAACCTGTTTTATAACTTTTTTTCTGCCCCACAAGTTATTATCATATATCCATTTCAAGAATTATTGAACAGATTTTCATAAAATTTTGATTTTTGTAAATGATCCTATTTAAGGTTTGACAAAATCAGATAATTAAGAGTAATCAATCTGTGGTAATTTTTGAAAAAAACACATTTTGGTACTTTCCCTTTATCTCAACCTCCTTTGAATTGTTTTATTAGGTCTGGTTAGGTCACTGTATATATAGTCACCTGGTCAGACCTTATTTTACATTTGAAGAAAGTCTGCTTTATTAGATCTGGTTAGCAAAAGATCGGCCGGCGGCGAGGACATGACTTTAGAAATTGATTAGTCAAGGTTTACTAAATGCAAGAACAATGCTGGTAGCGTGTTACGCCAATAATGAATCTTCGGAGGTACCTGTCTCACGGTTGAGTGCTTTCTTGTTAAAGTTCCAGACCGAAGAGCAATTACTCTGATGAAGGATATCAAGAAATATATAAAGAAAGAACCACAATCTACTCAGAGAGTTGGCGAGCTTACAAGACTAAAGAACAGGCATGTTTTCAGCATTTCAAAGTGAACCATAAATTCAATTTTGTTGACCCAACAACCAAAATTCACACTCAGACTATTGAAAGGACTATTGGGGATCCGCTAGATGGCGAAACAAAGACACCGAGGTACTGAACGTCATCATTTGGAGTCGTATTTGGCAGAGTTCATTTGGTGCAAGCACATTGCTGGAGAGAATGTTTTTGAGGCTTTTTTTAGCTGCAATTGTAGCTTTTTGGCCTTCAGAATCTCAAATACTGTAGTTTTTATTTTCTAAAATAAATGTTTTCATCATTATTTGCTAAAATAAATGTTTGCATCAATTTTTTTTATTTTTTCAAAGGGGGTCACATAAAGGGAAAGTACTCACTTTTTTGTGGAAAGTGTACATTTCATCATAAAATTTGTAATGACAAAAAAAGTTTTTTCTAGACAAAATATATAACTCGGTATCCTTTTAGTTCATGATATCCTTGAATGGCTTGAATGGCCATGACATCTCAAATGCTTTAGTTTAAAAATTAGTTTTTATCTAATATAAACTAAAAATAAATTAAGATAGAGAGGAAAATGTAAAGAACTTTATTAAAATTAATAATTTTTCCAATAAATTAGATTCTATAATAGGCGGATCTTTTTGTGTGTGTGTTTAAGGACCCTTCAAGGCCAAAGTATCATTGGATGGCTGATCACATTGAAAACAAATCTGGAACCAATGACTGCTATGTTCCTTACACTACAACTCCGCCTAAAATTGAAGCATGGAAGCCTCCAACAAAACAATAAACATATTAAGTTGGCTTTAGTTATATCTTAAAATAGATTGTGTATATGTAAAGAAATAATAAAATAATAATTCATTTTAAATATATTGGTTTTATTTACTTGTGTACCCTAGAAACTAGATGGCTATTTTTCACCAACCAAACAAAACAAATATTCCTCTTTTTCATACTTCTAATTGGGTAACACTCCTGAAGTAACACTCATGACGGGTTGTTGGGGACAGTTGTTTGAAAATGTAATCAATTAGATCACAAATAATTTAGTTACTTTTATTTTTTTGTTTCATTTAAAGTAGAATTTATATTACATAAATAAGAAAACCAGTAAGGTGACAATTTAATCACTAAAGTCAGGAGTGTTACTTAAAAGTCAAGAGTGTTACTTATTTAATAGTTGCAACTGTAAAGAAATATTCTAATAGTGAGTTTCTTATATTCTCATGTAGCAAATGTTATTATATTTATATGAAAAATGAAATTAAATTCTTTAAATTTACTAGTTACTATACAGTTATTATTCATTACTACAAATTTAAGATATTCATACCAAAAGTTCTTTTTTATACAAAATTATTATGAAACTGTCTATGATTCTTTGTTACCGCATATTATGCGCTTCTGCAGGCTGAGAGTCCCTTTGTGGTGAGTTCCCTTCATCTTGTATTGCGATCTCTTTGTAGACTCAAATAACACACCGACGATCAATTGTTCTTTTAAGTTCACAGTGTTACACAAAAAGTTCATCGCTCTATTGAAAATTATTTTCTAATAATCTCTTCCAACAAAAATTATGTCTTACCACGTCAAAAACTATCTCTAAACTTGTTAGATTATTAACATTCAATGTTCTAAAACTTCTTTTAGACAGAAACATCACTAACTAACTCAGATGTCACAGTAGGATTCTACTTTAACGTTTTCACTACATTTTGTAAAACTTCTCTAGATAAAAATTAATACGTCTGACCGCATCAGATCTCACCTCAAGACTGGAAAACTACAATGTTTTAATTTTTAAAATTTCTTTAGACAAAAATTAACACGTCTGTCTCTGTAAGATCTCTCCTTCTAACTGGCAAACCACATGTCCTGATTTTCTAGCTTCAATATAAGCGTCTTATTTTCAATATGCCAAGTCAGCTCATATTGTTCACACACCTAGTAACATGGACACTGCTCATATCATTTATGTGACAATTCGTTCTGTCTGTTATAGCAACACAATTATCACTTAAATATTTACTACACTTATAACTAACATTTTATACATCAATTTTATATTTTGGAAATCTACATTAATTTTATTACCCTTGTTTTAACATTTACCTTCAGTCATTCATTTGAATTCCGTAGTCCCCTCTCCAATTCACATACAATCTTCCGGTTCATTTTTATGTTTCAAACCTTAATATAACCATTTTTTGGTTGTCCAAGTTAAAATTACCATTTTTGGTACTACAGCCAATAGAAAGAAAACTGAAAACATAGGTGGAGAGAAAGGGAAGTGGCTAATCGTAAACAAGATAAACGAGTTTTAGATAGGCCAATAGAAAGGAAACCGGAAAAATGAGCAAAGAGATGGAGGAGTGACTAATCAGAAACAAGTTAAACGAGTTTTAGATAGGCCAATAGAAAGAAAACCGACAACATAGGTGGATAGAGGGGGAGTGACTAATCGTAAACAAGTTAAACGAGTTTTAAATAGGCCAATAGAAAGAAAACCAAAAACATTAGTGGAGAGATGGGGGAGTGACTAATCAGAAACAAGTTAAACGAGTTTAAGAAACGCCAATAGAATGAATACCGAAAACATGAGTGGAGAGATGGGGGAGTGACTAATCAGAATCAAGTTAAACGAGTTTTAGATAGGCCAATAGAAATAATTCTGAAAACTTGGTTGGAGAGAGAGGGGGAGTGAATAATCAGAAACAAGTTAGACGAGTTTTAGATAGGCCTGTACATTTTAGTCATTAGTTATGAGCAATTGAAAAAAACAAGGGTTTATTATACAGTGGTGGCTTATACCGTAGCAGCTACGTGAAGAATATATTTCTAAAATTCAATAATGATAATGTTTATAAAAGTATATAAATTTAGATGCTTGTATCATGTATATGTATGCATTGAGTGGAAGATACAACAGTCCAAAGTTTGACTCTAAAACTAAATAACAGAATTATATTTTACTTTTAATAATATAGATGATCTTAGAAATGTTGAGTACTAAGTACACAAATTTTGTAAACATATAAGTAGACTGAGACAGCTCTGTGGACTTAAATTGGAACAAATCAAGTGCGGGTTTCTATAACCAAAAGACAGGTGAAAACTACTTAATCCTGGAAAACCCTGTATCGAGTATGGATACCGAATTAATACCCATAAATTCAGTATTATCCTGCTGTCTACAAGTAGAAGAGAGAGAAATTTTGCATTCCTACAGACTCAAAGTCAGTCGTGGTTTCTTTGAGAAAGATAGAGCCCAGTGACTACTTTTTTCTGTAGACGAATTCTTGTTGTTCCACCTTGTGAAAAAAGGAAACACATTGTATTTCATTAGACTCCAAACCATTGTAGAATAGATGGTAAGTGTATGAGCTGATGGGATAGCAAATCAGGCTGCAAATTTTAGACCTGTTCTACTTTTTTAGCACAAACTGAGTAAGTGCATCCAATAGGCTATTAACTGAATACCTGAACATTGAGACAGACAGATAGTTTTTTTTTTTTGAAATTCAGCCAGTGCTCACAGACTCCACATTTTATCTGAACATACTGAGACCTACAATCATATTTCCTATAAGGGTCACGTTACTTCTGACCACTTTCTCTATCGTTTAAATTTGTGACTCACCTATTTGCTAAAGATGTTTGCAGGAGAAAGATACTATCTTGCTGAAATGTTCATCTCCAAACTCTGCAAGGAAAATATTGAAAACTATGGTTGAGCAAGAGGAAATTCTTAAATACATATTGAGAAACGAAAAAATAAAGGTAGTGGCAAAATATTATGGTCATCGTGCTATTGAAATTATTTGATAAAATACCTGTTTCAAGAAGTAAGTAATAATATAGATATTTATTTTCATTTAAGAAGAAACTATTTAATAAACAAAGCTATATAAAAATTCAAATAAAATATTTAATGCAAAATTAATAAGTATAATAAACTGGTATGATAGAATTAAATGATAGTTTATTCAAAACATTATATTTACTATATATGAGACATATTTTGACAATAATTATTTTGTAATGTTAAAAATTAAAAAATGTTAAATGTTAAGATTACTGTTAATACTTCATCTTGAATATGTGACCTATTCTGTTTCTATTGTATGTATTTAAATATCAACAAAAGAAAACATGTATTGCTCTCCAGCGAGACATTGCAACAAATAATGGTTCATGGTAAATTGAAAATAAAAAATGTTTATTTCCAATAAACTGCAGAGAGTTATGGTAATATAAAAGTATTTATTCAAGCTGTATCTCTTAGTAATGTTAAACGACAACAAAAGTAGTCTACACTTATAGAATTTTTTACAATAAGCATGTATAAAATTTGAGGTTAAATAACAACTCACTATATAAACTGATTGGTCTATTTAGTGAATTTTCATATAACTTCACATTTTAATTTTTTGTAATTTAACAATGAACGAATTTGTTTATATCTCGTATTATTTTGTAGGTGCTATAGAATGAAGATATTGTTAAAATACTGAAAAGTTGTCATTTCTAAATTAAAATTGTACAAATTATGCTTACCTCCAAATAAGGACAAATATTTTGTATAACTATAAAATGATCTCAAGGACAGATTTATGCAATAAAATATCACACCCCCCCCCCTTCCAGACCAAAAGAGTTTGTCTTATTTTATTTGACTATTTATATCAATGCATGCATTGTTAGATAAAAAAAAATCTTTGTCACAACAATCTGTTATGGTTCCAAATCTGTTAGACAGTTTTCATCAAGTGATGTGGAGTTAACATAATTAAGTCCTTTTCACCGTAATCATAATTTGGATGTTAAAAGATTTGCACTCATAGCAGCTCACTTTTACTTCATATTAATACCCCACAGGGATCAAACTTACGGAACTTCGTGCCCAAAGCAAAAACATTAGCCAACAGACCAACCATGGACTTATACTGACATTATTGTTACTATTAATTTCTTAATATTTATTAGGAACTTGATAGACAAAATACTTAAAATGTACACTTATATACTGAACACAAAAAAAGAGAAAAAATAGAACTTGTTACAGAAAACCAGAAAAGATCATGTAGCGTTATGTTTACTAATTTCTTGTCTTGCTCCTGGCCAACAATTATTACAATTAGTAAAATAAGGCATCAAATATTTGCAGTCATTGTGTTATAAAAAGAAGAAAATATAGACCAGAGTAGGAAGAGAACCAGAGAAAGCTTTAGAAAATGTGAAATAGAGGTCTAACCTAAGACTACAGAAATAAAGGTGTGGATCTAGGATTTAATTTGAAAAATTTAACTTAAAAAAAAAAAAAAAAAAAATCCATAAGAGCTTAAGAAAAAATTAATTATGAACAAATTTGATGTATTTTAATAAAATTTTAGTAAATCATACTTTTTATAAAGAATAATAACTACGTTAAGTTTAGAGTCAAAATATTTGCAATAATTTTGTACACATTTTTCATAATTAGTTGAAACCTATATTATTTATAACCACTAACCAATAGACCAAACGATCTTAAGAATTAACTGACTAACTATAAGATAATTATTACGGTATTTTACTGAAAAATTTAAAGAAATAACATTAAAATTATTATATTTTGTATTTATTGTTAATTAACTATAATTTATATTGTTTACACTGATGACCGACGGTACTTGATAGAATTCCATTTTAACAAATAAAACACAATTTTTCTTTTGTAAAATTCTATAATTTATTTGGTCTAGGCTAGACCAAATAAATTATAGAATTTTACAAAAGAAAAATTGTGTTTTATTTGTTAACTATAATTTTCTATGTAAATTTTTTATCATTTTAAATGAAACTACAGTAATACAAATTTAAATATTAAAGTGGAATACATTAGTGATATACAGTTTTATCCATAATTTTGATACAATCTTAGGTCAAACAAATGTTATTTTTAAACTAATTTAATTAATTGAAAAAAAATTTTAATTGATTGTAATTAGTTATTTATATTGCAAGGAGAGATATATCTATGAACTAGAAAATTGATAATTTCAAACTCAAAAATATTTCTATAAACAATCATTTGTTTTTCTTTTGATATTTTACTTTAATGGGAAAACTATGTACATAAAAAGTTAATATAACAATTTTTTTTTTCCCAAATAGATCACATAACTTTTAGAGATAAATAGAAAATCTTTGACTGGAGAAATATTTTAAATAATTGGTTTATATCTATAAATACTATTTGCTACAATTCTTTTGTTTACAAGTTAAGTGTAATGGAAATATAATAAGTTTACCTGTTCTATTTCTAGTTGAGTACTGTAGTAAGGGATTTGTCATAACTGTGCATTTTAGGTCAGGCATCTGGTTAGGGGTTGATGCCCTGCCATTCCATTTTATCCAAGACAGTAGTGCAGTCCTATAAATCAACAGTGATATTCCAAAATATACATCAAAGTTTTTGATTTAAATCAAACTAATAATACTTGTAAGTACTATTATATATTTTTTAAAAGTAAAATGTTGATATGTATCCATTGTATTTGAGTAATACAAACAATTGAGTCCATTGTCTTTCATTTTAATTCTAAAGTTCTTAAAAAATGTACTTTCTAAATTTTAGTAGGTACTTTCAAAATGTAGGTATACTTGTTACTTGTCTCTGGTCTTAGGGGATACCAACTACACATTATCTCTTATATTAGCTGTCTTTCACAACTTGTTATCACTGGAGAGAATATCAAAATCCTGTTCTCTTTCAGTATTTTTTTTTAAAAAGCTTGTCTCTAGCAGGATTTGTTCAGTAGTATGTGTAATAGGGTTTATTCTTCCTCTATGATGCACACCTTGCGATAAGACGTTGTTGCAAGGCCAAAACGAAATAAGTACATGTTAACTGAAGGTATGATTACTGGAAATAAAAATTAAGAGATTCTTTCATTTTTTTTTTTATTGTTTTATTCATACATTAAAGTTACTATACTTTTCTAATTTTACCTATCCATAAATTCTAAAAAACCAAATACAGTAATGTTGAATTTAAACATACCGTATTGTATCAAACTTTTGGTGTTTCTTTTTTCAGTCAAGTTGTTTTCCATTTTATCCCTTACCCTTCTCTCTGAATCTTACAAAAAAATTAACAATATTATCTTTTGGAACTAATTCAAAGAAATGTATATAATTTTCGTAATCTGAAAACAAGAATCTTTAAATGAGTAAAGTGATTTTTCCTTTTTAACTATTTTATAAAGTATTAAGCCTAGGTGGGTTGTACGAGTTATTAGGGTTAGTAGTAAACACTTTGTTTTTATTTTCTTGAAAAAAGCACATAGTAACCTTCTTGAAATATTTACTTATTTTTCTCCAAGTTCATGTAATTTATTTGTTTACAGTACACAAGTCATTTGAATTTTAAACATATGCAAGCGGTATATAGGAATTTTTATATGTGATAATATCATTAAGATCCAAATAGTTTCTCATATTGAATAACAAAAATTTGGAATTATATGTATTGTAGTTTTCAACTAGAAATCAAATAAAATATATTTATCTATTTTTATTAGTTCATTTTGGAAGATTTAATCAAATCCATATATAACATTTAAATTGAGGAGTGTGACTATCTAAAAAATGTCAGAAGAAATATGTTAGACAAAAGTTATATGGTATCAAGGTGGAATAATTAATTCTTTGTTTTCAAGGTCAACATTAAATTTTTTAATTTTATTTATATGAAACATATCCAAACTTTATTTTTTAAGATTTAATAAAATATTTGGAGATCCCCTGATTTGAATTGTAACGTGATAAAGGTTTGAAAACATTTTTAGAATATTTCTTCGTTTTGATAATTAATTTTGTACTGCTAATTTTTGTTCTAAAATTGATGTTTTTCTAGAAAAAATTCTTGAAGGTCAATGATCTCTAAATATTTCATGAAATATCTTAAAAATTAAGGTCAGATTAAAAACTGTTTCAGAAATAGTCATTTTTTAGTGTAGAATAAGAAAGTACTAAAAACAAAACAAAATTCTGTTGACTGAAATGACCTTGAAAATATGTATCACTCATAGAATTACTATCATCATTTCCCTTCCAATAACAAATAACTTTAGCCCAAAACAATTTTTCCCCCAAAGGTTGCATTTATAAGGTATTCATTATCATAATTTAAATAATACATCCTATATTTACATAGCAGTCAGAAATTTTATATGATTTTCACCAGTATTTTGAAAGAAGCTTGAAAATATATTCTTAGTTATAGAAAAAAAAAGTTAAATAGGGTGTTATTTTACAGAATTTTGCTGATTTTCTCAATTTATATATTTAAAAAAATAAATATTGTGAGATAATATTAGATAGAATAAAACTCGAACACAAGATCTCACAAAAATTATGTTTACTTAATGAAACGCATCCTCAGTGATAAATTAGCTACAATAACTAAACTATAACTCATTATATTTGTATGTATTTTACTATTTTATGTACAAGTTATTTATTATATTTTTATTATTTACTTTTATTTTCCTTAACTTTTTTACAGTGTTAGACCTGAAGAGTACAAAATGACATTTCTGAATCTACGATTACTTATCTTCTATGGTTTTTCCTTACTGCCCAATCTTAATGCCAACTGTAAGTAAATACATAATTCTGACAAATCTTGATACTGATGCAAGTAAGTAATTTTAAATTTCAAAACATAAATGTTAAAATTTTTACAAAAAATAGATAAAAATAAAAAAAATATTAAAAATTTTGAAATTTCATTAGCACGCCTCGACTCCAAATTTAATTCTGCTTCTATTAAGCTATAGAAACAATCAAAATTCAAAAACTCACTTTTTTGCCTATAAAAACTGCAAGGTGAACCTTAGCATTTTGCAAAGTTGGAAAATTGGCTGTTTTCACGAGTTAATTTCTCAGAAACTATAAGAGATATTTTCGAATTGAAAACACCACAGTAAAATTTCAACTTTCTTCTTTCCTCATGTAAATTTTGATATCATTACGATGTATAGTTATGGAGCTACAGGCGATTTAAAAAGGTATTGCAAGTGGCGAAACGGGAAATATTAAAATCTGGTATTTTTATTAACGTTTAAATTGCAATAACTCATAAACCATTTGAGATGTCAAAGTGATTTTTCAGGGTTTATTCTCCTTTCAATTCTGCATCTTTTGATACCCATATCATTGGTTTAAAACAATTTTGATCTTTTTTGAAAAACTTTTAAACTGCAATTACTCGTAAACCCTTTGAGATTTTAAAGTGTCCTTTTCAGGGTTTACTCTCCTTTCAATTCTGCATCTATCGATGTGCATATCATTGGTATTGTTAAATGTTGAAATTTTTACAAAAAAAATAGATAAAAATGAAAAAAAATATTAAAAAATTTGTAATTTCATTAGCAGTCCTCGACTCCAAATTTAATTCTGCTTGTATTAAGCTATAGAAACATTCAAAAATCAAAAACTCACTTTTTCGCCTAAAAAAACTTCAAATTGGCTGTTTTCACGAGTTAATTACTCAGAAACTATAATTATCAAATACATTTGACTATTCAATTAATATTTTTGAGTTATTGTCATCATCAGTTTTTACATTAGAGTGTCATTTACCTTAGGTATAAAACAGCAGAATGACATAGCACTCATTTTATGGTAGGAAATCATGTGGAATCACTTTAAATCTTACTATATCTGTTATAAGTTAACAACTTTTGATAAATTGATGATAAAGCGACTCCACTTGAAGTAGAAACAAATTTTATCGACTGAAACAATGCACCAGCTCATACTTCTTCAATTGCTATGTCCAAAATTGTGAAATTGAGCTACAAACTGCTCCCTCATACACCCTACTCTCCAGATTTGGCTCCTAGTGGCTTATTTCGTTTTATGAACATAAATAAATGACTCTTTTGAAACAAGTTTGCATTGAATGAGGAGGTCACTGTTGAAACAAACTTCTATTATGCAGAGTTCAAGGAGTCGTATTTTTTGGAAGCATTGTGTTGAGCTAAATAGAGATATACTAAAAAATAAATCAAATTTTGGTAAAACCAATTAAATTGAAAGTCACCGATTTATTAAACATCACTCATGTATAATGAAAAATTTTGAAGAAAACTATAATTAGAACATAGACAAATTAAAAATTTATGTTTAATCTACAAATTATAGTTTGAATATTTATAAACAAATTTTTGCCTATTAGAACAGTTTATCATTAAATTTAATAAGAAAGTAGTTTAACTATAGATGGGTGTATGATTCAGTTTTAACCTGATATTTTAAACAAAATGAAGGAAAATAAATAAATCATGGGAATCTTGGTGTGACAAATTTGTTAAAAGGTCATATTATAACGTCCGGTTCTGTACATCGTTCCTTCCTGGGAGAGTTGAAGACTGTTCCCTCCTTGGTCCTTTTCTTTTAGTATTGTAGTTCCTGGATGGTAATGAAATTACTAAAACGGAAAATGATTTCTATAGACACAAATAGAAGTGTATTTATTTAGTATTACAAGAAATGGTTATACTAATTGGTAAGTTATCACTCTACGTTAGTGTTTAGACAGCTTGGTTGAATTTTGAAAGATAGCGTAGTACAAAAACAGTTTTTTTATAAATACTGTTGTAAAATGTAAAATATAAGAAAGATTACAAATTAAACAACACTAAATTTTGCACGAAAAAGGTTTTATAACATTTTTATAGGAGGAACTATTATTGTGAAAAATATATAAATATATTTACTTAAAATTTCGGTGTAGGGCTACTTAATAAATGACCAAACCACAATTTAAAAAGAAAATTAGATAAACCAAAATATTGCATTGAAGCATTTAAGCAATTAAATTAAACAACACTAATAAACTAAGTACAAGTGTAATCAGGGTTATATTTTTACACTCCAAAGTTTTAGGGTCTGAATTTTAATTCTTCTAATTTTATGAAACAAATAGGATTGATGCACTTATAATATAACTTGCAGCCCGGCACTTATAAAATAGGGTTATATTTTTTGAAACAGAACACTGGTTTTATAAATGTATATAATATTTTTATGTGATTGAGTTTAAATTCACAAATAATATATTTGAAAACTATTTTTTTAATAAAAAAATTGTGTTTGTATCTAAAAATCGGGGCATAATTTTAAAATGGAAAATGTCAATTGTAGTATAAAAATAATCTAAAACTGAAAAAAAAAAAAAAAAAAATTTAATACAAGTTTTTTATATGTGTAAAAGTAATAAATATTTAAAAGTCAAAAACTGACAAGTCTGGTATCAAGTTAGAAGTAAAATTGACCAATAATGAATTAAAAATGTACTTTATATCATAAAAATAAAAATAAATAAATTTAATAATTAATTATTGTTATATCTCTAGCGTGTTCAAGTTCCAATGAATGTCTACCACTACTTCAACCAAATGATGTTGACAGTGGTGCTTATGATGATGTACAAAACAATGCCGAGCATATATGTACACGAGAGTGCAGAGATGGAGAGGAACCAAAAATTTGTTATTACAAATTTGTTGTGGAAATTTATTCTACAATGGGCGGGTAAGTTTTCTGTACAATATAATGGTTTTGCATGAATTTAGTCAGTACAGTGGCACTGTCAGTAGGAAGATACCAGAGACAAATGTCCATCTCTTCAAAATTACCAAAATTTTATATAACAAATTCTTCAAAACAATTAAGACTTTTTTACTACCAACCCATGATATAGATCTTTGGTTGGCTTCTACAAATCATGATTCCTGGTATGATTGTTGATTTTTGATGTTGCTTGATTGTGTGGGTGTACATTATACTTTCCAAAGCTTATCTAATTAAGAATAAGCAAAAAGTCTGTAGTTACTGTACAAAAACATACTCGTTTAAATCACTTACTACGTTTGTAGTCACACACAATGTTGAAAGTATTCCTGACCACTTTCTAGAGATTTATTAACACACCAAATTGTGTTTGCAAAGACTGTTTCCAACGTTTATTTTCTGAATGTGTTGCATGATGGAAAACTACTCATTTTATGTTATTTTTTGTTTTTATTTTGTATATGTTATTAAAAATAAACTATTCTAGTTTTATTTTACTTTTTTAAATTAAGTGACTTTTGATTTGCAATTATATTTTGTCAAAATTGTGTAGGGATTGTTTGAATACACATCGTACCAAAAAAAAAAAAAAAAAAAATAATAATAATAAATTAAAAAAAAAATGGATATTGAAAGATTGGGAAAATCTTAGGAGGCCAAATGGTTTGATTTTTAAAAAATGTTTGTGATTATGGGCACAAACATGTTGCACAAGAAAGGTGTAGACACAATACCTTAATATCCTAAAAGTAGGCTTTGAGAATTTATAGAAATTTATTAAATGATACAGAATAT
This sequence comes from Aphrophora alni, assembly GCA_963513935.1. NCBI lineage: Eukaryota > Metazoa > Arthropoda > Insecta > Hemiptera > Aphrophoridae > Aphrophora > Aphrophora alni. The sequence goes on from OY740772.1 coordinate 4,170,268, forward strand.
GGACACAGCACCATCGATAGTTGACAATATCAGAAAGGGAAAAAAAACTGCAAATACATAACATTTCAATCCATACAACATCTTCTCATGGTTAATGGCAACGTGTTGGTCTCATGGGGATTGTATGCATACCAAAATTTGAGTTTCAATTGTTAAAGTTCCCTGACAAATATAAATATTCTTTGTCTGAAGATTATGGCATCCTAAATTTCCTTTATTTGAACTCAAATTAGGCTGAAACGTGCCTAACTCACATTCTGCTTAGCTTTGTGCCAGATTTCAGTACACGCACAGTCGTATTTTGTAAATGTATAGGGCTCTGTATTAGCCATACCACAATAACCCTGCTAGGATAATTTCTTAATAGACTTCTTTGGCCTTTGAAATGGTCCAAATTACTTTCCTTCTCTGTCAGTATTATAACTTTTGAGATCTAATAAAGTCATACATAGAGTCAGTTTTCCGGACTTTCTGTATCAACTGCTGCATTATATTACATTATAGTATCTTGGTCTCTGATTATTCCATTTAGAATCATTGTTGAACATATATGTGTTTTCCACCACACTGAAACACATGTTCCATTAGAAACTCCTCAACTAATTGAGTATTAACAGTTGAAACAATAAAAATATAATGAGAGAAGATTTTTTAAATATTAACACACATACAATAAATTTAATTTCTCTGATCATTTTGTAACTATTATTTATTTATTCTTAATTGATTTTATTCAAAAAACAAATTACGTTTCCTGTTTGATACATTGAGTCCAACATATGCCCCATTCTATTTAAGATCACCAAACTAAAAAATGTACACTATTACACAGTATTATCTCAACATATGTCTTTCTTGCCTAGGTTGCTTGGTATGGCTCATACCATCAATTCTAACTAGTAGGCATCAATAATAAGCATTTGAGACTACTAGTACGTAGTATTTGCTTGAAACTGTTATTTAAAATATTTTTTTATGTTTTCTGTACTTGTAATCATCAGATGCACAGACTTTTTGATTATCAAATATAAATGGATAATGATATATTGACATAGATAATGATTGCCTCAAACATAATTATAGTTATGATGGTTTAACAAAATAACTTTCCATTCTGGCCAATTGTAATTACAAAGTGATTCTAATTTCTCGTTAATAAGAAAAGTATTTATGATATCAAGAATAATCAAGTTCAATGTATGCATATGAAACTGTTAAATTGTTCAAATAAATCAACATATTAATAAGAACAACAGATATTCAAGAATTTACTACTATTAAACTTTATTATTAAAGTTTATTCCTTGTTGTATTTCCATATGAGTAATTCAATCTAGAATAATTCTGTCTATTGTTGTATTTTAACTTGTGACTTTGTGTAAAGTACATTTGTGTTGTGTTTGTAATGTCTCTTAATGTGAAGACAACCTTCATAGAGGAATTTTCTGATGATGGAATAGAGTTCCGAAACGTGTCAAGAGTAAGTACGTAAATAATAAGTTTACAATAGACAGAATTATCTAGATTAAATTACTTATCAATTGTGACTTGGATACAAATAACAATGTATAATATTTCCATATGTACAGAGCTTGTGGGTCTTGTCCATTATCAAGACAAGATTGCTTCAACCCTCAGTGTGTCCCAGCTGATGGTGAAGAAAAGATGATCTTATCAATAAACCGCCAATTGCCTGGTCCTTCTATTCAGGTAAGCAAAACTAATAAATTAATTTGATGAAAACCATCAGTTGAAGAAAGATTATAAGTTTTATACTATGCAAAGAATTCTGTTCCATAGTTTCAGATGTTTCTTATTAAAAAAACAAGTCCTTGGTGGTTTGTGAGACATAACAGTGGAAGTTCATATTGGTAAAATTTTATAAAATCAGGATGACAAGATATTTTTATGTTGGAGGAAATTATTTTTATTTTTTACCATGTCTTCCAATAATTTTAAAAAGTAAGGTTTGTTCAGTTTATTAAATAAAAACAATTTTAATTAACCCTTTGAGTGCCACAAGAAAATTTTCATAACTGGAAAATTCGGTAACACATCTAAAATGCACAGACTCACCCAAAAATGCCACAGGTATAAATGGTTTTTTGGAGAACTTTGTTATAATTGACACAGATTAAATTGTATACAAGATATCTTAACAAATTTAGTGTCAAAATGTTCAGTGTTACCTAGGCTACAATTATATTTGTAAATAAGTTGGATTCTATATGTAAAAAAAAATTATTTATTAAAAACCAAACTTTAGATAGCCTAATTTAGAAAAAAAAAATTTACATTTTTTTTTACCTCACAAACCAAAAATATTTTATATATGGGAAGTGTGCTATTTTCTATCTATATACTGTTTTCTATAAGTGACCAAATTTTTAAATTATTTGGTTGAAAACCAAACTCAAACAAAAAACTTTTATCTCAGAACTAACCTATCCCAACCTATCCTAGGCCTATTTTGTTTACCTGATGTACTAGGTTAATCTAAGTTTAAATCAATATCACTATCACTAAACTGATTGTCACTATCACTTTCTGGTTGATATAACGGGTCTAGATCACTGTCATCCCCAAATAAATGTAACAAATCATCTTCAGAGGCTAAAGAGTCATCGTCTGAATAACCTAAAAGTAATCTGTCTACTTCGCTACCTCTTAGATTTTCTTCCGCCATTTCAAAGCAATATATTATCCAAAATACTACTTTAAACTTGTAATAACTAAAATAATAACCTTCAACAAACAAATAATAAAATAACACGAACAACAAACTTCAAAAAAAAAAACTGATGACTGTAGCGAGAAAATAATATCAACACACAATAATATCAGTACCGTACACTTCTAACCTGCAAGTGAAAATGACAACAGCTGATTTTGTGCATCAGTAATTGTTGTCATCTGTTTAGTTAGCTAAAACAAAATTTTTTCCACCACTGAATATCACTGGATATACCACAAAGTATTTTAAAACACCGAAATACTATATAGCAGATTACAAATAAATTAATTAAACTCCGAAATACGCAGTGGCGATGGATCGTCACCGTGGCATTTCTCGCACGGAAAAATGGTGACGATAGATCGTCATCGTGGCATTTCTCGCACGAAAAAATGGTGACGTTAGATCGTCACCGTGGCACCCAAAGGGTTAAATTAAACATAATACAAAGTAACTGTACATGAATTATAATCATTTTGATTTATTTTTAAATATAAAAAATATTTCTATTTCTATTTTAGGCTTAAGTATGACTAATGCAAAACAGTATGACAAACCATAACGTGGCTTATCAACTAATTATTGAGTACTTTATTGAAACACTTTAAAACAGTTCTTCTCGCCCTTCCATACACTTCCCTTATCTTTAGGCACCTCATCAAGTGGCGTACTGCTCTAGTCTTACTGTTCAGTTTTGGAGAATTACTCCACATTAGATATTTTAAAAAAGATTATAGATTAGCAATAAATATGAGTTATACAAATGTTAAAGTGATTATGTAATTATTTTTTCATTGTGGTTTCATATGCTCACGCGCTTCAATGGAGTAGTCACCACTGGTTTGGACAAAATTCAAACTTAAGTAAGATACAACACGAAAAGTGTTGACTAATATATCAATCTTAATGATTATTTAAAGTTTTATGTTTTAAGTCAAACTTTATATACCGTACATTAAATGATAATGTTTATAATATACTACTTTATTAACTACCAACTTTATTTTTTCATTGTCATTAATAAATGTGAAAACAAATAGTGGAGTAAAATTATAATTTTATTGTGCTTGGTTTGAAATATCCAACTTATGTTTTGTTCCTTTCTTGAGAGGTTAAGACAGGTAATAGTTTCATTCTATAATGCACAAAATTTAGTGCGTTAAATTATTGTTTATAATAAATTACAGTTGAAAAATAGGGGGTTTTCAATATATTTTAAAAATATATTTCAGGTTCTGATGGACGGATGTGAATGAAACTTGTAACAAATCTTGATTAGTCTTCATCTGAATTGATTAATGTATTTTCTGATTATTATTATTTTTTATAACAATAAAATTCATAAAAAATGACAATAATAACAAATTGCTGATATTCAAAAATAATGTTATACTAAATAATAATAATAATAATAAATGCATTTATTTCCTTAATCTGCTACATAAAATACAAAAATAACTAAACACGTGTCCAAGTTCAAACACTGTAATAAACTTGCCAAGACTGATGTCACCGTAACACTAAATACATAAAAACTAAATAAATATATTATAAGATTTATACATACAAGAATAGGAGAATTATACATACAAAAATAGGATAAAAAAAAAAGGGAAAAAAAAGAAATATAGTCTTACTTACATTGATCAGTCAAACAAAAAACAAAAGATCAAAAGAATGTTGGTGTATACAAGATTATCAGAACTATAAACTACAAACTACTTAACATTTTAAAACTATATGTTTTTTAAAATCAGAATGAGAAAAATTTAGGGCCTTCAAGGCATTTTGCCCATTTGAAGTAGAAACAAGACCCCAAATTTCAGATCTAAATATTGTAACCTAACCTCTAAAAATCACCATTAACACCTAAACTTTGAGGGTTCATAAAATATGCCATTTTTATAAAAATTACTCTTACTGGATTAAAATCTTAGCTCTTGCTATGGCTTAAAATATGTATAGTGTCGAGTTAGCATCTCGAGTAAATAAGAGAAGTCATATGGTAATATGATAGCTAAACCTGGTTACAAAAGCTAGAATTACAATCATTGTAGCTCAATTATGCTGATCACCATATCCCACGATAAAATTTGTTTATCAGACATGAATTCACAACAGACTGTTGCATCTAGGATTTATTTTATTTTATAAATAAATAACGAATTAAATAAATTTACTATCATATAAAGGAGATAGAAAGAGAGAGTTATGGAGTTATAGGAAATTAGAAAAAAACAAGCACTATGTTAAGTATAAAATTTCTTTAATAACTGGTTTATGTTTCATAAAATTATATAATTATCTGAACCAGACACAACCATTTTCCTTCATTTGTTGCAAAAAATTACAGTGCATATGTTATACCATGAAAATAACCTTATTTGATCTTAGGTATGTAAAGGAGATAAAATTGTCGTAGATGTTGTAAATAAAATGAAAGGGAAAAGCCTTACCATTCATTGGCATGGAATTAGGCAGATTGGAACTCAATACATGGATGGAGTACCGATGGTAACGCAGTGTCCTATAGTGGAAGGGCAAACCTTTAGATACATTTTTTTGGCCGAGACTTCTGGGACTTACTTTTACCACTCTCATTCTGGCAAGTAATAATTTTACTCTGTTTAGTTAATAAATGTATTTTTATGACCAAAGTCATATACATATTTACTGAATTCTAGGACTGAAATAATATCCATAAAAACTGTCCAACAAGAATGGTTCGTCTACATGTTTTTTTTAAAAAATCTATCTATTTTGTGGGTTTTTTTCTAGCACATTAGGGACAATGTTGTTAATGGGATTTCTAAAGATATGTCCCACCTATTTTCATTTGCAATTTCTATTTTCTTGCCTGATTCTTTGCCATAGAGTTGGTACTTTAGTTCTGACAAAGTCCATAAACAGCTGTTCACAAAACTTGCAATTGGTGATTTTTCCATTATCTTCCACACTCCACATCCACAATACAGGGTTGATTTAACATTAGTATTAAACAGGACACCCTCTCTTTAGCATCTTAAGAGTTATAAATTTATTTAAGTATTCCACATGTTTTTGTTTTTTTAAAACTTTAAAACCTGCCACCAATGCATTTATTATTGTCATTTTATTTTGAGTTGAATCCAATGTAAAATTTATGCCTAGGCTAAAAAGATATGGGCTAGATTTAGAAGATGGCAAATTTGAGTTACAAACAATTATAAATTTTAGTAATACTACAATTAATTGAGATAAATAAAATGTTTTACATTCAGATGACAAAAGTTTACCTGTATTGTGCAAAATTCAATAGAAATAACATAAAATTATTAGTTAACAGAATTATAATTTCATTATATTACTGAATACTTCAAACCAACATGTCAACTAGTAGTGTAAATAATACATCAGTTAAATTGTTTAGACTAAGCTATTCTTCCAAACTGATGTCACCAACTATTCTTCCTATATATAGCATTATATATATTTTTTATACATTTCCCAACAATACCTATATAGAATGTTTGCTGCTCTTCAAAGCTATGTCATATCTACGCTCTACCGTTCATGAAACTAAATTTAATTCATTGTCAATACTGTACTTAGAATTCAGTATTTTCCGCTATATGGACACTGATAGTATTATTTAGTTAACTTACTGAATTAAAAAAGTTACAGTAATATTCTGTAAATTTGTTGACATGTACTATTTATTCTAATAAATTAATTAATTTTTACACTATTTATTAATTAGATAATTTTAAATTTGTGGTTTATTTTATTTCACATTTTGTAAATAAAACAGAATGTGAAATAAAATGATTTAATTACTAAATAGTGTAATAATAAATTAGTTTATTAGAATAAATAGTACATGTTAGCAAATATGCAGAATATTTCTTTACTATAGAATTTTTAATTTCACCAATAACAAGTCATTGATTTACAATTTCAATAAAGAGAAGATAACATCAGCCAATTAAAAGAATACATAAAAATTGAAAGGAAAAGGACATTTGAAGATGGCAGAAAGTTACCGAAGCAAGAAAGAAACACAAGTTCAAAATATACTAATAAATATGTATTAATCCAAAAAATTAGTGCCATCAGAATTATTACAATATTAAAATAGATTTTTTTAGTTAGTATCAAGTAATTAATGTTTATAATAAAGTGACCTAACGAACTCAATGTATTATTGATTATAACACCTCTTGTGAAGTGATATGTTTTTTACATTGTGTGAATAATTTAAACCACACAATAGTCATGCAGTAAAACACTATAAGTCAAACTGTATTGCATACAAAAAAAGCCCAACTATGAGAGTTACAGTATTGTTATTATTCCTATCCACTGAGTTAATGAAATCAATCTGGTTTCAAAACAATGAAAAATGTATTACTTTGTGTTATAAGAATCAAATTGTATTTCCTTAGGTCTTCAAAAAACTGACGGACTTACTGGTAGTATAATTATTCGTGGACCAAAGGAGTCTGACCCAAATGGATTCCTTTATGATCATGATCTTCCTTCCCATCATGGTTTCTTCATGGATTGGATGCATACACCTGCTGATGATCGATGGCCTGGACTGTTACGGTCAGATGTGGGGCAAGGAGCTGATTCCTATCTCATTAATGGATATGGAATTTTTACGGTTAGATTTTATACGGATATTGATAGAGTTTGTTGGACAATAAAATAGGGGGAACATAGTTTGCAATTTTAGTAATAACTAACTGTGTCCGCTGTTTTTCCCTCACGGAATCTGGGGCAATTATAATTCAAACATGTAAAGGAATAGCTAAACATTCCTAAATAACCTTCTTGAATAGTGGGAACATTTCCATAGATAATTATTTAGAACCACTGGATTTAGCTATATCAGGAATGTGTTATTTATCTATACCGTACTATCCCAAATGTAGTCCAATATTCAAACTAAATCCACTTATAATTTTGAAACCTCTGAAGCAGTAATACACTGAAAATTCAGTGTTTTATCTGTTCTCAAACGTTTATATAACCTGTGACGGTTTATTAGTTTGAACTGTGGTGACATAAGTACGCACTGTGCCAACTGAGATATCCTGTTCTCCTGAAGCTATTTTAAAAATTCTTTCAATTTTAAATAAAGTTTAAATCACATACCAACTAAGAAATTGATAAAATGTTGTTTTTAACATATCTTTATAAACCAAGCCTGACAAGATAATGTACCTACAAAGCAAAGAAAACTACAAGACAATCAGATGAGCAGTTTTCGAGTTATAAGCTGACAAACAGATAGACAGACAGGCGGACAGAAAGGTTTTATGGATGTAGAGATGTGTGATACTTTAAATTTGTGAAATGTGAGCTATGACTTACAAGGGAAGGGAAGATTTCTTTTACGGAGGTGACATGGCGAATGAGAAAGTAGTGCAAATTTTTATCCACACTGGTACTAATTATAAACAATTATATCGAATGAAATATAGAAAAATAACAATAATAAACTGTTATACAAAGTAACAACTTTCTTGTTGATGAAATGTATGTTGTCGTTGAAACTAGAGAATATGGATTTCTCCTCTGAAATGCTAGCAAAAAATTGTAAAAATTTGGGAAATACTGCAAGGATTTAAAAATAGTTTTCAGTTCCACTTAGCTTTTAATACCTAGGCTAATCAGTTACAATCAAAATATATGTTCTCACTGAAAATTTTAAGAAAATATTTATAACGGAGGAATTACTGTGGCGATTAGAAAAAAAAATCAATCTTAAAAATAAGATTCATAATCATACAATAAATTTGTCACTGACAAAATATAATTATGTTGTTGAAAATTTTAAGAAATACGTAAAATATTTTGAACTTTTGGTCTTTGTATTTACCTTTGCAAACAAATATTGTTATAAGTTGGGAACTAATTAATCAATTGGAATCCAACAAATACTAAAACATATCCAGATAATATCATACAAACATGGAAAACATGAGATGAAATCATATCAAAAGTTTTCGATTTAAAGGCTTTTAAACAGAGTTTTTTTTTTTTTACAGAGATAATTTAGGCTCAAGATATTTTGCACTAAGTGAGTACTGTTCTTCATCATTACTTTGAACACCTTTTTAATAACTAGACCAAAATATAATAACAAAAACACATTTAAAAAATAAATTTCACATACCTGTTGTAAATAGAAGAGTAATTTTATAGATTTGAACAAAATCATATATTACACAACTCTACATATTACAATTAAACAAATAATTTTGTATTTTGATTTAATTTATGTTTCAGGATCCATCAAATGTTTTTTTGACACCATTAACTCCAATAAAAGTCTATAATGTGAAACCTAACCGCAGATATGTGTTCCGTCTGACGGCTAGCTTGTGTCTCTCTTGTCAAATGGAAGTGACCTTCGAAAGTCATTCTTTGATTGCAATCAGTACAGACGACAGAGATGCAGCTCCAGTTACGTTTGATAAAGTAGTCATGTCGGCAGGTTTGTACTCTATATACTACACTTCATAATAATTAGGATAGTTATGATAATTAAAAAAGGATACTAAACTTAAAATATTCATCACTTAGAACTATTTATCATTAAGTGAATTTTATAATAAAAATAATAATTTGATCTCATCAATGAACTTTTTTTTTTCAATTTCAAGGGTGAATAAATCTTCAAAAGACTTCCTACCGGAGTCTTCTGTATGAGACCGTTGGTGGTATGTGAGATATTTACCAAACACTAAAAATAACCAATCTTTTCTACAGGCATTGACCAACATTGGGACCGCTTAACACATTATTTTGATATAGCTTCTCTTTACCGCTAAGTTGAGCTGTGATTTGTTTAGAGTTTTACGTTTCAGTTCTTATTGTGTCATTACCAAGTCTTCTTATTTCTTAGTACATTCTCAGCAAATACTACCACTGTTCCAGGCCCAGAACCATTGTTTACACTTTATCTCAGGTGTTATAGGTCCTATGTCCATTTTCAGACCATGTCTCTCAGCCACCCTCCTGGCATATTTGAAAAAGATATGGTTGGAATCATTTTTCAAGGAAGCTTTGTACGTACATTTAGGGCTATTCATTTTCCCCCCTCTTGTGAAGGTACGATCTAAAATACCCATGTCCTATGAGGTACTTGACAAAGTGTCCGGTCATTTCAAATTCTCGGGTAGTCCAGCTTCCTAGATTTGGTCTTAGATACAGGTCCATTTGCCCTTGTATGTATTCTGTATGTACTTTTACCAGCAGCGTGTGGTGTGCTCTCTGGCCTCATGTTTTCCCAACTTAGCATATTGTGATAATTTAAAAAAGTTCTTTCTTCATGGAAAAAGTTAAAAAAAATTATATTGAACTTGAAGAGTTCCTCAATATTTTTATTTATTGTTAAAATTGAATTTAATCATTGATTTATTGATTTGCTCGACTTATGGGCGCCAGATGTGTTAACATCAATTTAGAAAAGAAAAATAATGAATCTAATTACTTATATAATCTCTGGGGTCGCAAGTTCTTTTACAGTGTACTTACAGTGATTTTGGTTTCTGAAATGAAAACCCTTGTAGCTGAAATATTAACATGGATTTATTAAAAAACAAAGAATTAGCACATATATATTCATGATACATTTCATACCATTCATATTTAAAATCTCTATGCTTTTAAATCTTTCAATATATTTTGCCTTGAAGAGGCTTAAATTCTTTCTTAAAAACTTTATATTAATAGTTGCAACTCAAAACAAAAATATTTTTTATAGTGAGCGTTTTATATTCTCACATAACAAAGATTGATTATATTAAAATGAAATTAAATATTCTAAATTTACTAATTGTTTCACAAAAATTATTCATTAAAACAATATAAAAAGGTTTATAGAAAAAGTTCTCTTTATGTAAAAATGTCTATGATTTTGTGTTACCGGATAACCGATCCTGCAGATTGAACATGCCCTCGTGCTGGAACTCGTTCATTTGTGTTGTAATCACCTTGTAGATTGGATTTGTATAATCGATGCTCAATTGTCCTTTCACGTACACAATGTTGTACAATAAATACATCACTTTATTTAAAAGATGTTGTCCAATATCTCATCAAACCCTACACGTGTCCTACCACGCTTACAAATGTCTCTAGTCTCATTAAATCATTACTATCAATGTTTTTTAAAACTTCTTTTAGACAAAAATGTTTCTCACTGACTCTAATCTCATAATCGAACTCTATATTAACAATATCCATTACATTTTAGAAAAGTTTCTCTCGATCAAAACACATTCTGATTACTTCAGAAATACACCTTACTCCACTAAGCTCTGATCTAAGACTGTCCAACTAATTCGCCACGAGGTCTTGTCCTTATAATTGGAAACCGGAGCTACGTACCTCCCGTATTTCCGCTGTTTTAATCAGTTCACATACTCCTTATATTTTCGCACAATTTATCAATTGTTTATAACAAAAAACAACACTTTTACCTAATTATATAATACTAAAATAAACACTTGCAATCAACTATGCTATACTAATACTAAACATCGTAATTCATTATGTTGTCTTGAAAATCCATCTTATTTCTATAAAAGAATTTACCGAAAGCTACATTTTATTCAAAAGCTTCTCCCACCCTTTGTATTTTTATCTCGCGCTTTTAACACCCATTACAAACTTTAAATTCTGACTCTAATTTTTCACACTATTACAATATATTAAGGTCTTCCTATCGTAGATGTTTTTTTCTCTCCTAGGCCATCAGGTCAATCGGAATGACACCTGCTACTACCAATACTGCCAGCTCCAATACTGTTCTGTAGGAGTTTGCAACACGAAGCCTTCTCTGAACCGACGCCATCAGTCTTCTGTACTTTTTGTTACTTAGAGAGTCTACCCAAATCTCGCAACTGTACTGAAGCACCACATATCTATAACAATAACATACAGAACTATCTATGCATTTTTACTGTCTTAGATAATGTAGTATGGGAAAAGTTATGTGATGGGTAAAAATATTAATGTCGAGCTTTTTGCGGATATATTAGAGGGCCTTTGATAAAAAAAAAAAAAAAAAAAAAAAGGTTTTTGGAATGATGTCAGTTTGGCATCTGTTGTCTGTTATTTGTTGCCTATTCAGTTTTATACAGTTCAAACACGTGGACAGATTTTAATCAAATTTGGTATGTTGGTACGATTTCACCTTAAGTAAGGGCATGTAGGCCAATGGATAAAAGTTGAGGGTAACCTACGGCTACTCTTACCAAACAGTCATTTCTGGTAAAATTAATGTATAAAATATCATGTCAAGAAATGGTTTACTTATAATTTGCGATTGTTATAGGAAATTTGAACTAAAAATTATTGTTGATTTTATATAAAAATGTTTTCTAAGATTCTAATAAAAAGGTTTTATTCTCCACCATTTTCTGAACAGAATGTTAAATTTTCATCCCTGTACAAAGACCAGTAGAGATTTTATAGGGATGAAAACACTTCTTGAAAAACCAAGCCTCTCAACTGTCTCAAAAGAAAATAACTGTACACTTTTCAATTTCATTTAAACCATGGAAAATTTTAACCCAAAGATCAATTTCAGTGAACCTAACTAAATAAATTTGGTATATAGAGTAAAATTTTTGAAACCCATACTAGTTTTTCTCCAATTATTTATTACAATGGATTTAATTTTTGAAAATTGAAAAACCTTCTAAGTGTTTATCAAATTATCGAAAACTTTATGGTCCAAGAAAAATATTTTTTTGGTCTTCCTTCACTACCAAACTTGGATTACTGTTAAAATTTTCAAAAAGGATATTTTGTGATAATTTGACACAACAATATTTAGACTTTTATGGGCTTAAAATTACAGTATAAAGTCCTCTAATTTGGACATGAAAAAAACGTTATGTGATGTATCAATATGAAGTTTTTATTCTCCATCATTTTTTTAACAGGACACTATATTTTTATCCATGTACAACGACAGGTACAGATTTATAACAATGTAAATACTTCATGAAAACAATACATTTTAACTGTCACAAATGAGCAGTTTTTTGGTAGTACACTTTTCCACTTAAATCATGATAAACGTTAACCTAATAGGCAAATTTCAGTGAAACAAAACAAATTCAATGAAAATTATTTCAAATATATAAGGACAAAGTTTTCAGATCCATACTAGTTTTTCTTAAATCATTAAAAGAGATTGATTTTCACATTGTAAGATTTATTTAAGTTTTGTGTTATTTCTAATCCAACTAAATCTTTCCTATCCAGAAATTTATTGTATTTATTCTTTTAATAAAGCAAAAATGCTTAACATTTCCTATCATGTTATTCACTAATTTAAACAGTATATTTTGTTATAAAATAGGGGAAAGATTTGCTGTCATAGTTTCCACAAATCAGAATGTTCAGTCTTATTGGATCACTGTTCGAGGTTTAGATGCTTGTTCAGATGCTTATCAGGTGGCTATTTTGCAGTACGAAGGTTCAGACTCAGAGATGCCATTAACCTTACCATTTCTTGAAACAGGACCTGCCTATGTAAGTGTTGAATTACCATTCAAGTATTATTTCAACTCAATTCATTATTTTAAATTTGATTGACTTAAATATTAATCAATTTTTCCCTCATATATTTCCAACTAGTAAAATATATACTTTTATAGTTTTTAAAAACAAAATAATTTTGAAGCAGGACTTGGTGAAAGAGAAAGAAAAATTGTATTACTTTTATTTAAACAAAAATAAATAAATAAATAATAACACACCCATATCTGTTTGATATATTCTACTATTTTTATATTTTTTATTATTGTCTGAAATTACTGTCTGTAAAAATAGATAATGTGTGATTTTTTGACTCTAAAAATGTATATAAAACTTTTTATTTCTTTTACAGTATTTAAACCCTAAGAATTCACCCTGTACAGATGGAACTCTATCTACTGGCATATGTGTAAGTCAAATGCGAAGCCGAGAACGAACACCCGCAAAATTACTTAGAATAAAACCTGATATACGACTACTGGCAGTTTTCTCATTTAACTTTTATTCCATTAGTACTTTGTTCGTTAAGAATGAATATAAAAACTTTTTTGGTAAGTTATATTTAGGGTAACGTGTACTCTTATTAATTTGATAGATTATGATAAAATAATACCTGACTTTTAATCAGTTTTGATTTACAAAACTAACGGAAATTTGTAATAAGTTTTTTACTGATGAAAAATTATTATATGTAATTTAAGCAATTGATTTTGTATAATCATTAAACCTACATTTTAATATTCTTATCAATAACATAATAGATTAAATTGTCATAGGAAATTACTTAATAGAATATATACGTTACGGGGGGAATGTGTTAAATCAGAGATTGTCTACAATGTCAAGGCATTATATAAATTGCCTAATGTTGGCAGGCAAAGTATGAAATCAAGCATATTTCATTCTTTGTCTAGCGATTCTATATAATGCCCTCTGAACTGAAGTGCCTGAAGGCAAAGATTGGATCTTTTAATACCGGTTTTTCATGGTTTTCAGGTTTACAACATGGATGCCTCACCTACTTCCCCCGCCTATCCACACTCCAGTGCTGCTCTCAGTACTTTGTTCTGTCACAGCACAGTAGTTGTTTGTTTATTTCCAAAGTTTCAGTTTCTCTTTAACTAAAAGGTATTATTATTTCGAAATGTCAGAAGCGAGTTCTAATGATTGGCATTGAAGCTTCAGTTTACCAGGTATGACATAATGCTCGTAGAAAATAATCCATACATCAAAACAAGGAGAGAGTGTTTTAAAATTTTATGTTAACGATTCAGATTTATTTAATGTGGTTCCAAAGCTCATTTAGCTATTGGACATGGAGGAAGAACCGGATGTTAAAAGAACTAGATTTTCAAAAATGTTACACGTCAAGATGTTGAGCTTTACACGTTTGTGTGAGCCATTTCAGAAAAAAACAAAATGGTTTAAAAAAGGAGTGGCTTACATCTGAATTCAATTCTCGTTGTCAAGTATATTTAATTGACTTTCAATCACAACCAGACAGGGATATTAAGTTCATAATGGTGATATGAATCACTAGAGCATTGTGGTGAATAGACAATGAAAGAAATTTCCCCAACACAAACACTGTAAGTTATGTTTATTCTATACCTTGTGTACATTTTAATAGCAGTGTTTTATTGTGTTTTTCCCTCTTTCATTTCATAATATGGTGTATCAAGATGGTTTGACAAAATTTGTGATCCTCAAGCCACTCAAAACTAATACCACTGAAGGAGTAGCTCATTATCTCGTTGATATTTTTAAATTGTTCGGTTCTTGGAATCAAGTAATGGAAGGGAATTTCCAAACAAAATAGATTATTTTAGGAATTTAAAATTTAAAAGATTATTGGTCTACATTAAAAATTGTTCATGGCAAACCTCATCATTCTCAAAGCCAGGGTAGTGTTGATACATGCCAATCAAGAGATTGAAAACACGATTTCAGCTTCCAAGTTCCAACATCCATGCAAGACGAAAAAACTGACGGTTCAAGTGAAGAATTGTTCAACTTATGAAAAACAGAGAAACAGAGCCATGCATTCTGGAATCAAAAACGCCCCATTAGCCCTCTTAGGTTGTAAGGCAAAGGTTGGTCTTACGATATCTTCCGAGACATTTTGGATATTATTCAGAACGAAGACGATTTGGAAATAGTTGTTAATGACATCCAAATAACAACAGAAGCACAACCAGTGCCAAATTTACCTTTTCCTCAGACCAATCATCCCACATCAGAAGTTAATGAAACAACCATTGACTTCCTGTCCACCCGTCCCCCAACAAATGAAGTAACTGTTGCCTAAAATACCCTCTAAAAATGTGTAACATTTGTTCGGAGCAAACCAATGAAGAACTGTGCAAAGTGTTTGGGTAGCACACATTTTTTATGTGGCCTTTTAGTTCAGATATGTTAATACTAATAATACTAAAGATATTGAAAATGCTGAAACAAAACTATTATATCCTTTTTGTTTTAAAACAGAAAATATTATTGAAAAGAGGAAAAGGTGAAAAGCTTGCCTTGAAAAACAAGCAAAAAAAATGAAAACTAATTCCGATCAAAAGTTTCCTCCAGTTACCATAGGTGTCACTGTTCGTGTTCCAATCCTGAAGTTGTCAAAAGAACAAAGGAAGAGGGGACTTGAGAAATATTTTGCCAATAGTCATAGATGTGACAGGACATGGTTTACATAAACTTGAGACTGCCAAAGGAGTTTTAAAACAATTATAAGCAATATTACAGTTTACTGTTTGTCAGAATAGCATGATTTGAGTTGAAGATGTTCTTAACCAAGAAAGTGGACTCTGGACTGTTGCTACAGCCCAGTCATCTGGAAGTGACCAAGGCTTTGTGAGATCCATTTGCAAGACTAAATGTCAAACCAAAAGTATGCTTGTATAAAAAATAACAGACAGTATAATTCAACGTACTATAGCTGTTTTTTCTGTTGTAACAAGTAGTAACTGTAAATAAAATGTAAGTCTTAAAAGTTACCATATATTTATTTACGTCAGTAAATATTTAGCACACACATATTCTATTTTCTCCATTTGATATTGTAAATGATTTTCTGAGCAAATCTGTTCATTTACATGACAAATACAAAGTGGAAAACATATATTTTATTAGGAATCTTGAGTCAAGGAATTCTAAGTTGCTTTCTTCTAGATGAGTTAAAATCTTCTGACGTTTTCTTTTTATCATTTTGTACAATCATAATTTTAATTCGGAGATTTTTTAGATAGATCTTCCTAAAAAATTATTTTAGTTTTTATGAAAAGTAATTTTAATGGTCAAATAACATCCCCTAAATTAATTAAACACACATTAGAATTAATTAGACATTGAAAACTTTTAATTAAAGTGTTGTAAAAATAACTCTAAATTGGTAGTTGTTTGATACTCTCATATTGTAGCGGTTTTTTATCAATGTAGTTGTTCTAATTTTCACTTTAAATTTTTTAAGTGCCAACGCCTGCTGTATTCTCTGCTGGCATGTTAAACAACAGATCATTAATGGTGGGACCAAGCCCATTGATTTCCCAGAAACAAGATGTACCAAAAGATATCTACTGTAGTAAGAAATGTACAGATGCTGAAAGCTCATGTGAATGCCTACATTTAATAAAAGTACCATTAGGATCTGTTGTTGAACTGTGTATTTTTGATGGAAGTAAGTAACATAACTTTAGAAAACTTTACAAATTTAGAGGTTAACATATAGGCAGTTTTGATATATGGCAAAATTGTTGTTATTTTTATAATTAGACACAAAGTTTAAATTGTAAATTGTTAAATTTGGTCTGTAAAATCCAACCTAATTTGTACCATTAATGTTTTAATCTCTCAGTTATTTTTGAAAATGGTCTGGGGCAGGTGAATTTTGATAGTTTTGTTAAAAATTTTGAGCTACTTTATGTATCTGAAGAATATCTGGAACAAAAACTGTTATGCAATAAGAAACATCAATAATTTATTTTTATAAAATATAATATATTTTACTAAAACAAAAAAGAAACAAAATATTAGACATCAATAATAAGGTTAATTTTAGTTTAAAATTTATAAAACGTGTCTAAGACTCATCTATAAAAATCTCTCCTATTGTTGACTTCATTGGATTGCTACTGTAAATCCTTTTGAGGAAGAACACTGCTCCTTCATATGGTCAGATATTATTTCCAACATGTAATCTGTCATGACCATATTTATTCTGGAGTATCCTGGACGATCCTGTATAAACTCATCCCATAGTGCCTCACATTGTAGGGGAAATACACTTTTGATTGCCATCGTCTTTATGAACAGATCTAGTTAAAGTATGAGACAATCCAAGGTTGCAACAGGAGCTTGTTACTTCTGTCACTGCACAACATACCAAGCGTTAAATTCCTGCCAGTTTTGTCGTACCAATCTTTAGTGAATAAAATTAATATTTTATTTCCAAAATGATGTACTATATGACTAGTTTGTAAATCAACAAAATCTGTAAATTTGCATTTGAAAGTAGTATCTATTGCTGCCATAACAGAAAAATACAAAAGTTTTATACTTCTGAATGTTTTGCTTTAAGGTTCAGTTCAATACTATTAAATAAGATATTAAATGAGATATTATTTATAAAAATGTATTATTTTACATTTCAATCAAATTTCAGAGTTTTTTTTTTCAAAAACAGACATTAAATTAATTTATAAAAGTAAGTGTAAAATATTGGTTACAAAAACATATTTTAAACAGATTTATCTGGTGATAGTTAGTAATAATTATTGTTTAAAGAAACATAAGCTCAGGAAAATTAAATGTACATAAATTATGATCTTCAGAAATCATTTGCTATTAAAATCCTAACATTATCATAAATTGGTAGTTTACCTAGTTTTTACATATTTTATATAATAATCTGACTATTTTGATCTAATTTTCAGTAAATTTTGTATGAAAATTGTGTTTTTCTATAAATAATGCCTTCAAGAGCGCACTTATAGTGAGTACGGGTGTGACAATACCGATGTTCTCTAGCTGGATCTACGTCTAGTCTTGGGTAGATCCTTCTCAAGTCCCTTTTGACCAACTCTTGTTCTCTTCTGACTTGATGGTATTAGAGTATTCGAGGGCTAGGGATCTCTTTTCATATACTTTATTTTTCCATTTGTAGGCCCACTACATGTATATGAAAAATAAAAATGAAGTTAATTTGACTTTAGGGGTTGGATCTTCAATAATTAGAGTTAAATTTTTTGTTATTATTATTGTACCAGAAAAGGTATGTTTGTGTAACAATATGTGCGGTTCTTGCTCTGGACGCAAAAGTGGACACTGGTCGAGGGATTTTTAAGTCATTGGGGTTTTTGTATTGAGTACAAATGGCGACCTTTTTCCTCATTTTTCCATTTTTCAATCCATCTTGCTTGTAGAGCTGTATTACAAAGAACATGATTGACACTTCAGAGATAGACTCCTTGATTGACTCAGGCCCAGAACAGCACCCATCCCAGATATTTTATCTGCTTTTAAATAGTCAATAAAAATTAATATTTTTAAACAATCGTGAATTATGCAATATAATTGTAATTGTTTATTATCAAATAGTTTTAAAGTATTCTAAACAGCTTAATTAATTCAAACTGAATCTTTTTAACACATTCAATGCTGTACTTAACCAAACATATGTATACCATAAGCTGAAATATATTTTTTAATAAAATCTTACCTTATAGAATTAGAATAAGGAATCTTCAGTCAGAATAGGATTTTTGGCCGTTTCCGGTGTCAAACATGGCGTCTCAATCCATGACGATCTGGAGCGTCAAGCGCCACGCCGGGGCATCCGCACTGTAACACTGAGCGTCATTCGCTGCCGGTTTCCCGCACTTTGCGTCTATGACTTTGAAGTTGTCTACACTAAATGATACTATCCTAATCCTAATATTGTTTGAAGCATTTTATATACAGCTTTATATACAGTCCCAACCAACCACCCACACTCATATCTTCTTACATCGATTCGTGGTGGATGTCGAAGCACCTGACCGGACACAAGGTGGGCAAGACAGGGCAAGCAGGGCAGAAATAAGTTGTGTCAGTTCTCTTCTTTTCCTTGTAGCAAACTCTGCATCTCTTCTTCTTTCTTTTGTTGTCATTTCCTCGTTCTTCAGTTTGGGACAAGACATGATTTGGTCTTTTTTTTGTACTGACTACTTGAGGCAAATGAACGTGAGCAGGTAGAAGGGCCTTTATTATTTGCAACCTGTAGTCGTACAATGACACCTTGTCAAGGGGGTTCACCTCATTGTACAGTGCCAATCCATTCACAACAATGATCTGTAGGATGTGGATGAACACCTTCTTGTACCAACGTAAAGTTTTACGTTCGCAAGGATAATACGACATCATCTGATCGACACGGTCAACACCCTTCATGTATGCATTGTACTTTATTATCGGCAAGGGCTTTTCTCTCGGGTGACCGTGTCGGTTATGGCTGATTGCCATTGTGTTCTCGTGTTCGGTAGACAGGTATGTGACATACCTTTTGTCCTTCCATTTTGCAAGACACACGCCTTCCGCATAAACTTGGGTCGTCTCACCCGTTTTCAGTTTTGCATTTTTTATTATTTCTGGAACAAATTTTCTGTCGATTCTAACTGTACCCGTACAATAGGTTTTGTTTGAGAGCAGTTTTGAAGCAAGACCAAAAGAATTATAAAAATTGTCCATGTACAGTGAATGGCCTTGATTCAAATAACGCTGCATAAGTTTTAAAACTACTTTTGAAGCATGTCCCTTGCCACCAATTTGATCATCATTTGATCCACTGTATATCACAGTTTGCAAGGTTAGGCCTTGGCTTTCACTCAGACAGTAAAATTTCACGCCATACTTATGGCGTTTGCCTTTTACATACTGACGGAACACTAGTCTTCCACGCCACAACATCATCGCTTCGTCAATACTCAATTCTTTTCCGGGGTAATAAACTTGGATCATTTTTGTATTGAAGTAGTCAATTACCGGTTGAATTTTGTGAAGACGATTTTGTTTATTTTCTTCGTCTCTGGTCGAAAAATGCAAGCAGCGTAAAATAAGCATAAACCTGTCTCTGCTCATATGCTTGCGGAAAAATCCGAGATCAAATAATTCATCCGATTTCCAATAATCTTGGAGTCTATTTAGTTTGATGTTTCCCTGGTGAAGCAATAATGAAAGAAAAACCTTCAGCTCGTCCACAGTAAGGTCCTTCCACTTGTGGATGCGTGATCCAGGGGTTGTAGTTGGACCGCAAAAAAATTGGAGGGCGTAATCATTTGTAAATTTAACTACATTTTCCAAAAGGACGGTGTCCAAAAGTAAAAAGAAATAGTCCACAGGCTTGTTTAGGTCAGGAACGGGCACACGCAAACCACTCGTACCTGTGAAAGGGAGGTCTCGTAGGCCTATTGTGGTGTGAGTGCGCCAATCTGGCAGGTAGGATAGGTCATAGTTGGGCCCGTCATCGTCACTCTCCGAGCTCGCACTGGAACTGTCCGATGTTGACTGTTCCCCTTCATCCGCGCTATCACTCACAAAAGATTGGTTTCGTGAAGTAGACGCCATAAAAACACTATAAACTAAGCACAAAATACAGTTCACTTAGTTCTAAACACTAAGCACAGTTCACTAACTAACAATCGCGCGAGACCGGAACGAACCAACTAAACTTTAATACACTATAGTAGCAAGAGGCTGACAGCGTAAGATCCTCCTCACTCGAGAGCTGAGCTCAGACTGAACAGGAAAGAAAACCAGTAACCTATGACGCTCCGGATCATCAAGCGCTCGCCAGGCAGGCCGCACATGACGCTCGAGAGCGTCATGCGCAATGGACGTGTTAACATTGTTTTTAATTGTAGGGGTCAATAGGAATCCACAAAAAATAAGCACCTAATCAAATTTCATATTAAAAAAAAGCAATTATTGCTAAATTGTATGTTTTTTTCAAATTCAATTTTTAACTACACAATAACTGTAAAATATATCATGCTGATATTTTATAGTATTGATAGTAGATGTTCACTTTCCTTGTTTGATTAATAAGGATTATTCACATTTTTATACTTCTGTTTTTATAATGTTTCTCAACATGTAAAAAATCAATTTCACAAGAGTTTAAGGTTTTGTTAAAAATATGAGGACTTGCTCAGAAAACATTTTTTCATAAAATGTGATTATCACAAAAAACAAAAATAAAAAATTTGCATTCAAGTATGAGCAATCGTAATCACCGGGACAAGGTCAGATTATTATTCTACTGGTCATGTCTTTTAAAAAATCAGCTTGTATTATTTTTCCTAACTTTTTTCTAAAATTACTGGATTATCCAGAAAAACTGCAAAGTGTTTTTTTATTTTATATCTTATTTTTAGGCATCCAGGATGACCTTAAAATGTCAATTTAATGGATTATATATATATTTTAAATTCTTGTGGTAGGATTCCCGGATTTCCCATTCTCTAAAGATCATTCCATACATCAAACCCTTCAATATGTCCTCCCCTGGAATTCTGGTCATTAGCTGTTCCTGCTTTGAGGTCTATGGCTCTTTAAATTTCTAAGTATTATCAAAATTTGTTTTTTATGAAAATTATATCCTATAGAATGTAAATTCATATAAATGGTCAGATATTCTCTTTAATAATAATAATGTTTTCCTATCAGGTTTGCCATCAACAGTATTGTTATCACATCCTTTTCACATCCATGGTCATTTCGGTCATGTTATGAAAGAAGGAAAACTTTTCCCACCTTTTAGTGCTTCAGTTGGAGAGTTAAATGAACAGTTGAAAAGTGGAGCCTTTCTTCATGATTATCTACCAATGAAGGATACAGTAACAGTTCCTTCCAGTGGCTATACAATTATGAGGATTTTATTTGATAATCCAGGTACAATATATTTTTAGTCCTATTATAGGCCTATGTGTTGTTAGAAATTAACCTAGTATTAAGGTTATTTAGTTAGTATTAGGTTATTTAGTTAAGCTTGAGTTATTCTAAATCCCCACAGTAAATCTCCTGTGACCGTGTATATCCTGTGGTTAAATTGTATTGAACCAAACCGGCACTGGGATTTATAGTTCTTAGTCAAAATTTAATTAAGTCTGATTAACACTTGAAGTTGTATTATAAAGTCTTCCAAGAAGATTTCTAAGCTAAACTCATTTCTGCCTTGTAGTAATTCTGTATCTCTCATGAGGTTTCTATTCTTATACAAAAAACATTTCACGAATGAGTTCCTTGTATTAGTTGTATTAACCGCACTTTCCACTTATGTTCTCAATGTCACTCACATCCTTTCCACCTGGAATTATTAATGGAAAAAAAAAATTACAAATTTAATGAAAGTAAAATTAAGGTAATTATTAATTACCTTAATTTTACTTCCATTAAATTTGTTCATTTAGTCTAAATTTTCTATAATGGTATTTATTTCGTTATGTTATCATTTTAAGAAAATTCACCATTAAAGAAAAAACAATATTAATATGAATTAATAATAAACAAATACTAAATTTACTACTTGTATATAATTTTTGTATATTGTTAATAGGTTTTTGGTTATTTCACTGCCACTTTGCATATCATTTTGATTCCGGAATGGCGCAAATTTTTTGGGTTGGGGAACTAGACGACCTTCCTCCAATACCCAAGAATTTTCCCCGCTGTGGAAACTATCTTCCACCAATCTATGATGAAGAAGAAAAAACATCTCATAAAAACCATTAAGATATTTTAATACTTTAATTATTAGTTATAGATAATTTATTTAACAAATTTTAAAATTATTTTGTCACCTCTTTATACTTTTTGGAGAGCATTAAAGAAATTTGTATTATATTGTTTGTAGGAACAAACTAAAGTTGAGATTTTCTTTATTTGAATAGCATACAATTTAGTAAGTTTTAAATTTGAAATTTCTTTGTCACCCAGTCTTTTCCGTTTGATTTAAATTGTTAAAATTATTATATTTTTTTTTTACTTTATTTTTGTTAGATATAAATAGCTTTAGCCTATTTCTATAATTATTTATTTAATTCATGTATATTATTTATATTTTGCTCTACATTTAACTAGAAACTTCAAATTTATATACCAAATAAGTAAACTACTAAATTACAGTGTTAGCACTAACATGCACAAATATTGGCATTATACTTGATGAGTAAGGTGGGATAAAATCTACAGGTGTTGTTTTTGTTTACTATCATGGTAGTTAGCCATTGGAAATTTTGACGTTTTTTATCTGGTTAACAAAACATATCCAATAGTTTATAAAACCAAGCCTACTACAAAAAGCTCATCTTTTTAAATTATCCATTACAAATAAATTAATAAAATAGTAAAACACAAATTTACAAGGATTGAAAATTTGTATTGTTTAATTACCAAAGCAAATGAAAATTAACATAGATAAAATTATAAATAGGAAAATTCAAAACTAAAATTTTGATATTATTTCACTAACACCTACAAAAGTTTGTTATTTTGATCTATTTCATACACATTATGTCATTTGACCATTGAAATATTCATGACTGTTCATCATTTAAATACATAAGAGGAAAAAATAGCTATATCATAAAAGTGAAAATTTTTATTAAAGTCTTAAAAATGCTTTTTGAGATTTGCCATTATATATAGTTTATTGGATTGTAACAATAAAATTATTGTCTTTACACATATGGATAATATATAGAGCAGAAGTCTTATTTCGGGGTAGGTTGGTGCCGGCTTTTCCCAAGTGGATATTGGGAAAAACAAGAACATGAATGTCTGGACTAAGTTGCAAATAATCAATAAACAAAACAAAATTAAAATTATTACTTAAAAGATGGAATGAAATAGATATCTGTGTAAATGAATGTATGTGATATTGTTCAAAGCTCAAATTAACTTGTTTTTGTCTTTAAATCATTTTAAAATTAGCCTCTCAGGCTGAAAGTTTATACTTGAGAATTATTTAAAATAAATTAGGTATGGATTACAATGAAATCAATTACTGGATTGGTCTCGCCACTATTGTAGAAATTCACTTCTCCTTTTTCTTTCATTTCAATACAGGTCGACTCAACAATTATAACTCTTAAATATACAGTATTGTTTACACAATCTTGAGGTATATTTATTTTCACTATATTGTTGGATCCAATGGTTATTTTGGATTTAAAAGTCCTTGAGCTTGGGAAATGTCCTTTCCCTCTAGATGCCAGCCAACCATTTTCTTGTACCAAAATCGGCGTCTCGAAAGTTTTAAATATCCCGCCTCCTATATATCATAAGTGTGTGTGTGTGTGTGTGTGTGTGTGTGTGTGTGTGTGTGTGTGTGTGAGTTGATTTGTGAGGTGAAATAATTTTTAAATAATTTTCTTTTTTGATAACAAATTGATTGATTTTACATAAGGAAATTCTATGAACACAAATAAAATAAATAATCAAATAACCTCTTAGAAAATCAAAATACTATCAACTAATTTACATGTTTTGGATTCGTACAGATCCAATGACGTCTTAACTCTATCTCAATAGAATTTCCATTGTCCAATCACGTGCTAGTTTCTTTCATGGACGTGTCTTTCTTCAGGGAAATCTGAAGACGATTATAATATTGGTAATTTTTTATGACATTACTTGAGTTTAATTTCGAATCCTACTGAATTATTTATACATCTTATAGATTTTCATAGACAACCTTTTAGATGTCAAATATTCCATTTAATATATTGATATCATTTGTTTCTTTAGTTAAGGATTTGTTTCTTTATAATCTAATTTATTCTGGAGCCTTCCGCCTAGGATTTGTTAAGTTTTAGGCCTACCTACTTGTACTTTAAAATTCAGATATAAACTTGGAATAGTCGTTTCATGTTTATCTAATAATTTTTCTGGAAAGACTTAATAGTTTAGAATAATTCTGATATGGACAACATAGGTTAAAGATATCGGGAAATAATTTTGTTTTGTTATTTTCTGGTGAAAACCAGGATTCTGCTGCACTTATAAAATATTGATTTTGGGTTTAGCATAATTGCCGCTAGATTTCGTGTACGTTAATTTTAAACTCAATGAAATTCCTTGAGATTTTATGTAAATGCATTTCAAATTATTTCATAACCTGTCAAATTTGACCAACATTGCTACCTCTAAAGGATTTACTAACAGATGTAGTTAGCTAAAATTAGTGATTAATTACTCCAATGGGCCAGATTGGTGGATATTTCATTGCCTTTGGTGTAACCATTTCCTTTGGTGAGACCATAATAATAGCTGGAACTTTTAAATTATAATTTTTAAATTGTAATTCATTAATACAATTACCACCAGGGATGCTGATAAAGTTTGCAGTATTGAAAAATAATTACTGATTTATAATTATGTGAAAGTAATCAAATATAAAAATAGTAGAGGTAGATATGTTTTTGAATTGTAGGAACATGAGAACGTACTAATTGGAAAAAGTGTCTTCCCTTCTATTGAATTACTCGTTTCACAGTTTTTATTTCCACATAAATTTCAAATTCACAAAAGGAGTTGCCACTGTACTATATACATGATTTTTGTTTTTGTTGAAAGTGTCTGCTTTTCCTTCTAATTTTGTCCTTGTATTCATTGAAATATTCCACCAACAGGTTTAAGTTTAGGTAGGGCAAAGAAATTGGTATGTGCAAAAAATCATTTTAAATATTCACCTTAATTTACATAACAGAATGTGTATCAAATTTTTTGAAAAACATTCCAGTTATGAATTTAATAATAATTTGTGAGAAATATTATAGTAGTTATTGTTAACTGTCTGGTTGCACTGTGTCAGCTGTTATAAAAAATATATAAAATCTTGTCAATATTATAAGTTATAATATGTAATTGTATATTATACTGATATCATTCACATATTTGTTGTGTGAAAACAATCATAATATATTGTGTATTTTGTAAAAAAAGTCTTAATTTAATCTTTCCATAACATTTACAAGAAATCTAACACACTGATAAAACATTTTGAAGTTTATTCAATGGACTTCTCAGTTTTTGAGATTATGTTTCTCTATTACAAGACAGCAAAATGCTTCATCATGGTGGCAACTAGACTATTATTGGGCAGCCAGCATTACTAATCTGTCAACAACTAAAAGCTTTGATTGTAAATGTGGACAATTGATCTGCTTGTTTTAATAATAGGTACTGAGTTATATATATATGATCAAATAAAAGTTTGATTTCTTGTAATGAACACACAACTAAAGTACAATAAATAAGTTTATAAACTTTTTTTTATTTTTTGTTTTAATAAATTCATTTCGTTTTACTCTTTCTTTCTATATTTATGTAAATATATGTATAAAGTTTTGTGATTGAATACAAAATTGTTGTTTAAATTTTAACAGTTTATTTTTCTTTTCACCAAGTCCAAACATTTTTTTAAACAAAAAGTCCTTTTATGTTTGACTGTTTACATGTTCTTCAGCTCTGAATTTTCAGAAATAATAAGACTGTTCCAGAATAAGGATTTTCCAAATTTGTATCCAGGGAATTTTTCGGCTTCTAATTATATAAAATATTATTAATATAATTCAAAATTTGATGGTACTTGTCAAAACACCCAAAAAATGATTTTCTCAGAAACTGATATATTTTGTTTAATCACTTTTAAGTGTCTGTGCTGTATTTTAATTCCTAAGGGTCGTTATGATTAGGAAAATTGTAATTTTCAAATGCTACCTCAGGAGTTATTGGTAAACAACAGACTAATGCCTATAGTATTGTTATCAAAGGCTTAATTTCTCAAAAAGGGTTCCACAAATTATGGTAAACTAATAAGATCAATTACTCAAACTAATGTACCAATCCCAAGCAAAATAAATTGCAGTTCTGGAGTAATTTAATATACATTCAAATTAATCATAACTGCCATTGTTTATGTCATACATAAAAAGTGGATTTAAGAAATGTAGCTTGTCCTATTTAAACATACTGTTGTGTATAGATTCATATGTACGACTGAAAAAAAATGTATGTAATTTTTTTAAACTTACGTTAGGTAAGTAAGTTATGTATGGTAAGTAATGGAGGTTGGCTGGTTTGTCCTCCTCTTGAAATGTAGCATCTTTTTTCTTCAAAGTAGGTACCTGTTTAAAGTCAGCAATCCATGACTAATAGAAAATCACACAGGAATATGATAACTAACTTTATCTTTAACATTTTTCTATAGGAAATATATTACAGTAGTTCAGGGATTGAATGTATGAGTAGAACAAAACACACACTTTAAAAAGGAACACTTACTAACTACACAACTAAACAGTCACAAATAGATAAAACATGCAGAATATCGCTTAGAAATCGCAATGTTATTATTATGAAAATTTACTGTGAAGTGACTCCAAATTGAAACCCGCCTCTATATGGGGCTAAGTTTTGACCAGATTCCAAGAATTCTCAAAGGGTTAAGAATGAGCAAGAAACTTCTCGAATGTTAAGTTCCAAAAAATCATTTGGACATTTGATTCCAGGAAGGGCAATTTACAAGAA
Organism: Aphrophora alni; assembly: GCA_963513935.1. Lineage (NCBI taxonomy): Eukaryota > Metazoa > Arthropoda > Insecta > Hemiptera > Aphrophoridae > Aphrophora > Aphrophora alni. The sequence continues at coordinate 4,198,115 of OY740772.1, forward strand.
GCATGTGACAAAGTGTGTGTGACAAGGCAAGCAGGGGCGTAACTGTGTTGTCTGATACAAGTGGCACGAAATTCAACTTGCCAATTTCTATTAAGAATGTTTATAGTTTTTTGATTTTTATCCTACTTTATAAGTTTCTTATTTTTTATTTTCATTCAATTTTTATATATTGTATTTTCCTGAAGTGGTTGCAAGCCCTCCAGCACATATACGGAACAACTGTTGTACTTCATTCAGTACTGACAGGTATCCCAGTTACATTTCCTGGTTTATAATTAAGAGTTTCAATTATTCTCAAAGGTATAGACAATGCTTTGTTTCACAATGATATATAAAGAAGGCATATCAAGTATCACTTCTATGACTGTTATGGGACAGGCGCATATAGCGCCACTAACAACTAATACCAAGGCATACCGTCCATTTTATGTCGTGAAGTCTGATCTGATTTCTGCCAACATATAAAGGCAGCATAAGTGACTATGGGGTTCATAAGAGCAGTTTTATCATAGAGTTGATGACAGGTCCACATGGCCTAGCTCAGTCCTGCTAAGTGTTTTAAAGGAGTTTCCAATCGTGGTTAGGTCCCAGTTTTAATTATCATATGAACCTATTCTCTGTGCGGGGAATGTCAACCCTGGTTAATGGTAAGGGCCAGACGTTGGCACCACTTAAGTTCCGGAATGGGAGTTTTGGAAAACGTGCTAGGACTAACCGTTAAATATATTTGGACGTTAATTACTCTTAAGTCTCAACCCAACTAAACACCATGTTCACAGCCAGCTTATAATGAGATATTATTTAATTACTACACTAACTAATTAATTATTATAACTTACTTATCGTTTAGAACTTATGGTTATGGACAGGCGTGATGGGAGAATTACGTTAACCCTTTAGGTCATTATAATTCCTCTTTATACGGATGACCTACTAATGACTACGTAACACCCGGGGGTCGATCAGATCCCGCAATTACGGTTTAGGTAGCCATTTAGATTTATCACCCAAAAGTTAAATTAATTTAGCGCTACTCACGTCCGCTGACCTTGGCGCACTGTGAACGACTGTCGGCTTGTCTTGGCCACATGTGCGCATGCATCAGATATCTTATACCGTGATCTTAATACGGCGGTGATCCCTGAATACCCGTGGAATTACCACATCTGAAAGGTGATTTCTATATAGGGTAGTAAGGAAGAAACAATTTAGAAAAGGTAAAACATTTACACTTGAGATAAGTGATATGTTCCCAATTTGGTATTTGTTATATCCAGATAAGTCACTTTGTTATAAGTGGTTTATATTAGAATGACTGAAAATAAATTGGTCACTAAATTATAATGAGTGACAAGCATTAACACTTTAATGGACTATTAACAAACAGATCTCTGAAATAATACTACTGACTCAAGAAGGAAATCAAAATAGTTTGGCCTTATATCAGAGAGAACAGACAAAAGTAGTAAATTAATTACTTATTGAACTGCTAGTTTCTAACAACATTTGCCAAACCTTAGACCTCTTAGCTAATTATTGGCTTGCCAAGTCTAATCGCAATGCAGTTTGTTCTTAACGACAACTACCCGTTACCAAGTCTTTGAAGATTTTCCAAAGTTAAACCTGAAACTCTCTGGTTCGAGACTTTGATGTATAAGTGACCTATATAATCAATTATACGAAAGTGGAAATAGATTGGCACAAGTACATCAATTAGGATGTGAGCATGTCCTGCTGATTGAGCATTATTGTATATCAATCAGATAGCCTAGTATTTACTGTGGAAAACAACAGCGTGTACATAGAATAAAACATGGTAAGTTAATATAAATGTATCATTAAAAATTATGTTAAATATATTATGATAGAGATGTACTTGAATTAACTTAAACACTTTTTCTCTTTACTCTCGAAGTGAGGCATGCATTTTTAGTCTGGTGGCTCACACTTTTGATGTTTTGTTAAAGCAATGTAAAAAAATCAATGAACAATCCTGGACTTAATAAACCTTATCATGTTTTACATTATTTTGTTCACAAAAGTCTGGCGTAAAATGCTAATGAACAAGAACAACTTAACTCTTCGTGGACTAAATATTTTTAGTCTAAAAGAGTGAATAAATTTAGGTTTGGGAAATTTTGTTTTTGCTTGAATGTATGTAAAATATCAAGATATCATTGTTGCTGAAAATTTTGAGACAAGGTGTAAAATATGTCAAAATTTTGGGTTTTCGTATTACTTGTGCAGACAAATAGTGTTATAACTTGTGGATTAAGAAGTCAATTTTAATCAGACTAAACACAGACTAAAACCTGGCCAGGTAACAATCCTATTTCTGAAAGAAAACTGTACAGAAATTGGATTAACAGTTCTTGAGTTATAAACTGACAAACGGATAAAGAGATGTTGAGTTTTATCAATACCGACTTATTCGGAATATTATAAGTAATCCGTTATTGTAAATACAGTGACTATTATAACTATATTTATTTTTGTTTAGCCTTAGAAATACATTAATTTTATAAAAAAATAACCTTTTCAGTCAATTTTAGTCTTCTTTAAATGATAATGTATATAACATGGCTAAATGTTTCACTGTTACAGGTAGCATCTTCAAGGCAGCTAATTAAAGTCCACTTATAGAAAATATTCACACAATATAAAAAATTTTCAATTACATATTTAATACAATAATTGTAAATGTCGCACGGTATTTAAATGTTTAAATGAATTTTGTTTGTCTCAGAGGTTTAAGAGCATTTTGTTTGTTTGACATAACTGGAAGACTGCTAAGTACTACACTACAATAGTCTTACAGTTAATGTCATACAAATTTAATTCAATTTATTAATCTTCTTTGAAAATACATAGATTGTATGAGACATGTCATCCAACTTAATACACTAATCCTAACTTAAATCAATAAGAATTTTAGAATTATCCTCAAAAAATTTGAATATCATAAATTACGCCAATCAATACAACACACAAAATATATTATCAACAACTAACAAAAGTAAAAACAACTCCAGGAATCTCAAAAATACACTTAATTGGTAAATACATTTGAAAATTCAATAATAACAACCTTAATTTATTCATTATATCAGAACTTCTATTCATTAATTTATTTCTTATTATGGTTTTAAGGTTATTTGACAACAAGGGACTGTCAAATCATTAATCAGACATTTGCCAAAATTTTTAAATAGTTTTCCATAAAATACTGACACGTAGTGTTAGACTGGATAAAAGATTTTTGCTCTAAAAGCTGAACACTACATTCTCCTACACTAATAGTTGTGTCTTCTGCATACTGGACCAGGTTGTCACACACAAAAAGATGAACATAGATCATTTATATACAAAATAAACATCACAGGCTCAAGAACCAATCCCTGTGGGACTCTGTAGTATATTTGTACTGTATTAAATAGCCTAAAATACATTGGACAGATATGTGTTTATCCACAACAAAAGTGTAACTCTCACTCCAAGGTCCTCCAACTTATTCCGCAATAATTTCAAATTTACAAAAGACTTGAAGAGGTTCAGAAAAATACTTAGAATATTATCATGATTATTAAGACCCTCCACTATGAAGTCAATCAAACTGACAATAACATCAGTTGTAGACGGTTCCTTTAAAAAACCAAACTGATTTTTGTGTGATTATTTGAAATTTTTTAAGGTAACTCATCAGCATCTTCAAAAAAAATTTTCCCAAAAACTTTACTGAAGATTGGTAGTATAGAAATAGGTCTGTAATTATTATTGGTATGTCTTTCCTCTTTTTTATAAAGTGGAACAACTTTAGCATTTTTTAAACTTATTAGGAAATATTCCTTCAGAAAAATATGAATTAATTAAAATATTAAGAGGTTCTACACGTTCTAGGTGAAGTTTAGAGGTTGGATGATGCTAGGTGGAAGCACCATCCTAGTTAAAGCACTTTTTTGATTTCAGTTGTCTTAAAGCCTCAACAATCTCCCCATCAGACACAGAAAAAAGCACCATGGACTCCAGCATTCGTCAGTTCCTATTTTATCTGAATTACCCTTGCTACGATTAAACTTTACACAGCTAATACATATTAAACTTGTTGCAATTTTTATAGAGTTAGAACATAATTTCCCATCTATTTCCAATTTTATTGGAAAGGTGTTTAATTTATCCTTCACTTTCATGGTGTTTCTATTGTTCCAAGTAGTTTTTGGTCACATTTATTGTCGACAAAATTCTTTTATTGATTTCATGTGATTTTTCTGTTTTGGGTGTGGTGTTAAAACAAATGTAATGTCATAACAGCTGTTTTGGTACATCTTACCATCATCAGATGACGAATACAGATACATTTAGTGAACATTAATAATAATATTCATTGTTAACAACAAATTAACATAATTAACAAATATAATGTGTACTTATAGTACATGTTAAAGTCAGTAATCAAAAAAAGTTTTAAGGGTTATGACCATGCTACACTTACAACTCTTAAAACATTTAACAATATTAATCCTAACCACATTATTTTCTTTTAGATATAGTTACATAATTGGTATAAAAAGTCTAGAAATATATAAATTCTGTTTCACAATTAATTATTTTCAGAATTAAAAGTAAGTTTAGTCTTATATTACATGACACTCTTAAGAAATTAAAAAAAAAAGTTCAGTCCTAAATGACTAGTTCAAGATAGTTGAAGAAACCTATAACCCTGTGAAATGTACCTTTTGCATAATGAGATTTGCATGCGTGTGTGTGTGTGTGTGTGTGTGAGTATATGTGTGTGTTTGTGTATGTGGGATTAGTGTATAAGCAAATTAAATAGAAATGTCTTTATACTGATTTAATTAAAAACTTAATATGCTTTTGTAGATATTTTAATAATAATCATTTTGTTCTGTGTTACAGGAAGATTTAACCAAGGATCAACTCCAACGTAAGTTTCCAGTTTATAAAATTGTGCTACTTAAAATTTTAACAAAAAACTTTCTGAAATGTAGAAATTTTATTTGAGTCCTTAATTGCTACATTATAACAAAATTGATGAACATGGTTATAGTCAATTTTGAGTTTTTAGTTTTATGAAGTTCTCACCAAAATGAAAAAAAGTCTCAAGATGTAGCTAAAATATGCTCACATACCATATTTCATTAATATTGGTTCACTTGTTTCAGCTGTAAAATACTACATGACTGATGACCGATGGAATAATTCCCCAAAACCACTTATCAAAATCAGAGGATATCAAAATAACTATCCACTAAAAATTCAACATTCATTTTTAGATCAATGACATAACTTTCTCTTTAATGCCTTTATGTAAAGAAATAACAACTAGTTGGTGTTTAACTGTATATACCCATTTTATATTATGTGTTTATTTATTTTATGTATATGTGTTTAACTCATATTATTTATACACATTCACTTACATTTTTATTAACATATTTTATAACAGTTTCATACTGATCAACAGGTGGAACTTATTGATAAGTAATAACTTTCATATGTTTTGTCCATAGTTTCTATTACATATTTTCAGCAATCATGTAGTTTCATAGATAATTTTGTGTTAAATTTATCATTTATTCAAAATTATGTAAATATAATATCCATAATAATATACTGTAATTTATAAATTCGAATTTTTGTTTATAGTTTAACAGTTTAAGTATATTCCCGTTTTTGGTTAACTCCACAGATTAAACACTTTTGAGTAAATGATCAATAATTTTTATTTTCCCAAAATAAAATAACTGTGTTACAATATTTTAACAACATTTATACTAAAATATATATCATAATTTTGTAATTCACTCAAATAAATGTCAAACACTCGCAAGTTCTGAGATAAACAAATTAATCCATATACAAGGGGTCTGCAATATCAATGTTTTAAAAATAAATCAATTGGTAATAAAATAAATATATGATTTTTTTCTTCATATGATCCATTTGTGCTAATGTCACAACTGCAGTTTTAAATGCAAGTATGTATCTGTCTCCAGGAGTAGTGTGTGCAAGAAATGTTATCCTCAGTATAGAAGTTGTTATATTAAACAAATTTTAAATATGAAAACTACGAATATCTTAGTTAGGCTCAAATATTACATACCAGAATTGAAATAGACTCTAGTTGCGTCACCTCCTCTCCAGAGTTCCCACTATTTTCATTAATTATGTGAGTAAATAAATGGTTTATCTACCCTTTACTTACTCCATTAATTTTATTGGTTATTTTTTTAAATTAACAGTTTGTTTAAATTACACCATAAAAAACGGTCACAAAAGCAAAATAGTAATTCATAGTTTTTTATATAAATATATTCATAATAATTAATAAAAATTAATATAACTTTCAGACAAATTTAAACTTCTATATTGTCACTCTTCTATTTTAAAAAAATAGGCTTTTGCGTGTCATAATGGAAATTACAAGAAAATATATTTTAATATGGATGTGGAATTTTATAACTTTAGTTTAGCAAGCGGTTGCTACATTTCAGGGGAACTAAAAATGAATATTTTCATTACTGTTGAGACCGATGGTTCTTGGTGGAATTCCATGTTTAAAGATAATAAAACACAATTTTTTATTTTGTACTATCCACTTTTTATTAGTCTAGCCGACCAATGGTTTCGCCTGCTAAGGCATTGATGAGGCTGTATTACAGACTGAAGAAAAGAAAACCTTAAAACTAGAGGGTGGGAGTTAGGATACAAAGAATGGAAGGTTGGGGAAATACCCGACCTGGGCAATGACCAAAGGAACAATACAATATTGGGAAAACCAGTTGATTGTTCTAACAATGAATATATCTCAAATCTTAAAAGTTTAAGTCAGTGACATTGGTAATATTTGAAAGAAAAATGTATTACCTCACATAAAGGCAATTTGTTTAGTTCATGGTGAGACATTTAGCTTGTAATTTAAATTTTGATGGGCTATGTATTAAAACATAAATATATTTTTAAACATATTTTACTTACCAAGAAAAAATATAATTGTAAATATAAAAACATTATGCATTGTATAATTAATTGGAAAGGAAATGGGTACACATTTATTTTTATGCTGTTTATCTAGTTCCAAGTGTCACTGTTTCCTTCACACTTAATGCTCTATTTATATCTAAACTCATCTGCCAAGCCGTCACCTTTTTCATTGCTAATTTTATGCTTTAACATCAGATATTTAGTCTAGTTTATATCCTTTATTATATTCATTTTGGTACTCTTCCTAAAAAAACAACAAAAGGACATTTATTTATTTTAAAAGAATATCAATAACTGAGGTAAAATTTATTGGTCATTTTGTGTGAAAAACAAATAATTTAAAAATTCTTTAAAAGTACATCTATAGTTTTGACTTAATAAAATTATTCACTGTTTGTAAAAACATTGAATGTGATCAATTATAATTTGATGTTTCTAAAACATGAAATTCAGTATTCTAATTACAAACAAATAATAATTAATTGTATTTGTATCATGTTATTTAACAATATTCAATTTGTTTCTGAAAATAACTTCTTTTAAAGTACAGTTTTCAGCTAATTCAAGATTCTAAATTTATTCTGAACGTATGATTTCAAAATTTTATTCAGGGGTTTTATTCAAATCACCTTTTTTTCTGACATGAAAAAGTGGGGCAGGGTCACAACAATTTGAAAATAACAAAGAGTTGAAGGATAGTGTCAATGCTAAACTCACATGAGGTGGAGTTCTACGACGAGGGTATTAAAAACTTGTTCAACGATATGACAAGTGGCTAATGTAGCAGGAAATTTTGTGGAAAATAGTTAGAGTTGGAACTTTAATTTCTGTATAATAAAAATCCTCTTAATTGTGTTGGTGGTTTTCTTATAACAATTTGAAACTTAGGTCCTACTTTCTGAATAGCCATCGTGTATATATTTCGTATCAGTTAGATTTAAAGGCACATATTTCTTAAGTCTTATATATCTACCTGATAAGTTTGTTTTTTTTCTATACGTTTCTAAGATTGAAACTGATCTAACTATAAATTGCACACTAACATTTTATTTAATATTCTCTTTCAGGTTTCTCAATAGAAGACATCAAATAGTTCAATGGTTTCACTTTAAAAAAAATCTCTCTTGATATATCTCATCACATTTACTATAAACATGTTATAAACAAAGCATTAACCATAAATATTAGTTTCAATACACAACATTAGAACTTTTGTCTACTGTTGTTTCAATTTAAATTTAATTTCTTTACCTTGGGTTTGGTTATTAATAACTCTATAAATTATTTTTTCAGGAAATTCTTTACAATTGTTGCAGCTACAACACAGTTTCAGCAATATTAGTCAGCTTTTTCACATGTACTTTTATTTACATAAAAATATGTTTTATGTTTGATATGTTATGTACTATCTTTGATGAAACCGACTGTGATTAGCAAAACAGTAACAATACAATTAAAAATATTTGCTAATAAAATAAGATATTTGTAGTATAGAAAGTTAACAAATTGTAAAGCTAACGTTAAGCAGAGATTATTAATTTTAGATGAATGTAGTAACATAATGATATATTTTCAGTATTGAAGAACGCTTTTTACGCTTTTGACAAAGATAGAAAAGGATGTATACCTACAGATATGGTGGGCACAATCTTAGAATTGTTAGGACATCCACAGTCTGAAGAAGATCTTGAAGAAATTATTGAAGAAGTTGATGCTGATGGTATGAATTAACTGTTTTTATTAACAGAGAAGGTTATGGAAGATGGTTATATTTTGTTTAATTTAAAACCAAAGTAAATGTAAATGAAAAGACTAGACCCTTAATCAAACATAAGGTCCTTAATATGGCATTCCTTATTTGTGTATTTAAGTCCAATACAAACATTTCAAGATAAAATCTGAGTAATAATTGAAGTATAAATTGTTAAAAATAAACAAAATAATCTTTGCTCAGAACATTATAGCTCTTGATGTGAGTTTTAAGCAAACTTCCGAATTGAAGAAAAAAATAGTTGTGTGGTAGTTAAACTAAGAATTTATCCAATTAGCATGAACAAATGTGATTTTTGTATATCTTTGATAGCCGCTGGTATTAACTAATAGTTAGTGTTTTTTAATTTTTCATATTCATTAATAAGATTTAAAATTTGTGAATTCAATGTCCAAAATTTAAATTTTTGTTATAACTTCATAATTTTATTGGCAATAGTTGGGGAAGATAGTTTGGTGCAAAATCATGATTGGAGCACTTTGACAAACATTTTTTAGATGAATTATATTATTATCAAACAGGGAATGCGGCTGAACGAAGGGTCGCCTCACTCTAATGCATGTGCCATCACACACAGGCGTGCACAGTATTAGGACTGGCCTGTAACTGCCGTGGGCCATCTGCATGAGTTACTGACTGTACTTCACTTGAACAAACTTTCATTTATTTAAATTGATATTTTAAAATTAAATCTGTAATGTATTTTTATTCTACACTTCAGTACAAGAAAAATGAGACCAAACTATGTATAATTTACTTGAATAGAGTCCAAAAATAACAATGTTTGCTACAAAATAAATGACAGTATGATGACTAAAAGTGTACTAACAAACTATCATCTAATCTTTATCGAAAAATATGTACTTTTCGATTTTAATGAAACAAAGGAGCACAATATAATATTAATAGTATAAAACATAATTTTTACTTTTTATTTACATTGTGATAAATATGTATTAAAATGGTACTATTGGCATTTACACAATTACTTTTTCGTAAATTTAACATTTGCTCATATCTGTACCTCAAACCAGACGAACGTAAGTCCAAATATTACAAATTTTCAGGTTATTACAACATTGTATGTAGAATTTGATTCTACATAAGTCATAATAATGTAAGTCCGTTGAAAAATCGCCTTTTGTATTTACTTAAGGTTTATAAGAATGTAAGTTCTAACCTATGATCGAGCCAGACAAACGCAAGTCCACTTTGGAAAACGTTATTATGGCTCTGAAGCTTTAACAATACAATTCACACGCAAGTACACAGCTGGACTTAAACTAGACTGACTGGTGTTCATGAGTAAGACATACTCTTCAGTCCTTTGAACAAATTATTTTTGATATGCATTTCAATTTTGTTTTTACGGAACCGAGTCACAATTAAATAATATAGATAAGAATTACCTTAGTAGGTCCGTCTTGTGACTTCAATTTATATCTGGTTTTGCTATGACATGTTTCAAAGTTCAAGACTTCATCATCAGATACATGTAGATTAATTAATTCATTCACACGATGAATGCGTCACACATCAAATGTTAAAACACAAAACACAAACACAAACACAATTAAAATAAATATTCCCGTTCGGCAACGGTGCGCATTATCCTATGTCTGGTGGAACACTGTCGTTGCTAGGAATAAACCCTCTGATAGTTATCTCTATTGAGTCTAGATAAATGCTTGAGAGCTGTGTCGTATAGATAGTGTGAGTTGAAAGATAACTGGTCGTTTAAAATTTCATCTGGTTTATTTTTGAACGCTTTATATATCTCAAACTCTTCTTGAGCGTTCATTAATCTTCCCTTTGTACACACTTGCAATGCCTCCACACTGGAATGGAAATTATCTGGGATGTGTTTGTTTTCGAACAAATGGCTAGCAAAATTAGAGCTTGTAATATTGCTTTTATTAGTTGGAAGGTGCTCTTTGTATCGACAAAAGAACGTTCTCCCTGTTTGGCCAATGTAGAATTTGTTACAATCAGGGCAGGTTATTTTATAAACACCAGATTTATTTTCTAAAGGAATCTTATTTCTGCGTTTAAGAAATGAGGAGATATTGTTGCTTGTGCGGAAGGCGAGGGTGATGTTAAGTTTTTTAAAAATATTGCGTAAAACATTGGGTAGAAGGTTGGTGTACTCAGATGGAATAAATTTGTTGGTTTTGGTTAAGCCTGTTTCTAAATTGTTTCTATTTTTCTGTGTCTTATTATACCTCTCAATCATTTTATCAATTAAAGAACTTTTATAGCCATTGCTTACAGCTATGTGTTTTATTATGTTTACTTCGTCATGATAATCAATTGTATTCAAAGGGACTGTGTTAAGTCTATGTATAAAGCAATTAAAAGCCGCCATTTTTTGGGAATACGGATGGTACGATTTGGCGTTGATGGTGACATCAGTTGTAGTAGGCTTTCGATAGATTTTATAGTCAAGCTTGTCATGACCCTTTCTTATGGTTAGATCTAAGAAATTCAAATCGTACCATCCGTATTCCCAAAAAATGGCGGCTTTTAATTGCTTTATACATAGACTTAACACAGTCCCTTTGAATACAATTGATTATCATGACGAAGTAAACATAATAAAACACATAGCTGTAAGCAATGGCTATAAAAGTTCTTTAATTGATAAAATGATTGAGAGGTATAATAAGACACAGAAAAATAGAAACAATTTAGAAACAGGCTTAACCAAAACCAACAAATTTATTCCATCTGAGTACACCAACCTTCTACCCAATGTTTTACGCAATATTTTTAAAAAACTTAACATCACCCTCGCCTTCCGCACAAGCAACAATATCTCCTCATTTCTTAAACGCAGAAATAAGATTCCTTTAGAAAATAAATCTGGTGTTTATAAAATAACCTGCCCTGATTGTAACAAATTCTACATTGGCCAAACAGGGAGAACGTTCTTTTGTCGATACAAAGAGCACCTTCCAACTAATAAAAGCAATATTACAAGCTCTAATTTTGCTAGCCATTTGTTCGAAAACAAACACATCCCAGATAATTTCCATTCCAGTGTGGAGGCATTGCAAGTGTGTACAAAGGGAAGATTAATGAACGCTCAAGAAGAGTTTGAGATATATAAAGCGTTCAAAAATAAACCAGATGAAATTTTAAACGACCAGTTATCTTTCAACTCACACTATCTATACGACACAGCTCTCAAGCATTTATCTAGACTCAATAGAGATAACTATCAGAGGGTTTATTCCTAGCAACGACAGTGTTCCACCAGACATAGGATAATGCGCACCGTTGCCGAACGGGAATATTTATTTTAATTGTGTTTGTGTTTGTGTTTTGTGTTTTAACATTTGATGTGTGACGCATTCATCGTGTGAATGAATTAATTAATCTACATGTATCTGATGATGAAGTCTTGAACTTTGAAACATGTCATAGCAAAACCAGATATAAATTGAAGTCACAAGACGGACCTACTAAGGTAATTCTTATCTATATTATTAAATTATTTTTGCATGCGCGACTGTGAGTGTGTGTGTGCATGCAATGACTATCATTTGATTGTATCTTGGAGGCTATACCTGACACAGGAACCTGTATAAGGTCCCTGTCAGTATGAGTATCATATTGTAACAGGTAATAAATACCTGTCTTGTCCCAATCAACCTCTGGTCATCAATGTGTTCATAAATGCTTATTTTTCTATTTAGGTTCAGGGGAACTAGAGTTTGAAGAGTTTTGTACTCTAGCTTCAAGATTTTTACAAGAAGATGAAGAGGAAGATGATGAAGCAGTGCAGAAAGAACTGAGAGAAGCATTTAGACTTTATGATAAAGAAGGTAAATTTACTGAATATTTAGAATATTTTAGAATAAATTATATACTTTAAAAATATACAATGCTTAGGAAGGAAAGAAAACCATATTCTAATTACATTGAATTTTCAGGAATTAGCTTTTGAATCCCTTAATTTGTTTCATTTGCCTGTATGTAGTTAATTCTGTATTTTTGACCCAGAAATGATTTAATTAAAGAAACAATATTAAAGTTTGGAATACTGAATGCGAGTTTCATCAGATCTCTTGGAGTAAAGTAGTTGAAACCTGAAGATTAGAACAAATGGACAGAGTATCTAAAGATGTCTAATTTTTAATTTGGAAGGTAACGATAGAATATATTTGTAATAAGAATATTTTACAATACTTTCATCTGTCTTGTGACTTTGTTCTTTTTAATTTTGTATGTTTTGGAAACTAAATTCCATCACCAGATATATCGGTTCTCAGATGTTATTAATAAATTAACATAAAACACAAAATTTAACCCACAGAATATCAAGATAAATTAAGGAATGACTGAGTTCTGGGTTGAGTAAACACTATTTTCTTCAGACTTTCCTCACTATCTTAAATCTTCATATCAGTGTCTTACAATGAGTTTGTTTGAAAGATTAGCTAATTGATTAGTAAACAATTTGTATTGGATTGTATTTTAAATGTTTATATATTTCAAATTCTTTGATGTCATCTACCCTTATTGCATTTATGTAATCGTTAAAATTGTTACAAAGTTTGTATATGTTTGATTATTATCTATTAGAAGGTGCTCAATTAAATTTTGTAGTTAAGCTGTTTGTTATTTGAGGGTAGATGTTCTTTAAACCTTTTTTGAAGGGTTTTTTGTTTGGACTATGTTAAAACAATTACAATTAATTATCACATGTTATTTTATATATCCCATATTTGATTCAATATGGTAGCCATGCACTTTTAAGATGGAGTACACTATGGATTTTGTTCCCGGTTCAGTAGACACAAGGGTTTTTATCTTTGTTTTTTTGGTTCTTTTATTTTTCTTTAGAATATTTTAATATGTGTTCATCATGACACTTTTATAATTTTTTTGCTTTGGTTACAAGGTTAATTGTGTTATATTCTTTTGAATACATTTATATTTAGTGATTAAAACATTAATGGAATATTATTACTGAGAACAGTTTGAATGTCTATAATTTCTCCTATCTAGCAGTAAATATAAATATAAATAGTACAGTCAAGATTTAAATTGAGACAAATACATGTGATTTTTATATCCCGAATTGTAGGTATGTCTTTTTAATGTTAACTATAAAATTAACAAAGATTTTTCACTTTTGTTGGTTGTAATTTGTTGGGGTAACCTAGAGGAATGAGTTTTGGTGATTAGGCCATTACCCCCTTTCATCGACATGCACCTGTTCCAGTCAGTCTGCGCCATGATTCTCATGTAAAATCAGAGGGCCGTGTTATGGGATATTTACTTTGCAGTAAAATTTTTAAATCGTGTGTTGAATTGTTCAGAGAAAAATTTCCTATTCTATCCAAGGAAATCAACAGTGCAACGTTTTGTGAGACAGGATGTATTAATGATTGGCCTAGAAACCACTTGCTCACTTCAGTGAGCATGGTGGAGTGAGCATGGACAGAGCATGTTTCAACAGACTCTTCTTCGTTCTACCGGTAAATCAAGTTTACAGACAGAAACTGTAAACAATTAAAAAACTGAAGGACAAAATAGAATAAGATATAGAAAAATAGAAAATCATCATCTTAAAATGCTACAATGGGTCATGGAGAATTATCTTCAAGAGTTGCACTAACTTATAAGGTGACGTGGTGAACACCTACAAAATGTTTTTTCCCTTTAACTAAAGTATGAGCAATAATAGATAGTAACTATTATTATTTTGTATGATGATTTTTATTTCCATGTTATATTCCAGTCTTTGAAAATCACCACCTGATTCTGTTACCAAATCCAGTATGTTTAGGAAATTTCAATCTTCACTATTATATTTATTCTAGCTTTATCATATCATGTCATCAGTGCTATTATTATAATACCAATTTAAGAAACGTGAACAAACTTGTAAAAAGAGTGTATAGTGAAGGGGACCACAAGAGCACAAAATATTCCTTCCATCAGTCTTGATCAATGTTTGTATACATGAAATAAATTGTAATTTTTATCAGACTAGATATTATGTAATTAATAATTTGGAGACTTTGAGTCAGTAGTGGTTTTTCTAATGTTTAGGCAATGGTTACATAACAACACAGGTGTTGAGAGAAATTCTGAAGGAACTAGATGAAAAAATTACAAAAGACGATTTGGATAATATGATTGAAGAGATAGATCAAGATGGTTCTGGAACAGTTGATTTTGATGGTAAATTTAACTTTTTATTATTGCATTAAAAATAGTATGGTTAATACTGTTTGGAATGTTTTTGAAAATGTCAGTACAAATGTTCTTAAAATTTCCTTTCGCTTAGGAATGAGAAATCTTGGAATCATCTTTGAGCACACTTTTTCATGTAAAATCTGTTAATCAGTTTATTTATGAATATTATTAGCCAATCCAGCAACTTCTTGAATACGTAGGTGATGATTTTTTAAAAACAAAACCACTAACTTTTGAACATTAGCGTCCATTTAGGAAGCGCGAGAACAACCATGGAGTAGATTGTCTCCATCACTTCCCTTCCTTTTAAACTAATAAAAAACCTGAATACATGATAGACACTAATTATCACAAACTTCCTTCAATAAATTGTATGTTTCAGTATCCAATTTTCCAAGAGAAATTTTACAGTATTATATGTTAACACTTAACATTATTTCAACACAGTTTAAATCCGTCATTTACTTCAAACAAAGGAAACTGCTGTATTGTTGGTGACATGTGTTTTGGAAATGACACATTATAATGGCGGAAAGAACACAGGTCAATGCCCACCTTGCTCACTGTTGCCAAGGTCAGAGGAAATAAAATTAGTCTGGTTATTTTATACTCACAATTCAATTTGTAGTTTGTATGTTAGTTTATTACAATTATCAATATTCTTAATTCTATTGTGATCTCCTTCATAGACACTCAAGACTATTCAATATATGAAGAGCCTTTGGCACCATTTTTGACCCACTGTGCGCTTGTGTGTGTGTGTGTGTGTGTGTGTGTGTGTGTGTGTGTGTGTGTGTGTGTGTGTGTGCGTGTGTGTAGTGTGTAGTGTGTGATTTTTACCTACTTATATATAAGTCACTTACCCCCCCCATATTGTTTGTACATTTATGATTGTTTTTTAACAAATACCACCCCTATAAATCTAAAAACACCAACTATTTTAGTGTTTGGAAATATTAGGGGATTACTCCAAGGTGTAGGAGTCAACTTCAGAAATCTTAATGAGAAGGTGGTTATGTGACATATTGTTTAACACTGTGTTTTTTTTTTTTTTTTTTAAACAGTGGTGGAATCAAAACCACCATCGTTTATTGTTTTCAAGATATCAGTAGATTTAGGTAAAGTTAGGTTAGGTTAGGTATCAAAACCACCATCGTTTATTGATTTCAAGATATCAGTAGATTTAGGTTAGGTTAGGTTAGGATATCTCTAAAACAGTAAAACCTTTTTCAGTTTTGATTTCATCACTTTATTTAGAAAAAAGTACATTGTTACACAATATATCGTATGACCGCCTTCTCATTACAACTTTTAAGTTGACTCCTAAAGCTTAAACCTATTGATATCTCAAAACGATAAAACCTTTTTCAGTTTTGATTCTACTACTGTTATTAAAAAAAAAAAAAAAGAATAAACAAGGTGTTTTCATTACAACTTTCAAGTTGACTCCTAAATTTTAACCTACTGTTATCTTGAAAGTGGTAAAACTTTTTTCAGTTTTGATTAAATCACTGTTTAAAAAAAAGATGATGTTAAACAAAATAATATGTCACACAACCACCTTTGCATTAAGATTTTTGAACTCGACTCCTACATCTTGGACCTAAAGGGATACCCAAAAAATGCCCAAACACTAAAAAAATCAGTGTTTTTAGTATAACAAACACACAGAACACAATTCTCATAAAAAAACGCCTAAGTATCAGACGCCTTTCAACGACAAGGTCCTCCTCTTCAATGATACACCAGCTACACTATCAAACCGCAAACCAGTTGTTTTTTATGAGAATTGTGTTCTGTGTGTTTGTTATACTGTATAGTTTTTCTCATAAGTCAAGCTCAACATTTAATACAGTGTTTTTAGATTTATAATGGATAGTATTAGTTAAAAAAGATGTGATATAAAAAGTGAAAAAAAATAGAGGGGGGGGGACACTTTGAAACCACTCTGAAAATGTACACAATCACCTTAAAATTTAAACTCTTAAATGAATCTAAGACAATTTTAACAATCAATTTAACAATGTTTATCAGACTTATTGTTGATTGAAAAATAAATTAACAAGTGTATGTAAATGAAATGAAATTAAATGATATTAAATTAAGCTTCAAAAATTATATTTTTAAGTGAATGGAGAATTCACACAGAATTGGAAATAAATCTAATCAGTAAAAATTGTATATTTGATATAAGTTGAGACTAGTATCCCTATACTATCAGAAGCACACATATTTCACCCAGTATACATACACAAGACTATTTAAGACTGGGTGAAATATGTCCTATACCTAACTAAACTATTGGGCAATGAGTCACATTGCTTGAGGAAAAGTCCCATTTTGCTTAGTGATTACCAAAGAAATTTCATTTCATTTTTATTTTATAAATTCTGCAAATTCAAATTTTTAAATAAAAAACAAATTAATAACTCAAAAATTAATTTAATTATAAAGCTCCGTATTATAAAATTTTCCGTTCTGTTTTTTATATATTTCCGTTCTGTAATTATATTTTATTACACAACCTTTAATATAACTTTTTAAATTTTATTTCTAGATTTAAAAATTCAAATAATTTCATTGTCCTGATTTGTTTGTATTAGTTGCTTTAGATATGAATGTTTAAGATTAAATTTTAAAGTACTTGTTAGTTCCAAACACATACCTGATTTTGAAATTTCGGACTCTCACATTTTTGATTCAACCTCACTGATAATTTGTCTTTTGGTCCTGAATTTGTCTTAAAACTGATATTTTAGATTTCAAACATTATTTTTAAATTATTTATGGATAATTATTTCTATTTATTGATAAAACTATTTATTATTTTGTAAACTTTTATTTCTGTTGTAACATTTTGTCTCTCACAAAAATTAAAGATACTAAAATAATTTAAGAGAAATACAATTTGTCAATTATTTTTATATATTACTGTATTGCGTTATTATTAAAAAAAATCATCCATGCCACTATTATCTTCTTGAAATCATGTATTTTTAACTGTTGTCTTGGCAATTATTCTAGGAGGAAATAGTTAGAATCCCTGTAGTGTACATGCATAGCCTATATCTGTACCTACACTCTGCCAAATAAAGGGTTAGTGAACTAACTATTTAAAATTGATGTCACATTTTCATCAAACACTTTGCTAAAAAATATGTATCCTTGTTACATTCACATGTGTTTAACAAATTATATTGTTTACCATGACCTAAAATAATTTTATTTTATATTGGATGAAAAACAAAATTAGTATATTCCTGTATAAAATTACTGGATAGACAATTAATTAAAACCCTAGAAGTGGTGAGTATTTGAGATACGAATATTATCTATATAAATAAAAACTATCTTTATTCAGTATATTAAAACATTATATATCATCCACAATCTGATCTTTTAGGTTATGTATGGTTACCATTTATCAATCTTTAAATGAATTTATAAAAATAACCAATTTTTTTTACTATATTGGACTTATAGTTAATTGAAAAACAAATTAATAAATGATGTAAAAATGATTTCTCAATGGCCACATTGATTCCCTTTGAAACTGAAAAGAAAATGTTGATGAATAGTAGTAACACAGAAGGAAAAAAAGATTCTCTGTGATAAAAGAAATTATAGTAAATATAATTGTTTCCTGTCTTTTTCAGATAAAATATTAAAAAATGTGGTAGTATTTCATTAGAAAAATGTTTACACAAATTATCATTGAAAAAGGTCATTAAAAAACAACCATTTTTATATTTCAATATATTTTTTTAAATATTTAATTGTAGGCTTTTTCAAGACTAATACAATTAAGTAACAAATATTTTTAAATGATTGCGAACTATACAAATAAATTTTGAATTGTTTATTACGAACATTTTAAGATCATTGTAAAGTGCATGATTAATTTAAAATTTTAACATTGCTTTCAATTATAGGTGGCAATCAAAACCCACAAAAAGGTCAGCACCTAATCAAAATTTGTACTTAAAAATGATCGTTTTGAGAACTTGATTAGGCACCATTATTCCATAAAAGGCGATCCTAAAAAGTTATTTTTGTAAAAAAAAAAAAAAAAAAAAAAAAAAAAAAAAAAAAAAAAAAAAAAAAAAAAAAAACACTTTTGCAATAGAGTAATATTTGTGTATTCATAAACACTCAGCCAAGAATGGATTATTCATGTGTTTTTTCCCAAACTTATTCTTATTGAATTAAACAGCAAAACCACAAAGTTTTTGTTATCTTATTTTCAAGAGTTTAAGATGGTTTAAGAATGTTACTTGGCATATCTTTTTTTTTTTATAGTGCCAAACTCTCAGGTGATAATTTTATACTCCTCAATAAGCCCTTTTCCCCTTGAAAATTCGGTCTGGAGTCGTCTTTAATTAAAAAATTAAATGCCTTTAGTATGAAATCCATATAAAATTAATTTTATGTTTAACTTTTACAGAATTTATGGCAGTAATGACTGGTGAATGAAGAAATATTAATTGTGTAAGATGACAATATTGATTTGTCAAAGTTATTAAACAAGCAAAGTGATGTCTGATACACACAATATTAGTAAGGTCTAAGTTATAAATTAATTTAATGTTTTTATAACTATACTTATTTTTATACATTAGATTTCATTTATATTTTTGTGTATACATTTTTTTATTGTATATTTGTAAAATATTTATGCAATAAAACTAATTAAATATAAATAGCTTATATATTTTTAAAATCTACATGTATAATAATTATAACGAGAATTTATATTTTTATAAATAATAAAATTGTGTTGATTATTTTGTGAGTATTTTAAGATATAAAATTAATTAATAAAAACAATTCACACTGTCCTTAATCTAACTGTGTCCTCAGCTCAACTCCTTTTCTCTCTATTGTATTTGTTCTGTATCCCTTTAGGAGTTGACGGAATTTGAGCTCCTTCTTGATTCCAACAAACCTGAATTTTTGTGGTCTTAGTTTTGTAGACTCCAACACTCAAGTCCTACACTTTCAGTAGTGCAGTCTTTATTATTTGTTTGAAATTTCATCTCAGTTTTATCCTTTTTATTTTTTCCTCACATAACCCATAGTGTTATTATTATTTTCTGTCAATGAAATAACTTTATGATTGTTAAACTTTTGTATTTACGTTTTAATATTTTAACATACAGCTTATTTAACAATTTGCGATAAAAAAACCCTAATTTTATTCTAACAGATCAACTAATAAAACTCAATATTTGTAAAATTTGAATTTGAAATAAAAATATCACATTAAAAGATAAAATGATTGATTATAACCTAAAAAGTCTAAAAATCTACTTTATCTCTAACATAATTATCATGGGCTTCCATGTATTTTTTATATTGTTTCAACAAAAATTGTGTCATCTTTATTCCATCTTTGTCAAAATCCGCCACTAGTTTCTTGAACCAGATAATAAAGCTGAAGGTTCTTGATTTTCAAAGTGTTACAATTTAAAGACATTTCTTTAAATGCAGGAATAAGTGTATTTTAGTTGTTACAATATCAAAGCTATGGGGCGGGTAGTGGCCTATTTTTCAGCCAAATTGTGCAAATTGAACAGTATGTATCTGCTTTGTGAGCTCAAGCATTAATGGGGGGGGGGGATATGATTTATCTGTATAACAAGCCACAATTTTTGTTTTGTATGGCTTGTCAAAGTTTCAGGTTTTTAACAATATGCGTCAGCAGTATCGATGTTGATACTCGGGTGAAATGGATACTCGCATTACTCGGTTTCAAATGATTTCAATACTCGTATTATTATTTCGAAATCGAGTATCTGCGCAGAATGATTTTGCGCATCGGATTCGAACTCAGCTTTATCAATCGTGTCGTTTTAGATAAAACTACACTTTTGCGTTCTATCTGTTAGATTGATCCACCAAGTATTTATTTTTTTAAACAATATGTGATCGACACTTGTATACGTAATTAAATGTTATCCTACCTCGACACAAATTCAGTAATTTAACAATTATTACCAACTTTAATAATTTAGTTGTTATTTAAAATAAGTTAATTTACTATATTTTTTATAAAGATGGTAACCTATTAATATTTATTTAAATATAAATAATAACAATTAAGTAATAATTTAATTTACTTTTTGTTAATGTGGAAATAAATGAATATTATTGTTTTAAATTGAACTTGTTAACCAATCTAAATCATTTAAACTCAAAACAGTAATGTTTAATTAATGTGTAGTGAAAAATCAGCTTAGAAACTAATATAACCAAAGTAGAAACACCGAGCATTTTGTTTGGAATTGACACAACACTAACGAATATCGTTGTCCGAGGATTTTATTTCGAATTCGTACTCGCACATTACCTCCTCCTTGTTCCTAGTTACGAGGATTTTGTCCGAATATTTTAATACGAAACCGAGGATTTCAATACTCGGAATGCTCCGAGGATTTTGATACTCGGACTCACCGAGTATTTTAATTCGAACTCACACATCACTAGTCAGCAGTAATATTCGTTTCAAGCTTCATGAAATCAATAAGATCCTTTTGAGACAGAATGCTTGCTTAAACCTCTTTAGATCAGAGATGGTGAGTATTTTCAATGGCATTGATTGCTGGTTTGACTCTACATTTGCATATAAATCCAGATTTCATCTTCAGTAGTGATATGTTTGAATAACACACCTCCTTCTATTGGAAAATACTGATAGCAACACATTCTGTTTGTTTGTTAATATTTTTGCAACCCATTTGACACATAGTTTTTTACAATGATGTCAAAATGTTGTTAGAAAAATGAAGAGACAATTCTGAAACCAAAATCACTGGTTTTCATTGATTTTTGAATTCACTTGTTTCACTAAACCTTCTGTCATTGTGAATGACCTCTACACTCTCCACCTGGAACATGTTAATCTGTCCCTAAACAAATGAAACCATTGTCTATCTTCACTGTCACTAATAATATTTGGTCCAGAAGCGTTGCTACTTATGAACTTCAGCAGCAGTGTTGTTTAAAAAAAATTAAAACATATCCTAGCACAAAAAATAGAAGAGAGATAAATTTAGGACAAGTCAAATTAATTACAAAGGTGAATTTAAATTTAAATTGAATAAGTTAGTATCTTGACTATTTGAAAGAAATAAAGTATCAGGGCCAGTGCAGTGTAACTTGGTGCCCTAGGAGAACCACCCCCCCTCTCCCAATGATCAACACTTATTTACTCCTATAACTATAAAATACTTAAAAGTCATACTAATAAACCTTTTGACTTTTAATGTATAATGTATGCACTTTTTTTTAAAGAAATTTGAAATACATGTCATCCACATAGTTTCAAAAGTGACAATGAAATGCAGTAATGAATGTAAGGATATTGATTCTATCCAGTTTTGTAGTGAGCTACAACACTCTTTTCAACTTTATATATTTATCGAGTACATACTTTCTATTGTTACCGTTTTTCTGGGGCAGCAGTACCCGGCAGTTATTGTATTGGAACGCAAAGTTCCACCCAATCTTTTTGTCATAAAACAAGTTTTTGGCGACTATTAAACAAGAAGGTTGAGGGGAGGTCAAAATTGAATTGTTTCACTTAAATATGTTAAAAATTAGTGATGATGTTATTTGAAAAATGAAGGGTAAGGAAAAAAAGTACTTGTGAAATTAAGGTTTTGTCTTTGTGCCGCCCCAAGTTTCTGGTGCCTTAGATGGTGCACCTACTTTACCTATATGATCGCGCATGCCCTGAATGTTGTTAGTGTCTCAATAAACTACTCCCCTCTCCTTCACTAACTTCTCATACTTGTAGGTAAATAATGTCCCTTCCTTCATATAAAACAGTTTTATCTCAAACCTCTTGTTTATGGTTTCAAAATTTTTTAAATGACCTAAAGAATTGTTGATTAGCAAGATAATGTTAATTAGTAAGGGCTGTTAAGTAAAAAAAAATTTGAACAGTTTTTTTTGTCCTGTCTATTAGTTGTAAAATTTGATGATTTCTATTGCGTTTTATTAGATTTAAAGATTGTTTTCCTTTTAATTGCAAATTATTGTTATTATTACTATTATTTAAAATTTATTTTATGTATTTATAGTAGAATTGTTTATTTAATTGTAATAATTTTTTTCTTTATATCTTCTTAATTATGAACTCTACTAAATTATTATTGTTAATTACATTCTACTGGGAGACTACACCTTTATAAATGAAAAGTAAAACTCATGTCTTTCCTCGTGGTTTCCTACTTTTCAATTATCCAAGGACAGTTTTATTTTATTTTAAAGTAAACTAAAGGTAGTACATTTTTTAATTATAAGATATAAATTTACTTTAAATTATACAATTGGAATAAATCTAAAAATAGAAAATTATAGCCAAGAGTAAATTGTAAAACACCATAATAAACCCACCGAGGTTCATAAAAAATACCTTGGCTGAGCTTGGGTTATTCAACCTGAAAAGATGGTGTGCCGTTTTATTTTTGACGAATATTTCCTAAACAGAATCGTTTTGAACAAATATGTTTTGTTTACATACTTAGCGGCTACATTATAGCAAAATTTGACCCAACATTATAAAAGAAAATCGATATTTTGTGTTTGTTATCATGTAGGTCTTCTCCATCCCCAATAAATTGTTAATTTCAAATATACATACTACTCATTGACTGCAATTAATTGATCAAATTGGGTCAATCTATTTAGCTCGAACAGCATGGAATGAGACAGACGACAAACATTCCAAAATTCAATGTTTCAGACTCACAGATTTTCAAAATGGTTATTCTGTAATAATTCAATATAGATTTTCTTGACTCATTACACTTTTTCTATAGGTCATATTCTCTATTAGGTTAATGCAGCTGGTATTGAAAAATGCAAGAAATCTTACCTAGCTGTAATTTCTGAGAATTCTCAGAATAGTGTAATGATCGATGGCGGCGTAAAATGAAAAATTTACTTATCTATATTACAGATGGATAAGTACAACACAGTTTCATTATTCAGTATTTGTATTTCCTTTGTGATCGTAGAGAAATCCAGTTTTCATTTTTAATACTTTACAACTAATTTAAATAGCACTTTTATGTTGGAGCTTTAGTATTTTGTATCAAAAATACTCTAAAATTGTGTAATATAAAATTGTATTATGTAAATCACACATAAACACGAATCAGTTGTTTTATAAATTATAATATGAATGAAACTATTTTATCTTTTATGAAATAAAACTTTTTGCACTTATAAATTTTAAAAAAATTCAGCATATATTTTAAGCTAATATTAGTAGTTTTATTAAATAAACACTTATGGTTCTTTGCCTATAATAAATAACTTTAAACTGGATTAAGTTAAACAACAACTGATTAATGATATCTCAACAGCACTCATTGGTTTCACAGAACTCATCACACTACACAACACAAGACAATACTAAAACTAACTATCTATTGATTAATGAAGGACGTATAAGAGTAAAAGATTCTAAATAGATATAATTACATTGTAGATAGATCCAAGTCATGCCAGACAGTTCTAAATTGCGGGTGGTGTCTTGGCGGCAACTGCCAGAGCTATTACTGATGTGTTGACAGCCCTCATCTGTCGTTTCCAACTAAATAGGAAATCCTTCTCCTGAATCCTTTCTATAAAATTCTGATTGGAAATACTTCAATGTAAAATCAACTTGTTTTAAATAAAAGTACAAATATTAGTGAATTTGTAATGAGAAATTCTAGCTATTCCATTTTCTTTTGTTCAATACGATATCTGAGGCATGTAATGTTCACTGATCATTAACCATACAGCCTATAGAAATGTCACATTTTTTTTTTCACAATTTAGATATATGTACGAGACCATTTTGAGGTGTTACATAAGAGATGATTGTATTATTCTTTGTTCTCACTCAGCTATCAAAAGAACAGATAAAATACTTTGGTATTAATCTGAATAGCAGAACCTCTTAGGAAGAACATATTAGGCAAGTGCAAACGAAATTGAAGCAGGTATTAGAATATTTTTCCATAAAAATTTGTGCCTTTAAGTTATTGCATACTTTATATTTTGCATTTATACATTCGCAGCTTCAACACAGAATGCTGGGGAGTGGTAAACATACAGTTATAGTTTTGTGCAGATCAGGTGTCACACTGATTCCATAGTACATTTTTTGGGAGACTTTTAGTTCGTGACAAAAATGTAAACTTTTCTCTCTAGTAATTGCTACTGGGTATTCATGACTAGATAACACAATGTTAAAAAAATAATAACACCAATAATTGTAAATTTTGTAGAAATAAATTGTTATTTCTATTAGGTTATTCACATTGCCAAATTCGAGTAATTTATAGTCACTTTGCAGAGCACACAAGGCAAAATATTCATTCGGCAATGGCTGAAAAGATTTGTCCAATTTAGTTACATCGTAAAGTGGGGATTTTGATTGACTTAAAACCAATAATAAGTTGTCATTTCAGCATTATTAAATCTATATACCAACTCAATGTAATGGGTATTTTGTTTCGCCCTACTCATTCCGCGAAGTGAGAATTTTTATTGTACCCTGGACTTCTTGATAACAATTAACTCATTAAAAGAAATAAATTTATCCGACAATGCAAATTGTGACCTGACACCACTTTTACTTAAGTCCTTTTTTCTTACTGTTTTTCTTCAGTGCAAATATCTGACACAAAACTACATACCAATTAATCACTCTCCACGTAACGTTTAAAATTTATTCAGTTATGGAGCAAACAAAAAAATGTGCACGTTGTGTGGAGTGAGTAAAACAAAATACTGTTGGAATATACATTTAGTCCATTGTTTGGAATAAAATTCTCATTTTTTAAAGTGAATATTTTACTTGGTACACTTGGTCATGGGTGCGTAAAACATTTGAGGAATAATACATATTATATAAATACAACACGATTTATTGTATACACTTATTATTTATTTAATTTATTTTCGTAGAATAATAATTTGAAACCTTTTAGTATTTCCTTTATATGCCTATATATATATATATATATATATATATATATATATATATATATATATTCAATTGCGCGGTTTATAATTTTTGTACTTCAATCACAAAAGTTATTGTGTTCTCTAATGGAAAATATATAGTTTAGTGCCCCTATACATGTCCAGGAAGATGTGTGAGTTTTAAAATCTTCCTGAGAAGGTTGTTTTAAGGAATTATCTGTTTGCCAAATGTCCAAGGTCTCAGTCCATTCTCTATTGAAACATTCACAGTCGAAGATAAGGTGTTCTGTAGTTTCCTAACTAAATTTATAAGTTTTAGTAAATACTCTTTTAGTTACAATTTTAGATCTACTTTTCTCAAGTTTGGTGTGTAGGTCTGGTTTTACAAATCATTAGTCATATTTTGTTAACCAGAAAAATAGCAGAGTAAATTTCAAAATTCTGGCATTTTTTCAATTTAAAAAATAGCTTTTTGAGGGGAATTTTTCATCTGAACATCATACTATAGTTAATTTTGAACAGCTCTAAATTCTACATTGAGTAACACCTAAATATGTATTCAATGATAAAAAATAAAAGTGAAAAACTCCTTGTCTCTCGACCCAAATGGTAAATATCTTTAAAATGAAGAGTCGAAAATGTTAGCAGGTCCAACCGTCGTTATACCATTTTCGAACACAAAAACGCTTAGGAATTTAAATATGTAAACATTTTATCAAATTTAAAACGTAATGAAATTAACACGCAGTTCTGTACAATGTATTGGACAATTAACTTTAAAAGTTACATTTAAACTTTTATTTACAGTAATTCTGTTGACAATTCAATCTCTCTTGACAAAGTCTAAAACTGTTGCCAAATCACTCGCCAATTGTCTCTGAACTTGTTGCCCCATTTTTTGTTAAATGTCATAGTTCGTAAAGGAATAACATCACTGTTCAAACAAAGAGTTGAATGATTCGGATTCACTTCCTGTATTTGGATCAACAACTATTGCGTCATTAAAATGTATGTTTTGCGATAATTAAATTTGTGATAGTGAAACTCGGCACAAAATAAGGTAGAATAAACTGTGCAAAATGACTACACAAACTTATCTCACCTACCCTTAAATCATGTTTTTAGAACAGCATCGTTGTATGCCGATATTTTAACAAATCATCCCTCTACCTAACACCAATTATTACGGTAGATTAAGCCTCGTCAGTTTGGAAGATATCTTTGGCAAAATTAATTAAACTACAAAGATATTATTCTTAAGTAACACCTCGCACCCTGTGAAGGTGAGCTTGGCACATCTGTTTTAAACAGTTTATCGAGGCAAACCATCCTATTTATCGCTTTAGAATGAATTTATAATAATAATAATTTGAAATGTAAAACAAACAATAATAAATCGAAAAAATTTATGTAAGAAATAAAAAGTACACCAAATTGAGCAATGGTGGCCTATATTTTGTTTTTTACCCTTGTTTATATTATTTTTTGTAGCATTTTTTTTTTTTCTCTCCATATTATTGATAAAATATACATTGAAAATTTTCTTTACAGTCCCTGGGAAGCAAATCAATTTCTGTAACTTAGAACAAATCGAACCGGTACCTTCCATCAAGGTTACCCAAATTGGTATAGTCTTTTGAGAAACTTAAAATTTTAATTAATTTCTTGTGTCTAATAGTTAAAATCAAAAAAAAAAAAAAATAAATAAAAAATTCACACATACAGCCTATGAATTGAAATATACATAAATATCACTTATTTATACTACCTGACCACTCTTTCAATATTAGGAATTTGGAAATTTAAAATCATGAAATTTTCAAACTGTTTTTACCCTTTACTACTTACATCGGGTATTTATTATGTATGTGCTTTGTACATAGGGTTGCATCCTGCACTTTTCTAGGAGCTCCAATGATGTTATCAATTTAAAATTGTTTTTAATTCCTTTCGCATTCTAAATAAATTATAGATCATATACCTAGTAAAATTAAAACTGTTTTGAAATATTTTATTGATTTTATTATTTGTGGTTATTTATTTATTTGTCTTTATACTTATATTTTCTTTTCATTTGAAATTAAATTACATATATCCATAGTTACTAAAGTTGTATAAAATTCCATTGTTGATATTTCAGTACTATTACGAAATACGTTATAGAGAATGCTAAAGCTACAGGTTAACATTTTAAAATTGAAAAGAGAAATTGTCAAAAGATATATCATCTGCCGAATATCATAATTTTATAATACTTTATTATAATTTTATAATGTTAAAAAATTAATACTTTATTATTATAACACTAGATTTAATTAAATTTGTATTTCAAGCTTACTTTTTTTCAAGCTTAAGTAAAATATACAAGTATTTAAAATGTCTTATCATTTAAAATAGGAGGAACAGAGCGAATTCTTGTTTATTCTCGTAATTCTCTCTCAAAGATATTGTTATTAATAATAAATAGTGAAAACCATTTATAAAATTTCCCCAAAACCAAATAAAAACCAATCAAAACTAATCATCAAAAATATCAGATTGGTAATTGTCAATCAAAAAGTTAATCTTGGATGACGTTTTAAAAACAAAATAGTTGTATATTTCAATAAGGGGCTAAACGTGCTTCGCTCGTACCATAAACAAGTCCTTAACGTAAACAGAATTTGATTAAATGGAGGTTTTAATGACAGCTGTAAAAGTAAATTTTTGTTTTTTTTTTCTAATTATTTTTGAATTTTAGTTTTTTAATTGCACACGGCTTCTTCATATTTGACTATAATTTGAGTAAAATTGATGATTCATTGACTGATTTTTGATTTGATAACTCACGAATAGTATTTTTTTGGAGAGATGGCGACCGATTACGTTTTGTTTGGGCCCATAGAGGCTACATATTCACAAATTTGATGAACATATTTAGAGCCGATTATGAGAATTTCGTATTTTTCTTGTAGCAGCTACCCCCTAATTTTGTGTTATCAACAAACAAACAAAATAATAAAAATCCTGAGATAATACCAAAATGCGTCCGAATGTCAAATTCGATTAAATTCGGTCTAGATCTGTAGTGTATACGACAGATAGACATCATTCCACAAATAAACTTTTTTACTCAAAAAGCATTTGAAAAAGTAAATCACAACTTTCTCTATACTTCGTGAATTTTGAAATAAATATTTAAAAGGGGCGTAAACTTGCTTCCGTTGTGGTATAATCGGGTCTTCAGTAATTCATTAAAATCAAGGTTTTAATGACGGGTTCAAGTTCCAATTTACAATTATTTTTGAAATGTAATATCTTTTTGCTTACGACTTTTCATACTGGATAGGTCATTAATCATTACATTTCATTAAAATTTCAATGAAATCGGTAGAGTCGATTTTGAGAAAATACGTATTTTTTTATATAAATTGAGCTCCATGGGAAATTTGTTGGTTTTCACCGATTACTGACAAACAGGACATTTTGGATTAATCAATTTAAAAAAATAATAAATTTTAAACCCCAGGTATGTGTCAAAATATGTCGATTCACCAATTTATATTAAATTTGCACGTGTTTGTGGTGTAAAACACTGCACAGGCGTTGGACAGACAAACTTCCAAAAACCAGTTTTGGAATCGAAACAGCAACTCTATAAAAAACTTAACATCAATTTTTTAACACACCACACAACCAAAATAAAATACCACTGAAAAATAAAATGTACACTCTGAAATGCTGAATTCTAAAGATAATTTAAGATAATAATTTTAATCTGTAGAATCAAAATTTGTTAAGTAGAAGCTGACGTTTAGCAGCAAAACGTTAAAAAAATAACGACTTATTCTTTATCTATATTTAAATTAAAATATTACATTAAATGTTCCAACTTAAAATCGCGTAACAAATGAGGAACAAAGCAATGAATAAAAGAAATTTCTATTTTATTTCTTTTTTATGCATTTAATACCTCAAAGAGATGATTTACAAGTAATTATTTAAGTCAAGAATAAACCTCTGTGTACAAATATAACTTCTAGAAATCCTATTTTCTAAAAGGTTTGAAATTTTTGGCAAAGATAATATAATCCTAAAATTAAAGAAAATGGTTTCGTTATTAAGACTTAGAAAGTTAGACGTGCCAAATTAGTTCTACAAAATATAGGATTTGCAGGGAAATGGACTTGAGGTTAAATGTGTCTCCTATTTACATATTCCCTCTCAAGTTAAAATTGAATTCATGGCAACATTTTGCACAATGAATAAATGGGAACAACTGAGTGTCGGGTGAGTTATATGAGAAGTATGGATGAAAATATTTGGCATGAAGCGGTTGGGGAAGCCAGGGGGTGACACGGAAGTGCTATGATTCTCAATTGAGTATCTTCTGTACCGCTTCATGTCTAATATTTGTATATATACATTCATGTATGTTTCAACCATCCTAGCATGAGCCATGAGTGAAAGTCAGGTACAGTTGGAAATATAAAACGCATCTGTTCGAAGCTCTATAACTCGAGAACTGCTGATCAGATTTAAATACGGGTTTCAGATTTATTCTATATTTTAAGTAGCTCTTACTTGACTGCATGGGCAATACGAAACCAGAATGTTCGACTTAATTAGTTAAACGTATTTTCTTAAAACTTTGAACGACATATATTTTTGCCAGTGATAAAATTAATATATGATTTGAACTGATTAGAAATGAAACTTTTTTAAAAATCGGTGTAGTGGTTGTCGTGATATAACCATTTTGAAAATAAATTTTCAACTTTGTTTTCACATTTACAGTGACAATAAATGTTTTGTCAGCAACAAAGTCGGTGTATGATATTGAATGCTAATTGAAACTAAAAATTTTCTTGGTTTCCATGGATAAAAATGAACATAATTCAAAAACATGTTTGTGTAAGAATGGTTTTGATTGTTGTAGACAATGGCCCAGAAAATGTAAATTTGTTTTTTGTCGATAACTCGGTTATCTTTGACCTACAGAAAACTTTTTTAAAAATTTAAATTTGTTTGTCATATTTAATGTAACAGCAGATATTTCTTATTGAAACTCCATATTCAAGGATTAAATAGGCCTAAAACTATAAAGCTAAAGTTTCAAAATTATTTTAATAATATCAGTTGCCCGATGATGCTGCAAGGCGAAACAATTGTAGCTCATTTATATTATTAAAATAATTTTGAAACTTTAGCTTTATTGCTTTATTTAATCGTTGAATTTGTTTGTCGTTAAAAAAAAAAATCTTTATCTCTTGTACGTTTTTTGTTAATGGTTTTTGAAATATCTTTCGTTTAGATTTTAAATGACCGCTATTTTGAAAATTATTAAAATAAAGTCTTGGTGTATGGTAAATTTGTAAAACGTAACATACAAAATACTTATACTAAATTTGAACTCAATATATTTACTATTTTTGCAGTTATAATTATTTTTTTGAAAACAAAATGGCAGATAGACGGAAAATGAAGAGGAATTACACTAAATGTTATTTGACATTTTTTAAATGGTTTTGATGTATATAATCCGAAAATAAATAGCCAGTCCACCATTTTCGTTACACCCTATATATCACTCGACTGGAACTCCTTTCTGTGCCGAGTAAACATCTCACAGTTGCAAGACAGATGGACAGCAGTCCTTATTCTGTAGTAAGCAATCTAATTATTTTTAAACGGTATTTCATTGAGCACTGTCCAGTTAGCTAGCAGTCAACATACTTTATTGCTTTAACTTGGACTTTCCAAACTTAAAACTGACGTGGAATTAAATCTGTTTTTCTCTGCTGATTCAAGTTCAACAGAAAGCGTCACTTCATCTATCCTCCTTCCTTAAACTTCTTAATAATCCTTCACACATTCACATTGAGTTCGTTAATTTAATTAGGGTTCTTCTCGCAGTTATGGAAATAGGCAATTTAATCTGTAGTGTAGAAATGACTTTTTCGTTTTAACTTTCGATTTGACTCCGTCTTAGAGTTAAAAAAAACCTACTGATGATACTCATCAAGCAGTGCCCTCATCAACACAATCCTAAGGACGAGACTCATCAAGCAGTGCCCTCATCAACACAATTCTAAGGACGAGACTCATCTAGCAGTGCCCTCATCAACACAATCCTAAGGACGAGACTCATCTAGCAGTGCCCTCATCAACACAATTCTAAGGACGAGACTCATCAAGCAGTGCCCTCATCAACACAATTCTAAGGACGAGACTCATCTAGCAGTGCCCTCATCAACACAATCCTAAGGACGAGACTCATCAAGCAGTGCCCTCATCAACACAATCCTAAGGACGAGACTCATCAAGCAGTGTCTTCATCACCACAATCATAGGACGTCATTCATCAAGCAGTGCCCTCATCAACACAATCCTAAGGACGAGAGTCATCAAGCAGTGCCCTACAACACAATCCTAAGGACGAGACTCATCAAGCAGTGTCCTCATCAACACAATCCTAAGGACGAGAGTCATCAAGCAGTGCCCTCATCAACACAATCCTAAGGACAAGACTCATCAAGCAGTGTCCTCATCAACACAATCCTAAGGACAAGACTCATCAAGCAGTGCCCTCATCAACACAATCCTAAGGACGAGAGTCATCAAGCAGTGCCCTCATCAACACAATCCTAAGGACGAGAGTCATCAAGCAGTGCCCTCATCAACACAATTCTAAGGACGAGAGTCATCAAGCAGTGTCCTACAACACAATCCTAAGGACGAGAGTCATCAAGCAGTGCCCTCATCAACACAATCCTAAGGACGAGAGTCATCAAGCAGTGCCCTACAACACAATCCTAAGGACGTGACTCATCAAGCAATGCCCTCATCAACACAATCCTAAGGACGAGAGTCATCAAGCAGTGTCTTCATCAACACAATCCTAAGGACGAAACTCATCAAGCAGTGTCTTCATCAACACAATCCTAAGGACGAGAGTCATCAAGCAGTGCCCTCATCAACACAATCCTAAGGACGAGACTCATCAAGCAGTGTCTTCATCAACACAATCCTAAGGACGAAACTCATCAAGCAGTGTCTTCATCAACACAATCCTAAGGACGAGAGTCATCAAGCAGTGCCCTACAACACAATCCTAAGGACGAGACTCATCAAGCAGTGTCTTCATCAACACAATCCTAAGGACGAAACTCATCAAGCAGTGTCTTCATCAACACAATCCTAAGGACGAGAGTCATCAAGCAGTGCCCTCATCAACACAATCCTAAGGACGAGATTCATCAAGCAGTGTCTTCATCACCACAATCCTAAGGACGAGAGTCATCAAGCAGTGTCTTCATCAACACAATCCTAAGGACGAGATTCATCAAGCAGTGCCCTCATCAACACAATCCTAAGGACGAGATTCATCAAGCAGTGTCTTCATCACCACAATCCTAAGGACGAGAGTCATCAAGCAGTGTCTTCATCAACACAATCATAGGACGTCATTCATCAAGCAGTGTCTTCATCAACACAATCCTAAGGACGAGATTCATCAAGCAGTGCCCTCATCAACACAATCCTAAGGACGAGATTCATCAAGCAGTGTCTTCATCACCACAATCCTAAGGACGAGAGTCATCAAGCAGTGTCTTCATCAACACAATCATAGGACGTCATTCATCAAGCAGTGTCTTCATCAACACAATCCTAAGGTCGAGAGGTATCAAGCAGTGCCCTACAACACAATCCTAAGGACGAGACTCATCAAGCAGTGTCTTCATCAACACAATCCTAAGGACGAAACTCATCAAGCAGTGTCTTCATCAACACAATCCTAAGGACGAGACTAATCAAGCAGTGTCTTCATCAACACAATTATAAGGACGTGATTCATCAAGCAGTGTCTTCATCAACACAATCCTAAGGACGAAATTCATTAAGCATAGCCCTACAACACAATCCTAAGGCCGAGACTCATCAAGCAGTTCCCTCATCAACACAATCTTAAGGACGAGACTCATCAAGCTGTGCCCTCTACAACAAAATCATAAGGACGTGATTCATCAAGCAATGCCCTCATCAACACAATCCTAAGGACGAGACTTATCAAGCAGTGCTCTCATCAACACAATGTTTAATTTACAAACATAGTTTATTCAAAAATTAAATTTGATATAATTCCATTTAATTGTCGCCATTTTGAAAATATACAGTTTAAAATACGGTTTTTGTTATACTGGTAAAAGATTACATTTAAAAAACGTATACCAAATGTGAACTCAATATTTCGTTTCCAAAGTTATATTTGTTAAAAAAAACCCCACAATCAGAACAATAGGAGAAAATCGAAGCGTTATAGAACATATGTTTTTAGGAACAATTGTTTTTATTTTTAAAGGTACAATCATGTCGTAAAGTTCGGCTACACATTTTTAAATTGCCCTGAACAAGAATTTAAATTCCCTGAGAAACATGTTCTGGAGATCACAACCAGTGTACATTTCATGATACCGTGTCTAAGTCACAGTAAAGACGATTAGAATGGCTAATTAATTTAAATCAACCTCATTTAATAGGATACATAAAAACAAATTGCTATAATTTTTAATTATATTAATTAGGTCCCCCTTGAAGTGTACACGGTGTAAACACTTTATCAACAATTTAAAGCAGCTGGTGTTTATTTGGCACTTTAAGATGAATAATTCGCGTAACGCTATTCACCTATTTTATTGGCAAAGCGCGACAAACACTGATTAAATGCCAGTTATTTACAACGGCTAGAGTGTAGATGATTCCCAACAACCTCTTCTGGCGCTATATATCATTACAATTGGTTTTTACAAAGCTATAATTAGATTGGCAAAGGTACTGTTCTCGAGTAAAGCACTGAGGCGTGTTCTATTGTAACACAAAGTGTATCAATCAGAGTGTGACAGATTTTCCTTCGTCTCTCAGATAACCTAACCTAACCTACATCAACATGGTAATGTACTTGTTAAACTAATCTCAATATTTATATAAATTATGTGTTTTATTTATTTTACGATATGTAAAGTGTTGAAATTTGTATTATGATTATTGTATAAATGGAGTATGAAGAAAGTTGGGAAATGATAGGAAAACAATTAATTAACTAAATTAAAAATTAAAAGTTGAATAGGTAAATATGAATTAAAATGAAATAAATAAATAGAGTAAAATGAAATAATAGTTAAAACATTACTTAACTCGTTACAAAATTTAAAAAAAAAATAGAATAATAAAATATGTATTAAAATTAATAGATAGAGTAGCATAAGTAAGATAAAATAATAGTAAAACATTTACTTACATATATAGAAAAATGAACATAGAAAACAATAATAATAAAATGTGAATACAAATTTGTCAAATAAATAGATAAAGAAGCACGTTTGATGTATATTAATATTATTTACCTAATGTGAAAAATAAACATTAATAGAGTAACAAGTGTAGTGTAAAATAATTGTAAAACAAGTACTTAACTAAATTAAACATAAACAGAATGAAAAAGAATAAAATTGGATAGAGTAAGTAGAGAGTGTAATTCAAAATAATAATAATAAAAGAATTAAATAATAAAATGAAAAAATAAAAAAATAGGAGAAAGTGTGGTGTAAAATAATAATAAACCAGTTACATAACTAAATTGAAAAATAATTGTATAAAGATAAAATAATAAAATATGTACTAAAACAAGAAGTAAAATAATTATTATCTAATTTCTTTGGAAAATTGGATAATAAACATAAAAAACTAGAACAATAAAAAGATAATTGAAATAAATAGAAAGTGTGATGTAAAATAAGAATAAAAAAATATTATTTAATAAAATTGAAAAATAAATCATGAATATCTGAATTAAAATGAATAAAAGATATAGTAACAAGTGTGTTTAACACAACTTATCTAATTAAAAAGTAAACATAGAAACTAGAATTTTAAAATTTGAATTTAAAGTAAATTAAATCAGTAGATATAGTGATATGTAATATAATAATAAAACAATTACGTAACTAAAATTAAAATTAAAGAGAGAACCCAAAATGATAAAATATACATTTACATTATGATTAATAGGCGATATAAAAAAAAATAGTAGAACAATTCTTAATTATAATGAAATATAAAAATATAAAATCTGAATTAATAGAGTAGTGTAAAATAATAATAACGTAAGAACTAAACTGAAAAATAAACCTATAAAATTAGAAGAAGGAAATAAATAGATAGAGTAGGGGTTTAATGTTAAATTATGAAAGAAACAGTGACTTGACTAAATTGAAAAGTAGACTTAATAGAATTATAAAAATGTGAATTGAAATGTAATAAAATAAATACGTAAGTAAAAACAATTACTTAACCAAATTTAAAAATAAACTAGAATAATTAAATAAGAAATACGATTATTAGACAGTGTAATATAAAATAATTACTTAAGTAATTGAAAAGTAAACAGAGAAAAGTAGAAAAATAAAATGTAAATTCAAAGAATAAAATAAATAGATAAAGTAGATGGATGCTATATTATAGATTGTGTTTGATGCTAAATTAAGCAATAACAATTACTTGAAAAATGAATTGAAATGAAATAAATACATGTATAATAATTGTTAAACTAATACTTAATTAAATGGAAAAATAAACTAGAATAATTAAATAAGGGAAAAAAATATAGATAGTGGATATAAAATAATACTTAACTATATTGAAAAATAAACAGAGAAAAATAGTATTGTAATATAGGAATAAAATAAATTGATTGTGATGTATACATTAGTAAAAGTGACTTTAAAGATTTTTAATAAATCTACAATTAATAAACAATTTAAAAAAAGTTCAATGTAATAGAAGTTCATAAATTCTTAGGCTCCATTGGATTTATTAAATGACTTTTTATTTTAAATTGAAGATGAACAATTTATTACGTGCGTTAAATAAAGTAAAACAAAATAAATAATATATTTTCAGTGCAACTTATTCTATTTACAACTTCACTTGGTTTTTACAACCCAACTATTGAATAGATTTAATGTGAGTACAGTTGAGAATCGATGAATCTTAGAGCAAGTAGAGTATTTTATTTATGTTACAATTTCCAAGGTTATTTTGTATTTTAATTTGTACAAGTTCTATTTTTTTTTATTATTATTATTTTTTTTTTTCACAAAAATATTATAACTATGGAAATAGATAAGATATTGAGTTCAAATTTTGTATACGCATTTTTTATGTTAATTTTTACAAATGCAGTGAAAACAAAGACTTTATTTTATAATACTTTCAAAATGGCGGCCGTTTATAATTTTTGACGTCATACATCTCGAAAACTGTTAACTTTACACAAAATGTACAAGAGTCAGGATATTTATGTTTTTTAATGGTGAATGAAATGATGTTTTTATTTTTTGTAGCTTAAAAGACTTGGTAATTGTCTACTAACACCCACAGCTTTATGGCTTAGTTTTAGGCTTGAGTTCTGTTCTTAGGATATAGATTTAGTTTCAGTTTCCAATATGGCTATGTTGTGTTTTTCTCTTTTATGCTCTAGGTTTATCACTTGATAATGAGAGTTGATTTATACGCTCGAAACGTCGTGAATTAGTTTTTACATACACAAATGATGGCAAATTAAACCATATTAATAACATGAACGAGCGATTATTATCACTTTAAAACCATAATTAATTACAAGTATTATGATTTATACTGAAATCTTTGTATTTCTGTTTCAGGAAGATTTGAAACTGTCCAGAGAGCATCTAGACAGTAAGTTAAAACTTGTTTATATATATATATACTACAAAAAGTGTCAATAAAATAATGTTCGGGTTCGTTCCCAATAGTGAAATGAGTGAGGGGAGGGGTACGTGAGAGATTTAGAAAAACTATGTGTGGCACATCACTGGATAGATCATTTACCGTAGAAAACAGCCTCTATTTAATTATTTTGGTCTAGTAATGTAAATTTCATATTATAAATAGAAATTTTGAATAAAGCTATTTACATAAAATCGGATTTGCAGAGCTGTTTTCTAATTTAAATAAGTTCTCCAGTGATAATTATTTCATTTGAGAAACCTCCCCTTCCCCCACGCCCTTTAATTATTTCACTCTAACTCCGACAAAGTTTTTCCGACATTATACAAAATTGTTTTCTTGTTCAGCAGCCTTCTTTGAAATAAAACTCTTATCAAAGTATGTTAAAAATAGGGGTACATAATTTTAAGTTTTAATCTGCTATTTAAACATAGCGATATCCGTTTTACTCTGTTTTTGTAAACTTGTAATTTAAGAAGATATCACTCAGTGAGGATTACCATTTATAGATTTTTTTAAGAGTGGGAATTATTATATAAAGTCCCTAAAAAAGTTGTGTTTTTATATTCACTCGTTCAAAATTAAGGGTGGCTCAATTTTGGACATGCAATGTTCTTCACAAAAGATAATATCTTAATTTAGGAAAGTTAGAGCTGTTTGATTAACAAATGCAATCTTTAGTCTGAGTTCACGAGAGATTATGAAGCAGCTGATGAGCGCATATAGAGAAACAGTGAGCCAGTATCAAATAAAATTTTGCACATTCCTGTTAAGCTATAAGTTTATAAGTTATTGATGTATTTAAATGAAACATTAGGAAAATATGATTCTTGTAAAGATTAACAATCATGTGAAATATATGAATCGTAACTTTAAAAAAATATGTTTTGTATGGGTATATATTTTGTTAAAAAAATACGACTTTGAATGGGTACATATTAATTTGTGTAAACTAATCAATAGATTGGCTAAAATATATTCTACTTAACCCTTTCATATTAAAATAATTGTGAATGAAGAAGAAAATTTATTTGCTACGATATGTTCGATGTATTACCATGCTTTCCTTTCTTTGAGGAAGCGCCAAACTCAACTTAGTTATCCCCTCCACTCCAGTTACCGATCACAAAGCTAAGCTATACAACGCACTGAGGCGATTCACATGCTTTTTTTTTTTACTTATTGTAAAATTACAATAATTGTAAAGCCTTTTTTCTCTTCTAGATCTCAAAGTACTGTTTAAAAGCTACAGTTAAAAAATTCAAGTCTGCGCAACCTTAATTTTTTTTTTTAAATAATGGTCTTGAAAATGCAAGTAAACATGATTAATTACTCTTTCAAAGAAGCATCTATTCTCAAAGTTTCACTAAAATCGATCCATAATTTCTATACTTAAAGTTAAATTGTTAAAAAAAAGAAGAATGTTTACACTTTGAGGTTATGTAACATTTCACTGTATTCAATTAATTTCTAATCCATGTCATTTTCTTTGTAATGTAATAAAACTAACCAAATTTATAACTAATTTTGTAGTATGATGTACAAAACTGAGGTATTTTTTAAAAACTAAAAAAGTACCATAGTTAAAATGGTTAATACTAAATTAAACTCGCCTCCAAAAGGGATATTTTTTAAAACTTAAAATGTCCCTAAGTAAAATTGTAACCCCCTCTTCACCAATAAACCAATTTTTTTTTTTAAATTCCGTCTGAACGATTTAATAGATTAGCAAATTAACAGTTTCAGTCCACAACAGTTGATACATATCTCGTGTGAACTCTACTATATTCGCCAATGTGAATTTTAATAACAAAACTGTATTATTTTCAGTGCTGAAAAAAGCTTTCAATGCTTTTGACAAGGACAAGAAGGGTTGCATTCCCACAGACATGGTCGGCACCATTTTGGATCTGTTAGGACATACACAGAGTGATGCTGCTTTGAAGACGATCATTCAAGAAGTTGATGTTGATGGTAATTTGCTAGCTTCATTGAATTGTAGAATATCCTTGTTTTTGAGTCACTGCAATTCATAGTTTTTGTTGAAACTTATATAAATATGTGGCCAACTCGAATATTTTTTATCCACTTTGAGTGAATTCGATTGAGTTTTGTATAGTGAACTGTGTGTGAGAAAATCTACCTCATTAAGATGAAATACCACTTTACGGTGAAACAGTATTGTAGTATTTTCTACAAACTACAAACTAGAATTGCAGATTCGAAAAGAAAATATTTATTAATACATATTGTCTTACTTTCTCACATACATATAGTATAGGGACAGTTATATAAGTATCAAAATATCGATTGAGGTTCCCAGAGTTAAAAAAATATTTTGGAATGATAATTATTGTCTGTCAGTTGTTTGTGGAGTGTTATACAACAGCCTAAACAACTGGAACGATTTTATTCTAATTTAGTATGTGAAAATATTTTGAACTGACAAATTTTGAAAATTTGTAAGCCAAAAATACAAAATTCCACTATGATCAAATTTACTAATAATTGTTCTAATGATGGTTTGGTTAATGAAATATATATATATATATATATATATATATATATATATATAAGTCAAAACCCACTGACTGATCACGAAATCTAGATCACTTCTCTGGATCTAAGAAGCCTAGAGCTATGAATTTTTAACATGGTAGGTCTGTAGATGCGTACTAAGAAACGGTTTTGAAAATTTTCCACTCCAATGGTGTTTTTATCCCTAAAGCATATTATCTATGGATTCAAGAAGCCTAGAGCTATGAATTTTTAACATGGTTTAGGGGTAGTTCTGTAGACGCGTACTAAGAAAGGGTTTTGAAAATGCTCCACTCCAAGTGTGTTTTTTACTCCTAAAGCAAATATCTTATCTTTGTTATTAATGGGTCGATTTTGATCAAAATTAGTGTGTTGCTGTATTTGAGCATAATTTATTTCTATAGCACCACCATTAGGGTTGTGCTAAAAAATTATTTCTTTATAAAACTATCTCAACTATCCTCAGATAAAACTGGGGCCATTAACTAGTACTTAAAGTTACTGGCTTTAGTAAAGTTTTTAAAGAAATGAAATTAACCTTTATTTTGCAGGTTCTGGTGAACTTGAATTTGAGGAGTTTTGTATCCTTGCTTCAAGGTTCTTAGTGGAAGAGGAGGAAGTGACAGAAGCGGTTCTAATGGAATTGAAGGAAGCCTTCAGGTTATATGATAAAGAAGGTAAATATCTTATTACTAACTGTATTTATAAAAGTTAAAGAATCCTCACATCAGTTCTCTTGGTAACTTGACCTCACAGAAGAAACCCAAATGGGTATCTGTGATTCCACGAAAATGTTGAAGCATAAAAATTTTTGATTTTCGTTTTTTACTTTTCATGACCTCAGGAAACAGAAGATCGTCTGTACAGTCTGGCCAGTCTCGGATGGAATGTATCGGTTTATCAAACGTCTCTCACACGCGCAGGGACGAAGCGCCAGATAATGGCTGGGCGAGCTACCTGTCACTCATACCAAGATTTTCATTCGATTTTATTACAAATTTTAGATTTTTAATTTGTTACGTTATATTATCGCCATGTACATGCAATTACAAGAAAAATAAGTCCAAACTCGACCATATTGCTGCAAAGTAAGGAATAACTTCAACTATTGAAACATATAATTATATAATGATGAATATATATTTTTGTAAACCTCTTTAATAAATAGCGAGAACATTATACAGGCCTATATATCGTTTAACGTTGTATCCAAACGAGTTAATGCATCTTCAACAAGATTTGCAATATTTACATAATCCACTGAAATAGCCACATGGATCCCTCCATGAACGAAAATGAGGGGTGCCTCTTGGAATAAACAGCTTGATCTTCTCAAAAATAAGTGAAACATGAAAAAACACTTTTTAAAAGATTTTGTAAATAGTTCGTGTTCTGACAAAGTAACTCATACAAAAAAACATAAACACAAAAATAAATAAATAGAAATTTGCAGCTTGTCTGAAGCCTACAAAACAAACTTTAAATAAGCTTCGAAACGCAGAAAGTTAGTTTTTTTTTAAAAATATTTATAAGTATTTCCTTACTAGTAATATGGTCGAGTTTGGAATTATTTATAATCGTAACAAAACAATTCTTAAAAATTGTAAAATATCGTAGTAGTCATGCTATGAGTAACGCTCAACTATTGTCTGGTGGTCCGTCTCTGCGCGTGCGAGAGAGAAGGGTCTACTAATCCGATATACGCTGTCCGAGAATAGCCAATCTGTACGTAAGAAGATATGGGCATGAAAATTGGTACTGGGGACTGTACTGTATTCATATAAAACTCTAATGAATTCAGAAAAAATCGGATTACAATGGCGGTCAATTTAAACAGAGCTTTGTTCATATCTCGTGTGTTACATACTAAATTAGATATACATTTAGAGATTTCAATTCTGCACATAAAGGTACCAACTATTACGATTACAAATAATAAGTTATTTAAAAATTGTAATTTTTACTCTAACCTCTT
The DNA here is from genome assembly GCA_963513935.1 of Aphrophora alni. Classification (NCBI taxonomy): domain Eukaryota; kingdom Metazoa; phylum Arthropoda; class Insecta; order Hemiptera; family Aphrophoridae; genus Aphrophora; species Aphrophora alni. The sequence goes on from OY740772.1 coordinate 4,240,384, forward strand.
AAAAAATGTGGTATTCGTACTAGATCAGGCATGACTGAGTCACCAAGCCTGGCTGAGTCACGAAGCCTGGCTGAGTCACCAAGCCTGGCTGAGTCACTAAGCCTGGCTGAGTCACCAAGCCTGGCTGAGTCACCAAACCTGGCTGAGTCACCAAGCTTAACGAGCGGAGGCTTCTTTCCATATGTACAGCTTTGAGGCCCATCAGGGCAGAGACACTGAGACTGTTTAATATACAGTATACACCCTAAGAGCCTCGTTAGAGGCTAGCCTACGTCAATAAATTAGTGATATACACAATTATGATGTTCTGAAAACCTTCGCAACAACTGTTTTAAACAAACTTGTACTACACAAGACTTAATGATTACCAATACAAGATTTCCACAAGGTCCAAGAGATCAATTTTTGGGCAATACATTTAGAAAATCTTCTTCTTCCATTGTTTGTAAACAGTTATTTTTCACTTATTTTTACCAGGCAATGGTTACATCACAGTTGAAGTCATGAGAGAGATCCTCAGTGAACTTGATGATAACATTACTTCACAAGATTTGGACAACATGATCGACGAGATTGATGCTGATGGCTCTGGTACAGTTGATTTACAAGGTAAATTTAGTTCAAATTTGTAATAGCTAGTACGAGTAATAGTGTGATAATATGTTTGGAAAGAATTGTTTAAAATCTGTCACAGTTTTTAACTGGGTTTTTCGGTTATGTTACTATAATTTCATTTTTACTTAGCCAACAGTTTTTATTGTTAAAAAGTGATTTGATCATCGTCGGATGCTGATTTTAAATTTACATAAAACAATCTCCTTCTCCTTCCTTCCCTTATGCGAGTTGTGTCTAAGCCTGTATCTTCTTGTGTCTAACGTTAGATTGTTCATATCTTCACACTCTACCCTTTCTTCCACATTTTATTAATCCTAGTCATGTAATGCACGGAGTGTTTGTGCTTTTTTTCCCGTAAAATTGTCGTTTCTGTCATTCTACTAACATGTTTATACCACAGAGTATTTTGTTCATCAATTTTGATTGTCCTTGTTCAGATTTACGACAGAGTTAAAAAGAAGCGACTTACTTAATTGGAAATTATAACTTGTCAGTCTAGTGAGAATGATTCATCAAAAATAGGCCTAAGTTAAAATTAAAACAGAATAATAAGACCTTTTAAAATCATCAATGGGTTAAGGACATGGTCTCAACCATGTTTAATTTAGTGCTAGAAGGAGATATAGGTGAAATAAATATCAATTCAAATGGTAACATCTATAATAGACTAGATTGACTAGCCATTCGATAGCTTCAACTTAAACAACACTTACAGGAACGTCTCAAGAGTTTAAAGATGAAGCCAATAATTTGGCATGGAAAATAAAATGGAAAACTCATCTTGAACAGGAGTAGGTTGGAAATTTTCCCACTTCTACAAGGTGGAAAGTGTTTAAATATCTCGGATACATATTTACAGGTAAAGTTATGTAACTGTAAACATACGATTAAGAGTTCAGCACTAATCTACTATAGGAGTGTAACCCCACATGGAAGTAAAAGACATGGCAAGGACAATGGAAAGGAAATAAAGGATGAAGGCAAGACCTTTGAGAGTTAAAGAATATGATATCAAATAAAGTTTCGTAGATCCTGTGTACTGGACCAAGTAGTGTAGACAAAACATTGAGACAAGTCAAGGTGATAATGTATAAGAAAATTATAATGCTAATGGTTTATAATCAGTGAGACTTGGATTATCACAAAGAATAAAGAGTGGAAATTAAATGTCTGAGAACATACAGTACTAAAGAAGATTTCTGTAAAACAAGAGGAAAATTGAAGAGTTAGAACAAACAGAAATAAAAAAGTTTTTATAAGAATCCTGATCTAGACTGCAAAATAAAGATTAAAATACTGAAATGGTTTTGTACATGGAGGTAAATAAAAACCCAAAACTATGTTGAATGGTTTACAAGAATGAATGTGAAACTCTTGACAGAAGAGAATGGAGAACTTATCAGGAGAGAAGTGTAAGTAACTTATCAAAAGTGATAGTTGAAATTTAAAGATAATGTAACCTATTCTTTTATCTGTTCCAGAATTCATGGCCGTTATGACAGGTTAGATGAAGTTTTGTTTAGCGTTTGGAAGGATTCTTTTAAGTTTCTGGATATTATACGGTTAATATTTTCAGCAAAAAGTGATGATAAAAATGCTTTACTTCATGAATTTATATTGCTGTTTTTTTATACATAAATATATGACACTGAATTATATTTTATATACAGCGTAGTGTTACTTATTTGTATTATTTATATGAATTTCTATTTAAATATAAAAATGTAAATAAAGAGATGTACAATTAATAACAATGATGAAATATAAGATGTAATTGTTTTAAAGTGATTAATATTTTATTAATTCAATATCATTGTTGCTACACCATATATATATATATAAGGGAGAAGACCATCCAGAATGTCGTTTATACCAGAGGCTGCGTACAGGAGACTATGGCAAGGAATTCAAGGTAGGGAGGTTAGGAGAGTTACAAAAGTCATTGATAAGCTTCAACAGAAAAGATTGTTCCCGATTCAAATGATCTGACTTTACAATTAAAACATAAAGTTAATGATAGTTTTTTTAGTTACAAAATAAAATGTGCAAAATTTTTCAAACACCCATTCATTATCGAAAACAAAAACAAAAAACGATTCGTTGCCTAAAATGTAAATTCCGTAGTTATCGGTAAAAATGTGAAGATATTAATAATATCTTAAGTTAATAGATGGAATTAACTTTAATTGATGGCGGTCAGGAATAGTTTTCATTTTTTTTAAATCATTCAACAGTAATTTTATATTATTTTAAATTTTCAAACTGGTATGTGTCATTAATTTCATATTTCATTAAAATTTGAATGGAATTATGCCCATTATAACAGTTCTTTAACAGATTTTTAATTTCCCCGATAAATCACAAACTGAAATTTTTGTAAAGGATGGAAACCAATATATTTGGTAGTTAGAATTTGACCAAATTGTTGGAAACTAATCGGAATTCTATATTTTTTCTTTTGTGGCAGGTATTTTCGATTTAAAAAAATGAAATGTATATAAAAACTCGGGACATTGTCAAACTATACTCACATAACAAACTTAATTACAATTGGTCCACTCGTTTAGACTTCAGATAGCAGACAGACGTCGTTGCTAAATCACTTTTTTCGACTCAGAGGCCTTTAAAACTCGACAGTGGTTTTTGGTACATCCATAACTTTCTCAATATTATGTATATATAATTGTAAGTAATGAATGTAGAGAATTTTTGAAATAATGTTTGACTTACTAAGTGATAAAGACGTGATAAGAGTGATAATGTATAAGAGTAGACCTTTACAATAAACTACGAAATATTACAGTTGACAGACAACCAAACATTTTCTCCCCTTGTTTTATAAAAGCGAAAATCTCTTGTTCATCATCGCCACATAGAAAAAGGGAAGAAAATAGGATAAAATAAAGACCCCAAGCCTTCGAAAACTATAATAGCGTCAGTATCAGAAATTAACAAGAGTTGGTCAAGAGAGACCTGATAGGAAATATGAATGAAAGGATTCTAACTGAAGACTACATGAAAAAGGTATAGCTCCAGCTAGGTCCCTCCCTAAAGTGATGTGTGTATTGAGTAAATAAAATGGGTAACCAAAATAAGATTAAAACTAAAATATACATTTAAATACGGAAATAAAGTTATTTTTAAAACAATAAATAAAAAGCAACAAGGATATCCTTTTCATGGTGGGTAAACTATAAAATCTGTCCAGTTATTTTTTTACCAATTTATCAGATTTCTTAAAAATCAATTAAATAAGTAGACGATCAGCCTAAAAGAGTCCCTGGTCTAATAATGTATTAAAATTAGGTTAAATCATTTAAACCATCGTTGTACACTATTTTGTGTTGGCTAGCCTGGATCAGCTGATTTTAATTGATTACTTCAGCTTCTCATCGTAATGTTGTTATTAAACTTCAAAACATCATTTTGGGCAGTTTTGTTCTCATTAATTTTAGCGTACAAGAAGCGGGTGTTTACTGTCGAAAACTTTAATATATATGGTTCTTACAAACAGTGTAGAGAAGCATTTTTTGTAAAATTTGGTAAAGAAGTTCCAGTGAAAAGTGTTATTCAGAAACTTAAAAAGTTTCTAAAAACTGACTCAGTAACAGACGAAAAATGTGAAGGGAACAAGTATGTTTAACAGAATAAAATTGAAGACAAGGACATTGAAGTTGCTATCTCCTGTGAATGGCGAGGAGTATCAAGAAATTATTCAACAATTCGTTGGGCTGCTTGAAGAAGATGAGCGCTATTGTTGGTTGCAGCAGTACGGTGCAACCATGAATATGTTGCATGCATTTTGTAATGAAATAATTATTTCCAAAGGATTTTGGCACTGAGATCACCTGATCTGCCTAGTTTAGATTTCTTCCTATGGGGAATTATTTGAAAAATCAAGTAATCCACACACTTTATTAAGAGAAGTTGAAAATAAATATCAACCGTGTTATTGCAGTGAGGCAACTCTAAGAAAAGGTTTCCAGAAACACAGTGAAGCGTGTTGACAAGTGTATGTATGTTAATGGACATCACTTTGAACATATAAGTTTTGATGATAAATAAAATAAAATAAAAATCTTCAGTGAAATAATCTGTTCTTTATTTTCAATATTTAATTTAATTTCAGTTTATTGAAAATTTAACTGCTCCCAATGATCCTTTGATCTCTGTTTTGTTGTTTTTTCCTTTTACCTAAATCTTCCAAAGTATGCAGCCTCAAAACGGGAAGACCCATGGAGGCTGCATTATTTCATTTTCTTTCCCCTTTCTTCTTCTTTTTTTTTATTGTCTTGTTTATCTTAATTAGGATTTACTTAAATGATATTGTTGCTTTCTGAGTACTCTATTTTAATTTCATAATTCAAGTTGTATTGGTTTGTTTTCAGTCTCTGTTAGTCGTTCATGTGTATTCCAGTTAATATTGTAATTTCATACTTCAATTTGTATGTTTATTATTTGTTAAAGTGTGATATATAGTTTCTTTTTTTCTGTATATATCTTTTTCTACCCGGGCCTCTTTTACCCTGTAGTCGATGAAGACCGAGAGGTTTTTTGCCTTTAAATAACCACAAAGAAACGTTCAATATAGTACTGCCGCTTTAGCTGAGTGATACATGCGAACTTAATGTTTCCACTGTTATGAGTGGTTTTATTTTAACTGCCCAAAATCGTACCCTTTCTAAAAAACTTAAGACTTCCTATACAGGGTGTCCCGAAAAAGGTGAACTGACTGTACATTTTCGGATTATATACATCGAATCGGAAAAAAAGATAATATAGTCGATTTTCGCTTCATTTGTCTATGCACTATTTTGTCTATTACAAAAAAATAAATATTACAACTCCAGAAATAGATAAAATATTGAGTTCAGATTTGGTATAAGCATTTTTTATGTTACGTTTTACTAGTGTACCAAACACTAAGACTTTATTTTTATAATTTTCAAAATTTCTGCTGTTTTAAACTTTTAACTTCTAATATCTCCTAAACAGTTACCTTTAACAAAATTTTAAAGTGCAGCCATTTTGAAAATTATAAAAATGAAGTCTTTGTGTTTGGTACACTTGTAAAACGTAACATACAAAATGCTTATACCAAATCTTAAATTCAATATATAATCTATGTTTTGAGTTATAATGCGTTTTGCAAAAGAACAAAATGGCGGATAGGCGGATAAGATGCGGAATTCGAGTGTATGTTATTTTAAATTTTTGTTAGTTTTTAAGTACATAAAAAATGAAGTATTTAAAATGAATTTCCAGTCCACCTTTTTGGGGCACCCAGTAGAATATAGGGAGTTTTTTTTAAATAATATTATTCATAATTATTTATTGTTCATGATATTTTGTAAATGTATTATTTCGAAAAAAAAATCAAAATTCAGGTTTTGACTCTTGTGCTCACTCAGAGGGTGAAAAATAAGGGTGGTTCCCAGCGTTGTACCCCATGCGATTCTATTGTACTGTTATTAAATATCTTGTTAGTTAATTATTCAAAAGAGCATTATTGAATAAATATATAATATATACATATTAATATATATATATATATACATACAGAGAGATTTATTAACAAATTTTGTATAAATAAAATAAATATAATATATGTGTATATTTTCATAAATGTACTTAATTTAAAAAACTTGCAGGGTCTCACTTCACATGCTGTCTGTCATCTTGTTGCATGTTTCTCATACCATATTTTATTCAAAAAATAATTGATATATTATTATTTTTAATTTGTTACAATCTCAGAATGCACTTTTGCATAAGTAGTGATATTATCTGAATTTAAGTATAATTTTCCTTGGTACAGACTTCAGCAGGGCATGCTACATAAGGTTTACTGGGGGGACGTCCCTTCCTGCATCGTACTTGACAAAGTTCTAGAGGTGGAGTGAGCTCCTTGCCCGAATCTCCCATGTCAAACATATCACTAAGGAATCCAAACAAATACAAATATAAACTAATATGAAAGCAAAAACGAATTCAACAATATCTGAAACTAGAATATTCTGAAATTATAATTTTATTCAAACTAAATTTGGAATGTAGGTTTTATTATTGACAAATTTGAACCTCTTAAAACGCATGAATAGTTCTCAAAAAAGATATTTATAACTAACTAAAAACTAAAACTAAATTTATAACCTAAGAAAAGAATTCAATCCTAAAACTAGGCCTGAGCAGCCAAATCAATTTGTTACTCTTAGCTTTAACTGCTAAGATTTAGTTTTAGTTTCCAATATGACCCTAGGTTTGTGTTTTTCTCTTTTTAGCTCTACGTTTTACACTTGATAACGAAAGTTGATTCATACTCTCGAAACATCGTGTACTAGTTTTAAATATAAAGAAATGATGATAAATGTACTATTAAACAACATTAATATGAACAATCCAACATTATCAAATAACTAAATAAAATTCAGAAGTGTAATTAAAAAATTATTAAAAAACTGCTTCTTTATTCAGTACAAACGAAACAGGTTAAGAAAGAAGTTAGTGTCATAATTTTTGTTTTCATTTTTCTTTATTTTAAGAGCTAAGTTTAACCTAAATCAATAAAATTGTAATAATTATATCTGCTAGGATCTACATAATTTTAGTTTGACTACAATCTTCTACCAAAAACAATAACTTTATAATTATATTTTGTTAGATTCAAAATTTTGCATAAAAAAAATTTACAAAAATTACGACTGTTCATTACTTCATTTTTTCTTTTTGTCCCTTCAAGCAATTTAAAATTGTGCCATGTGGTAAGTCCAATTTGAAATGTTTAACTTATCTCTTACCTCCCACCCAATTAAGTTTAATACGGACAAAAAAAAAACTGCTCACTATAAAAAAGATTTACGCAAAGCGTTTCATCCAACTTGTTAACGTTCGCCATTTCCGTTACGGTTCTTGAAAAATAAATATTTTCTTGTCCTTTTTCTTGTCTCTACAAGTCCTTTAAATTGATTTATCACATTCCCATTTGAAATAATATTCGACTCACCCCTGCATGTTCAGTAAACAAATTAAAAACGTGGGCTCATAGAAACAGCTCGTTCTATGAAAATGTTCTTTCTTTAAAAAATTAAGGGGGGGGGGAAGGAGTTGAGAAGTTTTTTTTCCAGCCAATGTGTTTAGTATAATTAATTAAAATTTGTGCAATTATGTATAATTCTGAAAACTTGCCTTCGAATATTAAAAAATTCTATTATGATGTACGAGTCTGAATTTTATTTCTAAACATAGGACTAGCTAATTTAACAAGTAATTAATATACAAAATATATGTTAACTGTTACAATGAGGTTACTGTGTGTAACCTTTGTGACAAAACTATTTTAAAACATTATTTGCATACAATTCTTTTTCTTCAGAAGGTATAGAAAATTTGTCGAGGTATTTAATTGCCAAAATCTAATAGATTACCAAAATTAGACTAAACCTTAATTGGCTAAAAACTACATGGAAAGTTTACAAATATATAGAGCCTACTAAAAAATCTTGTATAGACTAACTAAACAAAATAATTTGATCAACTCACTTGATAACAACAGAGTCGCTAAATTTCTTTTGAACTTTTTCTAATTTATCCTGTCTCTTGAATAGTGGCATATTCATAGTGTAGAAAATTGTCGCTGCAATTATCTCAGCAAGAAACCAGCTGACGTATTCCGGTTGCCATAGATACGAACCGAGAGAAAATGTGGTTTCTAATTGTTCAGTTTCGCCTGAGAACCACCAATGTTCCGATCCAAAGTTTAGCCATGGTTTAGTTTCCTAGTATAAACAGAAATATTTTCATAATCAGGGTTGGTAACAAAGTGTGAAAAATAATTAATAATAAATAAAGATAATGTTAACAAAGAAGAGAGTACTTGAAGAACGAGTGCAGAAAGGAAAGTTAACTCATAGACTTCATCAGCTGTGTATGGTAGACAGAGGAAAAATAATGCAATTTTATGTGTGTCAATGGTTTTGGAGTTAAGATCTGGAAAATAACACCCCTAAATACTGCCCATTCACACATAACATCAGTGCTGTTCTGATTTCTTCCTCAATCCTGCGATTCAAACAAACCCGACTGCCTGAATGAATTTGAAAACCTCTATTTTTAAGTATCCCCATAGAGAAAAAAAAATACTTGTTAATCGAGCAGGCCTCTAAAATGTACTGCGTCTGATATAAACAGTAGTTGCGGAAGTTGGGATATTGATTGTTTAAATGCATGAAATGCTCACAAAAGGCACAAAACCACGTTCAAATCGCTGCTGCCCAACATGTATTTTGTATGGTTTGTATTAAACCCTATCATAATACAAGATTCGGCGAATAAAACAGTGTCTTAACGAATGTTTTTGTGCAGATCTTTCAAAGTTAAGAGAAATGGCTAATCGAATCTTTTGAATGTTAACAGGTGTTCGTTCTGTTATGTTTTTATGTTGGCACGAATTTCGTAGCCTAAAATTATTCACCCAATTTTGTATCGTGTTTAAATAATGTACTCTTCCATGTGTTGCGATTTTAAAGTGTCTTCTAAATACAAAATCCTTGTTAAAAAAAAAAAAAATTACCGCAAAAGCACGGTGCACAATTGAACACTGAGCCATGTGTATGAGTAAAAGTGAATGTATTGAACAGTTTGTTTATTTATTTATCTTCATAAAAACCGAGTACTATAACAATCAAATCTACAGGTTAACTCTGCCCCACCCAATATACATGTAATCCTAAAGTAAGGACACGTGTAATATTGTCCAACTGTATGAACTATCCAAGTTTCTAAGTTCATTAAGTACGTGTGTATACAAAATAAGGAATTATTGAGAACTGAAGTTTTCATGTACGCAATAAAATGTATGCGCTTTTATGTAGAAATCTACCGTAATCGCTATATGAGAATTTATGTGAGAAAGTTTATTAAAAATATTTTTACAATTGTCACTCGCTGATGTCAATTTATGAGTAAAAGTTTGAACTCCAGCAATGTGGCCACAATCTAGCCTAGCCCAGGGTGTACAATTTTGGAAAGCAAACTGCATATCGCTCATGCCCATTTTGAGGTCTATGTCATTCCGCCAATATGATCCTTTGAAGAGACAATCAAATTAAATTAATAATGAAATATAAATAAATATTGAGCTTGACTTGTGACATGATTAGATAAAATAAAACTCGAACACAAGATCTCACAAAAATTACGTTTACTTAATCAAACGCGTTTCACCGACAAAGTCACCATCTTCAGTGAAACATGAGCTACAATAACTAAAGTATAAACTGAACTTCGTCTGATATAAACAGTAGTCATGGAAGTTGGGATGTTGATTGCTTAAATACCAAGAAATTCTCACAAAAGGCACAAAATCTCGTTCAAATCCCTTCTGCACAACATGTATTTTGTATCGGTTATAATTTAGTTATTGTAGCTCATGTATCACTGAAGATGGCGACTATGTCGTTGAAACGTGTTTGATTAAGTAAACGTAATTTTTGTGAAATCTTGTGTTCCGAGTTTTATTTTATCTAATAATGAAATACTAAAATATAACTAATTACTCACACAACACTGACAAATTAACTCAAGAGCATTCAAATTTTAATATTCTACAATATTCCATACTTCTTTTTTGTAAGGTTTTTCTTATTAAAAATTTGTGAGAAGGCTTATGAAATAATTTTTTCAGTCTAAAACTATACGTGACAAAAGAAATAATATGATAATAATCTTTCATATATCTGGTTGATTAACTTAACCTTAAATTGACTTTATGATTACTCTAATCAACTGTTATTAAATTTGCAAAGTCAATTATTGATAACTAATATTGAAATGATTTAAACTTTCAAGCAAGAAAAATACAGTTAGTTCAATTTGTTCGTAAAGCGTAGAATATTTTAAATTTGTGAACAATCAGAGCTTTTAACACAGGTCAAAAATGTCCACTTCATCATAACCGATATATGTTCAGTTTTAGATATATGCCAATCGTGATATGGGTCAGATAGTTTTAGAGATAGAGTTTTAGTTACAATTCGATTTTAACCCACCACTCACTTCGTTTATTCAGCTCCAATAATAGTAATAAGTTGAACAGGATTAACTAATCATTGCCATGTGAAGAAGAAGAAATAAAATGGTATTGTTGAAATTACTAAGTAGCCTACCTGTGAGAAGGAGTACCACACAAAACAGTACAAGACCTTCTGGAAGAGTAGCCAAAATGTCAGGGAAGTGTTAATGAGCATCCAAATTAAAAGCACCTGTAAGAAAGGAAAATTATAATCAACTCATAACAAATGTATATATTTATTGCTATGTCACGACAGCTCTAAACAGTTTTTCATCTAAGTAAGATTCAACATTTAAGGTTATCAACATTTATAAGCTCTTCAAAAACATCAGTCCTTTAGAGAGCAAACTTAAACACAGCCCCCTTTCACAGAAAAAACAAACTTCGAATTCTTACTCCATAAATTGAATTTTAAAAATTGGGCTTCACGACATCCGTTTTGGTTTATTCTGGTTATGCACAAAATGGTATTGAAAATCGGATGTGAAGTTCAATATTAACTTCATTGAATTACTGTAAATTTTATAGGCTTCTACTCAATTTGTTACTACTACATATTTAATATCTAGACCTACAAAAAGTATAGTTATGCTTAAGACTTTTTCTACACTAAATACTTTTTATGGATTGTTTACTTACTTGTCCAGGTACGAAATATTTTGTGTTTAGACTCTTTGCAAGACCAGATAATTTAAAAAAATTGTGATTTCGCCGAACAAACATTATTGTTGCTATGTAAAAGGTTAAAGATGGTATAGCATGGACAAATTGTTGGCTTAGTACTAGCTTAAATACTTGACTGTAAGAGTCTTGATTTAAAATCAAATCACGTATTTGATTTGCGAATGATTTTTTGAATCTGTAACTTATTTTATTCCAACATACCGATGATTCCATGACAAACTTTGGCCTAAGTTAAAATTATATTTAATCGTATGGTACAATCTAGCTCATTTATAAACATTCTGTATTGTTGATTGGTAAAACCATGTGTTTGAAGGAGATTATTTCTTCTTCTTCTCGATTCGATGATAACGTTATCTAGGCACGTTCCGAAACAATAATATGACATATTTTTTATAGGCAAACAAATAACGAAAGTATTTTCTTTCTCTATAATAACCAATCTTACTGTTAGTTTATGAAATTTATGTAGGCTATTTTACTACAAATTATGAATTTATAAAACAAGTTGCCATGGAAACGAAAGTTTGTTACAGTCAAATTTCATTAACTAACCTCAATATTACACGACCGAAAAATTAGGTTGGTGATATTGATATTGTCAGCTGTTATGAACAATTTTCTTATTTTTTACAGAGTTTCGTGGTTTTAGGTTCAGTTTGTGATTTTTTATATAAGCTAATTTATAACTAAATGAATAAAATATTGAGTCCAGATTCGATGTGCACATTTTTTTATTCAACTTTTTAATTTATATAACTAACGACGATTTTATTGTGTACGTTGTCAAAATGGTGGTTATCTTTATAAAAAATAACAAATGAAAAATTATTATGCTCTTTTAACAAAAAAATATTTATTTTTATTGTATGTCAAAGGGTGGCCGAGTTATTTAGAGAAGAATTAATTTTTAATTTCTTGGTAAATGACTCAGAATTTAGATTTTTTTTCAAAGTGTAACATGTAGGCCTATAACTCAATAATACAAAATAATAGGTATTTTTAACTTCTGTTTATTGTTGTAAATTACGAAAAAAAAAATGTAAACTATTTTTATATCGATAACTCGTTATCCTTTGATTTACATAACCTATATTAAAGAAGTTCATGTTTTGGTAGAGGTAGGTTAGGTGGTTTATTTTTTATGGTTTATTTCAACCCGGTAAATGTTGGAGCAACTCATTTTAGAAATGTATGGTTTATTTTAAGCCGGTAAAAACTGATTTTTACAGAATTTTTCATCAATTATTTCGTTCAAGAAAACATAAATGATCAAAGTAAAAAAAAAAGTTCTGAAATAAAACCCTCGGTAAAGCTTAGCAATTTCTTCATTTCTGAAATCAATATGAGACCAACGTTGTACTAAACTTTTAGTTGCTTGTATTTTGGTATTGTTTTACATTTTCACATGCTTAAATTATGTTGGATAAACGTCTGCAAAATTTTGTTCCTAACAAAAAGCTGGTTTAATATTTGAAACTGCCTAAACATTTCTTTAGTACAATATCATTGTAGGTACAATTTACAATAAAAACAAATTGATGAAATACTTACCCAGCCCCCTCATACAATCAGATCCTCTTAAAGTAAAGCCCAAAAGTAAGTCTTTTGACCTTTGTTAGGCCTAAATGCTAAATTGTATTGGTAGATCAAGTAATCTTATCCAGTAGGGTAAGTTTGTTTAAAACAGTTTTTACACAAGTTTTTTACAATGTTGTCACTGCATTCTTGACATCTTACTAGGCTCTAGCAGGTTTCATAGATAATTGAACATTCTCCACTCACTACGCTCGTCTTGTAGACTTGGCATTGTATCTCGTAGCTATACACATTTTCTTCTTAGGCTTGGTTGGAAATTACATATTGACAATAACTCTCCTATATGACATCTTAGAGAGATGGGATTTGGTACTTATACAAGCAGATATCTGCAAATTTTTATCTAATTTAGTGTGTTTTTTTCAAAAATGATACATGAAATATGAGCAAAATAGTTTTTTAATGTCATTTCGACATTTTTTAATTCGATTCTTCTGAATTTTAATAAGGTTCTACATGAGCACTCTATAGTCCTCTATACAAACTTGCATGTTCCTATTTTGATTTTTCGCTCACTTACAGATAACGACGACGGATGACATGCCGAAAATATCTTTCTCTCTTTCATGAAGCTGTGAAACCTGAAGATTAATCATAAAACAGAGTACAAACGTTTTGCAATTACCAAACTTACCCAATTTCGTAAACAGGATAAGTTAAAATATAGGAGCAGAAAAGTTAAGGAGTTTTTGATTTTCAGTAAATACCACATTTTTGTCCTTCATTTATTGGTTGGTTTTCTTCGCAAGTATATAAGAGTTTATTGGATGATATTTACAACAGTTTTCATTCAAAAGGTCTGATTAGAAGTTGTCATGGTATTATCCCTTGCAAACCTCTGCCGTATAATGGAGATCCGTTGGTTGTCAAATAATACGTGCCTCTAGCTCTGAAACAAATACATCTTTTATTTATAAATTGAACTTTAGAAGCAAGTGTTTTTGTAGTTTTGTTGGACCTGCTGGAAAAAACTCAGTGGTATAGTTTAAACTAATAATCAGCAAACTTGGAATATATTCAACATTTAATCCCTTCCATATTAAACTTTTTTGTTTCACAAAAGTATTTCTAAACTTTATTAACGTTTTTACATACATCGTTTGTTTCGTTCGTACCAAACACGTCTAAATAAAGGTGGTGTTGTATTTCAGTGACATTTGATTTTCCCTTTTTAAAATTAATACTGAACGATCATTTTTAATGCTTTCATTTTGGCATACTGTTTTAAATACGCTGGGTAAAATCAATTTTAAGGAATTAGATTTTTTATAACAACTCATGAAGGGTTTTTGTACTCGCATTTTGTCGATAGTTCCCGAAGAAACTTCTGGGGAATTGGCGAGCTTTACTTGTGTTTCGGTTATTGGAGGGTGGAATTTAGAAAAAAATTATTTAAATAGTTAAAACTAGTTTTGAAAAATTCATAATTTAAAAATTTTAATCATGTGATCATTTTCAAATTTAGAGCTATTAAAAATTTGAAAACAAAACCTTGAGACAGGACCTAAATATGATCACATACCAAATTTAAAAAAATAACCAGGAAAAAGGACAAAAATAAATCAATGTAAAAACATGTGTCACATGACCCTATTTCTATTTAAAAAATTAAACCTAATTTTAAGATAGTGAATCCAAGATGTCTGCAAAAATTGAACTATCAAAACTGGAAGTTCATGTTGTCTTATAAACATATACTAAAAACTAACTTTTTTATATTCAAACGTTTTATAGATTTTTGTAAATATATTTTTTTATACACTTTATACACAGTTTTTACATTTTGAAAATACAAAATGGTTTGTTTAAAATTTAATTATCATTATTCAAAGTTTTTACACAAAATGTTAATTTTAACAAACAGAATTAAAATTCAAAACTATTATCGGAGGGCACAACTGACCTATTTAAGAAAGAAAATATTGAAAATTGCATGAATCGACCTTCCAAGCCGAATTGTTAAATAAATTGAAGGTTTTCCGTCAAAATTAACATTTTTGAAATCAATAATACACATTTTAAAGAAAGAGGCAGTTGTTTCGCCATTTACAATTCACCTGTTGTTTCAACATTGTATTGAAATACAAGTTTTTTGACGAAAATCAATTTCCTTTTTCCTTTTTTTTTTTTACTTCGAACGCGATTTTATCATTAATTTAAGTTTTATTAATAATACAATTATGAGCACACTGTGGCTAACTTAAAGATTGAAATCAAACCCAATACCAAAATTTAATAAAAAAAGTTTGATTTCAATCTTTAAGTCTTATTGCCTAGCTTAAAAAGTAAACGAAATTTTCCTATTATATTTCAAAGTTTTAATGAAAGTGAGATATGTGTTTGGAATCACTAAAAGAAATTTGTCATATTTTATCTAATAAGCCATAATTTTATTTCAAAATGGCGAACGTTCATCTTAACTTGAGTAAATCTTTAATTATTTCTTAAAAGAGAAAATAAACAATTTTATAATAATGAAATTTCAGTTTAGGTAGAGGCCTAACCTTGTCGGAGTGTAGAATCCAACTCTGATGACTTCATACATTGATTGGATGTTGTTGCAGTTGTTGTTCTGAAACGATGTCCAAGATTGACATTGTCTTCCTAAAAGAAGATTATCGTTGTTGGTGGTTACTAAAGATTCAGCGTACAATCTCCATGACAACCAGTGGCTGCACAGATCTACAACAGAAGATCTCAGAAAATTTAATGCAAATAACACGTTCTGTTTTTAAAGACAAAACAAATAAACTAACTGGGAGGTAACGTTTTCAACCACTCTTTTGATTTTAACAGAATTTCGTACTTTGTATTTTGTAATCCCAAACAGAAAGAAAAGTTCGCACTCCATACCAAATAACGAGTTACATAACTTAGTAAAACCCAGGGCTATTATCAAATCCAGTAAAAATTAGCAATAATTAGCATATATTAGCAATAAAATATATGTTTTATGTTAAACTTAATTATGGAATTTATTATAAATTATAGAATACCGGGCAGGCCATAAGTCAACTAACGCTTGCACTTTTGTTCAGCAGTAGTTGTGTGGTTACTTAATCAGCTGTGATAATCAGAAATTTTCAGCAGCACATTATCATATATATTATCAATTGAGGTTATTTTCATGTCAATGTATAGGAAGCTTTGCAAGGTGAACAGAAAGAGGTACTATATTTAGTTAAGTATTGGTGGAAATGTGCCATAGTTCCTGACAGTGTGCCATCAACAAGGCAAGGTATTTATAAAAAGGTTTGACCAAACTGGATAAGTAACCGATCTTCCTGGTTCCTGTTACTAAGGAAGCAAATTTGCCAGTTATATCTCAGTGCTTTATACAATTACCCAAAAAGTCCACAAAAGTTCCAAAGAATGCAGAACAAGTTAAAATTCTAAGCATATAAGCCTAGTTCCCATCAAGCTAAAATGAACACGATTATGATAAGCATGGAATTCTGTGAGTGGTCCGACAAGAAGCCGATAATGACTTTTATAAAAAACTTTTGTGAACTGATGAATCTACATTTAAGATGAATGGATATGTGAGTAGACACAACTGTGTATTCTGGGCATTTGATAACCCACATAACTGTTTGAGTAGATATTTTTCTGGTGGTCTTATAGATCCTCATTTTTTTTTGTAACAAGGATAATTGGCTTGAATGAAATGTTACTGTCGTACTGCAACTGGAAAATTACCCTCTTTTGAAAAACTCCAGCCTTTTCGGTGAGAACTGATATGGAAGCGGGATTACACACCATTACACTATGGAAAATTGTTTGTTAGAAACTTTAAAAAAAAATCTTTTGAAGAATGGTCGGTAAAAAAGGAACAACCGAATAGACTCCTCGTTCCACAAACCTCACTCCGATGGAATATTCTGTATGAAGGGTGGGTAAAGAACAAGCTTATTCTCTGAGAATTAACAGTATTAAATAAATAAAACAAAGAATACGAAATGAATTCAATTGGTTGTTTACATTGAACTTATATGACAAAATCTGTGTTTCCTTGTTGAATAAATATCAACTTTGCCTTAGAAAAAGATGGCATTTTGAAAATGTATCAGTTACACTGATACATACTGTGTTTGTTTTTAAAAAATAATTAAGCCTTATCTTTCAAAATCAATTTGTTACCGACAATTATGATTTTTTGTCAACTGTTACTTGAAAAACATCTGGGTAATTGCCATATACTACGACATTATATAAACAAAAATAACGTTTTAAGAATAAAATGACCAATACAAAAATTAGCTGACTACACAATTCAACTAATTAAATGGCAATATTAATTTAAAAAAATCCTAAATAACATGAACTGATCCTCTTACCACTTTCCGTAAGGAAACCCTCAGGCCGAGGACAACCAGGTTGTATTCGTCGTCCTCCATTCGGATAAAAGTCAACATGACCAATAGGAATACCTACTCCGTAATGCCCAGAGTCTGTATGGATAACATCTAGGAAATCAGCATCAGATTTGTCCAAGTGGAAAGATTTCTCGCTTGTAGCATAGAAAGCAATTCCTACAGGATCTAAAGCTAAAGATACAAATAATGTGGTAATTGAAACACTTTATTTTTAGTTAATTATGGTAAACAATATGTATTAAAATTTATAAAAAATCTCTGAACTAACTTTCTTTGCAAATCGTAATTTGTTAGGTGCCATCATGGTATTTACCCAATCACACAATATAATAAAAATAGATCCTCTAAATGCAATGCCAAATATTTGTTACTTAGTTGATAAAGGGGTCTTGTCCAGTAGTGTAAATAAGTTTAAAACAGTTCTTAAACAAGTTTTCTGATCCTCTTAATGGTATTTATTCTACTTGTGTACTACAGTCTCCACTCGCTTTGCTAGTGCCAGTGTTTTGGCCCTCCCGGATCTTGTATCAATAGGAATAAAACATTTTCTCAAGTTCAAAATTATATTTTTGATAATAACTTCTCTTTATCATCGCAGAGATGCAGTACTGCTATTCTCTCCCATATTTGGGTTCTTACGGATAATTATTTCTTCATTTTACTCTTGTCCGACTTAGGCCTTTCTCAGCTGGTCAACTATCCCGCCATGTTGTCCTAGTAGCGGGATCCAAATGTTCCTTTTTACTAGCTAGCCTTCCCCTATTTTTGAGTGCTTATTTTATGAAGAGTACGATTCTCCTTGAGTAGTCTGTTTGACCTTTCTGTACGAAGTTCATTACATCTGCGGTGTCGAGGAAATCCCTACGAAGATGAGGACTTTCCATGTTGATAATAATCATAAAGGGGGTGTTAAATTTTATCAACACTTTGAATTACGGTAGCATTCCGTAATGTGGTTGGTTATTTAACACTCATAAATTATTTTTCCCAAGTTGTCACCCTAAAGTTTTCCTAAAACTATAAAATTTCTTAAAACAAAATAAAATATATGTAGAAACAAGATTAAAAATTGAAAGAAAATTTCCTAAAACTACAATAAAACAATAACACAAAGAGTGTATAGTTATGTTTATTCTACCCTAGGTACATTTCATTATTATCAACTGTTTTATTATTTTTTAAATTTATTTTCCTACTTTGATTGTAAATATTACTCCACTAGTTAAGTTAGTTTAAACAACTTTAATGTAATAGCAGATATTTCTTGTTGAAACTCCATATTCAAGGATAAAATAAAGCAAAAGCTTAAAGTTTCAAATATTTTAATAGTATAAATGTTTAAAAAGAACTGCTAATTGGGCTATCTAGCCTCTTTAATCAACTTTAATGTAATAGCAGATATTTCTTGTTGAAACTCCATATTCAAGGATAAAATAAAGCAAAAGCTTAAAGTTTCAAATATTTTAATAGTATAAATGCCCGATGATGCCGCAAGGCGAAACAATTGTAGCTCATTTATACTATTAAAATATTTGAAACTTTAAGCTTTTGCTTTATTTTATCCTGGAGTTTAGTTAATTTTATATTAGTAGGCTACTCTGTAGTTATTATTTTAAAATATCAAGGAACATGAAGCTTTTGTGTTCGCGCTGATGATAAATCACGGTCATTTCCATATTTTCTAATTGAATTTACATAAAAACACATTTTTCATAATATTTCTGTGATACAGCTAAATAGTTGTTCAAAGTATTCAATTTATCGTATATATTCTTCTTAAAGAGTTCAAAAATAAAATTTGTTAAATGCGACGAAATCGACAGAAATTGACAGTTAAATAAGAAAACAAAGTTAATATTTAAATTTAGCTTTTCTTAATTATATTTTCATGTTGTATACAATTTGGTAAATATTTGCAGTTGTAAATCTTAATTAAACACCAAATTTCAATTTTCCTTTTCTTACATATATATACTCCGCGCCAAAGCTGGTGGCGGCTGAGGGATTTGGACGGCCGGGTCGGTGAGCCTACCCCCAATTAGAACGCGCTCGACTGCTTCGGGCCTTGGTCATTAGTCACCTACTGGGTTAAAAGTGCAATCGGTACAGCTTTTTTTAATTAGTCAAATATTATAAAAGTAACTGCATATTTGTAGTCTACATAGAATTACAAGAAAATTAAGTCTAAACACGATGTAACTGCGATATTGTAAAGTATTTGGTTTATAGAAGGAAATAAAAATAAATAACAGTCAAGTTTAAAAATGATGTATACATATATTTTAAAAGTTATCTAAAAATTACATGTATTTACTAAAATATTTACAGTAAGAGCTTTTAACAACCGATATTTGTAAAATCTTTTTTTACGAAATGTGCTTCTACGATGCTGAAGGCGATAACTCATATCCCTGAAAAAAGCAACTTTTTAAGGAAACCGTTCCTAAATCAAAATATTGATAAAAATAAACAAACAAATAAATATGTTATTCATTTTTTGTGAACGATGTCTGGTTCAGCTTCACTACTCTTGATCTCACGGAGTTGAGCATTTATTCTTTCTACGGTCCGTTTTGACACTTTAGTCGCATCAGCCACTCGTTCAGCCACTTTATAAAGTGTTTATAGCTACTAATTATTTTGGCACTAGAACCACATTTAAACAATTTACGGAATAGAGACAATGTCAATTTTAGTACGCCTTAATTACAAATATAATTAAGTAAGAATAGTCACAGAAACACCGAGGTACGTGAGACTAAAAGCCATTTATAAAGTAGGTTTAAATTTCGACTCTCTTAAAACGAGCGGTTTATAACGGTTGACTTTTTCACTTAAAGCGCCATATCTTTTAATCCGATAGACAGATTTTAGTGAAACAAAGGAAATTCGATGTAAAATATTTTTAATGTTTATAATCCGAAAATGAAGAAAGTTCACCTTTTTCGGGACACACCCTCCACACACACACACACACACTGAAAAATTATAAACTAATGTAACTAAATTTCCTAACGGCCACACACACCCTATTGTACATGCACACACCTTATCTCTCTCACTCTCTTTACTCACGCTTGTATAAATAATTGTACTAAATCTAACACTTGAAGATGTTTGTATATTAATTGTTTTGAAATTTTGGGTTTAGATAAGTTCAGAATGGGTTTGTGTGTGACGAGGTACTTTACAAAACGATGGGTAGCCAAACGTGGACTTTAAGATGACAGCATTAGACAATCTAATTTTGAATTTAGTCATATCATGCAGATTCGATATCTGTTATGTAAGTAAAAATTTTGATTTTCTTAACTTTAATGTAACTTGTACGAAATTCCATAACGCACTGCATTACTGTATATTTTATTAAATGAAGTAACAGAAGATGTAAAAATTGTCAGTTGAAAAATATCTTAATTACCTGTTATTCTTGGAATTCTTCCCGACTTGACCAGGTTCCCAGTAAATCCAGTAACATGACTTCCCATACTATGTCCAATAAGATGTAAGGATGCAATATTAAAGCCCAATCTTACAATATCGTCGATAACTTTAGCTAATCCTTTGCCTACATGGTAGGTGCTGAGGGCGGCTTTGAGTGGTGATTGTGATGCAAGATCACCCCAGTCAACCACAATAATGTTGTGATCCCCTCGTTGCAGGTATGCTGGAAATGCAATAAAGAAGGTTGCAATATATTCTTCTGCCGTTCCTAGCAATGTGTTACATTCAGCTGACTAGTTTCGGATGAATTCCATTTTTATAAGCTATTTACGTACTGCTTGGTCCCTCAAAAGAGTCGTTTTAAATAACACGTAACGTTATCCCTTCGTTGTTTAAACAAGACGACTCATTAGAGGGACAAAGGCGTAAACAAATAGTTTTTAAAAATGAAGTGAAACGCGTCAGCCGAAAGTAAGAGAATGCTAAGAGTGGCAGAAGAATGAACTAAAATTATTATGTAAATTCAAGCAGGAATATAGATTATCAGAATAATAGAGATTATATACTGAGGAACAAAATTAAAAAATGATTTTAAAGGACAGCTCAATTACATAAAATCATAATGTCAATCGTGGTTACTATTAACCTTTTATCCAATTTTGGGTAGCATCCTATTCAAGCCTGAATATTTACTTCAAATAATTTTAATTCACTTTAAAAAGATATATCGTTTTGATATAGGCAACATAATTTCTATAAAATTATTTGCCCAAATTTAAAAATTGATTAACGACCTTTAAAGTAATTTGCTGTTCGACTACTTTACTGTTTAAAGTTTTAGGGTTGATATCACCACCATTTAGATGTGGCGATGTTCGAAGTAGGAAATAAAATTGTCCCCTTAAAAATTTGTGCGATTTTTCAAAATTTCAAATTAAATATGGGAAAACAATTAATTATCAGTGAACCACCTCGTATACTCTCTAAGTTCGGTTATATGAGGGTAGCAGAGCATGGTTACGATCCATGGACCTCTGAATTATGAGTCCAGCACACTTCTAATGTGGGTTGGTGGGCAGTGAGTTGTGGTTGATATCATTTATTAAAGAAATAAGATCTACAAATTTAGATCTAGTTAGTTTATTTAATGGGAGGGATAAGGGCTCATCTTACCATACTAAAATAACGATATTTAGGTGCACTTTTCATCTAAATAAATAGTGTTAAAAACACTAAATGCCTGAATTTGGTACTTCTGGATTTTCACTTGAGTTACGTAATTAAAAAGTTCTCATCTCTATCTACTGTAGTTCTTCTTCTTTTCTTGTTGTTTAAAGGTGAAAAACTCCGGTCATCATCGACTTAAAAAAAAAGAAAAAGAAATCATAAACTAGAAACTCCTAGCCATTGAATAGTTCAGGGTCTGAAGAGGATAAGAATTGATCAAAAGAGACCTAATAGGAAAGATGAAAAAAGGGATCTAGCCCAAGATTAAATGACGATAGATCCATCTGGGAAACTAGGGATTGCTAAACCCGTAATCACTATAAGTAAGCACTGAGGGAATCTACAGTAGTGATCTGCGAAAGTGAAGAGACTCCCCTATTTTATAACTTAAAAATCTGTCATGAGAACCCTTTAGTTAATACTCACCATTGACAACTGTTCTTACAGATATAGCCACGGCAGATTCTATGTATCCATGAGCGTAAATAATTGTAGGAGCATTTTGTCTGAAGTAAGGTGTATCCTGCAATAGACGGAATCCTTCAAGGATTGGTATATCGGTAACCCAGTAGGTTGCAGTTTCATTTCCTCCTTGTAAATATCTGTTACAAAAAATTCTTCAATGAACATTTGTCTTTTATTGTTTAGTAAAATACACTTAGACTAATCATTTAACATACTGGGGACCAGAAAATAACGTTCAAACTAGGGAAAAACTATTTTTTGGCTTCTATAGTATTTAATCCTAAAATAAATTAAATGACTAAACAAGTGGTACAAATGTTTACCTCAACTTTTCATTTCTTAAATACTGTTCATTTGAAAGCTCTACGTGCAAGGACGGTACAACAGGTAATGGTGTAGAACAGATGATCCAAGGACATTCTGGAGGTGGTGTTGTGAATACTCGTAAAAACACTTTGCTCAGATCTAAACACATAATGACAATAGATGTATAAAAAATTATTAATTACAGGTAGTTATTTTTTTAGTGATGGGTAAGAATCGATGTCAATTTTATTTGTTGATGTAATCATTTTGAAGTCATGTGAGTCGAAAATAGTATATTTCATCACTAAAACCAAAAGTGAAGCTTTTCAATACAAGTTCAAATTTAACGGCCGAAGCTTCTTTTGGTCCAAGTTATGAACTATATTTTTCGTTATACTGCAAATAATACAAAAAAAACAATTTCACAAAAATAAAAATGTTATAACCTATTTACCTTCAAATCGATGGTTACAGCTGTTTTAACGGTTATTTACAATCGAGAGTATCAGTTGTTTTTATAGATGCTTTACAATCGTTAATTAATTCGTACAAACGAAGTAACAGCTGATGACCTCGACCTCAGCTGATGTTTTTAAGTCATACGAATAAAAAGAACAACTCTTAGTATCTCAATGCATGTATTGAAAACAGCTGTTTTTGAAGCAGTATGACGAAAAAATATTTTTTGGAATTATGTCGTCGGGTATCTGACATCCCTACAGCCCGATGCGTGGACAGATTTAATCAAATTTAATTGCTATATTTTGGTCAATCTCGAGAGGTTTTTCAATTGTTTCGATAACTTAAAATTTGGGGTAAACCAAGAAAAAACACAAAATAACGATTTGCTCAAAACTTGCTGCAACTATTTTGATAAACGTTTGCTCAAGTGTAGCCTCTAGGGACCCAAACTAAATGTCTTTTTCTTAAAAATGTAAATAATTAGCAATAATATAAAAAATTGTGATATGAAAAGTCAATAATTTATAATTTGGCCTGCTAAGTGTATGTGACGATGACACCTGTTTGACATCGCAATCTTGGTTAAACGCAAAGCAACTATGTTATTTAAATATATAAATAGCTTCTGGATATTTTATAAACAAATCATTCTTCAGATAATAATAATAAATATTTCACAGTTTTATTACCACTTTAAACATGAATTTGACACGTGAGAATCATGCCCTGGTAATGTTTAGGTATTATAAACTGCTTTTTATAAAATTTCTTAACAATTTATAAACCTCCTAACAATTTATTTTTTATTACCATTAAATTTGGCAATATCCTGCAGAAGATTATTTCAGGTGAGTTAAATAAGGGTGGTAACTCTGATTGCTGCATACGTCATTAACAGGCAAGATCTAGTTTTACCACTACAACAACGGAAAATAGTCCACGAATTACCCAACTATCTATCACGTCTAAGAGCTTCAGGAGATGTTACGTCACTGGATTGTAATGATTACATCTATACACGCAGGGAGTAGTTAGGTAAACAAATACTAACATGGGCACCGCCGGGTATACGCAACGCTCGTATTTTATGTAATTATCCAACTAGAATATTCGTAGTTTTAGCCTTGGCATTATAAAACTGTCTAAACTAATAACTATAACTACAGCTTACAATAACTTAAGCCATTAAGAAACACGCCTCAGGTTTTTGACTATTGGTCATTTTGCTTTCTCATTCTAAAAGAGAAAATTTTCACACAATAAAAACAAATCATTAACTCCATTTCGAAATCTGGACAAATCATATACTCTAAATAACTTCTGTCTGTTATTCTTAATTGTATTTGAAATATACAAACAAATCTAAAATAATTTGATAAAAGCTCAAAATCTCAGTTCGTCCACTAGATTCAACTATTTAAAGAGTTGCGAATATTACCTCTTCAGTAGAGGTATGTTTATAAGGTAAGGGTGCTGTTTTACATTAGAAGTAATACCAAGTAATACTGATAGTTATAGATTACAGCTTAAACATTTTTTTATTTTATTGCATTCAGAATCTTTAATCACTTATATGAAAACAGGAAGAGTCTAAATAAAAATAGTTTAGCGAAGAAATGAATTAATTGTGTGTGGATTTCCTTTCTGAAGTTCTAATATAGATAATCAAAGTTATTTTATCAGTAACTATGATAACTTCAGTAGGTGATAGGGGATCTAAGAATTAACAAAAAATTTCAAATGAACATTTGCTCAAAATGCTTAATTTTCTGTCTGTCTCTGTTTTTTATAAAATACTTTTAAGTAAAAATAGAGCTATGAAATTTGGTATACTATCGGTTTCAAAATGGCTGCCAGCAACCATTATCTATTTAAAATAACACGAAAACCGTGAGTAATACAAAAATATGTTACTAGCCGCCATTTTGAAAACGATTATAAATATGGTATTTATTAAGCTAAAAGTGTATACCAAATTTCATAGTTCTACCTTTAAGTGTTATTTAGAAATAATTTATTTCATAGAAAATACAGAATGAAAACTAAGTTCTTTTGAGAAAATGTTAATTTGAACTTTTTTACTTATTCTTACGACCCCCATCACCTCTCGTAGTTATTCCGGTTGCTCATGAATCACACCATATAACAATTATCTTCAAATTTGAACCATTAAGTACAAAGTTTTGATAAACTGAAGTAAATTTAATATCATTTTATGTGTATTTGTTGTCTATTTCTACAAATATTGTTCTTTTTTGTATTAAGTTTCACGGACTCCCCTCCTCCGTTTAAAATAAATTGTAATTCTCTGTACTGCCTTAGATATGCCAATTGCCATTTTTGTTGTTTTTTTTGTGTTTTTTTGTTTTTATTTTGGCGTATTGTGGAATACGGCGTGTCCCACGAAAAGGTATATTATGAATTATTTTTGTAATGGTTAAGTGTTTTTTTTATTATTGTAACGTTACTTTTTGTAATGGTTTTTGAGATGATAGTAATACATAATGAAAATGTTTATGTTATGTGTTACTATCATCTCTTACCCATGTAGTTAAATACAGAACAAAAACAATGACTTAATACAAACTTTTGCAAGCCCTTTATAAATTTTTTAAACAATTTATGTTCGTTAAATATCTCTTTGGACATCTGTCAGGAAACTTTGCGTCACTAAAATTGATCTTTTTTGAGTCTTGCATTTTCCGACTCTAAAATTATGGGAATTCTAGTAATTGTATTTATGACATAAACAAATAAAAATCATAAATAAAAACACAGTAAAACATTATAATAATATATTTGTTCTACTTACGTCTGCTCATCCAAAATTCTTTCAATGCATTACGGCCGTTTCCACTATTTATTCTGCCATAGTGTCACATGCATTATTTTCGGTACTATATATAGCATAATATATATATATATATATATATATATATATATATCGTCAACATTGTTATAAAATCATTTAAAACATTAGTACGTATTTTTTTAAAATTATATTTTATTACAACTAAGTTAAATACAACCTAACAAGCAATTTATTCTGAATACATGGTTTTAACAATGATATGGTTCACCCAGCTCTAGTTCA
Organism: Aphrophora alni; assembly: GCA_963513935.1. Taxonomy (NCBI): domain Eukaryota; kingdom Metazoa; phylum Arthropoda; class Insecta; order Hemiptera; family Aphrophoridae; genus Aphrophora; species Aphrophora alni. The sequence goes on from OY740772.1 coordinate 4,266,725, forward strand.
TTAATTAAACATAGTCCAGTTTTAGTCTCGCACCAAGTCAATGGGCTTTGTCCTCTTCAGCCTTCGCAGATCCTTGCTGGCGTTGAGGAGAGGGAGCATTTCTATATTCTCATGAGCTTCCAGTCTCTTACTGTGTCTTAAGGAGCACACCTTAATTTCCTCATGGTATTGATTTTTAAGTCACGATGGATGTTGTCGCTCCTCACATACCATGGAGCTTTACAGATTTGCCTCAATACTTTGTTTTCAAATGTTTGTATCCGCTTGATGTTTGACTTCTTAGTACAGCCCCACAACTGACTACCATAATTCCATACTGGCTTTAGAATTTGCTTATATAGTAGCAATTTGTTATGCAATGAAAGTTGTGAGTATTGACCTAACAACCAGTGCATCTTCTTGAGTTTTAATTAGTACGTATTTGTAATTACGTAATTACAGTTTTAATCACAGCCGGATACGGTCGATTATGTAAAGTTATTTCAGTATAAACAAAACATGTGTTTTTAAAAGAAATTAAAAGTGTGTAAATGTGTTAGTGTAATAAATGTGTGTCAAATACCTACTAATGTTTTAAATGATTTTATAACAATGTTGACGAGGTATATATATATATTATATGCTATATATAGTACCGAAAATAACGCATGTGACCATGGCTGAATAAATAGTCGAAACGGCCGTAATGCATTGAAACAATTTTGGATGAGCAGACGTAAGTAGAACAAATATATTATTATTTAAAAGCTCTCCAGTAAGGTGAAGAATATAAAAAAAAGGGGGAAAAAAAGTAAAACATTAACTTTTCTAAAAAGCGTTTAAAAATGAAAGTCATGAATTATTTCATCTTGTACTAAGCACTGCTCTCTTCTGGTTCCTAAAAATAACACCTGTTAAAGTGAAATTTGGAAAAAACTGTGCCTTATCTCAAAAGATAATGGAAGTAGGCAAAATTCACTTCATGATATTAGAAAGAATCAATTTTTGATTGGTTTTAGAGCATAAGTAATTGTTTTTGAAACAATGTTTCCACACATTTTCATCACTTTGGACACCCAGGAGAGAAACAATACAGACTTGATTTAAAATTGTGCCCGTAATATCAGTACTTGGATTAAACGATTTAGGTTTTCCTCTATTGGTAAAATTAATGAATGCAGATTTATCAACATTTAACGAAAGTTTGTTTAAAAAAACAGGATTGCGAGGTTAAAATTATATTATTTTTCAATTTCAAAATTCATATAGTTATGTCTAATCATAATATAAATATCATCAGTATAAAGTATTAAAGTGCACAATTAAAATTAAAAATGATATTAATAAAACTGATAAACAATAATGGCTATATTGTCGATCCCTGTGGAACACCATAATTTAACTTTCTGACATCGAAGGAATAAAAATATTTAGTTTGAAAGTTTAATTGTAAAACGAGACCATATGTATTCTCTTATCTCTATATACGATTTATCTTAATTATTTCCTAATTTGTTTGAGATTATTTTGTGTATGTACGAAATTGAGGAATGTAAAGTTAACTATGCTTACCTTTAAATGACGTGGATCCCAGTCCATCTGACAGACTGACAGTAAACACCAAAAGTACGAAAACAACAGCTGACATCTCACTGCTTTCGTTAACGTCAGGTATTTACAAATTGTATCGATCAAGCAAGTGAAGCAAGAATGAAATATTTTAAGTCTTTGAAGAGTATTTGTGTTTATTTCTACGTCTGTCTTACTGTTTAGATCATAAAAAATTTTAAATAGCTGAATTAAGTTTTAGACTAATTGATTAGTGTTGAAAGGAGGAACAAAACCTCTCCATTTAATTGAATAAATAAATCTTGAAAACTATTATTTTTGGCGTAAAGTTTACATGTAGATTACAGTTATTTTGGAAGCTAATAAATCGCTTAATCCAGACAATAAATGATATTTATATTTTTAATATATTCCAAGATTTTAGATGGTTAAAAACAAATTGCATCGTAAGAGTTCACTTTAATATATGTTCAAATAGTATAAATTTTAAATAATTATCGTTTTTTGTATAGCTTCTTCTCTAGTTATTCTCTCACTAACTGAAGTATAGGTTAGTTTGCAAATCGTTAAAAATGGTGATCTCCGTTTTATTAACTGTCCTTCATGTTTCACGACCGTAAGAAACCGAAAAAGTGATTTACCAGTTTTGTGGTCTGTCCGTAGTTGTTGGTGGACCCTCTCGACGAGGTCGTATTGGCCGTACGTAAGTGGTCACAAAATTTAAGATAGGAACATGGTTCTTAGTGTGGTCATATAGAGCCCTATAGAAATCGATTGAAAATGTTAAAATGTCATTTGTTTATATGTAGACTGTTATTCAACTTACATCACACTACATTAGATATTTGCGTATTTTAATTTTGCAAGTAATGGTACCAACTCGACCTCTCTCCAATGATAAATAAATAGTAAAGTTATTGTCAGACATGCCATTCAGAACCACGACTGCCAAAGAAAAAGTGATATTTGTATAATTACGAGATCTGGTAGGCAGTCATCGACACAAGTGTAAAGATTGGAGGGTTCTGTACAATAATGTATACCTAATATGTACAGCTATGAGACCCGTCCATTAGGGCAAAACCGACTTTAAGAAACTACTGACATACAATTACTAGGTTTTGAAAACCTATGCACCAACTATTTTAAATTAAATTAATTTACGTATACTGGATTTCTTAACTCCTTGATTTACCAATGCAATAAAACAAGGCCCAAGAAAGTAACCTAACCTAACCTTAACCCATTGATTAACTAATTAAATTTGTTTATTAGGTTGCCCCACTTACGTAAATATATTACAGCAAACATAATTCAAATATTAAAAAAAGTAAGTTATAGTAGTTTCTTTTCAGCCACCATGTATATACAAATATATAGGACCTTCATTAAAAATAAAAAATAAGGGTACCTTAAAACGAATATATCAACACAACCTCGACACCAATTGTTGACCCATTATATAGATTTCTCTATAGGCCTATTATAAAAAAGGTTTATTATATTTCTATAGGAAGCACATAATATCATATATTAAAAATATTTGTCAAATGAAATCAATTGATTTATAATGTCAAAAACAAAAATTATAGCAATACAGAACTAAAAAATCTTCCCTGGGGTTTTTTAGCTGAGGCAGAAAATTTAATTAAATTATTTATTTTGGCAAAAGAATAATTTTCAAACGTACACGAATAAGCAGATAATTTGGAAGATTCATACCCCTTATCAACTCTAATCAATTATAAATATTAGACTATACCTTAATCAAGTTATTTTTTAGAATTTCAAAACATAAAAAGGAGACATACTGACAATGTTCATGTATACAATAAAGTGGGACTATTATATATATAAAAAAAAAATCTTCATAAAATGATTAATTTAATTCAGTTATTTCTTTATATTTTTCAGAAAAAATAACAATATAAACTGAATGAAAACTTATCTGTAAAAAAATTTTTTTTTGAAAATGTTACCCTGTTATTTCAGTACCTGTTTTTAAGGGAGGATATCATTAGTTGATTTAAAAAGACTTAAAAGAAACAATTCCGTCAAAAAACAGGATAGAAACCAACTATTTAACAACAAACACAGTCAAAGCATGGTTATCTCAGAAGCACAGAACACGTAACTAAACTTCACAGAACGCATACAATCACCACTCTAAAAGTTAGCGTGTTTGGGACGTTTAGCTTATTACCGTGTATATCCAACATTTCTTTAATAATCACTCCCAAGGTAAACATCATTATATGTTAATGTAACATTATCAAGTACCCAATTGTTTATATTAGTTGCAATGATGCAGTTATAATGTCCATTCTCACATTAGTTCTCAAGTTCCTTAATAGGCAACTGTTTTTATAATTATCATTGATTACGTGTTTTATTTTTTTTTAATCATTAAAATCACGATAAATCATCCATGTTCGTCAACTTTCATCAACATAAATTAGTTTGTTTCATTCAGAATAATTTATAATCATCAATTATTCTGAATGACACCAATTTTTACTCAACGAAATAAATATAGAGTTTAACTTGTGAGATAGTTTACTTGATAGAATAAAACTTGAACCCAAATTCTCACAAAATAGTACGTTTTTCCGTGATGCATGTATTAGTTATCCTGCATCACTGAAGATGACTACTTTGTCGTTGAAACGCGTTTGAATAAATAAAGTACTATTTGTGAGAATTTGTTTTCAAGTTTTATTTTATCAAGTATACAAGTCAAGCTCAATATTTATTTATATATTTTGTAAAATTGTTTGAGTTAATTCAAAGTGAAATTTTACAAAAATTTTTTTGATAAACCCAACCGGATAGAATCTACTAATTAATCAAAATTAAGTATTTACTCAATTTTCATCCAGTGCTTATAATTATGTTGGTGTGTTCAATTATAATAAACTAACTATTTATGCAACAAGTATGCTAAGTTAGCCACTCGAATTGTGTTAGCCATTGTGGCACTCGAATTGTACATACAAATTTGACTACGCCTGCACTCAATAGAAAGAATGAAATTTACAACAAAATATTGCACACTCTTTATTTACATTCACTAGTGAAAAAAAGCAAGCTTAAACGAGTCTTTATGTTTAGTTTATGTTATTTTTAGTTTGGTTGTTATGGCAACAGTTTTGACTAATATATTGATAGCCAATTGAAGATAGTTTGGTATTTGTAACAATAAATAAAATACCTATTAAGATAACAAAATTTGGCCCACATTAAAAGTCAAGAACAATTATTATCAAAAGAAAAATAAATATTACTTATTGAACATACGGTAATTGTTAAAAATTATTTTTAATAATGCTAAAATGTACACTATTCTAGATATAAAATTACTATTTATTTTTAGGGAAAACACAAAAATGATTTTCAAACTTTTTTGAAAAAGTTGAAACGTACTTGTGTTATTTAGTAATCTCTCGTTATGAAATAAAATAACTAATATTTAGTAACAGATATGAAACTGTTATAATAAAAAAATGAATCATAACGACTACCTCAAAGGCTGCAGAAATTTCATAATGTACACTTTCATAGTTTTCTTGTACACGCCCTTAAATGCATTTCCAGAAATTACTGCAGGTAAGCTGTAAGTCGTGATAGCCCCTAAATAGCTCCAATTTACTCCGAGGTGAGGGGCGGTAATTTGTGACGTACTTTGATTCTATCATTGCCATCGTAAACGTTTTCATGAGCGCTATAAAGATTGCATGTGCAGGTTGAATTAACTGCACAACATATTTTACTATGGAGTTTTAACATTGCCCTCGCCTTACAATAGTTGAATGAAGTGATATCCAGTTTTGTTTTGTTTTAAATTACAACACTGTTGTCCTTTACATAGATTTGAAATATATATTGAGAACTTAGCAAAACTTCCTTTTGTAATGAAATCATAATCCAAAACCATATTTACACTATTAAAATGTACAATCTTTTGCCAACATATTAGGCTACCCATTAAAAAAGAGAAAAATTGACAGTTTTTAGCAATGAAATTATGTTCTCTACTTTATTTATTTGTATGAAAGTAATATATTGTTTTTTACATAAAATTTAGTCACTGAATAGATATTAAATTTAATTTTGTGAATTCAATTAGGATTCGTTATCCCTTCTATAGTTTTTTCAATTCTTCTCGGGATTCTTTTAATTCAATTCAATTTTGTTTCCTTTAAACTATCATTATATTATGATTCCAATGATAAATTATTCTTTCGATCAGCTGGGTTCTATTAAGTATGTTTTGATTTCTAATTTTTCGTATTAAAAAGCTCCCAGGTTTGAGTTCCGGTGGGTTCCCTGGCCATTCAAGAATTGGTATTCCACAGAACTGATTTTACGGTTTTTGAGGGAGTTGAATTCTGCATGATTATTTTCTCTTAATTGTTTGGAAACCATTCATTAAGTTATGGAAGTCTTGTTTGTAGTACTCTAATGTACTGGTCAGTATAATTATCCCTTGAACAATGTTAAAGAGACTTTTAGAGCTGATGAATGACCATATTATCATTGATAGTTTTTACAAAGTCTTCATTACATTTTCTCCTGATCTTTGATTACATATTGCTTTTTGTCACCGAGTACTTTAAATGTGGATTTATCACTGAAGCACCACTGTAAAAACAAATGTCTGTAACCTAACTTAAACGACAGTAAGATTTTTAAATACTGTAGTTTCATTTTATCCAAAAATTAATTTTTTCTTCCAGTCTTCAGAAGTAAACGTCTTGTATTTTCTGGTACCTAGTAGTCTTTTCTGTTTCACAAATACAATTAGCTTGGGGTTTTTTAACAGGTTGCCAACTTTCAACTCCACATGTAGGCCTATAGATCCTTCGGCGAACAGTTCTTTTGGATACTTCTACTTCATAATCATTTAACCCTTTTGTAATACTTTCATTAGTGTCAGCTCTATTTTCTTTAACGATTATTTATTAATTTTCTCTCTTTTCTTGATTTAATAATTTTTTTCGACCACATGATCCTTCCTCTGTTTGTTAAATTTTTGTTTATATTTTACAATTTTTTACTATTTTTGTTAAAATTTTCTTTATACTTCTGTATAACAGACTATATGGAAATGTTACATTTTCTAGCATTTCACTAATATTAAACTTTTCAAATTCAAGAAGACGCTTTATAACTGCTTTTTGTACTCCTCCACTATGTTATTTGTCCTAAATATATGAAATTAACTTTGTTAAGCAACAACAAAATTATCAAATTTACAATTTGTTTGTTAAAATAACACTTTAAATAAAATTATAACGTCAGAAAACACAGAAGTTACAATTCAAAAGAATAACTAACATCGATGTTGAACAATAGCTACAAGATCTAAAAAAACTCAGATTTGCCACCATATGTGGCAGTCAAAAAAAATTATTTCGTTCATGATATATTGTCATTACTTAAAAGTTATAGCATAACGAAATAAAGTAGAAAAAAATTCATTGCTAGAAACTGTTCAATTACAACAACTTTATTGGTAGAAACTGTCACAGAATTCCACTGCTATAAACTGTCAATTTTTTTTTTTAAGGGTGGGTGGCCTAATAAATTGGCCAAGGATAGTAAATTCCTGTACTTGGGAGCTTATTTACTTTGATTTTCTTGGATCAGTATTGAATAAAACCTATTTGTTGGTAATTGACCTCTTTTCAAAATTAACTGAAGGAGACACAACGTCTACAGCTACAATTATTCTCAAACTATGAAAGCTTTTTACAAGATATATTTTTGTCATTTTAATTGTAGAACTTAAATGACAAATGAATTTTCTTGTTTTGTTGAATAAAATGTTATTAGACATAGCTTTAGCCTTACCATTAAACGATCGATGGATCTGTGGAGATTGTTGTAAAGTCTGTAAAAAATAAGTTAAAATTGCAATAAATAGAAATACAAATGTAAAAGTTGCAATCTATCATTTCCAATTCCAGTATAGAATTTCTAAACATTGTACAATATGTTCTGGTAAATCAATGTTCGGAAGGAGAGATCTGTTTCGTTTCGACTTAGTTGAACCTAACAGGAAGGAAATGTTGAAAGTAAACTGGGGAAAGGAGTGAATATATAAAGGTAAAAGAGATAGTCACTTTTAGATAAATCAGACTGTTTTTGAAAGTAATGATTTTTAATGGATTTTGTCAAAAGTTGTAAAATTGAATTATCGTACGCTTCAGTTGTCTATTCAGGTAGTATTAATAGTACAGTAAAAAAAAATTTAAACAAGACTAAATAAAGAGTCGTAAAAGATGTTTTAAAATATTTTCTTTTAAGAAATCAACGCGTTTCTATTTCTCTGAAAATTCGCTTTTTGAAGAATGGAGGAGGGGGTGAAAATTTGTTGTATTTGTTTTTTCTTAAAGTATGAATGTTATGAACAAAATGTTCCACACAACTTTAAAGATGATTAAATTTCCTACATTTTGGTTTTTTACTTTTTTCGATCCGGTTAAAATATGGATCGAGTTAAGGACTCTCAGTGATGGACCATGTCGCGTGCACATTTTTTGATTGTTTTAATTGTTAATAACTCGATAAATGTATGTCGTGTCCAAAATTTAAAAAAATACCTGATTTAAACAGTTTAATTAAATTTATTTCGAGGTCTTACTTTTGCTCCATGATGAAAATTAATCAAGTTTATATTGAAATAATAAAAAAAAGACACGAATAAATTAAATATTAAAAATGGCTCAAAAAATAATTGAACATTAATTTTACATTCAATAGAAATTTATACGTGACTTGTTATTTTGTAACTTACTTAAGCAAAGTTATTTTTCACTAAAACGGATATTTTTTATCAATAAAATGACATATTTATATATTTATCTCTGTGAAAAATAAAAACTCTTTTCATATTGTAAGTAGCGTGATACATTATTTTCAAAATTCTGTGACGTATGTTCGCTTTAAACAATTATAATTATCACTGGCACTGTATATTTATAGCAATGTTAAAAATTCAGGAATTTGTATAAACAATTGTAACTTAAACTGTAAATGTGCGTTATATAGAAACAATAACAACATTTTTAGATATAAAACTAACATCCTATAAAGTATTTATTAAATAGAATATGCGAACCTTAAAATATAAATCTTAAAAATCATATTTTTTACTCAATCTATTGTCACTTTTTCCAGTTTTGTAAAAATATCTACGTCAATCGAAAATTATCAGCTCAAAATTTCAAAACATCTTTAAAAATATTAACAAACTTTATTTTTATTTTATATAGTTTTCTACGATGTACACGCTTGAAATTACAAATTATTGAAAAACTTAATGTTTTTATACTTTAAAAATAAAATTTTCCATAATTTTTCTTTAAAAAAGTATATACATGAATTAAAAGATCTGAAAATGTACTTTAAAAACTTCACAAACATGTAAGGAATTTAATTGCTTTTAAAAGTTGTACGCAACGTTTTTTCGTAAAATTCATACTTTAAGACTTAACAATGAAAACAAAACTTTCATCCCTTTCAATAGCAGTGTATTTGTAGATACAGTAGTATTTAAATTTTATTTAAAATGTGATAGTCGTGGTGTCGTCAATTTTTATTTTATATCTTTAATGATTCCTTGCATTCTGTCCTCTATGTTACCTTTTTTGAAATAATTTTCCTATTTTAAAACATAATCTTTTAGAAATTTTCGAAAACATTCTGAGACAAAATTGCTGTCACCTGTTGCAGGTTGTTTAAAATTCATCTGATTTTATTTGCTGGTTAACTCTTGAAATCTATATAAATCGGGTTTTGTCTTTTTTTTTACTTAATCTTCTCACATTCTTCTAAAACAGCTGATTGTTGTAGTTTGGAAATATCTTATTTCAATAAACTCTCTCATTTGTCTACACGGTTGTAATAAAACAGAGTTCAGATTTTCTATTCGTTCTATCTTCACTGTCTCCAAATTTTCAACTTTATTTGTTTCTACTTTTCTATTATCTCCACTATCCGATTGTGTTGATTTGCCTTTAAGTCTGTATTTATCCTGAATGGGACTCCATTTTTAACCTATGTACACTTCTTGTCTGGATTACATGTAGCTTAGTTTGCCTTCCTCCAATTTTTTTATCATTCTTCGTGGGTTTGTTTTCTGTTGAAGCTATCCTATTATTGTGTTTGTGTAAGTAAACTGCACTTTCTTCGAAGCGTTATATATTTTCATGTAATATTTATTTTACATTTCTATATATTCATGTATTCTTTTTGCGTAATTATTTAATTAGTTACAAATTCAGTTTCAGATACCCATCTCACATATCGTAAGTGATTGTCCTGACGCGATTTTTATGTCCGATTCTATTTGTTCAGGCTATTTAATGCCAGTGTAAAAACTATTTTATTTTCATGGCTGTGTTTTGCAAACTTAGGGGTGCAGGTATTTTTTTATAAATTTTAAAAATTTTTAAAAATTTGTGCAGGTATAAATTTTAAAAACAATGTGAAATCCTGTATAATTACCGGTTGACAAACAAAAACAAATGCCTGGGAATAAATTTATAACTTTTACATACGGCCTACGTAGAGTAGTGTATCTCACAGGATTGCTACATTTCCTCGCAGTGTATGTACTGTGCATGTTTTAAAAAAACCCTTTATTGGAAAAAAATTTCATAACTAGTTTTGATGTAATTTTATTAGTATAAGTAATAAATATTATTAAGATATTTTAAGTATTGCAGAAAAGTTGACTATGCATTAACGCTCGCGATTCCTCGTTTTACAGTAAACAAGTATAGGTGAGTGAGAGAGAGAGAGGGGGGGGGGTGCGAGTGTGTGTGCTGAAACTAGATGTTAAACCATTAAAGTGTAAACAGGAAAATGTAGATTAATTTGCATAAATAAAAAAATTATTTTATTTAAAAACCATACAATATCTCTATATTTATTATTCCTTATTCAATAGTAAAACACAGCCAAACGGAAACTATTTTTAAAGATTTCTTATTTTAAAAGTTATAAAACATTAAAAAACTTACCAAGTTAAAATAAGTCGTACTAAAGTATAAAGTCTACAAGTCCAAAGTGGAAGGAAATTGAGCGCATAGCTTTGAGTCTTCAAGAAAGGACTCCTCCTTTATTGAAGGCTCCAGGTATTTGCCAGAGAAATAGTTGAGTGCCATCTTGTAGAAAGTAGGAGAATTGGGAGGTCTAAAGGATTGGAGGGATAGGAGTTGGCAAAGTGAGAGAAGATGAAGAAAGAGGTTGGTAATCGGATAGGATGGAGAAAGAGTGGAAGTCCTGTGTTTCAGGAAGAAGGAAAGTGGTCAGTCAAAAGGTTTACTAACCTAACTCAACCTAACCTAACCTAACCTAACCTAACCTAACCTAACCTAACCTATGAAATATGAAAAGTGTCAAAACGTATCCTAACCGTCGCCATTCAAGATATTTTGTTACAAATTTTTAATAAATAAACTATTTTTATTTATTTTAAAAGTCTAAAAATCAGTATAGTTGTGATTGAAAATCAAAATAATTATGGCTTAATACCAAAATAATACTTAAAATCATAATCAAAAGTTATTATGGCTTAATTTTTTTTTTATAATCGTGACTTTTTTTAATCAAGGAGGATAAATATTCTGAAATTAAGATCATGTAAGCATAAAGCTATAGACGAGCGAATAAATGAAATGATTAATTTAATTGTTTTATTCCGACACAGAACATGAAAGTATTGATAGAAGATGAGTCATTTATATCTTTGACTACCTTTATTATTATTACAGATTTATGACTTCAAGTCTTTGACTTTTTGTTTTTACATAATGTCTTTACCATGTACTCAGTTTTAGCTATTGTGTCGTGTGCAGAAGTGAACTCATTAAATGGTTCGTTAAAAAACAAAAATAAAATAACCTCTAAACTGACATTGTTGACCTAATTTATATTCCTTTTCTGTGTAAAGAGTGTGTTTTTAAATATCAAGGAATGTAAATAATATTAATTACAGGTTTATTCAAAAAGAAATAGACACTTTTTAATTAACAAAGTAAAATAGTTTTTATCAACAGAAAAAATAAATAGTAGCATTACAAAGAGGACATTTAAATGTTTTTTGTACTGTGTTGTAGATGTTCTATATGAGCCCCACGGGTTACACGGCAGACATCAATTCGATAGTAAAGTTCTGACCAGACTCTGTTAATGGTATCAACTTCAACACTCTCTACAGCTCTTGTTATGCGCTGTTTAATTCCAAGAGGCTCAATGGTAATGGGGAAATAAAGACTTAATTTTTAACATACCGCCACAGAAAGAAATCGCATGGAGTCAAGTCTGGAGGTGGCCAACGTATGACTGGCATATTGTCGTCAGTTGCACGACCAATCCAGCAATCCTGTAATTGCACATCGAGGTATTCTCTGACTTCATGGTGCCAATGCGGCGGAGCTCCATTTTGAACAATATGTAGTCATCACTGTCTTCCTCGTGTATTTTACCTCACGGTGCCGGCCCAAGAAAACTGGGGGAAGGCCGACATGAATACCATGGGAGCATGCTCGGCCTGTCCGGAAGCTTCGGCTTCTGGGAGCGTGCGTTGAGGAATGGTTTCGTGGTGGCGGTGGTGTGCTGGTGGCGAGATTGCACCCAGTTACTCTTTCTTTTGAGTGGGGGTTGGTGGTAAAGCTGCAAGGCATCAGGCACGCCTCCCTCCTAGTTCTAGCAACTAGTTTCCTTGAAACTCGAATCTAACCTGACCCTCTGACCGTCTTCCTTGAAAAAATAAAGGCCCGTATATCTTTTGCTTTGATACAGCACAAAAGATGTTTAGCTTAGGAGAGTACCTCTCATGTTCAACAATTTCTCTAGAATTTTCTGTCCCCCAGATACGCACGTTGTGTTTGTTAACCTTTCCACTAATATGAAACGCTGATCAATGAATCCATTGGTGTCTGGATGTCGATGCAGAACGCCAAACGTTTCTCCTTATCATCATCCTTAGCTTGTAAGGTTTCATCTTTAGACGTTTTCTCAAAATCCTTCAAACACTTGGCTGTGGAATATGAAGTTCTACATTTACCCTGAACTTTGACTTTTTTGGACTGCGCAGGATATAAAATCGAACCTGTTGACACGATTGTCTTCCAGCGATTGTCTCAGTACTTTTTGATTTGCACAAACAACCTGCATTTTTGAATTTCTTATCCCAATCATAGACTGCCTACGTGGCGGGTTTATTTTAAAGCGCGTCATAAAACTCCCATGCACTGAAGTAACTAATTGAGTTTTCTCTAGTTCAAGCACACAAAAAGCTTTCTCAACGCTACTTTTACCCATTTTTAAATTAACAAAATCAAGAGTTGTCTTGCAACAATGTTCCAACAATCAGCAGTTAAATTAAAACTTTAGTTTATTAGCTCTCCAGTAATGTATAAATTATGTAGTTTCAATTTTATTTATGTAGAAAAAAGTCTATTTCTTTTCGAATAACCCTATATTTTGCTAACCCATTAAATAGTTCGAATCAGAACTATGGCGAAATATGCGCGCACTCTGCTAACTGAACTACGTCTCTACCCGTCACGTCAGGAGTTTTATATGCGTCTGTCTGTGATGATGATTTAGTTCAATAAGGAGTCCATTCTTTTCTGAATGTACACATGTAAAACATTGCAAAACTAAATAATAAACTAGTACTTATTGTATCTAGAAATCAAAGCAGTGAACTAGCTGCTTTAAAACTAGTTCTAGAAAATTATTTTCACACTTTCCATTACCGTAGACCCATACACCATTATAAGTAGGATATTTCGGGCTATAATCTAAAAAAAAGGAACGGAAATTTGAATTATTTTTTCATGTTGTTGAAAGTGACCCTCTTAAATGAAAGCAAATTATTATTTTTATATTTTGAGCAAGTACTTATCTTACTGAATAACATTTTTTTAATATAACACCAGATAAAATTAATGGGACCAAACTATGGAATGCTGTTTATTTAAGCTACAGAATTAGATGAAATTTCGTTTCCATCTTTACGATGATTCCCAATGACTAAAAAAAATAATTATTAAATAAATTTAATTCGATCTAAAAACATTGCTTCATTCTTCCAAAAAAATATAAAACTAGTTTTAAAAATATCACGTGCACTTGAAATTTAAAAAGATCCACAATCATTATTTTGCGATGAAAAGTAAGTAAAATTTCTAAGTCAACTTCTTAAGTTTATTCTTATGTGCGATAAATCCAATATGGCGGAGATGTATCAACATAAAAAACCTGAATAATATTATTTTCTATAGTTATCTACAAAAAACCAGCTTAGAGACAACTGAAACTTACAACTAAAACAGCATATTTTGTATTTGTAAAATTACATGATATTTTTAAAAAGGAACGCTATTTCCGGCATCCCATAATTAACGATCAAATAAAAGTGATTTGTGTCATGAAGGAGATTAAGTCATTTATTTCAAAGCTGATTCATCGTTGCATATGTTCAAGCTAACACAATGTTGCATTTGTACAAACAATATTTCTTTAAAGAAAAGTTAAATAAATATTTCACAGTAAATGTGGTATAATTACTCAATTTAAAGAGGGGGGGGCTGTCTATATATAGTTTATCTAGTGCTTTCTAGTGTTTTATCTGCTTCCATAAACGTAGGTATTGGTAAATTGTTAGTAATATTTATTTTTCAATATTAATCATTGATTTTGTATTATTATTATTAGTTTTTACGTTACATATAAATGCATTAGTAAACTTTTAAATCAACTTTAAGTGATTCCTTAATGTACATAATTTATGAAGATATTTTAAAATTTTGATTATGAAAAATATTTTTACTCTATACAGAGTCTTTTTGTATTAGGCAGAGATAATTCAGGGGGTTGGTTATATGGGTCAAAATAAAAAATAAAAGTTCATATGTTTATATATGTCCTGAACGCTTCTTTTACCTGCCTTATTTTTAAAAAATAATTTATATCTCTAGAACGGCTTAAAAGATTGGATTGAAATTTTGCAAGGTCATCAATGCAAAGACATAGGTTTAAAAAAAATCTCAACTTGTTTTAATAATCACTTCAAAATGGGGTCTATTTAAAGATTTTAAATGAAAATAACTTGAAATGAGTTATTTATCATTTGAAATATTTAGTCAGCCGTCATTTTGAAATGGATAATTGAAAAAAATTGAGTATTTTTGTTCAAACTAGTTTTTTATATTGATGACTACCGTGCAAAATTTCAACTCAATCGGTTGAGCCGTTCTAGAGATATAAATTATTTAGTAAACAAAAATGACGAATTCCTGGTAAAGAAATGTTTTCGGGAATATGTTAATAGCAACTTTTTTATTTATTTTGACCCATATAATCAACCTCTGAATTATCTCCGCGCATTAGAGAAACATTAATTAACATTAAGTTAATACACTCTGCATAGATTAGTATTAACTTGTGTTTATTGTATCTTAATAAAGTTTTTGTTTTCTATGTAAAAAAAGTGAAACCAATTGAGTTGTTGTATAAATCAACGTGTACTGTTTGTTTTTCTAGAAGTCGAAATGTACACAGTCGCCACATTTGTATGCTTAGCTGTCGCTAGTGTAGCTGGCTACAGCTATCAAACTGTTTCAACATGTCCTAACGTCGCTGGAGATTCTGCATTTTCAACATCTCCAGTAAGTATGTAAAGGAACAACTACACAGTGATCCTGGAAATATTACAGAAAAAATAATCGATGCAAAAGTATTGCACAAAATTTCTCACTCGTCCCTTTTCTCAAATCAAATAAAACCCATGAAAACTACAGTTCGGTAGTTTTCAGTTAAAACAGGGTGTTTCCAAAAATCGTTCCAAAACTTCAGCAGATTATTCTTTACATCTTTCTAGACGTCATTTTGTGTTTAAAAAAATCATACCATGCTAAACGATATGGAATTGATATTTCGCTTGCTACTTAGTGTTATAAAGGCCCAAATAGAAAATAATAATCAACAAATTTTCTTTACAAATTTCAAAATGGCGCCTATTTAAACTTTTAACTTCAAATATCTTAAATACCGTTAATTTTACAAAATATTCACAAGAGACATTAGATAGTTTGGGTATCAAATAGACAATAGATAATAGATAAAAAGACAATAGATACATATTATTATTGGCTGTGTTGATAAATCAGTGTTTTAACCAATAGGACATTTACGGATTCAAATTTGCAAAATTCAAAGAGTAATTTTGCTTCTAGATTATCTTGGGTGTTGTAGATTATTACAAAGAATTATAGTTTTCAATTTTTGGTCGATAACTCACTTAACCTTTAAGCTACGGAAGAATAAAAAACAAATTTTGTTTGTCGTTAAAAAATTTAATAAATTTGTATTTCATTAAAATTGAGCCTTCAAATGACACCAGACAAAGTTCATTTTTTTGTTTTTCTAATTATTCCTGAACCTTAATACTTTGTTACACACGAGTTTGGATTAGTATCTCTTACTCCCTTACCATCGCTATAGATGTTTCTTATCAAAAAGTAAGCGTTAAATAAATATCAAGAATGTTGTTACAGATGAAAGGTACTCGAGGTATCTACGCCACATCTTCCGCAGCTGATGCAGCATCTGATCGTTGTGCAATCATTACTAAAGGAACGTTTTACGTAACTGGGTGAGTTTATAAATAATTTTACTATTTTTGGAGCATAAGTTTTTACTTACGCAGTATAGGATGTAACAATTACACAGCCCAAACAACAGTATCCGGTGTCCCATATTGCCTGCATATTCAAGTTTGTTTTTAAATTATTGAATTTAAATTTATGAAGCTTCTCCCAAAAAGTTAAGTTCAAAGAACCTCAAGGAATTTAATAAAATATTGAAAACTTTAGTTATCTCCGGCGTGTGGGAAAAACAGAATTAAAAAAATATCGATACCCCTTTGTTGTTTTCTGTACTATTTTGGATTAAATATAGTCTCAGGATACATTAATTTTGGAGTCAAAAATACAAACGTATGTTTTCCTAGGACATGGTTTTTGTTGTTTAAAGACAACAACCTCTCTATCATTATCGCTTAATAAAGATACTATCTCTTGAATACTCTAATAACGTCAGGGTCAGAAGAGAACAAGACTTGGTCAAGAGAAACTTGATAAGAAATATCAAAGAGAGTGAGAGTGAGAGTGAGAGTGAGAGTGAGAGTGAGAGTGAGAGTGAGAGTGAGAGAGAGAGAGAGAGAGAGAGAGAGAGAGAGAGAGAGAGAGAGAGAGAGAGAGAGAGAGAGAGAGAGAGAGAGAGAGAGAGAGAGAGAGAGAGAGAGAGAGAGAGAGAGAGAGAGAGAGAGAGAGAGAGAGAGAGAGAGAGAGAGAGAGAGAGAGATCTAACCCAAGATTACATGAAAATGTGTACATCCAGACAGCTTCCCTTGGAATTGTCAAACCTGTACGCACTGTGTCATCCCTTGAAAGTATGTTGCTTAACAAGTTAGGTCCTAGTCCAGTAGTAGACCTACTTTTCCTACTTACAACTATTTCCAAACGCTTTATAATATGTGCATGGAAGATAGTTACCAACCAATAACTTAATTTTTTTTAACCCTGTAACTGTCAGAGGGCATCCCATAAAAGTTAAATTGGCTCAAAACGAAGGTTTGACTGTGTATTTATATCTATATACAAGAGCGAATGGAAATAGTTTGATTGGTACACAACGTGTTAACACTCGAAAATAAAGAGTAAATTGTTTGCTATCACAGTGTTGTTTTCTATTTTTAAATTATAAAACATGAATATTACTAAATGTTGATAATAACCACAAAGTTCTAAATTACCTCAATAGAACCAATATGAAGCTGAAAGACAACAATAATGTGGATTACAAAAGAATCCAAATTCATGTTACTAAACTATTTGTCATTCAATTTTCCTGGAATCCAAATTCGATAATTTGATCACTACACCTGAAGTCCTGAAGTCCCATTCCTGAAGTCCACTGCTTTGATCACTGCACCTACAACTCCTGAATTCCACTGCTTTGATCACTGCACCTGCAATTCCTGAATTCCACTTCTTTGATCACTGCACCAGCAATTCCCGAACTCCACTGCTTTGATCACTGTACCTACAATTCCTGAATTCTACTGTTTTGATCACTGCACCCACAATTCCTGAACTCCACTGCTTTAATCGCTGCATCAGCAATCCCTGAACTCCACTGTTTTGATCCCTTCACCAGCAATTCTTAAACTCCACTGCATTGATCACTGTACCTATAATTTCTGAACTCCGCTACCTTTAAGGCTGCACCATCAATTCTGAACTCTACTGTTTTGATGACTGCAGCAGCAATTCTTGAACACCACTGCTTTGATCACTGTACCTATAATTCCTGAATTCCACTACCTTTAAGGCTGCACCATCAATTCCTGAACTCTACTGTTTTGATGACTGCAGCAGCAATTCCTGAACACCACTGCTTTGATCACTGTACCTATAATTCCTGAATTCCACTGCTTTGATCACTTCACCTATAATTCCTGAACTCCGCTGCCTTTATCGCTGCACTAACAATTCCTGAACTCTGCAGTTTTGATGATTGCAACAGCAATTTCTGAACTCCACTGCTTTGATCACTATACCCATAATTCCTGAACTCCACTGCTTTGATCAATGCACCAGCAATTCCTGAACTCCACTGCTTTGATCAATGCACCAGCAATTCTTGAACTCCGCTGTTTTGATCACTGTACCTATAATACCTGAAAACTCTAGTGCTTTGATCACTGTACCTATAATTCCTGAACTCTACTGTGTTAATCACTGCAACACTAGTTTCTGAACTCTACTCCTTTATAATTATTATAAATTTTTAATAATTTGTTGTAATGTTTTTTTAAAAATTTTTTTTTTTTTAGGAAAGATGATTCCTTAAAAGCTCTGAGTTTCAAAGAAAATTCAGATTTGGCTAAAGGAACCTTTACACAAGTAGGACCTGATGGTAAGCAATAAAAACACTATTTATGTTCTTTAATAAAATTACTTATGTAGTTCCATTTTTCACGTTTACCAAAAATACTATTGTTCCAAACTATAATTTTGCATTGATTTGTGCATGTGTAATTGTTGTTGTTTTTTGGTAGGGTAGTTTATCTTTAGTTCTATTAATTGTATTTATTTTTGTGTTCAGTAAACTACCATGGTACCGAACATATAATAGAATGTATTTTTATTTTGTATTTCCAGGTAACACTTACAGAGTCATTGCTTTGAAGAGCTATGGATCTGAGTGTGGAAACATGAACTTACTTCTGCGTTGTTCTGACTCTGTAGGAAGTAAGTAGAGTCTTTATTTTTCAATTAATTCTTTTTCAACTTCATTAATTTAAGTGTTACTCGGTTGAGCTTGCGTGATTAATTTCGTAATATTTATTCACACAAAATGCTTAATTTTTTGTTAATATTCTACAGTTCTCCTTAGACTTACACAATTATATTGAGTACAATTTTCAGCAATTTCTATCCTTGTCACCTTATTATTACTAGTTGTCATGATTTCAGTACCTCCTTTTCAAATACTATTTACATACTCTTTCATATAATTTTTCCAACACATGGATTTATATTTACGTTTTCATAATCACTTCAATTCAATGACATTGTCAATTTTATTTTTTTATTTCTGTTAGACATTAGTTTTGTCTTTTTTCTCTCTTGCAAATAGATTTGTTTTAAAATATTCTGTTTTTTTTTCTTTTGTTTACTTTATTCCTTTTGAAATCCAACATCCACTCAATCATCATTGCCTTATAACAAAAATAAAAGAAGGAAAGATCATAAAAATAGACACCTATCCTTCCTATACGCTAATTGCATCATTGTCAGAAAAGAACAAGAGTTGGTCAAGAGAGACCTGATAGAAAAGATCTAACAAAGATACCTCCTCGGCATTGCAACCCCCGTACTCACAACAAGTGACCCTCTGAGGGTTGTGTTGCTTTCTAAACTTTGTTTTCCCCTTATCGTTTTTTGTGAACTTTTTTTTATTTTGCTTCAATTTGTTTACGATTTTTTCATCTAAATTAATTTAATTTCATTTAGTTTTATATTGTTTTATGGTGTTCTTTAATATGTCTGCTACTAAATAAGTCTTGCATGCGTTTGTTTTTCTGTATGACGTTCTTCTCTATTGCTTGTCAGCAATATTCAATTATACTTCTTTTTGGATGTTATTTACTTTATCAATAATGTCTAATTCTGCGAAGTTAACTAGCCTTTCGTGAAATATTTTATTATCATATTTATTATCTTTAAGTTTCATTAATTTCTTGTTAAGCTTTTCGTATTTACATTCATTCTTTCTTTATTTTTCTTTTGGTTTCTTCTAATACTGTATTTATTGTATCTAATAGGAAAATAACTAACCCGTCTGTAGTTATAATTTTTAAACTTTTAAGATAGAGTAACAAAGTTCAGAATGACTGAAAATAACACTCAATATAAAAATTGTTATTTTTACATTGAATATAAGAATTATATACAGTAAATAAATTCGATTGCCTACCATTTAAAATGTTTTACATGTTTTTCATTAAACATATTCTTTACTGCTGTAAGACACTAACATATGTTTTGCATATGTTTAATTGGAATCTGTTACAATTTGTACTCGCACAGATGACGGTATGAGAAAAAGTGTGACAAAAACATGTGAACTTTTTTTTTACCTGGTGATTTGTTCATTTGATTTGTGTATTATTCATGTTCTGATCCATGTAGTCAAACATAAAATTACCTTTAAAAAAAATGTACAAATTTTACTTGCAAAAATTTTAATAGACATTGCAATATCTTAAAATAAGAACATTGACTGTTTCAGAAGCCAACGTTGCACCACAAGTGAAAATTCACGCAAATATAAACGACAAACTCAGTGACAAGTGCTTGAATGATGCTGCAGCTTATGCTGAAAAAGTTTTGGGTCAAAAAATAACGCTCTACAAATTGGATAACACTAATTGTAAATCCAGTTGAGGCTTTGGTTTACAAAGTTAAATCAAAATCTGTTGATATCTGATTAATTAAAATAGATGTGAAAAATTATTTATATTGTATTTTAATTTTATTTCTTTTTCACAAAAAAATTAAATCATAAAAACGTTAATAAAACTGTGCCCAAACATTTCACTAATACGTGTACACAAAACTAAATCACAATACAAAAGTTGTTTTCATTATTTTCCCAAAAATTACTATTTTGGTTAATAAAATGTGACTTTTATATAACTCCGAATCCCTTTTTTAAACTTTATTTGAGTTCTTAGAGAGTAATATTTAGCAAAATTTAATAAAAATTTGAGGGAATATAAATTTTGAGTTTTGGTCTTATGGCAACTACCCTAAATTTTGAATTGTAATTTCAGGAAACAAAAGGAGGTTTTAGTTAAACATTTTCGGAGTCTGCACGTTAAAAAGAACTTAATTGTAACATACGATTTACACTATTGACCGATGGTACTTGGTAGAACTCCATTTTAATGAAAAACAAACACAATATTTAGTAAATTCTACAATTTATTTGAGTCTTGCCGACCATGGTTTCGCCAACAACGGCATTTACAAGGCAGCTTAACAAAGACTAAGGAAAAATATAGAAACTAACATATCCATGGTCGGCAAGACTCAAATAAATTGTAGAATTTACTAAATATTGTGTTTGTTTTTCATTAATTGTAACAGTACATACACAGTTGTTTTGTGTTCCTTCGCAGAAATTAACGTATCTCACTTTTTCACACATATATATAGTATAGAGAAAGTTATGTGCTGAGTTAAAAATTAAATTTACATTTACGATCCCCCGAGTTCAGTACGATTAAAAAATTTAATTTGGTATAGAATTGCTCATATAAAAAAAACTGTAATTGAAGATGTCAAAAAGACGGGCATTTTAAACAGATTTTTTTTAAATCTTTAATCTTATTCAACTTATAACACTAATATTATAAAGTTATGCAGATTTTAATTCTGCAAGTTATGGTACCAAGCGTACCAACATGATAATAAAACCTTTCTAACATGACCTCCCAATGAAAAAATAATTTCACGAGATCAGCTAAGGTCGCGTCACTGATACAAGCATAGCGAATGGATGCTCGTAAAGACACTGATATTCCTTTTAATATATACACATCAAGTAAACAAGATTCAGAAATCCTAGGTAACAACTGTTTTAAACAAACTTGCTTTGCTAGTATAAAACCTTCAAGTCCCACGAAACCTTTGAATATTACATTTATAGAATCTACTTGTATTACATTATATCTTCGGGTTAGATAAGTATCAAGATGAGACCTATCAACTTTATTTTCTAGTTAAAATCAAATGTTTAAAAATATAAAAGAAAGTTTATCTAGGAAACAGACTAAAGATTGAGGAAATATTTAATGGCATCTCTTTTACAGAATCCACAAAATAAATCCCTGAAATATTGGATGGATATAACAAACAAAAAAATGTGTATTCTTAAACTGGAATTGTTGAGCGGTTAAACAAATAAACAACTTGTCACGTCTATCTGTTTAGAAGCACTCAGTGAATTAACCAGACTTATTGGCAAAGTGTGGAAAACCAAGAAGCTAACATTTGTTTTATGTTACGTACAAAATACAAAGCAGAGACTACGTTTGGTCTGCAATATTCAAGTCTACAGCAACAATGAATTTAATGTGGAGAAATAAAATTTTAAGTAAAACAAGAGAGAAGAAAATTGTTAATAGTAGAATGGAGGAAATTTGCAATATGCAAAGGTTTAAATTCAAATATTAAGATATATTATTGAAGAGTTAGAAAAATATCTCTCTAAAATATATTATTATCTCGAGCATAAGAATGTCGTAAGATATAATTTGATTTGGGATTTGAACCCTTAGTGTTTCACATATAGTCTAGTGAGTATGGGCGTCACTTACCCAAGGGAGGTTCTTCAATTTTTTCATGTAGTCTTGGTTTAGATCCCTCTCTTTATTTTCTCTATTAGATGTCTCTTGACCAACTCTTGATATTTTCCACTCTTTCTATAATTTATGTCCGTGGATTCACCGTGGATTCTCTCCTGAGTTTTTGTGAAAACGTGTACTTGGGTTTTCACAATCATGAGGTAACAATAGCAGTAATGATAGATCTGGAGGCTGCTTTTGATCGAGTTCCCCCTACAACTCTTGCCTTACAGTGCGCAAAGGCCGGTCGGCAAGCTGCTGCGTCTTATCCACAGCTCTATACAAAACCGCAAAATCACCACCAAAATCAACAACATTACTTCATCTCCTAAAAATGTCCATAATGGCATCCCTCAGGGGTCAGTTTTAAGTCCGATTCTTTTTAAAATCGTAATGTTTGACTTGGAAAAAAAAATCCACAAAATGTAAAGATCGTTACCTACGCAGATGATATTACTATCTGGTCCAGGTGTAGTGATGCGGACGCCGCCTTTAAAAACATCCAAGGGGCAGTAGATATCATAAACAAGTGGACAACAAGATCGTACCTTGCCATTTCAAGATCAAAAACAGAGTACACAGTTTTTACAAGAAGATACAAACTCAAAAATGTTCGCCCTCAAATCACTCTGGGCGACTTGAAACTAAACTATAGTCTCAATCCAAAAATTCTGGGCATAACACTCGATGAAAAACTTCTTTGGAAGCCACTCATCTCCTCAATCACTGAACAAATTTTGCCAAGGATCAATCTACTTAACATCGTAGCCAACAAGTCATGGGGAGCAGACATGTTGACTTTAAGAAAACTCTATCTTCAGTACATCCGACCACAAATTACATATGCCTGCGAGGTCTGGGGAGGCGCAGCTAAGACACACTTGAGACACCTAGAAACAATCCAGAACACAGCGCTTCGAATTTGCCTGGGATGCCAAAAAATCACACCGATCAGTGCTATGCAAATGGAGCTAAACATTCAACCACTGTTCCTATATCTCGAAGAAAGAGCTTGACTCAAACATCTCAAAAACACCTCCTTAAACGATAGCAACCCATCCAGCCAGATGATCCCCACCAGTGACTCGTGCAAACAGTCTTTCAGAGGCAGAATCCAGCAACTTTGTTTAGGCCATAGCAATATTTCCCCCTGAGAATTCCCTCGGTTAACTCTACGCCTCTATGGATCTGGATCGCTCCAGCAATATACACAGACATAGCAGGTGGTCTGACCAAGCAGGACAGTACATTGGCCCAAGACGGGCCGCACTGAAGACAATCGACACTGAACACCAAAACGTTTTACAAATCTATACTGATAGGTCACACAATCCGGAAAATCTCCAATCTGGATCAGGCGTCTATATCCCAGAGATGAAATATAGTTTCTACGTGTCTTCAGTCAGTAACTCGAGTTTCTGGCCATCCTTGCTGCTCTCCAACACTGTGACGATTTATCCAAGGAACAGATTTGCATTCTCACAGACTCCAAGGCAGCCCTCTACACAATAAACAGGTATAAACCATCTCCATATTTTCATTATAGACAGGCAATACAAAGTCAGCTCCAGAATATACAAAAACATAAAACTATTCACTTCCAATGGATCCCTGGGCACAGTGACATACAAGGTAATGAGGATGCCGACAAAATAGCAAGACTGCTCTTCAGCAACATCCAAAGCCACTTACATGTACCGATTCTAACTACTAGCATTCAGGAAGCGAAACGCTCTCTCAAACTGAAATGGATCGACATGTGGAAGAATGATACAACTGGCAGAGGACTGTTCAAACTGCTGAAATGGCCAAACGATTTGGAGATATACAGGAACCACAATAGGCAGACACAAACTTTCATCTCCCGATTCCAGAACTGGTCACATCATCATTGAGGAATACTTGTACCGTTTCGGTATGATAGACTCACCTCTGTGCACTAGATGTGGACAGAGGAGCGAGAGTCTGGAGCATGTGGTCCTTGGTGATGGAGCAGTCAGAGAGGAAATACTGAGACATCTTCAGGTTGGCAATGCCACACAGGATCTTATGTCATCCATACTCACTTCCACGAATTTTGTGCAACATGCTGCCCATCTGTATAAAAGACACCGTGCAATCGGCGCCGAGGTTGGACGCACGTAGTAAGAAGTAAGTAAAATTTATGTCCTCTCCTTCCTTTTTTTTATAAGGTGATGATGATATAGAAGTTTTTCACCTTTAAACAACAAAAGGAACCGATTTACCAACGGTGTTCACAGAGTGTCATGAATTTACAGTCCCTTATATAGTTTTCCGAAAAAACGAAACTTTAAATTAATTTTATGTTTTAAGGGTGTCACTCTTCTCCTATCTTCATAATTTCAACGTGGGTTTATTTTTCTTAGAAACGGTTAAAGATAACTTATTGCAGTTTATTTAATTGCTTTAATTAGGTCTTGAATACAATTGGAAATAAAAATGGAGCCATAAAATAGTTTTAAAATTTTTAGTGCATAGTTCACAAATTTTAATTGACTAAAATAATACATAAATAAATAAATTTAATTCAATCTAAAAACTTTGCTTCATTCTTCCAAAAAATATATAACTAGTTTTAAAAATATCACGTGCACTCGAAATTTAAAAAGATCCAAAATAATTATTTTGAGATGAAAAGTAAGTAAAATTTCTAAGTCAACTTCTTAAGTTTATTCTTATGTGCGATAAATCCAATATGGCGGAGATGTAACAACATAAAAAACCTGAATAATACTATTTTCCATAGTTATCTACAAAAAACCAGCTTAGAGACAACTGAAACTACAACTAAAACAGCATATTTTGTATTTGGAAAATGACATGATATTTTTAAAAAGGAACGCTATTTCCGGCATCCCAAAGTTATCGATCAAATAAAATGGATTTGTGTCATGAAGGAGATCATAGTCATTTATTTCAAAGCTGATTCATCGTTGCATATGTTCAAGCTAACACAATGTTGCATTTGTACAAACAATATTTCTTTAAAGAAAAGTTAAATAAATATTTCACAGTAAATGTGGTATAATTACTCAATTTAAAGAGGGGGGGGGGGGCTGTCTATATATAGTTGATCTAGTGCTTTCTAGTGTTTTATCTGCTTCCATAAACGTAAGTATTTGGTAAATTGTTAGTTTTGTGATTTCCATAGATTTATAAGTTTGTTTATTTTTTCCTGAAATAAACGAAAATTGATTGAAATGTAAATTCTTTTAAGTTATCTTATAATTTGGCACAACCGTATTTTTATTCAATAATTTGAACAATTTTGTTCCCCAAAATAAATAGTTTGTAAATTTTTTAAGTGGCGACATTTTTAAATATTTAAACGGAAATAAATTCTTACCTATTGTCTCCCATAAAATTTTATCAAGATTTGAGTCAAATGTGATGTTTACATATAATAAATTTAATTTTAAACTGTCTGTTGTGTGATACAATTTTCTGAAAGTTTTGTTCTTTCTTTTTGACCATCTGCATTTATTGATACCAAAAAACTATTTCATCAATATTAAACTATTTCATTTAAGTGGTAATTTTTGTTTCAAGACAACGGCCAGTCTTAATCAGGGATATCAATTGGTATTTTAATTTATCTGCTCCTTCATATATTAAGTCGGAAAGGCCTTGACAGGTCAAACTGTTGATATAAAATTATTATAACATAGGTGTAAAACACATTTTTGATTTCTATAACCACTCGCTGGAATGCCAATATTCACTGATAGAACAAATTCACCTTTTATATCATCAGTATTACCACAATATAATATTAATATAAATACAGAAGACTCCATGTTTCGTAAAACTCTATCATGAAAAGTTTGAATCTTTTTAATCTGACATTTTTTAGCACAACCCCACAGTTGTATGCCATACACTCAGACAGGCTTCAAAATTTGGTTATATATTAATATTTTATTTTGTATTGATAACTTAGACTTGCCTCCCAGGAGCCAATATAGCTATCCATATTTAACCTTCAGTTCTGTTATTTTCTTTCTAACATGTTCCTTCCATTTCAAATTGGTGTCCAATGTCATACCCAGGTACTTTGCTGTATTTTCACAGGGAAGTTCAACTCCATTTAATTTCACTAAAGGATGATTCTTTATATTTCTATTTGTGAAATTGATGTGTACCGATTTCATCACATTTAACTTAATTTTCCACTTTATAGTCCAGCGATAGATGTGATCACTTGCTTGCTGAATTTTAATGGTAGCTTCATGTAAGCTTTTGCCAACTGCCAATAAGGCAGTATCATCTGCAAATATGGCCACAGTTACATTTTCTATTTCAGGTAGATCGCTTGTATAGAGTAAATATAGTATAGGACCCAATACACTAACTGGAGGAACACCAGCATTCACTTCTCTTAATTCAAAATATTCCTCATCCTGATTTACTCTACATAGTCGGTCCGATATGTATGATGTTAAAAGGTCCACGAATTGTTTTAGTTGTACTTTGTTTAATTTATAAACCAGTCCCTTATGACAAACCTTATCGAAGGCCTGTGCCACGTCCAGGAAAATGGCAGAGCAAATTAATTTTTCTTCTGAGGCTTTTTCAATTACATCTGTTATTCGATGGACTTTGTCTATCGTTGAGTGGCTCTGTCTAAAACCGAATTGATGGTTTGGAATTAAATGTTTACTTTCTATGAGAGGTTTTAGCCTTTTTAGCAGTAATTTCTCAAATATCTTATAAATTGTCGGTAGCAATGAAATAGACCTATAGGATTTTGGTTTCGTTTGATGGTTTGCCAGGCTTTTGAAGCATGATGACTTCGGATACTTTCCAAATACTAGGAACATGTTTTAATCTAAATGCTGAATTTATTAAATAAGTCAATAATAATATACTTTTCTTAGACAGCTGTATCAAGATCTCACCTGTAATGAGATCAAAACCTGGTGCTTACTTAGGATTTAGGTTTGTCTTAATGTCATTGAAATCTTCTTTCGGTGTAACTGGTTTTATATCTGTGTCATCAAAGCTTTCATTATCTTGAATCCTATTCTCAGAGGAAATGTCATGAGATTGGAATATTTCAGCTAAATAATCAGCAAACGTTTCTGCCTTTTGCCGGTTGTTTTTTGCCCAGGTGTCATCGTTCTTTCTTATTGGAGGAATTCGATTATTTGGCCTTTTTATTTTTCTTGTCACTTTCCACAATGAGTAGGTCGTTTCTTCATTTGCTGGTAAATTTTCAAGGAAATTATTGACGGATTCTTCTTTAAGTTTTTGAATTTCCCGTTTCAGGTTCTGCGTTTTGAAATTAAGAATATTTTTATCAGAAGGGTCAAACGTCTGCTGCCATTTTCTTCTGGCTCTTCTTTTTTTTTAACTAGTTCCTTTACTTTTAGAGGGTAGTTATTACCTCCTCTTTTGTGAATATACTCCTTGGTGTTATTCCAAGCTGCTCTTTGGATGTTTCTAATAAACCTCTCTGCTTCCGTTTCCAGTTGCTGCTTTGTTCTTAATCTTATATTTAAATTGATTTCACGATCCAATTCAACTCTAAAGCTCATCCAGTCGGTTGTATGGCTGACTAGTCTGTGTTGATTTTCTTTCTTAACAACTTTTTCCTTCAGTACTAAAATTACTGCTGAGTGATCTGAGCTGAGGTAAATATTATCCTCAATATCAACAAAGCGTGATGACAACCTCTTTGGTAGAAAGAAATCCAAGAGATCGGGGACTTTTTTTTAGATCTGTGGGCCAGTAGGTTGGCGTTCTTGTAGAATAATAATTACATCCTAATTCTATGCTTGCTTCTCTCAGTTCCTTGCCTTTTGCTGTTGATATCCTTGATCCCCAGTCAACATGTTTAGCATTATAATTTCCTCCTACTATGAATCGATCACCCATATGTTGTAGGACACTTGTATAGTCTGATCTTGTTGGGCAATATAAAGCGCCAATGGACAATTTTTGTTTAGTGGACACAACTCCTACCACTGTAAGCTGTATATGTGAACTCTGAAGATGACACTCTTCGTGATGGTTGATATTATCTTTAATTATTATCGCACTTTCAAATTTCGCTTTGTTTTCTGGATTATTCGTTTGGTAAACCTTATAGCCTCTTTTCTTTAAATAAGACTGGTTAGTTAGGTGTGTTTCTGTGATAAGGCATATGTCAATGTTTTGTTTACTTACAAATACTTCTACTTCCTGTTTTCTATTTTGGATGCCGTTAGCATTCCAGGTTGCTATTCTCAAATCCCGCATGTCAATTAATATATTCTATGAGTTGTTCCTCCGGTGGTCTTAACTTCACTTCTGTCTAACCTTTCTGAAATTTTGTTCAACATATGTGTTATGTTTTCCATCATCTGAATCAGAGGAAACTGCTCGGTTTGTTTCAACTCAGATTGTATTTCGTTAGCTTCAACTGTCTGTGCATACGATACCTGATTAGTAACTTTCCTAGATGAGAATGTTTGACTCTGTGTATTTTGAATTCTTTTACTTTTAATTAAATCATTTCTTCTTTTCTGTAGTTCTTTTGCTACTAAACAGCCACGTAGCTAGCAGGTTGTGCCGCTGCACAGTTGGAGCATGTAGGTGCAGCATCCCTTGGCTTGCTGTATTCAACAGTTAAATGTTTGCCAGCACATTTAACACATTTGGCTTCTCGTCGGCAATATCTTTGGGTGTGTCCGTATCGCTGACACCTTTTGCACTGAGGAATTAGTTTATCATTCCCGAGAACTGTGATTTTAACTCTCATATGTGATCTATTTCATATACCTTTTTAATATCAACAGTGTTTTCAAATGATAGTATGAACATAGGAAGTAAGGTTTTAATCTCATTACCATTTTCTTTTGACTTCTACTAATTAATTCATTTTTAATCTCTTCTGGATTACATGTTGAATGCAAATTCCTACCATGACTTTTATAGGTCGCGAATGTTTATTCTAATAGGAGTTCCATTCTATTTTATCTTCATTAACAAATTTAGTTAACTCTCTATATTCTAGTTCAGTATCAACGTTGATTTTCAATTGATTACTATTTACTAAATTAACTCTAAAGTTAAGCTTCCTTGATTGTAAGGCTTGGTTAATTTTAGTATAGTCTCCTATGTTGCTCAGTATTACAGGCGGTGGTTTATGTTTTTTAACAACATCCAAATTTTTTGAGGTTCCAATCTATTGCTTTCACCCTGAGGTGATGTTTCAGGACTACTTACTACTTTCCTTTTCTTTGTTCTTTTCTTTTTATTTAAAATCCAAAACGTCTCTCTTGCGAGTTCCTCTTCATCAGTGCATTAAATTGTTTCATTTCGCTCATCAGTTGGTCTGTATGCGTTGGTTCCCTCCAATAGCTTTTTTCCAACTCCACGATCCGCTGATGCAAATTGATAACAGTTTGTTCAAGAATTCTCCTTGATTTTTTTTCCTCTTGTCACTTTTGATAATGACTTATTAACTGAGGCTCTGATTCAGTTAATTGCAATTTTCCTTGGTTCAACCCATTTTTGTCCATTTCCACCTTGATAGTTGCAACTATACCTTGCTTTTCCGGAGATCTCTCCATTAAACCACTTTTTTGAAAAGGGTTTTTCCTCTGTTTTCTTAGAAACACTCCTAGCATTATGTAACAAGGGACCCGAGTGGTCCAATCCCTGTTCACTGCGGTGGCTGGCTAACGACGACGTGGGGCCCGCATTATCACCCCTATCCGCCACCGACACTGGGGATCCGACCCCTTCCCCTATCTGGTTTTTGTCCACCCTGGGTATTTTATTTCCCCAGTACCCTCCAACCAAGGTTGACGAGCGTCCCCATCGCCAGGAGCGGCTCCCGATAGCAGATCTAGCAACAGCCACGGGTATTGTATCTTAATGTAAAAAAAAGTTTTTGTTCTATGTAAAAAAGGGAAACCGATTGAGAATTAGTGTTGCATAAATCAACTTGCATTGTTTGTTTTTCTAGAAGTCGAAATGTACACAGTCGCCACATTTGTATGCTTAGCTGTCGCTAGTGTAGCTGGCTACAGCTATCAAACTGTTTCAACATGTCCTAACGTCGCTGGAGATTCTTCATTATCATCAACTCCAGTAAGTATGTAAAGGAACCACTACACAGTGATCCTGGAATAATTACAGAAAAAATAATCGATGCAAAAGTATTGCACAAATTTTCTCACTCGTCCTTTCCTCAAATCAAATAAAACCCATGAAAACGACAGTTCGGTAGTTTTCAGTTAAAACCGGGTGTTTCCAAAAATCGTTCCAAAACTTCAGCAGATTATTCTTTACATCAAAACCAATGAAAACGTTTGTATAAACTTATTTCCTAATTTTTTTTGACGTCATTTTGAGTGTTTAAAAATCATTCCATGCTAAACGATATGGAATTGATATTTCGCTTGCTACTTGGTGTTATAAGACCCAAATAGAAAATAATAATCAACAAAATTTTTTACAAATTTCAAAATGGCGGCTATTTAAACTTTTAACTTCAAATATCTTGAATACCGTTAATTTTACAAAATATTCACAAGGGACAATAGATAAATCAGTTTTTTAACCAATAGGACATTTACGGATTCAAATTTACAGAATTCAAACAATTATTTTGGTTCTAGGTTATCTTGGGTGTTGTAGAATATTACAAAGAATTAATGTTTTCAATTTTTGTCGATAACTAACTTAACCTTTAAGCTACGGAACAATAAAAAACACATTTTGTTTGTCGTTAAAAAATTAAATAAATTTTTCTCTTGTAAATATTTTGTAAAATTTACAGTTTTTGATATTCGACGTTAAGAATTCAAATAGCCGCCATTTGGAAATGAGTAATGGAAATTGGTTGATTAATTTGATCGTATTGGGTGTTTATAACACTTATTAGGAAACAAAATTTCAACTCCATATCATTTACCATAAAAAGATGTGAATTATTCTGTTAAAAAAACTAAATTTAGAAAATTTGTTTACATACATTTTTCATTAATTTGATGTAAGGATCTGTAACTCTGTCTTGCTTTGCTTGTGACAAAAACGCGTCCTTAGAGTAAATCGTATTTCATTAAAATCGAGCATTCAATGACACCAGAAAAGGTTCATTTTTTGTTTTTCATATTATTCCTGAACCTTGATACTTTGTTACTCCCGATTTTGCACATTTGATAATTTGATAATTATCACTAAAATTTTAACAAAGTTGAATTTTGAGAAATACATATTTTATAATAGCGCCATGGCTGAATTTTTACTAATTACTGATAGTTCTTTTACTGGCTAATAGGTTTTGTTTCAGTACTTAGAGGCATATTTGAAAAAAAAATCAAAATCGTTATAGCCGATTTTGATAAAATCGTAATTTTGTGTTTTTTTTAACTCGATTTCCACCAGTACGATAAGCTGCGTCAATAGCACAAACAAACCAAGGTTAAATATGTTTTGAAAAAGTTTATTAGTAGTTTATTTTTACTGAAAACTACCAAACTGTCGTTTTTAACAACGTATTGTTTTGTTTAATATTTGGTTTTATGAATGGATGTGTGAGATATTTAGTGCAACGTTTTAAAACTAAATTTTGTCTACATTTTAAAGTGTAATTACGTAAACTTTAAACAAAAGTATACTGACTCAAACCTGAGGCAAAAGGTTAATAACTGGTAAATAATGCATGTCAGTATTTGATTGCAAGGCGAGTGCAGTGACATGTGGAGACTAATCAATAATTATTCAATTAATCAAGATGCCATGTAGACCAACTAGTGACTGTTTGAATTTTTTTCTTTCAAGACGATACGGGATTTTGTAGGCGAGTGAATTCAACTGAGCGTCACGCGAGAATAGACAAGCTACACAAGCGCCACGATAATCGTATAAATTGTTTAAAAATCTATTCGTTAGGAAACAAAAACATTGTAAAAGGAAATGAACGATTTCGCCGCAGGTTCGCACAAGATCCTAAAAATTATGATCCATTTCCACCCCCATTTTTGACTCTTTTTCAGCCCATTCCCTCAGCTACAATTGAACCAAACTGTCTCAAATTTCCACTCATCACAACCACACCTCAAAAATTCAACCCACCACCACCTCACCTCAAACATTCTACTCATAACCACCCCGCCTCAAAAATCCCATGATATAAAATTATATCTACCACCACCACCAGCCCCCAATGTCCCTTCTACTCCAAATATTCTCCTTATCAATAAAAGTTTCTAAACTCACCCACATATTTTGAAAAAATACCCTCCTAATCTTTTTCACACTTTTATGAAAACCACACAACTAATTTCGATACCCTATATTTTGAACCTTTTCTGAGCGCACCCAACCCATTTTTACAAAAAAATGTAACAATATTTTTTATGAATTTCTTTCATTTAACTTCCCCTTTATATCGGTTAATTTTTTTAATACGATTACAACATTCAATTTAAAAGAATTCAATAACAATAGTAACATTACGAAGTATATTTACTTTTACATTTTGAAATGTTTACAGTTAGATATGAATTGTAAACATTTCATCTTTACACTTTCATTTTCTTTCTTTCAGATATAAAAGGCGAGCAACAATAACGTAACTTTTAACTTCACGGACTAGTAAAGTAAGCGCCAACCGAGTTGGCGGAGCCGGCAGACAGTCCACTACTACTCATCTGCTGACATTAGCCTATAGTTTGGCAGTACTAAAAACATTTCTGAAAACAAATTTATTCGTTAAGTTGGATTATTTAATTTATTTAAACAATTATTTCTAACCAGCAAACAGCTCTCCAATCATCAAATCCAATATTTATATCTCCAATATTACGTATAAAAAATAATCTATGATTGCGGTGTTTTTATGAGTTCCAATAAAGTGACTATATTATACATTATATTAATACCCCATCAGCATATTGTTTACGGATATTACATTATAAATGTAACAACCGAAGTTTCTGAAAACTTTAAGGTAGCTGGTGGCAGTAAATATATTTTTCACTACACTACTATGAGTTCAGCTGTTTTCGTTATGTGTTTACAACCTGAGAAACATCATATTTTCAACAGCTGTCTGATTTTCCACTCTAGAGTGGAAAATGTTATTTTATGCACTAGCAGATGATGTTGAAAATAGCTGTGGGAAACTAAGATGCGTTGAAAAGCTCTTGTGTATTCTAGTAAATTACCAAGATTAAATAAAAAAAAAATAAAATTTAATGCATAATAGCAAACCAATATGTCCTCTACAATAAGTCCACCTGAATTAAATTTTACATAGAAAAATAATCAGCTGTAAAATATCCTTTAACATATAGGCCTAAAATATGATTTAAAAAACCTCTAGTGTGTTCTAGTAAACTACCAAGATCCGTTTAATTTTTTTTTTTTAACGATGTCTCGTTTTTATTCCGTAGTGTAGTGAAAAGTATCGTTCAAAACACGAGCGAAATTGTTTTGCATATTCTCGACCATATTTGAAGTGCTCGATAAATCTCGCACTTCAAACATATGGTCTCGAACATGAAAAACCCCACTTTCCACTATTGTTATGAAATATACTATTTCTAAACACTTTAACGTGTAAACTATCATGCAGACATTTATTAAAACATGAAATATAATATTACTCAATGTTTAATTAATACAGATTACACAGTAATTAAAACTTTACTTATATTGACACTGTACTTATATTTAAAGAAATTATTTGTACAACTTACTTTAATATGTAACAAAACACAATATTATTATTCAAATTTACATGATTTGGATGTTGATATAAACTTGATTGTAGTAGAAAAAACCATTCATTTAATAAACATCAATCTTAGATCCTCATATCCTCATTCTCAGACAGTTATGAGAATATAGACAGAGACAGTGGTTGTGAAACAATGTTTTTACGCAGGATAGTACGAAGTAACATTTAGTAAATCGATATAAAGATTGGTAGTTTAAAGAATTGTCAAATTCGTTTAGTAATACGTATGCACGATTAGTCTGATCGATAATCAGTACTAATCGATACTCTATCTAGTACGTGTTATCTTTGATTATCTGTCATTACTTCGGTGAAAATAATTTACTAGATTTTTCCTACTTTCAAATTTCCATTTAAATCAAAATATTTTCAATAACGCAACTTACTCCGCACATGGCGCAGAGAGGAACTACAAAGAACGTTTGACCATCCATAGCGACGCTACGCAAGAGTCGCTCTTACTCCCGTACCGTCGCTATAGATGTTTCTTATCTTAAAGTAAGTGTTAAATAAATATCAAGAATGTTGTTACAGATAAAGGGTAATCGAGGTATCTACGCCACATCTTCCGCAGCTGATGCAGCATCTGATCGTTGTGTAACCATTAGTAAAGGAACTTTTTACGTAACTGGGTGAGTTTATAAATAATTTTACTATTTTTGGAGCATAAGTTTTTACTTACGCAGTATAGGATGTAACAATTACACAGCCCAAACAACTACATCCGGTGTCCTATATTGCCTGCACATTCAAGTTTGTTTTTACATTATTGAATTTAAATTTATGAAGCTTCTCCCAAAAAGTTAAGTTCAAAGAACCTCAAGGAATTTAGTAAAATATTGAAAACTGTAGTTATCTCCGGCGTGTGGGAAAAACAGAATTAAAAAAATATCAATACCCTTTGTTGTTTTCTGGACTATTTTGGATTAAATATAGTTTCAGGGTACATTAATTTTTGAGTCAAAAATACAATAGAACCACTACGAAGATAAAAACAACAATAATGTGGATTACAACAGAATCGAAATTCAGGTTATTAAAACTATTTGTCATTCAATTTTCCTGAAATCCAAATTCGATAATTCGAACACAATAGTGTTGATCTCTACACCATCAATTAATTAATGAACTCCACTGCTTTGATCACTGCACCTACAAATCCTGAACTCAACTGCTTTGATTACTGCATCTACAGTTCCTGAATTCCACTGCTTTGATTACTGCATCTACAGTTCCTGAATTCCACTGTTTTCATCACTGCACCTACAAATCCTGAACTCCACTGCTTTGATCACTGCACCTACAATTCCTGAACTCCACTGCTTTGATCACTGCACCTACAATTCCTGAATTCCACTGCTTTGATTACTGCATCTACAGTTCCTGAATTCCACTGTTTTCATCACTGCACCTACAATTCCTGAATTCCACTGCTTTGATCACTGACCCTGCAAATTCCTGAACTCCACTGCTTTGATCACTGCACCAGCAATCCCTGAATTCCACTGCTTTGATCACTGCACCTGCAATTCCTAAACTCCACTTCATTGATCATTGTACCTATAATTCCTGATCTCCACTGCTTTGATCACTGCACCTACAATTCCTGAATTCCACTGCTTTGATTACTGCATCTACAGTTCCTGAATTCCACTGCTTTGATCACTGCACCTACAATTCCTGAATTCCACTGCTTTGATCACTGAACCTACAATTCCTGAACTCCACTGCTTTGATCACTGCACCAGCAACTAATGAACTCCACTGTTTTGATTACTGCACCTACAGTTCCTGAATTCCACTGCTTTGATCACTACAGCTACAATTCCTGAATTCCACTACTTTGATCACTGACCCTGCAAATTCTGAATTCCACTTCTTAGATCACTGCACCAGCAATCCCTGAATTCCACTGCTTTGATCACTGCACCAGCAATTCCTAAACTCCACTGCATTGATCATTGTACCTATAATTCCTGATATCCACTGCTTTGATCACTGCAGCAGCAATTCTTGAACTCCACTGCTTTGATCACTGCACCAGCAATACCTGAACTCCACTGCTTTAATCACTGCACCTACAATTCCTGAACTCTACTGCTTTGATTACTGCACCAGAAGTTCCTAAACTCCACTGCTTTGATTACTGCACCATCATTTATGAACTTCACTATTTGAATATTATTATAAGTGTTTAATAATTTGTTGTTAAGATGAATGTAAGATGTAGGGATGTCTTTTTTTTTGTAGGAAAGATGATTCGTTAACAGCTTTGACTTTCAAAGAAAATAAAGATTTGGCTAAAGGAACCTTTACAGTAGTTGGACCTGATGGTAAGCAATAAAAACACAATTTATGTTCCTTAATTAATTATATAGTTCTATTTCTCACGTTTATCTAATATACTACTGTTCCAAACTCTAATTTGTATTGATTTGTGCATGTGTAATTTTTGTTGTTGCTCAGTTAGAATTTTTTTTTTCTTGAAAAGCTCGTTGCCCCACAACCTCTGGAAAACCACCTTCTTTTCATCATCAGTCCTCACCTCTCTCAGGACAATCATAACCTCTTCCTCATATCTTCCGTTATTCTCTCAAAGCGTAGCAGTTCCCTGATAATCATTACTGCAGTCGAGCAATACTATCAGGTGAATCAATAATGTCCCCAGGAGTTCGGGAGCTGTCACCTTTCGAAGTTACAAAGCCGTGGACAAGCAGATCGGTCTGAGGTGTCCTCAAGCATAAATATAAAAGAAAATATATCTATAATACAACCAAGCATTGTGATAAACTGACTCAGGTAGTTTAAACAAATTCGCCATGTCGCCTTTTAAGATACGCCTGGTATAAATCGGAGGATTGATCTTGTTATATCGGTACTACCAGAGTGCCAAGGTCTTCGGTCGATATCCTTATTAGGAGTTCGGATGTATTTACTGCTGCGTCACTTGTAGCAGAGAATCGGTGAACTGCGACCATTTGTTCTTCTTTATACTTAGTATTGCACAGCATCGGCTCGTATTGGAGCTTCAACTGACTTACTTAACAACTGAAACCAGAAGCAACCGTCGGCTATGCTTTGGTCCACTGACTTTCGGCATCATCCTTAAAAGAGCGATTTTTCCCTAAACGTAAGCACGTGTGTGCATTTTATCTTTTGTTCTATTAATTGTATTTATTTTTGATTCCAGTAAACTACCATGGTACCGAACATATACTTTAAGTTAAATATAATAGAATGTGTTTTTGTTTTGTATTTCTAGGTAACACTTACAAAATCATTGCTTTGAAGAGCTACGGATCTGAGTGTGGAAACATGAACTTATTTCTGCGCTGTTCTGACTCTGTAGGAAGTGAGTAGAGTTTTTTATTTGTCATTTCTTTTTTATCTTCATTAATTTAAGTGTTACTCGGGTTAAGCTTAAACATAAAATTGCCTTATTAAAAAATATATACAGTAGTACAGATTTTACTTGCAAAAATTTTAATATACGTTTCAATATCTAATAAGAACATTGACTGTTTCAGAAGCCAGCGTTGCACCACAAGTGAAAATTCACGCAAATATAAACGACAAACTCAGTGACAAGTGTTTGAATGATGCTGCAGCTTATGCTGAAAAAGTTTTGGGTCAAAAAATTACGCTCTACAAATTGGATAACACTAATTGTAAATCCAGTTGAGGCTTTGGTTACAAAGTTGAATCAAAATCTGTTGATATCTGATTAATTAAAATAGATGTGAAAAATTATTGATATTGTATTTTAATTTTATTTCCTTTTCACAAAAATAAGTCATAAAAACGTTAATAAAACTGTGCCCAAACATTTCACTAACAAGTGAACACAAAACTAAAGCACAATAGAAAAGTTGTTTTCATTATTTTCACAAAAATTACAATTTTGATTATTAAAATGTGACTTTTATATAACTCCGGAGCCCTTTTTTAAACTTTATTTGAATTCTTAGAGAGTAATATTTAGCAAAATTTGAGGGAACATAAATTTTGAGTTTTGGTCTTACCCTAATTCTTACTCTAACTACCCTAAATTTTGAATTGTAATTACGGGAAACAAAAATAAAAAGTTTTAGTTAAAACATTTTCGGAATCTGCACGTTAAAAAGAACTTAACTGTAACAGTACAAGCATACACAAGAGTAAATATTATAGTGGAACCTCAAATTTTTGGTCAATAAACAAAAATTTTATAAATTTTGTAAATTAAGCCATTATTACATAACGGGGAGGGATTTACTACTTCCTTAAGGGTTGTCATAGTGAGTACGGATTTGGCAAACCCGAGGTACCTAGCTTGATTTACAACATTCCTCATGTAGTTTTAGGTTAGATTAGGTTAGGTTAGGTTAGGTTAGGTTAGGTTAGGTTAGGTTAGGTTAGGTTAGGTTAGGTTAGGTTAGGTTAGGTTAGGATAGGTTAGGTTATATTAGGTTAGGTTCGGTTAGGTTAGGTTAGGTTAGGTTAGGTTAGGTTAGGTTAGGTTAGGTTAGGTTAGGTTAGGTTAGGTTAGGTTAGGTTAGGTTAGATCCAAAACTACATCATCTTTCATCTTTCCTATCAGGTTAGGTTAGGTTAGGTTAGGTTAGGTTAGGTTAGGTTATATTAGGTTAGGTTCGGTTAGGTTAGTTTAGGTTAGGTTAGGTTAGGTTAGGTTAGGTTAGATCCAAAACTACATCATCTTTCATCTTTCCTATTAGGTCTCTCTTGACCAACTCTTGTTTTTCAACCCTGACGTTAAAGAGTATTCAAGGGTCTTTATTTTATATTCTATTGTTTTTTTTATTTAAAAGAGCGATGGCCGAAAGGTTTTTTACCTTTTAAACAACAACAAAAACTCTATAAGAGGGGTACACGTTAATTATTTAAAATAACGATTTTTTAAACATAAATAAAATGTTACTTATTTGATGTCCAATCAGTCCAGTTAAGTTTAAAATATAATTTGGTGAAATAAATTTCATGTCATAATTGAACCCGAAAGTTCCAAATACAAAGAAACTATTTTGTAAATAGACCGAGATACAGAGATTGGATCGTCTCTTTTGTTTTTATATTTGACAAATTCCCAGATCGAACTTGTTGTATCTTATTCAGACTATTACTTTCAAACAAACAAAAATTTGTAGCCATGTTATTTACATGATTATTTGTTTTGTGTTCCTTCACAGAAATCTACGTATTTAACTTTTTCACACACACACACACACACACACACACACACACACACACACACACACACACAC
This sequence comes from Aphrophora alni, assembly GCA_963513935.1. Classification (NCBI taxonomy): domain Eukaryota; kingdom Metazoa; phylum Arthropoda; class Insecta; order Hemiptera; family Aphrophoridae; genus Aphrophora; species Aphrophora alni. The sequence continues at coordinate 4,306,290 of OY740772.1, forward strand.
TATATATATATATATATATATATATATATATATATATATATATATATATATAGTATAGAGAAAGTTATGTGCTGGGTCAAAAATTAAATTTACATTTATGATCCCCCGAGTCCAGTCTGTGGTCTGTCTTGTGTGTAGTGCTCACAAACCTAAACATGTTCACAGATTTTAATACAATTTCTCTGTGGGCAATCTTTTATCATTTTTTCGACAAAATATAGTGATAGCTGTTATAAGAAAAACAAACTCAAATTTACGATTATTTCAAAATCTGTTCTAACGATTTTGATCATATTTTGCTCCACTACAGCCTCTACGAACCTAAACCAAAAGTATTGCTCGTCAAAAAATACCAGTTCTTGAGTTAACGGTAAAATAATGGGGTTTTTATAAAATGTGTAATTTCTCAAAATTTACTCTACCGATTTCGTTCAAACTTTCTTGAAAAGTAGATTAATAACCAGAACCTTGATTTGAATTAAATACGATTTAAGCTTCGTTGGACCAAGTAAAGCAAGTTTAGGACCTAATTTAAATATTATTTTCAAAGATAGCGTCAATTGTTCGTTTTATAAACTAACAAAGTGACATTTTTGAAGACAATTTTATTTAATTCTTTAGGGTTTGAATGGATTACGGACAAATTTAGTCTAATTATTTGCACAATTTCCATAAAAAAAAAAAAAATTAAATTATTTTGGCCCACTATAAAACATTTGCTTTATAGACAACAGTGCTTATAATTATCTCTAAATCTGCTGATATAATTTTGATGAAATTTTGGACCCAATCAAAATGTATTAGTTACTTTCTGTCAAATACCTTTTGCAAAATACACAAAATCATATTTTTTAGACTAAACACCTTGCTGTATTTATCGCCTTGAAGATAAAAAAAGAAGAAAAGAGCCTTGAGCTCTCGAATATTCTAATAACTAGAGTTTGAAGATGATAAGAATAGTTAAGGTGAAAAGAAGGTACCTAACACTAGGATAGACCAAGAAATTTATAAATTCAGCTAGAGTATTTCTGGATTGCCACATCAATACTCAATTCCTGAAAGATAAAATCAAAACGATTAATAAATCAAACATTTCTCAGAAAGACAATTAGTTTCTATTGTTACAATTTTACATTGTTACATTATTTCATGTCTAGTCTTTTATATAAAACAATACAATATAAAAGCATTACAAATGCTTATTCTTTTCTTCCACGACTTTTTTTATTCATAGCTGTAACAAATCAATTAAACCTATGTACAATCTAAACTTTTATAATTTTACAGTTAGTTATTACAATGACGATAACTCGAAGTGTTCATGGAATAGATTCGTCTTTTTATCAGTGTGACTTGTAAATTCTGTAGTTTTTGTTTTAACAAAAAATACAAAATGACACAACAGTTGCAGTCCATCCTTAACGATAATACTTTGTTGTTACTCAGGTACATTGTAGTGGGTTTCAATGCACTCATGGGGGTAAGTATTATTTAAAATTAATATAAATCTTTTACGTTGTTGTTTTATTGTTTAAAGGTATAATTTTTTAATTATTTTTTACAGCCAATATATTCAATTTTCTATAATTACAACATTCTTTTTTCTTCTTTCTATCGTGTTATTAAAAAAGAAACCCTCAGAGGCTCATTTTAGTTAGTACAAGCCTTTCAATCCTGAAGGTACCTGGCTGGATCTACACTTTTTTCCATATAGTCTTTGGTTAGATCCCTCTCTCTTATTATCCTATCAGGTCTCCTTTGAACAACTCTTGTCTTCTTCTGACACTATTAGAGTAACTAGGGTTTTTATTTTACCTTATTTTTTAATAAGGGGGTGACGACCGAGAGGTTTTTGCCTTTAAAAAAACTAGAAAAAAAAATCAGAAAATGAAAGAGGGACGTTTTAATATTTTTTTTCCTTGTTGTGTAAAGGCAAAAATCTCTAGGTCGTCATCGTCTTATCAAAAAGAAAAGATCATAAAATAATACCTCTAGTCTTCGAATAACGTCAGGGTCGGGAAAAAACAAGAGTTGATCAAGAGAGACCTAATAAACTCTCAAGAAAGATAAAAGAGAGGGATCTAACTCAAGACTACTTGTAAACTATAGTCCACCTCTGAAAGTTTAAAGCATTTTAAATAAATATTTTATATCTCTCCTCCCCCCCCCCAACTAAAAATATACAATAATGTTATTTCTATATTATCAAAATTTAAAAGAAATAATTAAAATATAGTTATAAAAAACTACTAAATACATACTATGTACAGTGGTTACTAAAAATTATTAAAATGTGAAATATTATACAAACGTTTTACTATAACGGAATATTTTGTGTGTTTAGTATTTATAGATTAAAACATAAAATTTAAAATGTTTTCCTCTGCTTCACCAAATAAATATAGTTAGATTTTGGTTGATCGTGTTTAATACAGAAGTCGTGACGTCACAACTGATTCAATGTCCATAGAGGCTCAAACGTTATGATGTTAACCCATCATCTTGGGGAAGTGGACAAGATTGGTAGCTGATTCGTGTTGTGAAAGCTAGAATTACAGAGATTGCTGCATAAAGAGTACAGCAGGACTAATGCCTCGGACTGATGTGCTACAGGGTTGCTATTAATACTGTATGTAAAGTTTTCTCCTTAAATTCAATTTTTGTATAGATATACAGGGCGAGTATGTCGCGAAAGCATAAGGTGAAAAATCTCTCGATTTCGCCTTGGAAAAAAAAGAAAAAAGGGCATGGAATAGAAAAAACCTAGTCCTTAAGTACTTTCATAACATTAGGGTCCGTAGAGGACAGGAATTGTTATAAAAATCGGTTGGTAAATTTCACTATAGCAGTAGCTTACAAGTTTATTGTCAGCATTCAACGACTCATAAGAGCTATGAAAGATCAAAATTAAGAAATGTTATAGCTAAACAAAAATAAATACTAATCTAATCTAACCTAACTTAAAAATTCAAGGGAAATGTTGTTTTCCGTTGTAAACTGACAGGTTTTGTACACGTATATAATGTGTGTCACAATAACGTACGGTAACGTACGAAATTCGCATCAAACCGCGAGTGATAATGGATAACTATACAAAATAACAGTTTCTCTCTACACTCTAAGTTTATATTGGATTAAATTATAAATAAGAGGTTAGTCATTTAAAAAAAATATTGAAATCGATAGCCATTTTGAAACGCCTATCGCCGTTGTTTTAGCTTTCTCAACCAGAGTTCGCTACAAATAATTATATTTCCCAATTGACCTCACGATGTTGAGTCAACACCGTAACTTATATATATATATATATATATATATATATATATATATTCAAACAGAAAATAGGTACAACAAACGTGTGTATATAGAATGATTCTGACTAAAGTATTCAATGAAAATACAGCTGAAGATATAAATTAATTTAATTCAAAACATTACCCCGCTAATTTTCATAAGACGAATTGTGGGAAAATATTGTTTTGTTTTTTTAAATTGAAGTTTCAAAAAGGAATTAAATAAGTCAAGTAATATTTTATTTTAAATGTCTTATAAAGAGGTCATTTGGAAAAAAAAATTTTGGTTCAATATCTTTTACCATTTCAAAATGGCTGCCCATAATATAAAATAAAATGCGTCTACTTGTTTCTCCATCACGGCTAACCTAATTAACGTAAAATAATATTAAGACAAAATAAACAATCAGCATGAAAATATCTTTTAAAGGATATATATAAAAAATGAGAGATAAGTACCTCATTTTAAAGGTAAAAAAAAGACAGACAAAATATGTAAGTATGTTATAATCTTGTATGATGTATATACAAATTGGTATGATTTTATGGTATTAGATAATTTTTAAAATTGCTGGGATTCGGGTGTCATTTGATTAGAGTAAACATTATAGTACAAATAAAATCAAACAAAATAAATAAATCAGAGAAAACTAATCTAAATTTTCGATTCAGCGTAGTTGTTTAATAAACTCTTAAACATGACAATATAAATGCCATTCAATTACAACGATTTTAAATTGTTTGTTATTTTATGGCCATTAAAATTATATCATACTTGGCTTACAACCTATTTTTAAAAAAATAATTACTATTTTTTGTTTTACAGAATTCAGGTTAGAAAACATAAGATTATTTTTTGAAAAACTGATTTAGTGCCATATCGTTTAAAAACACTATAAACCATAGATTTGCCGTGTAGGATTTCTCAAAATGGCAGGCTGTTTTTGTGCATTTAACAATTTTTTTAAAATCAAAAATAGTTATATTATCCAAAACGCAACTTGTAATATAACTTTTTTTAGAGAAAGGTAAATAGAATTCATCAATGTAAAAAAAGTTAGATGTAAAATTGTGGAGTTAGTATTTCAGGAATCAGAAAATGTTCAGTAGTCGAACCCAAAAACAACATGAAATTCATATCGCATACAATAAAAATTTTCTAATTTTGTTTTGCAGCTACAGGTACATAAGTTTTGTGATATAATGGTGAATAACAGTGTACAAAAAAATTAACTAATTAACAAAATTTTCATTAGAAAATCTCACAAGAATATTTCCGTTTCAGATATACAGAACAAACAAAATTAAACTGTTATTATACCAAAATAACTGGTATATTAGTATTCCAACACTGAAACTGCGATATACCAAAAGAAAGTTCTAAATTTCTTCTTTTCAACATAAGACTTTTTACCAAACTCGATATGTGACCTTTCGTTATCGACAAAAGTTTGTAGTACCACGACCACTTTGAGTTTCTTCGGCGTAATGGTCTTGCAGAATTATACGACAGTAGTGTACACGGTAAATATAAAAGTGACGATAATTTGGAAGGCAAAGAACGAAAGAGGAAGAAAAATACTTTAAGATAGTGTCAATTTGAAGTTAATAGATTAGAAATGTGGACTTGAGAAAAAATATACAATAGTGATATTATTTCTTAGTCTACTTCGACAAATGCTGATGTTTAAGCGTTGGTGGAAATCCACACTAAGCTTAGCAATGTATTACATATTATTTATTACGTTTTATGGACTTTTTATTACGTGAATATAAAACTGAAACATTTGCTTTACAGTGGTACTTAATTTATTGGGATAAGATGATTTTTAATGGGCGAAATGTTGTATATAAAACGCTATGTTCTCTTCAACAAAAAATTATCTAAGGACATTTTGAAACCACTTTTTTGACAAAGCGTTGTCGAAGAACAGTTAAAGGGTTAATATTGGTTTGTTTTTTGTCAGAATTTTCTTTTTCATTATTAATTAGCATAGCCATGATGGAGAAACAAGAAAACACATTTTGTTTTAATTTTAAAGCTGTAGACAACTTTGAAAAAATAAATATATATTCTCTAAAATTTAGGTCTAAACAAACCCGTATCCTTAGAAATGTCCTTAGAAATCCAGAATTAAAAAAATCATAATCGTGTATATACATATCAATTTTATATCCACAGCTGTTTTTTGTAATACCAGTAAACTGAATCACCCTGTATATATATATTTGACCGAATATTTAAAAAACATGTTCGAGGAAAGTGTCATATGAATATGTTCAAAGTTTTGTTATAAAGCTATTAATTATTGTGTTGATGAAAGTTGTTAAATTTTAGATACTGGCGATTATATTGGCAATCTCTGGATTATCTGTACACCCTACTGAGAGTAATTACAGCAACCTGATGAATCGTTCAGTCTTCACGTCACCCTATTGGCTCGTCCTTACCGGAGTCCTGTTACTTGTAGCTGCTGGAGTTTCTTTCTATTGTGCTTACGCAGAAACTCTGTATGGAATTCTCGGTGTAAGTATTTTGCTCAAATTAAAACAAATATCGAAAGTTTCACAAAACGAATTAGAAGGTATTGCACAGTACTAACTAGTACTAGCAGTTTTTATACCAAAGGTTTTAAAAAATCTCAAATTTATTACTAATTATGTAAACAGCTGTTACGTGAATTCATATCAGTTAATCAGTTTCATTAGACAAGACATTAAATTAATAAATTTTAAAACCAATACGAATATTTAGCAAATAATATTTTTTAACTACTTTTGTTAGTTAATTTGAGTAAATTTTTCTGCCATTCTGTATTGTCCAACTTCTGCTGACGCGTTTCGGATAAGCGCCATTATCAAAAGCTTATTACGTACTGTGACGTTCCTCAACGGAATCGTCTTATATAACCCTCTAACCTCCCCTCTCCTCTATCTATAAGCTCCGCCCTCTTCCTTGATTTTATTGTTGTGTTAATTTTAACAGTTCGATGTTTTTAACTTCTACGAAATAACGTTACATTTATGCACGATTATAATACAGAGCGAAAAGTCGCACATCGAAATAAATGTGTCTGTAAATAGTAGTTTTTTTTGTGTTTTTTTATTTCCCAAGAGTAACGGGTGTTCATTGTTGAACAGTATTTTACCAGTAGTCCATATGCATTTGTTGTAGACCAAGTTCCTGTGAAATATCCAGATGTAAGAGTGCCTAAAAATTCGACGTTAATCAGAATAATCGCCCGTTTCCGTGAAACCGGATCAGTTGCAGATTTTGACTGACGCGATTAGAAATGTGATGCTGATTTCGTCTACAAAAAGCTTGCGAAGACTATAAACACATTCTCAGATTTCGTATGGTAGAGCTCTAAAACGACGAAGAAATTAAAACTTCGTGCATATTGAAAGAGCAATAAATAGTACTAAAACTAGTACGCAGGAATTGAAAAAACCGGATAAAGAAAAGCGTCTAGTGTAATGTAGATGGTTTTGGTCTTTCGTCGACAACCTAACCTAACCTAACCTAACCTAACCTAACTTAACTTAACCTAACCTAACCTAACTTAACCTAACCTAACCTAACTTAACCTAACCTAACCTTGACCGTGTTTTCTTTCGTTATGAGGCTTGGTTTCATCTTAGTGGATATGTCAATAGTAACTCAAGAATTTGGTCAACCGAAAATACTCATGAAAACTCCAAACACTGTCGAACAATTTGAGTGTGGAGTGCCGTATCACGTCGTCGAATAGTGGGCGCTATTTCTCTTCAAACTACAGTGAAGAGTTACAAAGTTTATTTCTTTGCTTGAAGTCGTCAAACGAGGTTATTGGTTGTCACATCTCTAATAAAACAATGTATTTCTAACACGAGTTTCTTGTCAAATCATTTCTGAAAGATTATGACCTCCACGTTCTCCAGATTTAACACCTCTAGACTTTTTCCTGTGTGGTTATCTTAAAGGAAAGGTTTATAAAAACAAACCGCACACACTGGATGAACTGAAGATGAACATAACAACTGATATCAACAATTAATTGCAGTGTAGGAGTACTTCACAAAGTGGCCACAAACGTGGTAAAACGAGCATGCGTTAATGAACAAGGCAGCCATTTTGAACATATGTTGTAAAACAAGTAGGTCCCTAAATGATGGTAATAAGTATTATAATAAAATGTTATAATATACATTAATGTATACTTGATTACCTTTTCGACGTGCACGACTTTTCGATCACTATTATAATAAATAATAATTGATCAGTTGTTACAGTAATTAAAAATTTTACATTTCTTATGAAATGTACTTTTAAACAGACGTGTTACAAAATTTTTATCATTTATACCATAATATGAACAAAACAGTACGAAAACTTCTTATAAAAATTGTGCTAATCCGAAAAGCGTCAGTAGATGCTACGAATGGGAAAAGAATCTAAGTGTAGGTCTTAGAAGAAATAAACAATATCGTAATAAACAATTATTGAGTTTGACTTGTGAGATAATATTAGATAGAATAAAACTAACACAAGATCTCACAAAAATTACGTTTACTTGATCAAACGCGTTTCATCGATTCTACTATAAACTATAGTTTAGTTATTGTAACTCATGTATAACTGAGGATGGCGACTTTGTCGTTGAAACGCGTTTGATTAAGTAAACGTAATTTTTATAGTATTATAAAACTATCATAACAATTTTTATGTTTATTAGCTTTCATATAAAAAATAATCTGTTGTGTTCCAAAAATAAAATTTCAAAAATTCACCAAATTGTGGATGTATTTCCTCCACGTTGGGAAAACAGTTAACTGTAACTATTCAAAATGTAAAACACTTCTTGTTTTAAAGAAACTACAACCCAAATGTTACATCATATATAAAATTATGAAAATGTGATTACTCTAGATTTATCTACTCTTCAATAGAAAATTATATAATTAATATATTAAATCGAACAATACATTAATATGTTGTTATTTCTACAGTATTTAGTGCTTATGATTGTTATCTACTTCATGGAAATAGTCTTTGGAATTACATTAGGTCATGAATCAAAAGAAAGTTTCCAGAAGAACATGGAGGATAGCATGTCGAAGTATATATCAGATTATCGACCTTGGGATAAAATACAAACAGAGGTAAGGACTTCAATCTATGCAAACTGAGTCGCTGTATTTTAAGACAAAACTATCAACACGCAATGAAATAACCACTTCACTTTCTAAACTCAGCACTCTAAAAATCATAAGCTCTAAGTTTCATGATATTAAATAATAATTTCCTTAACCAGAATTGTAAAGAAAAACTCAAGATCATTATGATTAATTTATTGCTTTAAATACAATGATGTAAGTTCTAATTAGAAGGTTATAAAAATTAAAATTCAACTGCTAAACTAACATGTAAATATAACCCTATATATGATGGTCTCTCGATTGACAGATGTATCAACCAATCAGCATGAGGCCACGTATAGCTCTTAAGTGAGATAGGGGATAACTTTATAATACAGCTATCTGCACATATTCTGTCTATATTAGTTTAAACTACTTAGAACTTAAATTACAGAGTGTTTCACGAAGAAAGGGAAAGAGCTCAAGACTAGTTTTATTGGAAAAAATAATGAAAAAAGTTCTTATGAACATAGATCAGGAAACACTACTTTTTCCATCTGTCGCCCATTTTATGTAAAAAACAAATGAATGATAACTTTGATGATTATTGATATTATGAGTTTAAATTTGGTTTGCGCATTGTTTATACTATTATTTATCGGTGTACCGAGATCCAAAACTTTAATAAGTAAATATTCAAAATAGGTACTGTTGAAATTGTTTTAAATTAAATATCTCGGAAACGTAACTTTTACGAACATTTTATAAGAGACAAAATATTTACTTTTTTAATAACAAACATTTTTTTTTTTTAATTTGACTGTACCTTTAAAAATAATTAAGTTTATGGTAAAGAGAGGCCTGTTAGAAAAAATGAAACAGAGGGATATAACCAACAACTGCCTATAAAAAAGTCTTGATCCAGAAAGGATCTTCGGTTTCAGCCTCTGAGGGGACTAACTTATGTCTTGTAATGTTTCAGTTAAAATGCTGCGGCACCAACTCTCCTAAGGATTGGTTTCCGATTGTCGGAGATCAGAGCCTTCCATCATCTTGTTGCCCGTATACAAAAACATCTCCATGGGAAGAAACATTGTGTAGATACAACACAAGCCCTGATCGTGTCTATCAAGCAGGTTGTTTCGACAAAGCTTTTGAAACAATTGGAAAATCTATTTTTGATCATCTCTTGAATCTTATAATTGTCTTACAAATCGTCCAGGTATTGTATATTTTGACTTTAAGCACGTTTAATAGAATAAGATGGATTAAAAAATTGATATTCTGTTGTTGTTTTTTAAAGTTGATCCAAAAAGTAATTTTATGAATGAGTAATAAAGTTAATTGGTAAAACATTCATTAACAAAGTCCGAATATATCACAATCTATGGAAACCATTTTTATTTCTTTAAACTGCAAGTAAATAAAAATTATTGTTCGTGAATAATTTTTAAAAAATGGCTGAAGACAAAACTAGATGTGAAAGCTACCATGGTCTCGGCAAACGTTGTATTCAGTATGGGTCCCGAATCGATAGCTTCTACATTATCCTATTTCCTGCAAGTAAAAAAGAGAAATGTACGTTGCATTCTTACAGACATAAAGTCAGCTATGACGGCTTTGGAAATGACAGAACCCTCTTCCAACGTAAACGAATTTTGTCGATCCAACTCCTAGAAAAAATCAAACACGTCGTTTTTCAGTGGACTGCAGCTTACTGTGGTAATGTGTTTGTAAATAAAGGACTATTTGTTTAAGAAGAATTGTTTCTATATTAAAGTCTATTTAATACATTTTAATGTATTCCAAAGCAGAATTTATAACCTACAACAGGCTCATTCATACTTCAGTGCGTGGCTCTGAGAAGTCCTTAGAACAATACATTCCAAGTATAAATCGCTTTGTGTGAGGATAAGCAAATATTTGTTTGAACATTTTATATTGAAAAAGGACTTATAGGCCTATCAGACAGAAAGAAACCTGCGCAGAACCGTCATCTCGAGAATGGCTTGCGCACGCATGTAGGGGCGATGGTGTGGAGGGATTGGGATAAATTATTATAAAAGTAATTTAAAACCTATAATTTAATGTCTTTTTGCGTCTTTTACTTTGTAAAATATTTAAATTTACTAATTGTATTTATCAGGAACATAAACGATACACATTCACAGTTACTTAGCGCTGTAGTATGTTTAAAAAAGAAAATATTAAGCCCTACGCAATGTAGCAGTGGGAGGGTATGTCTGGCCTAACTCGGGCTCTCCCTCTCCCACCACAGTTCTACCTGCGCGAGACAAAACCGGAGCGAGGTTCTGTTCTAAGCGGTACACTTATAATAGTTTTGTTAAAATTGAATGAACTCATTTTGGGGATTAAATTAACATTGTTAAGACTTTAAACAATCGGGGTTTCCGAAGGGAAATCAAATGTTCCAAATTCTGAGTTATGGCCACTTGGATAGTAAACATGTATTTGGTTCGTAAATTACATACAACTAGAGAAAAACATCGGGAAAATCAAAATAAACTTAATGTTGGAAGTGTACTCCTCTTGCATTCAAACATAACTCTAGAAGCCGCTTTTGTTATCAAATGTTCTGAGTAGCGTGTTGACGTCTGTACAACGTGTTTTTGAAACGCACAGAGATGAGAGAGTGGGATATAGTTACATGGGTCAAAATAAAGAAAACGTTCTTATAAACATATCTCCGGAAACGCTTCTATTACCAACTGTACGCCATTTTGTTTTAGTACTAAATAATTTATATCTCTAGAACGGCTGAACCCACCGAGTTGAAATTTTGTACCGTACTCATCAATGTAAAGACTTAGTTTGAAAAAAAAATCTACTTGTTCCATACGTTTCAAAATGGCGGCCATTTAACTATTTTAAATAAAAACAATTAATTTAAATTTATTTTTAATTTTAAAAAATGTTATGACCGCCATTTTGAAGCGGATTATAGGAACAAATTGATTATTACCAAAATACCGTTGATTATTACAGTCATGAGTACCTCGCGAAATTTCAACTCGATCGGTTAAGCCGTTCTAGAGATGTAAATTATTTAGTACAAACAAAATGGCGGATAACTGGTAAAAACCGCGTTACACAACATATGTTTTTAGAAACGTTTTTCTTTATTTCGATCCATATAAGCAGCCCCTGAATTATCTCCGCGCATTACAGAAACACGCTGTGTTGTTGATTTCTCGAGTGATGTTATCTTAAAGATTTTAAAATTGTTCTTGGAGTTTAAAAAACTAAAACCCTTTAAACTGTTTTGAAATTCTCATACATTTTTATAGATTTGATGCAGTTATATGTACTTAGTAGATTATTTCTGTAAATATATTTGTATGCTTAATTAATGGGAAATGTTAAAGGTTTTATGGATCATCCATTTATTGATGGAACTTTTTTTATTGTAGTTCAATCACACGTTTTCAGTTCTTCCTGAGTTCCTCCTATTTTTTACAATTGTCACACTTTATAAACATAGCGAATAAACGAAACTGTTAAAAAGTAGTAATCTAACAGAATGAGTACAGAAATTAATGGAAACGTTTTCAATTTAATATATATATTTGACAGAATATTTTAATATGAATAAATACAATTTAGATTAATACCTTAAATAATTAATTTCTATTAAATTTTATTTCATTGTTTTCCTTAGCTACTCAATATCCTCTTTGTAACCATATGGGTCTATATGCTGTGGAAGAAGGACAATATAGGACCGTATTGGAGTTCTGATTCCATCCCTGCACCGCCGTAAATGATAGGACTACAAGTAAAACTGTAAACTACAATTTAAATATAGGAAACGTTTCAAAAACACTTCTTAAATAGTTTACATAGAACAATAAATAGTTTACGCAAATCTATTAAATATAAATTGAAATTAATTATAAAACTTTTTTCTCAGTAATCTGAAAATATACGTTTTCAAATGATATTTTACCAAGAGTTTCATAACTTGTGTTAAGAAACAAATTGAATCAATATTTTAATTTGTTTATTTCAATCAAAATTGTATCAATGGCGATTGAAAGAAAACACATTTTAATATCGGGTTGCGATAATTTTGAAAAGTGTATTTTAGAGGGAATTAACTTCTCTGATGAATTTGATCTTTTATACACAAAACTTGATTTATACCATTTGGAGTTAACACCCAAATTTTGAAAAATAATTTTTCATTTCATTAACTTCTTTATACCATAAACTATGATAGATTGGCTAGCAACAAAATTGTTGATTTCAAAAACGAGAAAAATTAAAACTTTTTGTTTAAAAAATCAACTTAAATCATGAAAATAATAGTTGAAAGAGGTTTTAAAAGATTCAAAAACCCGAACACTTTTTTTTTTTAATCTTAAACATATACACTCTATTTGGTATTTTATGAGTACATAAGTCTACTGCTTAGATTAAGTAAGAAAAGAGCCTAACTGCTAATAAAATAATTCAATATATTATATTCGGTATTATATATTGTTTACACTGATGACCGACGGTACTTGATAGAATTCCATTTTAACAAATAAAACACAATTTTTCTTTTGTAAATTCTATAATTTATTTGGTCTAGCCGACCATGGTTTCGCCAGTTACGGCATTGACGAGGCTCTTACAAGACTAAATACAATACACACAAGAATATAATACTTTTATAATAGTTCTTGTGTGTATTGTATTTAGTCTTGTAAGAGCCTCGTCAATGCCGTAACTGGCGAAACCATGGTCGGCTAGACCAAATAAATTATAGAATTTACAAAAGAAAAATTGTGTTTTATTTGTCGGTATTATATTGTTAAATAAAAATCAAGCTTTGAAAATTATTAATTAAAAGTTACGATAAATATAAGTTTAATATTTGAATGTTATTCTGTAGCATACGAGAAAATAAAAGTGAAACTTTGAAAACCTTTATAAATATTAAAGTTTAAATTCTAGATAAAAAGTTAAAAAGAACTCTTTTCAAATGTACATACAAAAAATCAATGTTAGCATAAAACTACATTATATAAAGAATACACAGAGTGTCAGTTTAGTAAGTGGACACCCTGTATAATTTTCTTTATATTGGTTATATGAACCTGCTATGTGCGGCATTTATATTTTGAATGTCTGGGATACCTATTTGACTGCTGTTATTTAGTGCCCCCATTCCAAAAGGGGCAAAAGGGGGGTAAGTTGACATTTTCAAACAGTAAAGGGGGTCGAGTGACATCTCATTTTAAATATTTATTGAAAAGAAGATGTTTGGTGAAAATAGAGTTAAAAAATCTCAACTCCGTTTAGAAATAGCGACAAAAACCGCACCAAATTAAAAACAAATGAGGTTGTACAACGGGCAGTGTTCTAAATAATTTAAGAAAACAAATTTCCTATTGTTTATGTTAACTTCAATAGAAATGCACAACAAATGTGCATGAACCGTGATATTTTCCTTGTCAAATCTAAAGATACGGTATAATCGGAAATAATCATTGGACAGATAATTTGGTTAACTATTATTATCCATTTATATACAATCTGTGCAGTTGTTAATCTTTCATTTTGATAAACAAGTAACATTTTACATAACTATATGTAACAATGGTTTTACTTTCTTTGTACAAAAGTTGTTTAAAAACCTATTGTGTTAAACGATAAACGGATTATTACTACATGTAAATCTTCGTACACGGCAGATATAGCTTTGCCAAGTGTAAAACCCTATAGTTTATTTGACATGTAATTGTTCGCATATATGATAGTAGAATATAGTGAAAATGTACAGTTATTTACAACTTCAAAAAAGTGACAATTCCTTTACATATTCAACATTTTGGTTTACATTCGCTAATTGGACAAAAACGCTACAAAACAGTTTAACATGTCCATAATAATAAACAAACATTATTCTTTCTAACTTTTAGGAGGGTTTTGGAACTCCAAATTTACATCTTGGTTTACAAATTTCCCTAAAATAAAGATTAAAGACTTGGTAGAATAGTGAAATTATAGTCTAAATAAGAGTAAAAGTTTGAAATTCTACATTACTTAACTGAGTGTCTGAGAGTGAATAGATGCTGTTGGAATGTTCATATTTTAAGAAAGAAAAACATACTACTCTGTTCAGTTTTAGATAAATAAACCTTCAATTTACTTAGATTTCTTGTCCTACAGACTATTCGCATATTTATAGGCAGTACACTTTAACCTATTTTTTAATTTTTAAGAATTTAATATTTTGATGTTTTATATATAGTGTGTATTTAAATTGTGGACATCCATTAACATTGTACAGTTTTATATAATTTGAGGTTGTTTAAGTTCTTAACTTTTGTGCTAAGACTTGTTTTTCCAAATTTGCAAAATTTAGATTATTTGTTGTTCTACAGTATGTTAAATTAAACATATTGTTTTATATATAAAGAGTTGACATTCATTTGTAGCAGTGAAAATTAAACATATGAGTCACTCAATATACCAGCAAAAGTTATGAGAACATTTGAGCCCAAATTTAATTTAAGTGATATTATAGGTTTCATTAAAAAAATTAAAAAAACAGATTGTCTCAATAGTGTAATCAAGTTGTCGGGGGGGGGGTCGACAAAGAACACATTCATTATACATATCATATACATAGACAGACGGACAGTAAGAACCGTGCTTCACTTAACCTACATTAGATCACATTCAACTGTACGATTTTAACCTAGATCATTGTTAAATTATTTTTATTATTAAAAGTAAATAATAATTTATTAAATGATTTATCATTACTTTTTACCACAATTGGGTTATATTATTTGAAAGTTAGGAGTTTACTCCTTCCCCAAATTTTCATTTTAGGTTTACAGAAGAAAAAGGGTAATCTGTAGAAGCAATTTTTGGGTTGAAAAAATGTACAAGTTTCATTTAGCCCTATTCATTTGTACAAAATATGGACTCTTTCAGGCCCATTTTAATAGCCTATACAAGTTTTAATGTATTTTTTAGGTTATACAGGTATATAACTTTAATTTTAGCTCATTTCGTCTGTATATATTTTTTGGTTTAAAGAACATACATAACGTACAGAGTTCTCATTTAACTTAATGTATGTGTATTTGTAGGAGGTGAACAGAATATACAAGTTATTTAACTTCATTTCACCACTTTTATTTTATTTTTAAGATTACAAAATATACCCCATTTAACTAAATTTAGACACATTCTACATTTGTTGAATATATATATAGGCTTTAGATTATTTAACTTTACTTAGGCCAACTCAACTGTAGTAGCTAATTTTAGGCTTACATAATAAACAGGTTACCGCCCATTTAACTTTATTAAGTTACTTTTCTATTCGAATAGTTTCAGCTTTTCGGGTTTACTCAGATATTTAAATTTATTTACTTATAACACTATTACAACACAGTTATAAATCATAATACAGACACCCATTTTGCTCTTGAGTACAGTTATAAACCGTTATTTGTATACATTTGATTCATTGTAGTGTATTTGTTAGAACAATTTATAGTACAACTACTTTTGTACATAATTTTCACAATTATAATGCTTAATCGGGAGCCAGAGGCCGGTTGTTACAACACTTTAATAAGAGTAAAAGTGTATGTGTTTAAGACAACTTTCCTCACGTTGCATTCTTCGTGGAAATTAATATAAAACCCTGGATTTACAAGCCCGGACACACATGTGCATTCATTTTCATACACCAAACTCTGTAAATGTCGCAAGACTTACATCTAGTGTACGAAAGTGATTGTTCCGGGTACGTAAAACTAGTCAAATATGGGGAAAGACTCTTAGAGTACAACTCATGACTGGTGCTGGAGTTAGGATCCCGGGACGAGGGTGGGGAAACTGTAACAGTTTACACATTTCTTAGTTGATCATAAAATCACCGTGTACATGACGGAGAAAAAGGTCGTGATGCCTATTTCGAAGGTAATGTAATGAACCCAAGGTTGAGAAACTGTTTATTGTTTCATAACTGTCACATAACATGATTTCAAATCAGACATCCGCTTTTACATGCGTCTACGAGTCACGTACCATTTGATCATAGTAGTGAATACAGATGTTCGGGCACTTGTTATTTTCGTTTCCGTTCGTTATCAGGTTCCTTGGAAGACAGTGTTATCTATTGTGGTAACTTTGGTAGACAGTTTATTAATAAAGACTGCTTTATAGCGCACACAGCAATATTTGCAAGTCGTTTAAAAAGTTCCGATTTGCGTGAAAAGGTTTATATCGATAAACGAATGTCCAATCGCGTGAGCGGGGAAACCTATTGCGTAGTGTTAATACATGCAGCGACAAAGTGCTTGACACGATCCATGTACATAGAGTGAAAGTGTGAGCAATATTCCATACTGTTGGAAATAGATAAACGGTAGGTGTATATTCAAAGAGGATCCCATCAATGGTTCAATGAGTACGTTATAGATCTCCATCATAGCCCGTAATGATGAGTTCTTCGATTTTCAGTTCCCGCTGAAACACGTCTTGGAAAAAACTCAATTCACGAGAACTGATTACAAGTGGTACAAAAGTTATTCTTTTGGAGATAGATAATGTTGAATTTAACGACTTGTTGATGCCAATGGTGCTGTCCAACTTCCCTACCCTGTTTGATCATGTTCAAGGGAACAAGAAAGACTACGTCCCCTCCTGTTCAGCACCTTGGCCAATCAAAATTACGTATGGGCTATTCCGGGAAAACAGCAGTACTGCTCCAACTCGATATTAAATTTTAACGATACTGTTCCAACACAGACTTGTACAACGAACAGATTCGTAATAATTACTTATTTAACTTCCGAAAGGAGATATGGGAGTAATGTTACTAACATGTGGACATTCTGACCCAAGCGTGAACTAAATTCAAAGCGTCCTTTCTACTAAGGGTGTGTATCGAAGAAGAGACAATCGCTTAGACAATCTATCGTTTAGGAGTAATATCCTAAAATCAAATACAATAGAAATTGTTCCTGTAAGTGGATATCGAATGGTTGAAATCCAATCAGCTGTTCCTTTTCAGTGGTTACTCTGGGAGGAAGATCAACGAAGAACCCATATAGAACATACTGGACGCGGTCGAGAAGTGAAAATCAAAGAAGTGCTTGTGGGCAGTGTTTGCGAAGGAAATATTTTTCAAATTCCACGGATGTTATTGGCACCGTTATCCCAAATATTTCCCCAACAGTTGAGATAATCCCTTGGAAGATTCGTACAACTAGAACAACGCTCGACTGACGCGTACAAAGGATAAGAAGATGAAGTTGTCTCGTAATCATGATGTGATCGAAGTGTGGGAATGCGAATTTGTCAATTTGAGAAAAGGAAATAGAGAAATGTCGTACCTTGACTCTCGTCCAATATTGCACCACGACCATTAATCCTAGTTCGTTTGGTTGAATGGGCATCACCAAGTAGTACGCGTAATTCATGATAATTGAAACAATCCAATAAGTGGATGTGTATCTCTACATCTGCGGGTTTGTAAGTACGGTAAATATTATATCGGTACATTAAAAAAATATATATTGGCAACAATGATTGTAGGAAGCAGAGGACCTTCTTAAGTGTAAGATACCGTCTCCTCGTAAGTTATATTACCTAGTGTTGCCTACCATGAAGAACCAAAAACTAATATCTTTCGTACCTAAAAACTAAAGTTGGTATTGTGCAGGACCTGTGGAAAAAATTTAATTAGCAGTGAGTACACTTTGAATGTCGATGAGAATGTCTGACATGCAGATGGACATTGAATGAGATAAAAGTGTTCATAGAGAAGGACTACATTGTCATAGAGATGGGAACCAGAGGACTTTGCACGACCTTTATAAATAAAGCAGGAAGCAGTTAGGGTACCCTGGTTGGTGTCAGACTGATGAAGACAGTACTGAATATATAGGAGATTACTTTGTAAACGAAAACGATCAACTATATACGAAAGAAATTGTGAAGGGTCAACAACAAAGATTGAGGGTGAATATACTGTTACAATAAGAAGAGATTACACTTTGAATAAAGAGTAAAAAATAAATTCTATTCTCACCTGCTCTGTAACTGTTATAAAAATTCTGTTTCTCTGACTGAATGTTCCTCTCGCACTCTCTTAAAAACCTTAAAGGACGAATGGATACCCTCCGTCGCGGTAGTAAAAAGTCCGTAAGATTATATGTTTGTGTGCCTGTGAGTGTGAGTGTGTGTGTGTGTGTGTGTGTGTGTGTGTGTGTGTGTGTGTGTGTGTGTGTGTGTAGAGAAGTGAAAACAGAAAAACAGTCAAGATCATAACTCAGTATTTCGGTTGGCAAATAAACAGGTGAGTCAAAGTTTTGATATTTGTACTAGTATTGCGGTTGGAAAATCGGTTGGTGAATCAGTAGGTAGTTTGATGAATCAAACTTTTGGTTGTAAAATCGGTTTAGCCAGAATTTTGGATAAAAAACGTGTTGGTAAACATTATTTTGGTTGAAATATCAATTGGATTGCCATTGTTTTAGTTGGAAAATTGGCTGGTGTGTTGATGTTCAGCAGTATACTGGTGTTCAAATAAAATATCCGAAATAATATCCAAATTAAATATCGACATAAGTAGGTATGTTTGTAGGTTACACAAAAATCCATATCTTCACATTTTAGCTCAAGGACGGTGATAATTCCGACGCCACGCTCTTAAGAAGTACTGTAACTTAACCTTACCTAACCTACCTTTACTTAGCCTAACTGAAGTTGATATTTTGGTTAGGGTAAGTTAGGTTAGGTTCCTGGCTCTGGGACATCTTCCCAGATGCATCCCCATGCTACCAGGCGCGTCTACAGGCTGTGGATAGTAGAATGACCACTAGATATGGTGGTTAGCTGCAAGATAAGCAGGTTTTCCTGACGAATAAGCAGCCGCGAACAAGGGGGCACATTGGAGAGGAGGTGACCTGTCTGGCAACACAGGCAGCCCTACAAAATGCCTCATATCTCTGTGTGAAAGTGTGTTACAGTTGCAAGTTAGTGCCGCCACTTTAAAATAAGGATTTCTATCAAATGCTATAACGATCAACGGCTCTGAAGACGAAAGAAAATTTATCCCAATGACTGAAGAGGCGGAAGAACTTAAGGAAGTTAACTCTGAAAGAAAATCCCTTGCCAGGGTAGGGTGACCACAGCTTACCGGTGAGTAGAGCGGGAAAATCATCGGGACCACGGAATCAGCTGAGGAGGCAACCCTTAAACGGGTATTATTTCTTAGGGAAACGACTTTCCTATGATTAATGAATATGAATTCCCGATCTACGAGTACAGCTGAAGAGGAAAAACTGTGAAATAAACTGCTATCTCTTTCATGTCTCTATCAGCCATGGAGACTTAGAAGAATACTTGTTTCGTTTTAAAATTAGGAACAAACCGAAATACTACTACTCTGAAGAGAGAGATACGGTGTATAACATACCTTCTCCACTGCTAGAGGTGGCAGATTGATAGGGAGGAAGTTGTCAATGAACGTGGTTTAATGTCCGTTGTAAGGTACACAATTCTACTATGTTGGATAGTATGCACAACTGGAGTGCTGTGTCAAAGTATATCACATCCGTCCTCCGGAAAAATGAGACAGATAAACGTAGAAATATTGATAGAAGCTACGCTTGAAGTAATGTTTTCAAGAGGTGACAAACGGCGGAAAGTGGTTTTATTGGATGTGAGATCCACACTATTGGGGTACCGTCTCCTGAAATCGGCTGGTAGAGCTTTCCACCTTCCCCTCGCAAAAACCAAGAAAAAAGTTACATTAGGTTTGGTTCCACACTACTTCATTGGGGAGTGTCGTCAGAATTGTCCCAGCCAGTGACCAAAAATGTGGATTTTGTGTGAATCTAACCTAAGCTAAGCTAACCTAACGTAACCACTTAAGTAGATATTTAGTGTGTAACCTAACCCAACCTAACATAACCTAACCTATCTTAACCTAATTAAACCTAACCTAACCACTTCTGTCGATATTTAGTGTGTAACCTAACCAAACCTAACATAACCTAACCTATCTTAACCTAATTAAACCTAACCTAACCACTTCTGTCGATATTTAGTGTGTAACCTAACCAAACCTAACATAACCTAACCTATCTTAACCTAATTAAACCTAACCTAACCACTTCTGTCGATATTTAGTGTGTAACCTAACCAAACCTAATATAACCTAACCTATCTTAACCTAATTAAACCTAACCTAACCACTTCTGTCGATATTTAGTGTGTAACCTAACCAAACCTAACATAACCTAACCTATCTTAACCTAATTAAACCTAACCTAACCACTTCTGTCGATATTTAGTGTGTAACCTAACCAAACCTAACATAACCTAACCTATCTTAACCTAATTAAACCTAACCTAACCACTTCTGTCGATATTTAGTGTGTAACCTAACCCAACCTAACATAACCTAACCTATCTTAACCTAATTAAACCTAACCTAACCACTTCTGTCGATATTTAGTGTGTAACCTAACCCAACTTAACATAACCTAACCTTCCTTAACCTAATTAAACCTAACCTAACCACTTCTGTCGATATTTAGTGTGTAACCTAACCCAACCTAACCTATCTTAACCTAATTAAACCTAACCTAACCACTTCTGTCGATATTTAGTGTGTAACCTAACCCAACCTAACATAACCTAACATATCTTAACCTAATTAAACCTAACCTAACCATTTCTGTTGATATTTAGTGTGTAACCTAACCAAACTTAATCAAGGATTTTGATATTTTGTTTGAATATAAAATCCGAATATTTTATTTCAACGCCAGTGTAGTAAATATCAATACACCAGCCGAATTTCCAAACATTGACACTACAGCTGATGTTTCACCAAAACAATGATTCACCAACCGATTTTCTAACAAAAATTCAGGTACACCAACCGATTTTCAAACCGAAATACTGCCAACAACCAAATTTCTGATCCACTAACTGTGTGTAATTTCAATCTAGCTTTGATCGTAGTGAATGCACCGTATAACTCGTAGACGGTTGGGAAATCTTTACAAATACCAAGAATTCATTACAACCACATAGTTGTTCACCTCCTGAATATTCGTAAAATCTACATACGGACAAACTAACAATGAAACTAAGCAGACGGATGTCTTATTATCGCCGTTTATTTTTGGTTTTCATTTTGACCAAACTTACTCCAAAACGAGTTAAGTATGAATTTAGAAAGCTGAGACCGTCATTCTTCCGAATTGTAATCTATATAGTTGATCGTTTTCATTTACAAAGTAGTCTCCTATACTTTTAGATATGTCTTCGTCAGTCTGATACCAACCAGGGTACCCTAACTCTTCCTGCTTAAGCTGTGGATTTCGTCCACAGTTCGTATGACAATGTAGTCCTTCTCTATGAACACTTTTATCTCATTCAATATCCATCTGCATGTCAGACATTCTCATCGACATTCAAAGTGTACTCACTGCTAATTAAATTTTTTCCACAGGTCCTGCACAATACCAACGTTAGTTTTTAGTTAAAAAAGATATTAGTTTTTGGTTCTTCATGGTAGGCAACACTGGATAATACAATTTACGAGGACACGGTATCTTACACTTAACAATGTCCTCTGCTTCCTACACTCGTTGTTGCCAACATGTATTTTTGGATGCCTATCGAATATTTTCCATTTTACAAATCCACTAATATAAAGAACACGCATACATGATTTTTTTTCACATACAATGAATTACGCGTACTACTTGGTGATGCCCATTCGACTACGGAAAAATGCATCACGAGGATTAATAGGTGTGGTGGAACATTGGATGTGAGTCAATGTACGACATTTCTCTATTTCCTTTTCTCAAATTGACAAATTCGCATTCCCACACTTCGATCACTTCATGATTACGAGAAAACTTCATCTTCTTATCCTTTGTACGCGTCAGTCGAGCGTTGTTCTAGTTGGGCGAATCTTCCAAAGGATCATCTCACCCATTAGGTAAACACTTGGGATAACGGTGCCAATAACATCCGTGGAATTCGGAAATTTTTCCTTCGCAAACACTGCCCACAAGCACTTCTTTAATTTTCACATGACCGCGTCCATCATGTTCTATACTGACCCTTCGTTGATATTCCTCCCAGATCAGCCACTGTAAAGCGACCGTACGCTCCCATTTTAAGAACAATTCCTATTATATTTGGTTTCAGAAAATTACGGCTATACGCTAGATTACACGCGCTAGCTATGTCACGACTCCGTGAAACTTATCGATGTTACACTCTTTTAGAAAGGACACTCTGAATTAGTGCACGCATTTCACAGAATGTCAATATCATAGCAGCAATCTTGGAAGTCGAATACGTACTCATTACATTCGTTGTACTATTTCAAGAAGTCTCTGTAGGTAACCATTGCGTCGGGGCTGTAATACTATTTCTCCGGAAAACCCCCTAAGTATTTTCCATTGGCCAAGGTGAATAATGGGCGGGGGAAGTAGCCTATCTTCTTCCCTTCCACATGATCGAACGCTTTAGCTAGCTTGGACAGTATAATTGTGGATGTCGATAATGAAAACATTATCGATCTCCTTATGAATGACTTTTGTACTATGTGTAATCAGTTCCGTGAATTGAGTTTTTTCCAATACGTATTTCAACAGGAACTGAAAATAAATCTCCCGCCCATTATAGACTATTACCAACATCCATAACGTACGTCATTGAATCATTGACGGGATTCTCTTTGAACACGGACGTAAGTTTCGTACATTTCTGACACGACACAGTTGAAAGAGACGCACAAATTCACGCTATGTACGTAAACCGTGCCAAGCATTTCGTTTTGACATGTCTTCAGGTCAAAAAGACAAACAGAAAGTATTGTAGGTTATCTGTAGTCTACTTTCATGAAACAAAGGTGATTTGGTGGCATGTATTAATGATACACTATCACACATTAATGATTAATGATTTGGTGATTTAGTGTGTATTAATGATTTGGTGGACACACTATGCAATAGGTTTCCCCGCTCACGTTATTGGACATTTAGTTATCGATATAAACATTTTCACGCAAATCGGAAACATTTTAAACGACTTGCAAATATTGCTGTGTTGCGGTATAAAGCAGTCTCTATTAATAAACTCTCTATTTAAGTTGTCACAATAGATACCACCGCCTTCTAAGGAACCTGATAACGAATGGAAACGAAAATAACAAGTCCCCAAACATCTGTTTTCACCACGATGATCAAATGGTACGTGACTCGTAGACGCATGTAAAAGCGGATGTCTGATTTGAAATCACGTTATGTGACAGATATGAAACAATAAACAGTTTCTCAACCTTGGGTTCATTACATTACCTTCGAAATAGGCATCACGACCTTTTTTCTCCGTCATGTACACGGTGATTTTATGATCAAGTAAGAAATGTGTAAACTGTTACAGTTTCCCCACCCTCGTCCCTGGATCCTAACTCCAACATCAGTCATTAGTAAGTTGTTGTTGTCTTCTTTTATCTACACGCACTAGTGCGACAAACTATATTCTAAAAGTGTTTTTTTGAGTAAAAACTGATAAATCCGCCAAAAACACGATATCGTTTTGTTGACACGTTACACAACTTTCTCTATGCTATAGAGAAAGTAAATTGAGACAAATCGCTCTGTAAAACTATATTTTATTTAAAATAGACTTAAATTTTATATCTTATTTATTTATATAGGCTATATTCTATAATTTGTGAAGAATATTGTACTATACAGGTGAAGACAGTATTTCAAATATTTCACGTTTTAAAAATGTTATATTTTTCGAACAAAAATGTAAAATTATAGTTATTAATTATGAGTTAAGAATTTTAAAGTATGTATTATACAATTTGATTATGTTAAATAGCTTTATATTAATTGTAAAAATCAAATAAATAAAGTTGTTGGTATTACGTGGATTAAAATTTTTAAAAATGATAAAATAAACTGTATTTTATTATGTGTGCTGTTAAATTACCTTTAGATCATCTACTACTTTTAAAAACAGATTTAAGATAATTTATTTGCAAATAATTTTCACAAAATCCATATTGCAAATAATATATAAAATAAGTTTACAATTTTAAACTTTTAAATACATATTATATTAAGGGGAGGCTTTCTTTTCTACCGCTGTCTTAGTCATTTACGCCTCTTAATCCGTCAGCGTGTCTGTGATCGTAGTTGGCCTTCTTGATCCTCTATCCTCTCCTCCCAAGCTCCAGGAGCATCAAAATGTAGGCTAGGTTCTGGTGACAACACTCCTAGTGTCATGAGCAGCTGCATTATCTCCGGAAGTACACCATCTTTATAATCCTCATCATGGAAGATGTCCTGCTACCATGAGTACCTTGAGCCGTTCAAGAAGGGAAAATTAATTTGAAGTTCCTGGACCCTCTCCGGAGGAACCCTCTTCTGGATGACGTCATCCACCTTGTACTGTGACTTCTGCTTTTTCTTCGTCTTGAATTTACCAGGAGGAGTAGAGTTGTAGTTTCTGAATCAGGCAGCGAACTAACGGTTTTGATGCTGCTCTGTGGTGTTTACAGCAGCACCGGGGGAAGTTCCACTTGAACGGAGGCGTCCAGCCTGACCCGATGATCATTTCATTAATTACATTCATGTTTTGTACAACAGGTAAGACAAATCTTGAAAATCTCGCCATAGAAACGACAGCCCAGACCTCGAAATGTTCACTGTTCATTGAAGTTATTTGGAAATTTAAACTCACTATATACTTATATATATATATATATGTATATATATATATATATATATATATATATTTATATATATATACATACATACAGAACCGTTTGGGAGAGTAATATTTCACGTACTAAATTTAGGAAAGCTTTGTTTTGTGAGTGATTCTTTTATTTTTCTTGTTGTTTAAAGGCGAAAAAACTTTCAGTCATTATCGCCTTAAAAAGAGAAAGAAATTAAATTTAATAAAGACCTGTAGCCCACGAATTTTCTAATAACATCATGTTGGAAAAGAACAAAAAGTTAATCAAAAGAGAGAGATTTGATAGGAAAAATAAAAGAGAGGAATCAAATTCAAGTTACTTTACATGAAATAATTTTTTAAAACCAGCTAGAGTGAGTGCCACTCCCACACCTTTTTTTATTTTGTGAGAGTTAACTGTCGTGTTTTCTAAACAAATTTATAATTTTAGGGTTGATGACATATTGAGTCCAGATTTATTGTATGCATTTTGTAAGTAATATTTTACAGTTAACAAAAACAAGACTTTGTTTTGTATATTTTCAAAATGGCAGCCGTTATTCCTTAAATATCTTGAATATGATGTTTACAAAAACATCTAATTCCTTTTTATTGATGAACATATTTTCAAATTGGCAGCTGTTTAAAATTTCGAAAACTCAAATACTATTAGTTTTACAAAATAAAAAATTACTAGAATCTAAATTGATTTTCTTTTTTATAGTAAACATGACAATATCATTTTTAGTAAAAGTTAAATTTTAAACAAGTAATTGGTCAAATATGTTTTTGGTAATTTACTACAATAACTAAAAGTTTATAATAGCAGTATTACACCTTAAGGAAAAGAAATATTTACATTAGGGTGATTTGTTTTAAAGGACAAGAATAACAAATATATATATATATATATTTTTGATTTATGAGAAAAAAATTTCAGTGTCCAATTATTCATAAAGGGTACCGTGTAAATCACCTAATAACATTAACTATTACACGATTTTATAAAGTTCTAGGTATTGTAAAATTACCAAGAAATATTTCTTTCGTTGAAATTTGTGTTATCCTTTGGCCTATAACAAAATAAGTTATATTTACCTTAGAAAAGGTAATCAATTTATTTTTTGACATTTTGTTGCAAAAATAAAAGTTTTAAAGTTTTTTGAGATTAGAAATTTTTAAGGCCCCTTCATTTTGTAACATGTCTTGGTTTTTGGTGTACGGGTTACATAAAAAAAGAATATACGAAATCTAAACACAATATCTTATCCATTTCCAAAATTATAAATTTGTTTAGAAAAAAACACAGAGACGAAAGTGTCGTGAATCCATCTTGAAATATTAGATAGAGTTTATGACTCATCCTGTACATTAACATCCAAATTCGAGTTCGATAAACGAAACTATACAAACGAAATTTCACGTCACTCTTGTCAGCTGATCAACAATTAGAATATAATTTCAATCATAATATTCTATTCACCAGCTGATCCAGTTACACCACCCTTATTCAAGTTAAATGAAGTGTATCAGGAGCCCTCTAACTGTCCGTACAATGAACCGAATAAATTTCTTTTGTACCAGATAAAAAAAAAAAACTACAAGTCTTCCTGATTTCAAAATGTCGATTGAAATATTGTTAAGCTTTGTGTTAGAACTTCGCCTTGTTGTGAAATCTGTTACCATGGTAACTGTTTACAACCCGATCCACACTTGTTGGAGTCCAAACTCCATTCTTTAACATCAGTTCCTGTGGCAGGTACAAATCGTGTTCAGTGTATCGCGGGTGTCTTACACGCTATTTAATTTACAATGGAGGGGTTCGGCATGAATGCCATTAAATATCTTTTGTTTATTTTCAACTTGATTTTCGCAGTAAGTTAACACTTTTATGTAATATAATAATTCCTTTTATTCACAAAATGTTTTTGAAAAATTTCAATGTAATTTATAATTTAACCGTAATAGGTACTCCTTTAGGCTTAGGACTTACCTTCAGTTGTACTGAATCAAAATTATGTGTCTCTGCATAAAAATCTGACATCACAAAATACAATAAACCTAATTAAAATTTCTTACGTAGTGGAAACATAAAAAAAACCTACAATCCTGACAATGAACTATAGGCGTGGTGTATAACATGCAGTACCTAAATTGTTTCATGAAATTTTATTGTTTGTTCCTTCTAAAACATTTAAAAATATTCTACAGTACATTGTAAAAAGACAATGGCTGTACATTTTATGTAAGAGAGTACATAATATTTTTAATCAATCAGGAAAATTTGGTATTCTATTTGGGGGGAAATGAGTTTGTGTATATTTTGTATTGTATATTTACATGAGGACGGCTTGGAATTTTCATATTTTATTGTTGTGAAAGTTTAACATAAGTAAATGTGTAAGTGCAATTGACTATGTTAATTTTCCTATTATTTGAATTAGTTAGATAATAATAATTATCTATTCTATTTTGCTTTTATGTATATTTTATTTTTGTGTCTATATCATCTTTAGTTTTCAACAGCCGTTTTTTATGATGAATTCGAAAAATATAGGAGAGGAATTAGGGGAGTAAATGAGATACGTACATTTTCTTTGTACAGTAGTTTTTGTTTATAATAAATATTTCTTTATTTTTTTATATAATTATTTCCCTTTGATGTATTTTGAAACAGTGTTTGTTCTGTTAGTTTGTGTGTTGTATATTTTTTTTAAATTATTTTTGCAAAATATAAAATATATATGTTTTTGAACACTTTAACTCATTACCAAAAATAATTTATATCTTAAGTTACTAATATCCATATGTATATACAAATCCACACGTATATACAAATATATATAAATAGATAATCATTCACTAATGCTAAATTATTTTGAAATGATAAACATTTTCTTATTATTATATTAACTAAATAATACCTCTTGATTTATTACTGTGCTTTCCATTGACCAGTATACAATGAAAGAGTCTTAGTAATACCTGAAATAGTTTGAAAAGCTTCGGGAGTGGATTCCTTCCATAAAAATAAATAAAAAGGTTCCTATAAACATGTGTTCAAAACCGCTTCATTTTCAAACAATGTGACATTTTGTTTTATAAAAGTGTCAAAATTTATAGGTTATAAAATAATGTATTATTATTTTAAAATTTTTCATTTTCAATCAATCAATTAATTGCTTTTCTTATGTTTACTTCATACCTTTAAGGAACTCATCCCCAGATGATTATAAACCTGTTTCTGATATCAACAAATCACCCCCACAAGGAAATTTTGTTTTGATATTATATTTCACGGTTGTTTAGTTGGAAAAGTTAGGTTATTATAGAACCCAACACAATTTTAAGAAATGTTTTTAAAATGGATAAGATTAACTCTAGCAATAATTTTTTTTTTCAAACCTTTGGATAATTCCTTGGTAATACATTGACTAAATGGCTTATTTTATTTTATTTGAAATAATTGTGTCAAATGATGCACGACGTTTGTAGCTTTCATTTCTAACTCCGCTCTTAGAACCTTTCTTTTTAGTGAGTTGATTCATAGTCTCGACACGTCGTGTATACACAATACATCGCTAATTTCCGAATATGCATTGGTGAAAATATACAAAATATTCGTGTTTTTACTAGTTAGTTTATAAATCGGCTAACAAACTTCACGTTTCACAAATTTGATTTAACATTTTTTAAATAGGCTAATTATTTATTTTAAATGTTCAAATTGAGTGAACTTTCTCGTATTCTAGAGAAGCCTATTTATTGTCAAATTTAAATAAATTCCTACAAATTTAGTTGAAATCATAATCAATGAGTTTCAGAAATGAGATTTTTTACTTTCAGCCAAAAATACTTTTTGGGTCAATTAACAACGTTTTCTAGGAGTGAATTATACAAACAATTTAACCGCGGAATCGCTTCGTAATAACGTCTCCAATTGTTTAAATAATTAAATTGTTGACATGCCAAAGAGTAAAAAATGACCATAAAAGTTTTTTTTTATTATTTGGCCACTTATAAGAACTTTTTACCATTGTCGTGGTTTAAAAAAAAAGTATTTTCCAAGATATATTCGTTGAATAACCTAAAATACAAGGATGGGTGGGGGGACAATCGAATTGTCGTCAAAATACTGAAAATAAAAATCGGAAAGATGTAAAATACAAGATTTTATATCTTCTGACTTTTTGAAAAACTGTCCAAAATTTTAAAGGTGAAAGACGAAATGAAAATTTTTCTAAAAATTTAAAAATTCATACGTACAGTTTGATGCAAAAAACATTTTTATCCCTTCTTATTTTCCAAAATATAAGTGGGGAAAATAAATCCTCCCATTATAAATCATTTAACTAGCATTTTAATCAAGATTTCATGCATGCTAAAAATGTATAATATAATTTTATATATACATACGTAAATTATACTTATATAGAAGTGCAGTGATATATAAATAGTCAAATTACGATTTTAATTTTTCAAGGAAAAACCACCTTAAGTGAGCAAATAACCATTTGTGAAACAATGTTTACTTCGAGTCAAACTACACCTATAAAGTTTTACAGAATTTTTAGAAAACTGTTTACGTTCGTTTGATCGTTAGAATGTGGGCAAGTTTTCAAAATTAAAATTTTGTTGACGATGATAAAAATATCTTGAATTTTACAACTTTTAGAAGATATTTTTACAACTTTTTGATTTTCCCTACTTCCCTTTTTCGACTTTTTTAAAAACCTTTATTTCAGAATATGTGTCTTTTAGACAAAATAACAAATGTAAAAAATCTTTTAAAAAGCAATGACATACATTCGAGCATCAAAATGTTTTTCCTCGGATTTCGTTTGGACGTTATTAACAAGCTATCCACCAGATTAGAACTTTTTGTTTTCTTTAATCCTTGGACATTTCAGAAATTATTTCCTAGAATAACAGTCGATTAATCTGTTTTCAATGATCTGATTCTAAAAAGTGATTTTGCAAAGATTTCTCTTTGTTTACTGTAGTCTAAACCCTTCCTAAATTTTGCTGATTTTTGGTAGGTTTTATACATATAGATTTTTTTGTAACACCCCAGACATTTTTTCAATTTTTGTAACTCAAAGACTAAAAACTCAAAATGTATATTATTTTTAATCAGTTCTAAATTTGTTTAATAAAATATCTGTTAAGAACCAACAAAAATTTGAATACCTAAATACAATGATTCGTTTATCTAACTAAACATTAAATATTAAAAATAAACAGAAACTCACTTAAATTCTGGTTGGGTGTTATCTGTTGCATAGTAAATAAAAATGCAAAAATATTGCACTAACTTTCTCACACAGTAATATAACTTTATTACTAACCCCCCCCCCCCCGTGTTTTTTTTATGAGACATAAATAGGTTACTCCTTATCAACTTTTTGCTCTTTTCATTTATCTTTTTTTTTTATATTTATATATTTACATACAGGCTTCCTTTGCTATTGGTAGAGCAGATTTTGAAAAATTACTTTTTTTGGGTTGTTTACCAATAGCTCCTGAACCGGTATTTTTAAGGAGAACGCAACCAATAGAATCCTTATTAGCTACATTTCAACAAAAATTGAATTTTGGTTTTATAACATCTAGTCCAAAATTTATAGTTAATAAAACAAAACTCAAAAAAGTCTTACTTTATAGCGAAAATATAACCTTAAAATATTGTAGAGCACTGTATTGTAGGGTCTAATGACTGAATTTTATTGTTATCATTTGCCCTAAGGTTCCGGAAAAAACTTCGTTTTGAAAGTTATCGAGAGGAAAAAGGATATGCAGCTATTATAATGACTTTTTTATCTGGAAAATTTAATGAAATATAAAGAATCACCACTTAAATCAGTGTCATAAATTAGAATAAAAAAAAATCACGTTTCATGAATAATTAACAAAATCGAATTCACTCAAAATTACGCAATCCACAAACTTTGAACTAAAAATTTAATGTGTATTTTATATCGAATTTTTCAATGTCGTCTGCACACCTTGATTAGGTTGAACATAAGATGTTATCAATTTTCTACGCAACAGCCGCACAGGAGTTCATAAATTTCAAAAGAGAATATATATTTAAAATTCGGACTTCACGCACACGAGCATAAAGACCTACACGCGATCTTAACGTCAGGAGAATTATCAAGCCAACATAAATCCTTTTTCTTGTAGTTAAGATATTAATTTTAACGACTTTGTGTACCGGTAGAACGTAATGGTCGAACTTCTGCGAATACTCAAGTATTTTATTACAGTTCTCAAACACGTAAAAAAGAAAATTTAAAACTTGTTTTTTACTAATACTTTCTGACTTAGTATAAAGTTAAGTGATTATTTTTGGTAACGTATCCTTTTTGAGGTCCCTTCAGTTGAAAATTGGTTTTTGGAATATCTGTCTGGCTGTTTGTATGACTTCCTATGTACGCCGAAACGTGTGGGCTGATTTTAATTAAATTTTATTCTTTGGGGTATTTTGATCATCACTACTTTTTTATAACTCAAAATTCGTAGTAGCTACCATAAAAAAAACCACACAAGTACGATTTTTTCACAGGTTCTAACGATGTTGATTACATTTTGCTTGAGCGTACAAAATAAGGCATCTAATCAAACCTTCTGGGTGCCGTGTAAAAAACAATCAGCTATAAGGCTGTTATAAAATATTTAATTTCTCAAAATCGGTTCGAACGATTTTCGTGAAATGCGAAGATTAACTACCCAAATTAGTCTGTAAATTTGCAAGAAATAACTACCTTCTGAAATAACGGATCAAAAACCTTAATTGCTGTCATTATAAGCTCGATTTTTAAACGAATACAATTGATGCTGTGGACGAGTTTACGACCCAAAATAAGCAAGTTTAGTTCCTATTTAAATAACAATATTTTTCCATGGTCCTTGTTCAATCTTTAATCGGCAACTACCGAACTAATATTTTTGTGACGATTAGTATACACTAGGTTAATTTTTTTGGTTTTGAAGATGAGCGAGATATCTCCAGTGTTCTTGCAATGTTTATTTAATAGAAAATAAAGTATCTCCTAATGTACAGAAAATCAGGCACGTGTTCGTATATACATAACATTCCATACAAATTATATTTGTACAAAATGGAAAACGACCATCGCGGGGGGTGGGGGGGGTTAACCTAAACTATGCTTCATCTTGGAAACGTGGTTGCCCATACTCATTTAAGGTCATATTTATAAAATCCCTTCTAACCAAACACCGCTCCAGTTAACCAGATTGTAATGAGTTATTAATTAAATTGGAGGTTTTACATTATATTACTATTACACATATTACTATTACTTAAAGACATATATTATTAAATGTAAATTACTAGATGGGTTTGTAATCAGTTGTAATAAAAAATAAATAAATAAAAAAAATTTAAAAAAAAAAACTTAAAGACAATTATTTACTATTACTTATTCTATTTTCCTGGATTCTGTTATTCCAGCTCCACAACTCCACTCAAGTCTTCATCAGCATCATTCTGTTCTATCAGAATGTGATTCACTGTCACTGTTTGTAGATATTTAGATATTATAAGTGATTCAACAATATTGTGTCTATAGCTGGTTCTTGAGTTATGTGCTCCTTCAAGTTTTTTAACTTGTCAGGCTTCTCCTTACCCAAACCTCAGGACCAATGTTTAACACTTTTTCTTTGTATAACATTTCTGATTGAAAAATAGTACAAGAAACATTTCTGCTGGTCACCTATGTTAAAGTCAATGGCACCTTTCAACTCCTCCTTTAAGAGTTTCACAGTAGGTAGTCGCTTTTTTGCAAATGAAAATTGTACACTATTCTTTTCACAGCACATTTATCGAAATCATCCAGTTCTGTAACTGGCTTTTTCCGGGGATCAGAATGTCTTTTCAGTGTTGAAAAATACTCACATTGTCAACACTTTCGTTAAGTTTAGTCAGTTCACTATTTTTTTTTTTTTTTCTAAGTGTTCACTAATACCAATAGCCGCAGCAGTTCCTTGGTGAGCTTTAACTAACACGGATTGGGTGTATTGCAAGTGGTGTATTATCAGGTGGTGAATATAGAAAGATAGATGGCGAAAACTTAAACCTATCGTTAAATCTCTAAGTGGTGGGACTGTCAGAGTTCACTTCAATGAGTAAGGGCTTGACAATCCCGAGATCCTAACTGGATCTACACGTTTTCATTTAGTAGTTGTAGTTCTCTTTCGTCTTTTTTCTCAGGTCGCTCTTGACCAACTGTTGTTCTTTTCGGATCCTGACGCTACTTGAGAGTTAGGTGTGCTCTTTTCTACTTTTTCCTTATAATGCAATAATGACAGTGTTTTTTTTTTTGTTTTTAAACAATAAGGACCAATGCGGTGGTCCGTCAATAAGGTAACTTATTTAATATAATTAAAAATAATATCATGGTCATAAATTTAAATAAAATAATAGTACTCAACATCGACAGAATTTGTTAATAAATAATCATGAGCGGGGATATGTAGTTCAAGAAAAAGAAGTGAACGACATCGAAAAGATTCGTCTTCGAATCGCTGTTCCCGGTACTAATGTGTAACACAAAGATGCACAGCTCATTACAGATCTCTTTTGCTAAATGTAAGAATTACTCCATTAAAAAAAAAATGATGTGACATTTACAAACGCTTCATAAAGTAACGCTAATTTGCTATCAGTTGACCTTAATGGCTAAGACATGACTGTAAAAGTAATGCACCACAATGTTACCAATAACAGGCGAATGGTTTTACACGACGATATTCCTCATTTAATGACCCATGAATATGGCCAAATTTTAGTATTGATTATTGTATACAACCCAACTGATTTCAGCTTGAAGAAAAATTATTGGTAAACAAATATTTTCATTGCAAAAAAATCAATAAACAAAAATTATTGCCCATTTAGTATTAACGCTGTTGTGAAATGAGTGAGGTAATTTTTAAGTTGTTCCAAGGCGAAATATTTCACTCTTATATATGTATAAAGAAGGAACATAAATAAAAGATCCTCCTCCCTTCTAGCCTTGAGTTGGCCAAAAGAGATCTGATAGAAAAGGTGAAAGAAAGGGGATCCAACCCAAGATTACAGTTACACAACTATTTACTAAGCATAGATCTAGTTTACTTTTCATAATATAAAACTTTAATTGTTGATTGTTTCCATAAACAAGTATGAATGTTTTTAACTGTACGACAACTTAATAACTATACTATACCCCAAGAATCATGTCCGTTGGGCAATAGCCAATAGGAGAGCAGAAGCAGCACGCTGTTGTCAATTCGAACAGCTCCCTGTACGAGGCTAACCCCCGAGCGAGGCTACCGACGTCTTGCAAAGCGTAAATAAGTAGTTTTATTATGTTTGCGTGAGTTTAGGATTCAACTAGAGTCTCTCGAAGATTGCAACTTCCGTATTTGTTTAGATGGTTCCACAGTATGAGTTCATTCTGAGTTTCCAGCTTGTTATCAGTAATTGGTAGCTCTGTCCGTTCTGTTAATTCTTTAAGTCTCTTTTGAAGTTTCTCATTCTCTCTGAAGTCCTCATTAAAAGTAGAACATACAGAGTTGTTTTTGTCACCCGAATTCAAACTTTTCTTCTCTGGTGGCGATCGCATTAATATTGACCATCTTTCAAAAGGATCAACTTCCTGCATCGTGCCTTTTGCAGTTTGGTCCTTGCAGTAAGTTACTAACGACCCGGGTAAAACCTGCTCGCTCACTCCCTGTACCGGTACCTGGGATCCTACCCCCGGAGTGTTTACCTGTTTCCCTGTGCCCAATATTGTTTATTAATATTTCCGTTTGGGACGCCACACCTATGCGCCATTCACCCCGTAGGCTCGGAACGACAACTGCTATCACACCTTATGGTTGGGTTGCCTCCTCCGCTGATTCTTCGTACCGAAGCACATCTTCTCCACCGATATTCACCGTTGAGGACTTCACGGTAACCCTGGCAAGGGGCCCTTACATGATACTACCATCCGGAGCCAGATGGACCAAGTTTTTTTTAAGAAGTGTTACTCCTCTATCCCTCCTCCTTCCCATAATAGATGGGCTCCGGGCTTGGGACCGGTATAGCGAAGTTATTAAAGTGAACACTTGTCTGAAAAGTGGGAAGAAAACGGTACTTTTTTGTCAAATTGCAATAAAAATAATTAACTATAATATAAAAAATCAACTTTGACGTCAATCAACCCAGAATTTAACAAGGAAAATTACAGTATAATGGGATTTGTTTTAGTTTATTTCGTTAAAGTTATATTAACTCCCGAACTCCAGTAGTCATATATTTGCAACCGATATCAATAAATAAAATAAATTTTTTTAAATGTTTAGAAATAAATAGATCTATTTCACTTAACATAGTTCATCAACCTGCTAGGTCATTCACCCTACCTTTCCCGATTTCTCTATTGTATTTCAGTTTCCTGTTAGTTGTGTATGTAAAGGCGAAACAATTGTAGCTCATTTATATTATTAAAATATTTTGAAACTTTAAGTTTTATTGCTTTATTTTATCCTTGAATATGGAGTTTCAACAAGAAATATCGGCTGTTACATTAAAACCAATAAAATAGTAGTATTATATCTGATATGGGGAACTAAACTGGCATCTAAATATTACAGTCTTTTACAAACATACTAATTTTTATCTAAAAAATAATAACTAAAATGAAGCTATTTTTTCAGGAAAATTAGAGAGAAGGGCCAAAATTATTACAGCCAAGAGTAAGCTAGGTCGAAAATTTCGGTAGCTGCTTTCCACTGTCAGAGGACTTTTGAGATACTGGTACAAATAACTCAAAATATTTTAGTTTAATAAAAGTTAGTTAACCCAGTAAATGATTTTTTTTCCAAAATTAACTTTATGAGTAAAGTGAGTAAATATGGGTAAAATGAGTAAAAATTAACGCAATTTTTAAATTATTACTCTCTGAATAAATTCCTAATAGTTTCGACAGTTCAAAATGGTGGATTTCGAATTTAAAATTGACTTGTGCCATATCTCAAGATCTAAAAATGAAATTTTATATACAGATTTTAATGAAATTTATATTTATATTTTATAAGGTACTGGTTTTGAATTTAATTGTTTTATTAAAGTAAATGGAAAATTACGTCCTGGCACAACATTTTCTTCATAAAAATTATACTCCCAGTACACCAATAAAGTACATTGCTCCTAGTGAAGCTAAGGCTAAAATAAGATGTTTGAACTTACGCAAAGACCCTAGCGTGTATATCGTTGGTAGATGTCTATCAGAACAATTCATTGCACATTACCATTCCTGCAAGTCGCGAATAACGGTGCGTTACTATGCACGAAATTAAATCAAAGTCTACTGGCCTTGAAATTATAAAATACTCTACTCGTGGTTCTAAAAACATTAGAATCTTGGTTGTTTTATGAATTTAAAAAAACGTACTTGTAAATCGATTGGTGGCTACTTCGTACATGCATACGTTTACGCCCAGCAATATTCAATGACCAAGAACTAAATAACCCCACATCTACTGTACACGTGGAGAGAAATAATAAAGTTAAATGTTTTATGACTGGATTGTAATTTACCTTTCATTAGGATCACAGTAGAATTTATTAAGGATATATTGGTTATTAAGTACAATGTGAAACAGGTGTTTTATTCAATAAGTATAAAACTTTCAAAGGTAACCGGAATTATTGAAGTGATAACTTCTTATGGGACGGTGAACGTGCGCGAAATAAGGGGAATAGTGAAAGCAAGACGTGTTCATCACAGAAGTTACCGCTGTTATATCTTCTTGCTTAAAGTGACTTTAACGCCGAAAAAAAAACTTCTACGTTCTTTATATGGAAATTATTTAAAGTAAAGCTTAGAGATTAAAAGTTTTGCCCACAATTAATTAGAACCGGTGGCGTTGAACAAGCACTAAAATCTGTTCCTGGAGCTTTGATCGGTGTTCATTTTGTGTAATAAATAATTTTAAATAATTCAGAAATAAAAGTAAACTTTGACCATTGTCAATAAAAACTGAATTTCAACCAATAATGATTTCTGCTTAAAACGAGATTATGACAGAAGCAAATTAAAGATAGCCATAATTAAAAATATATATATTTTTTTAATTACCTTCAGATGCTCACTTTAATGAGTACGGGGCAATTCACTAGGGACCGGGTTAAATCTCTCTCTTTCATCTTTCCTATCAGGTCTCTCTTGACCAAATCTTATTAATCTTATTAATTAATTAATATAACTGACGCTATTAGAGTATTCGAGGGCTAGGGGTCTTTATTTTATGTTACTTTCTTTTTTCAATAAGGTAATGATGTTCGAAAACTATTTTTCTCTTTAAAATAAGAAATAGTTATTTGTGCAACTAGTGAGCAAAGTGGCACTTTTTTAAACGAGAGAAAAATGTTGACGTACGAGGCTTGCCGAGTGCATCAATTTTATCGAGTTTAAAAAAGACACTTTGTTCACGAATTGCACATTATACTTTGTCTACAGTTGTTATTTTGTGACAAATAAAAAACATACTTCAGCAGTAACACAATTTAATAAAACATTAATTTAATACAATAGTGTTCAACCTCACGTCAAAACTGAGGTTATTTATGAATATTACAAAAAACTTAGGTGTATTGTTGAAGAAACGGAATTGCCAACTTCAAAACTCGGCAAACGAAAAATACTCTCCGTGTACATACACTGTCAATCATCTTTATGAATAATTACTTCCTTTTTCAACTTTAAAACGTTGTTTTGTTGTTTATTTATGTTATTTTACATGTAAGTATTAATCTAACATACATACGGGACATTTTCTGTATATTATAAATCAATTCAAATAAACTTAACCTAAATTTCGTTTTGTTCGGTTGCCATTCGGAGTGAGCAAAGTAGTGTGCAAAGTAGTGGGCAAAGTGAAACTGTTGAGAAATCAGCTATTTTGCAAACTTATTTTAAAAGAACAAAATGTCACTTTGTCAACAACTGTAGACAAAAAATCTTTCAAGTTTTTAAACGTATCGTAAAAACTCAGCACTAAACAAAAATTTTATTTTTTATTTTACTCTCTCTTTTTTAAATTTTGTGGATGTGCAGTGCTTTTTCACTGGTTTTTATTTTTTGTTGTTTTCAACCCTGAATTGGAAATTCATTAAAACATAATTTAAATAAACGGAATTATGGTCTTCTCTAGAGTTTTGAGAATATAAGTGAATGTGTGGATTTAATGATATGGTTTTGAATTTGTTAATATGAGTGTATAGCATACTAGCATGGCACTGAAAGAAACATAAATGAATAAATTATACAATTATCACAACAATGTGTTGTGGTACACGCTATGTTCTGGCGCATGCGTAGTTTGTGGGTTAAATAAATCTTTCTCATTAGAAGAATTACTGATGGTAAAATATAAAATAATTTTAAAAACTTTACGCTTTTAATTTTACTGTATATTATAAAATAAAACAAAAAACTACATCGAAAATTGTGTCCGTGGTTTAAATTGTAAATGACTAGATCAATAATCGACCAACTAATTTTAATGACAAACTGTTTGTAAACATTGGGAGTTTTGTTATTGGTTAATGTAATAAACTTGAATGAGAAGCTCCACCGCTTGTCATTCGTCACTCATAATCCGGTAGCAATCACTTAAGTAATGCCGATTGTCCAAAAGGAAGCTCAGTATGATTTATGGTTTACTGAATTTATTATTTTTTACCTTGTTGTTTAAAGACGAAAAACCTCTAGGTCATCAACGTCTAACCTAACCTAATCTAACCTAACCTAACCTTACCTAACCTAACCTAACCTAACCTAAACTAACCTAACCTAACCTAACCTAACCTTACCTAACCTAACCTAACCTAACCTTACCTAAACTAACCTAACCTAACCTAACCTAACCTAACCTAACCATACCTAACCTAACCTAACCTAACCTAACCTAATCTAACCTAACCTAGCCCACGAATACTCTATTAGCCTCTTACCTTAGCTATTTTAACCCAACCTACCCCTTACATAAACTCCGGAGAGCAGGTAACTGCTTGAAAGCCGATGACGGCAGAACCGATCAGCTCCGCCGTGACTCATGCTGCCCCCGTTTGTCCACCTACCAAAAGTTCCAGAACCCATTTTCAAAGCTATATACGATGAAAGTTTCAGTGGGAAAACAAGTATAAGACCCGCGATATTCGCCGTAACAAGTCAATGAAACTTACACTAGATTTCTACAAAATTAGATCCTAGAATGGAACAGAAATGAAATTAAACATCGACTTTGTTGCAGGTTGAAATATATATATATTTCTGTCAAAGTGCAAGGATACTTCTTCCATTTATCTAAAAGTCTCTACGTAAGTTTCGGGAAGTGGGATTCAATGAAGCCTTCAAAACGAATCAGAAAATCCGATAAATCAAAATGTTTGCAACTTTGCTTTCCTGCTGTCTGAGGTTTTGACGTCTTTGGAGTTTTTCTTGTAGGATTACGTTCAGAATATTATTTACGCTGATAAAATCCCGGATCCCGTCATTTCAGAGAGAGAGGAGAGAGAGAGAGAGAGAGAGAGAGAGAGAGAGAGAGAGAGAGAGAGAGAGAGAGAGAGAGAGAGAGAGAGAGAGAGAGAGAGAGAGAGAGAGAGAGAGAGAGAGAGAGAGAGAGAGAGAGAGAGAGAGAGAGAGAGAGAGAGAGAGAGAGAGAAGAGAGAGAGAGAGAGAGAGAGAGAGAGAGAGAGAGAATCACTGCCGTCATTGATCGAGCGTATCTAAGCAGAAATCGACTATCGAATCTTTTCCGAATCTTTTGCATAAAAATAAATAATTTACTTGAACCTGAAGGTTAGTCGTTTTACCTTGAAATCACTGACATGTTTTTCGATGACCCTTTTCTTTGTTCATTGCGAAAAATATAGCTATTTTTTATTAAATGCTGAACTTGACTTATGAGAAAAACTATACAGTATATCAAACACACTCATAAAAAAATACGCCTAAGTATCAGACGCGTTTCAACGACAAGGTCGTCCTCTTCAGTGATACACCAGCTACACCAACCAAACCACAACTGGGGTGTTTGATATACTGTATACCTATTTTTGTATCTTTCAGGAATTATCGGTGTCAAGAAAGTATTTTTAATCAATTGTTTAACTCGGTCGGTCCTCTTCTACCGGTAGGTGTCCGATAAATTGTTTAAGTAAATATAAAATATAGCTTTCTTCATGTCAATTAGTGGATCTAGACTACAAAATAATCACAGATTATGAACCCATTACACGCTTTGAGTATACGGTTTAAAATTATTGATCATTATAATGTTTTATCAAATTTGATACACTGTTGATTGTGTGGACAGTGTGCTTCGCTTTTTGAGAGTTACAAAGAGAGTTAAATAAATCTTTCTGAACCCAATGTTTACGCCCTAAAGCAAATTTCTTTTAGCATTTGCGGTACATTTATTACATCTAAGAATATAGAAAGGATACACAAAGTTAGTTCTAGAGCTTTTTGCTCAAAAATTGTTTTTTGGAATTATGTCTATCTGCAGTTGTTCTACAGCTAGTGGACAGATTTTGATGAAATTTATTATCTAGGTGTATTTTGGCCAAATATCAAGGAGTTGTTTTATTTTGTCGATAACTCAAAATTTGTGTTAACTTTCTGAAGACAAAATTACGATTTTATAAGGATCATTTCTAACAAACTATGCGACAATGCGGCCTCTAAGGATTCAAAAAAGACATATTGGTTGCCAAATTTAAAAAAAATCAAGTTCAATAATATCGGCAAGAAAGTCCTCATTCAAGCTGTCATAAAAGACAAAATTTCTCAAAATCTGTTCTACAAATTTCGATCTAATTTTGATGAAATTTGAAGATTAGAAACCTTAACGTTCATACAAAATCGTAAGTAGAAAAAATTACGGATCTGGAATAATTGCGAGGAAAAAAACTAGAATGAAGAATAACCACCACATGGAAAGCAAGTTTAGAGTCTCTCTCTCTCTCTCTCTCTCTCTCTCTCTCTCTCTCTCTCTCTCTCTCTCTCTCTCTCTCTCTCTCTCTCTCTCTCTCTCTCTCTCTCTCTCTCTCTCTCTCTCTCTCTCTCTCTCTCTCTTTCTCTCTACTTAATTTTTTGTTTGTTTGTTTTAGACACTAAAGTACACAACATAACTCTTCCTACGCCCACATATTTTTCATAACAAATACACGGAAAAACACGACTAATAAAATAATTACATTTTTTCTTTCTCTTTTATAAATAATAAAATATATTAAGACACTTTTTTGGAAATACTATTTTTTGTTATTATTTATTTTTGTACATGGCTGTCTGATTATGAAATAGTATTTTAGAAAGTTAGTGCAATATATTCGCGCAATTTAAAGGTGTAGATCCTCAGGATGTCAAGGTATACCGGCAGGTTTCTTTAATGTAAATTCCGTTAATCGTTAATCAGTCAAATAAATAATTAATTTCTGATTATTAATTAAAATGCATTCTGAGACAAAATATTAAATAAGACGCTGGGAAAAAAATACACAGAAATGCATTATGCAAGGTTTTCATCAACCAAGGTCGCATGCATGCGACGTGCAACTGCACGCACACTTTTCTTTCTTATCTGTGGATGAAAGAGAAGTTTTTGAAAATAAACAAAAATCAATATCAGTTTAATAAACGCTGTGGTGAAAACCACAATACTGATAATTTTCCTAACCACGGTTACAAACAGTAACAAAAACACAATATGCATTCCATATTACGTTTAATTAATCTTCGGCATCGTGTTGTAACGAGTGTTTCAAAAAGAAAGCAAACCTAAGTAAGAAGGTTACGCATAGGTAAATTTTTTTCTTACGCAAATATCAGTTGGCAAAACTGTTTTCATTGTTGATTCGTTATGTTATTGTAATGCAATAGTGCTATTGCAGTTATCTTTGTAAGTGTATGTATATTTTCAACTGTCTTTTTCGTAGGA
Source organism: Aphrophora alni (assembly GCA_963513935.1). Taxonomy (NCBI): domain Eukaryota; kingdom Metazoa; phylum Arthropoda; class Insecta; order Hemiptera; family Aphrophoridae; genus Aphrophora; species Aphrophora alni. Next base: position 4,348,472 of record OY740772.1, read on the forward strand.
TGAACGTGTGTTTATTATTGAGACTTATTTCGTGAATAAATCTTACCAACGAGTAAAAGACGAGTTCTAGTTACAATTTCCTAATTCTTCAGTACCTAATAAGTCAACAATATCGCGTCTGATTAATAAATTTCGTGAGACTAGCAGTGTATATGATCGGAAAAGGTATTAGTCTATGTGTAACATGTTAATGAATACGTTTACAATTTGAACAGTAAAAGATTTAATCTGGATTTTTAAAATTCCTTAATTTTTTGAGATTTTATTTCGGCTGAGTCTCGCCAGGAAGACTCCTGAAAAAAACTAAATTTCAAATTAACAAATAAGACGGGTTAGTTTCGATTTATAACAAATTTTGGTTCAAAAAATTTATTTTTTTTTAGTTAAAACAAAAACCGCATTTCAGAGACACTTACAGAAATGACCAACAACAAAAACAAACTACTAACTATTAGTTAGGTTTAACAAGATGTAGGGCGTAGCCCTCCACTTTATCTAATAACGTCATCAAACCGGAAGTAGACACAAAGGGTAGTTGACTACAGTGGTCGTTGCAGATATTATCAACCGTAACCACTTCGCCTACTTTCCAAGAACGGATGTTATTAAAGACACGCCAAAGCGTTCCTTTATGGATTCAGGTGAAATTGGATTCAATTTAAGTACAGTGGTACACATAAGGAGGTTAGGTTAAACTCACGCGTCCCAATGACCGAACAAAATATTTAAAAAATCAAAAAGTAAACCGTCATATGTTTTATTTCATTTTTTATTGTGTTTTTAAATTATTATAAATACTAAATATACGTGAAGTAATCATACAGACTTCATGTTATAAGGTTAGTCAGGATAAAACAAAAATATTAAATAATAATAGTTGAAGTACAATACACGAGATGTAGCCTGAGCTGTGACTTTTAGTTACGCAGGGGAACTGAGAGGATTGGATTGGTGAGGTTCATTGGCTGTGTTTTGAACGAGTGTATAGTTCTGTTTTAGTGTTTATACCAATTTTAAAACATTTACTGAGGTTAATTTCTCTATTTAAATAATGGAAGGTGAGAAATTTAAGAAAAAGCTTGATAAGATTAACGTATTAGAAGCTTAACTTAACAGTCAATGTATTTAGATTTATGAAACGAAAAGCAGAAAATGTAATAGTTTTAGTAAAGTTTTAGAACATCGATATGTATATTAGGAGAAAAATTGTTTCCAATCATGTAAACCTACAAAATTTAGTACACCAATTCAAAAAGTAAATAGATAATTAAAGACATTGATGCTTTGATATAGGTGAACAGTGAATGAAGTCCATTTAACGGAAGGTGAAAGACCTACAATTAAATACTTTCTTAAAATAAGTAAGGATAAAAGCTGTAAAATTATCCTGTAATAAATATGGACAATTCTTTTTCAAATATACATTTAATTTCTACTTATATATTTTATTAATAAAAATAATTAAAAGATAAAACTTCACACAGACCATAATCAACTCAGTTTCTTACTACTTTTAAAATATTTATATTTAACATGTTACTTGTGTCTTCAATTTAAAATAGATATACTTCACGTGAGCAGTAGTATTTTGAAAAACATTTATATTGATAAACCAGCAATTAGTTGTTTACATTTGTAACTACTTTGTAAACAAGAATCAGCCTTTACATTTGTTGGTAAATACTTAGAACTACTCGTGACACGTAGAACATATTTGCCTCACTTGCCTTGGATCAATAAAGTGTTATTTCTTGAACGTTTCTTTTCTTCATTTTTTTTTTTTATAGGTAATCAATAACGAATACATATTGTCACAAGGAATATGTTGATTTAGTGATAACAAAACAATTAACATTGGTCAAATCTAAATGAGAGCTTCGCCTGTTATAGAAATTACACAAGTGTCTAATTATCCAAATTACAATAAATAAATTTTAGTAATTTGGTACCATTTTTACCTCACTCTATATTTACAAGGGTGATTAATAAAAACTTGAATCACCTATAACTTTGTTAATAAATATTTCCCTCAAGTTTAAAGGCAAAAAACATCTTGGTCATCAGTGTTTTAAAAAAAAAAGATGGAAATAGCATAAAACGGAGGACTCTAATAGCGTCATATTTCGAGAGAAGAGTCACTCCTTATAGAAAGGATGACGGAGAGAGATCTAATCAAAGAATAGACGAAGAATCCACCTTGGGAATGCTACACTCGTAATCTCTACGTGAGCCCCTAGAGGGTGTAATTAATTTAAAAGAACTGAACACTGTTTGTGACAATTTTCATTTACATCATTTTAAAGGGAAAGATGAGACAAGAATAATGACGTGTTTGGACTATCATAACTGAAATGGCGCCCGTTAAACGTGATAGCTAAAAAGGAAATTGCACCCCCTCATCTTAAAATTATTTTTATTTTACTCATAAGTACGTCCGTTAGGTTTTTGGTCCCTCATGGAATAGGGGAAGTCACAATTTCTTCTCTGTTCGTTTAACACAATTTTACAAAACTGGAGACCCCGGTCTTGCTCATCCTCCAACAAACCTTAATCCTTCATCCAGACTTCATTTCCTTCTCTGTTCGTTTAACATAATTTCACAAAACTGGAGACCCCGGTCTTGCTCATCCTCCAACCAACCTTAATTTCCTTCTCTGTTCGTTCAACACAATTTCACAAAACTGGAGGTACAGTCTTACTCATCCTCCAACAAACCTTAATCAAGTCTTGGGCGATACAACAAAGACAACACTGTAGGCTCTTTAAAGATTTTTTTTTAATATAAAGCTCAGTTAAACATCTTACTTGTGATTCTATAGGGTTTTCGTGAAAACTTTAGTAACCAACATTATCGTCAGTTGTAACAGTAATCAAAATTTCCCCCCATTAAGAACCATTAAAATTTATTTCTCAGTTTGTATATTTCGAATCTGCACAGAAGTTGAGTTTCAAATCATTCTTCCTAGTTAGTACAAACAGTTTTAACTTTCTTACACTTACACTACTTTCATTCCTGAAAACTTATATTTCCAGAAGCCTTGAGGTAACTGTAAAAAATAAAATTGTAAATAGGATTAGAATAAACGAATAAACAAACCAGCTGTTGATAAAAGATATGATGACATAACACTAATTCATTAGTTTCAAATGTTAGCCTACATATGAGCACTTCTAAGTAGAAAATATTAGGCCTAAGCCTAGTTTGACTAGAATTGTCTTACACAACAGCAATGAAAATGGACATAATTCCGGAGACCTATTCATTTGAAAAGTAATGATTAATAAATATAAGGGTAGGCTTAGCTCTATTATATGTAGGCCAATAATGTGAGCGTATATTTTTAAAATAATTTAGGTTATGAAAGAAATTGTAATCTGTAAACTTGGTTTAAACCAGCAATTTTCAAAGATTAATTTAAGCTGAGTTTAAACCACGATTGAAAGTTAAACCAGCGTTAAAAATACGAATTCCAGTTTAAACCAGAGCGTGATCTTAGTTTAAACTCTAATTATTTAAAATATCACCTCCAAGTTTTAATGCATATCGCGGGTAATCTGTGATCAAACCGTATTTTGAATTGAAGTTTAAACTAAACTTAACATAGTCTAATATAGATTAAATTTAATCTTTGTTTTAAACCTTGTTTAATTTGAAATTGGAGGTGTATTAATTTCATCTTTGGTTTCAAATTAAAAACTGAATTAAATTTAACTGTTGGGATTCCTCCACCGACATCGCTGATTATTTTTATATTGAAATCTACTTCTCTTACATAATCTGTGTATATTAAAAGACACAATGTTGATTTTCGTTGCTATGGTAACACTAAATAAACCATTACATAAATGGGATTAACTGTTCACCAAGAACCTGCAATACTAGAGATATTATTTGTGTTTTATTTTTGTATTTTACAGTTGTCAGGACTTGCTCTGATCATTGTAGGAGCTGTGGTGCTTTACGACATCGGCAGTTATAGCCATTTCTTGGAAAACAAAGTCCTTGCTCCGCCAGTTGTCCTGATCATCGCTGGTGCTATAATCTTCCTGATTGCTTTCCTCGGTTGCTGCGGGGCTATCAAGGAAAATTACTATATGCTTATTGGGGTGAGTACCATTATTAGCTTGGAGTTTGGTTGACTCATGTGTAGAACATGGAGTACCCTCTCCACTAATTCCTTATATTTCTGAACGTGATATAGTTTGTGAAAACATAACATTTCTACCTACTTCTAGTTATTTGAAAAGACCAGCAGTTGGATAAATTGGGGGTAATTAAAACTATGTTACGTTAGGTTACTTTAGGTAAGGTTATGTTAGTTTTGTTTTTTGTTTTAAGTCAAACAGTTGTATAATTAAACAATAAATAAGTAGTGATTTTAGTGTTTGAAGACTGTTCATAGGTCTAATAATCGAGTAAAATAAAAGATTTTTTGTCTTAGAGCGGCGAACATTACTACATTAAATCAGTACTTAGGGATATTTTTAAATTAGACATCATGTATTCCTTTTTGAAGGTGAACTTAATTTAGTATTAACAATTTAAGTTGCAAAACATTATCTTTTTATTATTTTTTAAATAATATTTCCGATTTTATAACTTCTACGAAAAAAATTTGTTTCGAACAAATTCGTTCAATATTTCATTAGAAAGAAAATGAGATGGGTGTGAAATCGACTCAGGTAGTCTTTACAAAACCTCAAAGTTCATATCTATTTTAAACAATTACCATAAAACATTAACATTTATCGATGGATTCTAACGAAACTTTAGATGCTAAAGATTAACAAAACTGCGAAATTTCGAACCAAAACATTTAAAACATAACCTAAAAACGGAATAAAGTTTAAGGCCTTTTAAGTTAAAGGTCGTACAGTTAAATTGTAGCTATACCAACGAGCAGAGATTATTTCTTTAATTTTTACTTATAAACTTACATTTTAACGACATTTTACTCTTTCGCATCGCAAAGTACATTCCAAATCAAATTAAAGTCGCTACGAATAACGAAGCTATGTTCTAAGGAAACGTATTATTGCGAACTCGTCAAAAACACAATCATAGCCAGAGCAATACACACAGAATATTAAGAAATATCGTGACCTAACCTATAAATTTGAACACAGATCAATAAACTGAAGCAAACATTTATATCGATCTATCCTGTACAAACAGCTTTGTGATAAGATTAATGACACGTGAATATTTTATAGAGGGGGAGGGGGATAACGAGGTAGGAAGGTGGGCATGATTGGTTGATAACATGCATCAAATACTTCTTTATTATATCAACAGTAACACAAAAATGTAATTTTGAGACAGGATTCGGGACTGCAAATAAGCTCAAATTGAAGCGGAAAAATGAAGCCGTCTTTAAAACCATTGCAGTAAATTTCTCTCCATTTCACAAAACTAAATAATATATTCGTCCACATTTTCTTAAGAAAACACTTAATTTTCTATATTATTAAGTTTGTCCTCATGCAAGGTAAGTCTTATCATCAACATTTTGTATATATTGATATACCATGTGTCCAAAAAGTCCCACCCCCTCTTATTTTTTTTATTAATGGAAATAGACAGATTTGCATTGGGGGAAAGTTTAGATAACCAAAGGAGGAGTTTCTTGAAGTATCAAAATTTTCCACCCTTACCATCAAAATGAGGTAGCTTGGGGGTAAGTCAAGAATTTTTAATAGCAACCCCTATTGAGTGATACCTCATTTTAAAGGTCTTTTCAAAATAAGAATAATGGCGCAAACCAGAGGTCTCTAAATTCATCCTACCTAACATAGCAACCAATCGAATTGTGAATTTTACGTTAATAATTAGACCAGAAATGTTACGAAATGTACAACAAGCTTTTGAGTCCAAAATCTATTTCTTCCAAAAAGTAAATGGTAGCCATTTCAAGACCAAATTCATTTCATTTTGTTTATTTATGAGCTAAAAAAACAATGTAAGGCTCTTATTATCATGTTATCAACATAGAGCAGTTTGTAATGTAATAAAAACAACCGGAGTTTGTAGTTTAACATTCACAATTTAACTACCCCATTTTGTGGGTAAGGGTTGAAAATGTTAATACTTCAAAAAAAAACTCCTCCTTTGGTTATCTAAACTTTCCCCAAATAAGATCTGTCTATTTCCATTAATAAAAAAAATAAGAGGGGGTGGGACTTTTTGGACACATGGTATTTTAATTGATTCTAAGCTTGCTTTAGGGTCTACGCAAGGCATAAACTCTTACTGGGGTTCACTATAATGATTCCGAGAAGACCTAGCTGGAGCTACAACTTTTTTCATGTATATTCTTGGATCCTTCTCTTTCAACTTTCCTACCGGTCTCTATACGAAATCTTTTCCGAACCTGACGCCCTTAAAATATTCCAAGGCAAGGGGGTTCAATTATCTTTTATGTTACAGTATAACCAACACACAGAACACAATTCTCACAAAAAATACGCCTAAGTATCAGACTCGTTTCAACGACAAGGTTGTCCTCTTCAGTGATACACGAGCTACACCAATCAAACTATAACCAAACATAATAGTTTGATTGGTGTAGCTCGTGTACCAATGAAGAGGACCACCTTGTCGTTGAAACGCGTCTGATACTTAGGCGTATTTTTTGTGAGAATTGTTTTCTGTGTGTTGGTTATACTGTATAATTTTTCTCATAAGTCAAGCTCAACATTTAATATATCTTTTATGTTCGTTACTTATTTTTTTAATTAGACGATGATAACCGATAGGGTTTTCGCCTTTAAACAACAAGGGAAAAAATTAACTTCATTAATCTTCACATTTCACTAAAATTTTAACCGAATCGGTAGAGTCGATTTTGTGAAATTAGTTTTATAGTAGATTTTTATTTTAGTTTTTGTCCCGAGCGTTTATGGTAGAATGGCTATAAATACTATTTCTTTAGGTTTACAGAGGCAATGTTTTAGTTTAATTTGAATAAAATCGTTACAGCTGGTTTTGTGAAAATAAGATATTTTAATTTTTAATTTTAACCACCAAAATTTGAGTTAAAATAACTAAATCAGGACATAGCCAAAATATGCCCATATACTAAATTGTGGATAAGCTGTTGTGGACTCACTGTTAATTTTGTGTGTTTTTACCCTTAAATTTTCAGTTATAAACATGTGGTGTTTTTCTACACCACCGTTTGCCCCTTCAAAGCCGAGTGCAGTAGTTGTTGGGGATTAGTGGTATTGCGGGTTGCCGCATACCAAGTTACAGATTACTGCATCCTAGTCTGTTTAGCTTTTTACACAGTATAGTTTTAGTATAATAATATATCAAATTTTGTTTAGACCCAAACAAATTGTATTTGTTGTCAAATCTTCAAAAATCCTGGTTCTTGAGTTAAAACAAAAAATCGGCACTACGGCAGTTATAGAACACATCGTTTCTCTCGGCCTTACAGATTTCGTTGAAACTGTAGTAAAATGAATAACCCAAACCCATCTTCAATATCGCAATATATGTTACAGTTCAAGGATTAATTGACATAGTGGCTGGATTTATTTGCAATAAGATTTAGAGGCGATAATAGCGCTACCTAATCGCGCGAGTGATTGTGATTACACTGCTTGCATGTGTGCACACTTGTTTTGTCGAAATAGGACAAAGAGATACACAACTAATTCAACTTTGATTCAAATATGTTCAAAATAAATATTTTAAAATTATAATCAATCAATAATTTCCATAAACCTTCTAGCGAAGCATTACGTTCATATTAATGCAGGTAGTAAAAATATTAAAACTTCATCCATTCTTCAAGGTGCATGCAACCTGGCGAGTAAAAACAAAATATTTTGGTCCCAGTTTTATGTGTTCATTGCCCATTTAACAAAGTTTTTATATGCCAAACCTTTAAAAAAATGGGGTTTTACCCAATTGTTTGCTTTTTACCCCAGATTTCTCAAAACATAATTCAGGTACGCCTGTTTTATTCGATTTAACAATAATATTTTGATTTTTTTTAATGCGTACACAGTTGTTAATTTTTTTAATTAAAAGTGTTTAATAAAAAAAAATGATGTAAAAAATGTAATAAAAAATATCAAAACTCCATCCATCTTCAAGATGTCCGCAACCTGGCCAGTAAAAACAAAATATTCTGTTTCCAGTTTTATGTGTTCATTGCCCATTTAACAAAGTTTTTATATGCCAAACCTTAACAAATGGAGTTTTACCCAATTGTTTGCTTTTTAACCCAGATTTCTCAAAACATAATTCAGTTACGCCTGTTTTATTCGATTTAACAATAATATTTTGATTTTTTTAATGCGTACAGAGTTGTTAATTTTTGTAATTAAAAGTGTTTAATAAAAAAAAATTAAGTTTTAAACAAGTTAAACTTTTTGAGTGTGTTGTGATAAATAATATTGCTTTTCTGTTTAATGATTTATTGTTACTGTGTAATAAGAAATAACTTGTAAGCCTATCATCTCTACTATATAAAATCAGATCTTTAATTGTTGGGCCGCCATGTTAAAAAAACTTTGTTTAAAAGAGGTATAAATAAAAGTTATTAAAGAAACAAATCTCTTACCACCCAGTCCATAGAAAGTGTACTTCTACTATCAAAGAATATAAATCTAACATTCCAGCCTGATATATTTTACAGTTTAAATTTTAAAAAATTAAACTTTCAAAATCTTGTACTAACAATAATCTTTTAAATTGAAAGTTCGACTAAACACAGATTTTTGTTTTGACTGGAGGTGAACAGCTGATCTTACTTCTTACGTCTTGATATGTGCATCTGTTTTGTTTTAACAAACCTGTAAAAAAAACATTCTCATATTACTTTTAATTCTCTGTGTTTTTTATAATTCACAGTTTGCAGTCCTGTTGATTGTAATCTTCATTGTGGAACTGGCGGTAGGGATTGCTGCAGCATCAATAAAGGATGAATTTGGCAACGCTTTACGATCTGGAATGAAACATGCTATGGCAAATTTTACAACAGAGAAGGACCAACAGGCATGGAACAGTTTGCAGAGCCAGGTAAATAAAGTTTGGAATTCACTAAAGTTTGGAATTCACTAAAGTTTTAATTTATTTTAAAACAGTACAATAATTTTGGCGTGTTATGTTGGTGTTCTAAATAATTCTGGTGAACTCTGTTAACCTATTTGGAGGTTCTCCACATGATATTAATCAAAGAAGAAATAATATTAGCTTCAAAAACTTTTTATAAAAGTGGTGCTACTGCTTTGTGGATTTAATGGGATGATCATTTTAATTAAAATCCAGCATCTTGACAAGCCTTGTACGAATTTGATAACATGGTTGTTATGTTTCTTTTCTTGGTTTTTAGGTAGCGTACGTTTTACATAAACACTTCAGTATTGTATGATGCTAAATATATTTACAGATAACAACTTGAGATTTTTTTTAATTATCGATTTTGGATTTATTCTACGTTAAAAGTTTTAAGTGGGTGTTATTTTCATTCTAAAACATGTTGTTTTTTTTTAAATGGAGATCAATTTTGTATTTGTTATAAATTTTTTTATAATTTGTTTTACTTAACACATCTTACAATCTTGTTGAGCACTGTGGTGAAATTCACAATAATAATTTGAATTTGCCCCTAACCACTATCACTGGAACTTAATAAAACACATCTATCTGATTGATTGTTCTTTATTAATTATATCCACTTAATGCCCTTTAAGCTTTAAGAATTAATAAAGAACAATCAATCAGATAATTGTGTTTTATTAAGTTCCAGTGATAGTGGTTAGGGGCAAATTCAAATTATTAACACATCTTCAAATATAACACTTTTAACATTAGTATTTTCTTTTTTTCCCCTTTTTTTTTCATTTCTGTTAAGACCGATGGTTCTTGGTGGAATTCCATGTTTAAAGATAATAAACTCAAACCACTCAAACCAAAAACCGTTTATTAATGCACAACGTTGGACACCAACCATTAACCATTTAGGTCAGCCATTTAACATTACTTGAGTGATGTAGTCAGATTGCCTATTCTACCCCCGTACTTTCACTGTCTACCCTCAATGTTCATCGTTTTCCCGCTAGGAGCAACTGCGCACTTCTATAATAATAATTTTTGATAAAAATAACGCTGTTAGTAGTAGAATAATTATGTTTATACACTTAACTAATTTATTCACTTAAAACATTGTCTCGTCGCTGGTTATCACCGACCGTTTTGAGTATTTTTCGTTTTTTAATTATCACATGACTGGTCCGCAAAAGGTTAAACTCGAATAAAACTCCCTGGTACTAGAATTATTGTTACTGATTTATAGATACGGTATTTGCGTATAATAAAAAAAAAAAGTACAAGAATCATAATCAAGCTCAGACCAACAAACAAAATAGAAGAATGTTCAAACTCATCGTCTCTTAAACTCAAACAGCTGAACCGATTTCACGCCGGTTTCCATGTTTGCAACTTTCTTTAGTCATGTCGCCACATAACTTCTATATTTTATTGAATCTAGTGTCAAAATGCTCGTTATGAGCTCTAGAATACATCTGTATGACTCGGTTGTCTCTCTGATAGTTATTATTATTATTTTTTAATAAAAATCAACAATTATAAAGAAATTGACGTAAAGTTTGAAGTTTAATAACAGCGTGCCATTTTAATACAAACTATTCTAATTGAGTACAAATTTCAGAATTTTTAAATTTTTTAATAGTACTTCAAGGTGGTAAAAATTAAATAATTTTTAATCTTTTTAAAAATTAAATAAAAAAATGTATAATTAGTTATGTTTTTTAAGCCCAGCAAACGTTTTGACAAAAATATGTTTAGAGTTTTTATATTTAATAAACAATAATAACAATCAAATCAACAAGTGAGTCATTCAGGTGTATTCTAGAGGTCATAAAAAACATTTTGATACTGGTTTCATCAAAATCTGTCCATTACATCCTAATATATTTAAAACAACAACATTGAAATAACTCCTATTTTCCAACTTGAATTGTAATAAATGTTATGTTTAGGATATATCCTCCACTATGGAATGAAACGGTACTTGTTATTACCCTTTCCCCTCTCTCCTAAACAAAGAAACAAAAATAAGTTGTATGACTCCGACTGAACATTTTAATATTATAATTTTTCACTATTACTTGCGCTAGATTTTTGATAAGGCTTTTCTAATACTCCATTTTCACTGAATTTTCTCACATTTTTTCCATATAGGCAGTATCTGTATAACTTGCATTTATGAATTTATTATAAAACAGACTTTTTTTGATGAATTAATGTTTCATAATAAGTCACATTTACAAAAAGACAGCTATTAAGGTAATTTACCAAACAAGCAAAAATAATTAAGCGAGAAATTAGGTTATAATTGTAACCAATAATCAGTTGTTTTTTTTTTTTAGTTAAAGTGTTGTGGAATAACCAAGCCTTCAGATTGGTTTGAATATGTAGGAAACAGCAATGTACCACTCTCTTGCTGTGATAATTATCAAAGTTCTTCAACAGGCAGTGCTCTCTGCAGATTTGATGAGAGTAATCCTGTAGGAGTACATCAAGAAGGATGTTACAACAAACTTAAGGAGAGAATCAAGGACAATATTGTTCTTATCATGGCAGTGGGTCTTGGAATAACCTTCATTGAGGTATGTTTAATATTCAAAATAGTAAATTAGTCAAAATGTAATAACCTCAAACGTGTTATTTGTTTGGGAAGAGGTGGAGGGAGTCTTTTTTTATCCTTGTTGTTTAAATTAAAGAAATTATTTAGGTCATTACAGCCTTAAAAAAATAAAACATTAAACACACTCCTAGTCCTTAAATATTCTATTAGCTTCAGACCTAATAGGAAAAATGATAGAGAGGGATTTAACCCAAGACTAGATGTAGATCCATTTGAGTACTTTGATATTGCATTGCCTGTACTCACTAGTGATGAACCCCTGAGAAGGAAGCCTCGTTTTTCATTGTCAAACCCCCAGGTCAGATGTGCAGAAAGGATAAAAATGGAATATGGGAAGAGAGTGATCTCATCTTAGAGCAAAGCAGAAATGTCATACCTTAGACATTGATTGTTCAGTTAACTTGTCATACCTATCTATATGAGTCTGGTGCAACTTGTTCCCTGACTGTGTGGTACGCCCTTCCCAGACTTTACTTCAAGTCACTCATTGGAGATAATGTTTGGGACTCCAGACAGATATTCCCTCTGTCAGTCGTCGATTTAATTGTAAATATTTGTTCCTCGACCATTAAATATTAAATAACTGTACTAAAATTGTTGTTTTAAAGAACTCTGAAATATTAAGTATTTTAATCTACAATTGTTATTTTACCACTTGTTACAACAATATCAGACAATTAATAATAATAAACTAATTTATACTGATATAATTTCTAGTTGGTATTAAATTTATTGCATGGCTTCCACAGCTCCGCTAGATTGAAAGTCAGATTTTGTGTGGATATCCATAATTTGACTCCACCTGTGTGGACTACTTGATTTGCATTATTTAGTGTGTGAAACTCAGGATTGTATATTACAGAATCAATGTTTGATTTTAACCTTAGTAGCTATATTGGTATTACATTCACATGATATTTAGTAGATGAATTCTACTAACATTTAAAAATATATTTATTTAGTCTTTATATATGACAGAGAAGAGACGATGAGAAGACATAAATGATTGGTAATTTTATCTAAAGGCCTCTTTGTAAACAATATTTTTAGTTTTATTATTAAACGCCAGACAGTAAGATTACAACTACAACTCTCAATTGATCAAGTCATGCGTCCAAGTATGGGCTCTGCAGATTCAAAGCAGCTACCTTGAATTTGACACAAGTCATGTCCCTCAAATTTAAATACGGTAGCTTTCAAACTAAAACCATCTATAACTTTGAAACCTCAAGTAATTTTAATTTGTTTCCAATTTTGATATGTTGTTGCTGAAATGTTAAAAATATACGGGCGAATATAGATTTCCTCTCAATTTGGAACACCAATTTAAAAAACTATTTTTAACTATATTTATCGTTAAAAATTTGAAGGAAATTCATAAAATGTGTTTGGAAAATTTGGATTAGAAAAAAATATTTATACGGAAACTATTGCACCTGTTTTAAAGAAAATTTTCCGTTCCAATTAGTAATGAAATCATATTATACCATCTTTGTTACTGAAGAAATTATAATATTGTCTCTATTAATCTTAATGAAACAAATATTAAAACCTGACCTGATTTCGTACTTATCTAGGGAAGAAAACTATATGAAAATTGGATCAGCAGTTCTTGTGGTATAAGCTTATAACAAACACAGAGACATTGTTTTTTTACATAAGTAGAATGTGATTATTGCAAATAATTTTCTTTTGGTCACTTCTCAAGCAAAAAATCTAGATCTGAACCGAATATTAATGTTTCAATTGTTATAATTTTGTTTTTTAATTTACTTAATGTCATTACCTCTTTTATCTAGGTGGCTGGAGTGGTTTTAGCTTGTTGTTTGGCCAATTCAATCAGAAAAGAAGATGAAATGAAGTAAGACGTTCTCACCTGCATGATGTATCACTCAGATTCACTGAAAATAATTTTTTTAATCTCTTGTATGCATCAAAATATTAATATCATTGCACCAAAATATTGATTTTAGATTCCATTTTGTTTATTAAGTTCTGACGGAATGATTATTTTTAAGTATTTAATTTAGCACTAATGTGTATGTTAGTTTAATTTTTCTTTCTTCAATGGTTAACAAAGTTAAACAAACATTAATTAACATATCATCACCATGAATTTTTATATAAACTTGAACATCAAGGTGTATTACACTGGAAAATAATAATTTTGTAAGCATGTAGTTCAGTGAGCTGAATTTCACGTTGTTTATTTATGTAAAAGTAATACAACATTTTATTAAATGTAAGTAATAAATGTTGAACTACAATAATTGTTTTTATTAGTTTATAAAATTATCTTATGTAAACTATAAATAAATGTTTAACTACTGTGGTTTGCATGTAAATTATATGACAGATAGTAGGCTACTTATTAAGTTGTTTAAGAAAATTAAAATTGATTGTATTATTCAATTTTTCAACAAATATATCTTTTTTATTTCACATAACATAAGATATGAATTTGAAACTTCAAGTAGCGCTTTTTTACATATTATTTCACCAAAAGATGAAAAATGTAAATTAGTAATATGATAAGTTACAATGATAAATCAAATAAATATATCTTTCTCTGTTGACAATGTCTGTAGTAGAAATAATGTACTAGCAAAGTTTATTTTTTAATTTTGTTTATCTTATTTTTAATTGTACGGCTCTATCTATGGAAATCGGGCTTTGAGTGCATATCCATATATAGCCGAGGTTCCGCCCACAGCGTTCAACCTAAAACTACCAACTGAAACCTGTGAAGTGATTTTAATAAACCTTCTAATTTTAATTCCAAAAAAAAAACATTTTAATTAAGTACCAACTTTGTTATTAATAAAATGTATGTTTTTAGTGAAATCTCAAAGTACGCTGGAGACTATAAATTCCCTTTTAATCATTAGCAAATAATTGTACAAATTTGACAACTGCTACACCAATTATAAAAAGTTTTCACTTCTAATTAGTGTTTAAACATTTATAACAACTCTCTCACTGACAAAAATATGTTGTCGCAGAAAATTTTAGGAAAATGTACAAAATAGATCGAAAAGTCGAGATTTCCTATTTTCAATAATATTTTTGGTAGCAAAAATGGTTATAACTCGGGAACTTCTGCGCCGATTTCAAATAAATTTTCAGTTCTAATTTATGTTCAAATTGTGTACCAACTTTGTTACAAACAATGTTGAAAAAATTTAAATGCGTTAAATATGTCAAAAATTTTGATTTTTATAACTTAGAAATTACTAAATCAATTTAAAATAAAAGAGATTTAATTGAGATTAGATATTCTACCTACATAAGGAAAAAACCGCATGAAAATCGGATCAATGGTTCTCGAGTTTATGTGCTTACCGACAAGCAATATTTTATATTTGTAGAGATTTTTACGCTTATCTTTTGGTGAAATAACATTTAAACCCATAGGTAAATTCATATTTCAAGAAAATATATATTGAGAGAAAGTAAGTTCTTTTAATCTTATGTGAACTCTTGTGACAATTGTTTCGCCTAATTTATATTTTTGTGAATTTGAAAGAATTCATGACTGATAATAGACATAAAATGATTTTATTTTTCAGAAAATTTAAATCGTTAATTTAATTTGTAAATATTGACGAGGATATATTCCATTATTTTATTAAATTTGTTATGTGAAGAAATTTTGCCATATCTCTTGGGTCATTTGTTTTTATAACTCAAAATTTTGCGGGAACTACTTTAAGGAAAACGGAAAATTACATTTTTTAAAGATCGATTCTGACGATTATAGTCTTTAAGGACCCAGATAAAACGTATTGGTCGAAATCTCTTCATAAATACCAATTCATGAGTTATGGGTAAAAAGCTAAAGAATCCGGTCATGGGGCTGTTAAAAAAAAACTTTAATATCTCAAAGTTGACTGTATCAGTTTTCTTAAAAGTTGATTGAAATGTGAAGATTAATGACCCAAACCCAGTGAATAATCGAAAGTAAACCAATATTACACAACATGCAAAAAACAAATGAATCTTGGCCGCCATCACTAAAAACTTGATTTTTAATCAAATATGATTTTCACTGATCCATTTTGCAAACCACGCCAGTTTAGTCCCTTTTTAAAACAAATATTTCTTTCAAAAACAACGTCCATAAATATTTTATTATTTGACAGAAAACTAAAAAATTTACCTTTTTGATGTGTGAATTTTCATTGTGTTTCGTTATGTTTTGAAAGATGAGTGAATGTGAAAGTTTTGTGCAATGTTTTTGCACAATTTAGTTATCTTTCAACTGTATTTGTTACAATTCCGGATTCGTTTACAATTTCTCTGTACGTCCTCGTGATTTTATCACCTTAACTTTGTGTAAATAAGTAATGTTAGTTCAATTAACAAACCTAAATTCCCTTTTAACACAATGCGAAAACATAAATAAATCAAGATTCCACGATATGACAAAATTTGTTGACTCAAAAATTGATTTAAATAATTACGAAAAATTCTGTATGTCAAACTCTCATGAAATGTCAAATTAGCTGAAATATATGACAATTAGGAAATGTTTTTGTTCATTTATTTTTCATGTTAAAAATCAATAAATTAATTTACGTCATCGACTTGGAGTAAACAGATCAATGTTATATAGGTCGGTTATTTTAATAGCATTGTATTCTGTCGTTGCTTGTAATGTAAATATTTAATTTGTATACTTAATACTTATATTTATATTGAGGTTAAAATCATTCTTTTAAATGGATCTACTGCTCAACATCCTTTGTATGTTTATACTAGAAACTCTGCTATTTAGTTAAAAAATAATTGATGCGTGTGTACAGAATAATTTACCAACATTGACCGCCACACAAAGCTTGATTTTAATTAATTACGATTTACGTTGTTAATGACACACGGAAGCAATTTTAGGCCCTTACTTAAATACTGTATACGCAAACTTTTTCAAATGTGGCAAGGATGATTCATTTCATGATTAGTTTTTGTTTATTTTTATTTAGTTTTGGAGATGTGTGTGAATGAGAATATTTGTCCAATGTTTTGCACAACTTATGTAGATGTGCTTTTTGTATAGAACTTTGTTAACATATTAAGTTCAAATTTCTTAAAGTTTAAAGAAAACACAATATTACATGTTTAAAAAAATAACTTATACTACATACAAAGACCGAAAATAACTACAACTCACAACTCAAGTTTCCTCTAAAGATTTCTCCTCTATATTTACATGTTTCCTAATGCACAACGTTGATGTTGTTTAAATGCGCCAATATTATCTGTTTTATGTTGTCTATTTGAGCAATATGTTTCCTCTTTATATTTGCGTATGTTATCTATTTGAGCAATATGTTTTCTCTTTATATTTGCGTTTCATTCAAGATTTTTGTGTGCATTTTCCCGTATTCTCTTTAACACCTCCAAATAAAATGCACCGTTTGTCCACTGATCTGGACATTGGGTCGGACATGTTGGGTCCTTCTTATGTGTTGGATAATCCAGCATTGTCTATGACTGATGTTTTCCCGATTGTAACTGGATACCAAGACCTCAAATTACAATTAGAAGAAACTATTAGTCTTTTAAACTTTGTTCTTCAATTTTTTTTCCTTGCTTAAAGGGGAAAAACCTCTCAGTCATTGTAAGAAAAGGGAAGATGAAAGATTAAAATAAAGTACTCTTGTCTTTGAATAATCTAAAAACATAAAGGTCAGAAAAGAAGAAGAACTGGTCAAAAGAAAGCTGATAAAAAAGGTGAAAGAGAGCAATCTAACCCGAGACTACTTAAAAAAAATGTGTAGATACAGTTAAATTAACTCAGGTTTGCCAACTCTGTACTCACTAAAGTGAACCGCTGAGGGTCTTTAACCCTCAAATCATGATAAAATAATTGTTTCTTTCACCCTCTGTCAACAAATGAGGCACACATTTGAGGCATAATGAAAACAGCATGTTTCATTATTAAACCATCCTTTCACATAAACTCCAATACCAAATCACTTCAGAAAACTGATCAATGTTACAATGATCTTTATTGATTGTGTGGTGAATATTTTCAAAATTTTCAATAATCCAACTATTATAGTTCTGTCAAGTCTTGGTTGACCTTCTACTGATATTTCATCTTGTTTGAAAACCAAATACTACTTATTCAATTGCATTTTATTTAAAGCTAGTTCCTTTGAATTTGTTGAAGGAATAAAACAGATTCAGCTGTATTTTAACCCCAAAAAAATTATACATACATTCATTGTTTTTTTGTTATCAGCCATCATGAAAATCACAAACTTTGTTTTCAAGTACTTGAAAAACTATACAAAAAAACCCTGTCAGCATAGAACAACATGAATTGGTAGATTGATTTAAAATAATTGTATTGACTCATAAAATGGGTACATGATAAAACTTCTTCGCTCGTCAGATTTGAAATAAAGTTAGTTTATGGAGTATAAGATTAAATCTATAAAAAAATTATATCAATCAAACTTCTGAACCTACTATTTAATACAGTTTAGTCTTTCTAGATTTGTCTAGTTTTTTTTTTTTTTTTTTTTTTTTACGCTACAAAACCAGATGTTTTATTTAATTGTTTTTTAAATCAAAACATTTCATGAAAACTTGGGGGGAAATAAAAACTATGTACAAAATTATTGTGCACAGTGTTAATTAATTTTTTTAATTTGTATGGTTTTGAAGATAGCTGATGTAGAGTAGATTGTAATATTTATAGATGAATTGTCTAACTTAAGGTATGTTTTCGTTTTTATTAGTATGACATATTGAAGAGCATGGTGGCCCCCATTCATCTGCTGCTGCATTACAGCCAACTTTGCTTGTATGCTTAGAGAATGAAGCTTGACTAATTTAGACTTTTTACTTATAATTTAAAATTATTTTCTTATATTTACTAGTTTATTTTTAGATATTGTGCAATAAATGTAAATAAAATTAAGTAATTGTAATAGTCTCCTGTTTTTCTGTAAAACTTAAATATAATTCAATTTCCCTTTTAAATGGTAGAAATAAATTTCGTGACTTTTTTTAATTCTGATTTTTTGACTACTCACTCATGTATGTATTAAATATTTTGATAAAGTTTAAAAAATAATTATAATAGAACATAAAAGTATGGAAAACCAATTAAATTATTTATTTCGTGTTAATCACAGTAATTCAAATGAAAACATATCCTTTTATATGTTTTTATTAAATAATAATTATTGTCTTACAATAATTTTCATAATAATTCTATATATCAATAAGTATTTAAATCAATGAAGCACACTCTAAGCACTGAGCATTAAAAAAATTGTTTTAGTATAAATTTCTTTTGTATAGCATTTACATTAAAAAGATGAATCATTGAATGTATGACCTTTAGATAATTTAGTTTCTTTAAACTTTAAATATTAGCCGAGCACTTAAAACAATTGAGAATAATCTGTATTTATAAACAAATAAGTGTTAGTTTAAAAAAAAGTCCCTAAAACACAGGCCTAAAACATTTCTTGTTTTAAAAATGGGGTCCTATAAAAACTATCCAAAACTATTTTTCTACACAAAAAATTAACTTTTATATGTAAAACTATTTGCTGTAAAACATTAACAGTTTTCAATCAGTCGAAAGGTAAAAAACTTTTGCTGAACCTAAAACTGAAAATTAATCTTCCTTTTCTATAACGCAAGGGATTCATAATATTATATTTCTTCTTCATTTGGGCTGTATTGTCCAGACCTTACTGGTTTGGATTATTATTTATGGAGGCGAGTAAAGGATATTGTCTACACAACAGGACCTACAACACGAGAGGACATGATGCAACCTATTAGCAATGCAGTGCAGTCCTTAAGTGTTGAGGAAGTGGCGAATGTAGTGCGCTCGTTCTCAACGCGGATTGAAACGTGTTTAGAAAACAACGGTGGTCACTTTGAGTTTAAATTGACGCAAAAATGCTACAGCTTTCAACCAATAAAATGCCTATTTTTTTTACAATTATTCAATGGTGCAAGATAGAACCAAACCTTCAATACAAAAAATGTTTGTTTTCAAAAGGTCTCTCAAATGGTACAATTTTCAATCTAGGTTGCTATTTGATTTTTTTTTTTACTTTTTGCTCTATAAAACTTATTAAAGTTTGACATTTATTAAAAATTTGAAAACTACATAGAAGTCCATACTACCCCCTATCTCTTGAAAGGGTGTGTTCTTATAAAACTAGGAAAGAATTGGTTGCCCTATCTTTGTTAGGGAGATGGAAGTCACATTTCCCGCTAAAAACTAAAAAAAATATATTTCGTCACACCCTGTACAGTAATGAAAAGATAACAAAATTTTTTTGCTCCAAAATGTTCAGAAAAGAGAGACCTTTAAAATGAGGTATCACACGACCTATGTTTCTATTTGAAAATTTACCAAAAACACTACCCTGCCCCCCAAAAGTGCCCTTTTGGGTCATTGAGGAGCGTCAAAAAAAATTTTCCTGAATTCTTTAGGGTCGATAAAGAGGGGTTCTAATTGGAAGGAAATTTTTATCTGGTTTCGTTTAGGCGCTACAGATAGTGTCCATGTGTTCTGAAACACCCGGTATACTTAGTTCTAATTCAGTTATAGCTAATAAAAGTTTAAATGTTCCTCTCCTTCACCACTTTACTTCAAAATTACACTGTTTTTATAAAACCCAATAATTTAACTTTTAAAAGTGATACAAAATATTTTTAAATAGGCCCATAAACATACAAGTTATAGGAAGTTAAATTTACACTGAATATATATTTACATACTAAAATCAATGAAAATTATTTCTAACTAGGTTAAGAACTAAACTGGGTAAAGCAGCAAGTAATAGTCAATATATACATGAGTAATAAAACATATTATCTTCTTAATTATTATGAAAATGTACAATGTAAATCAATACAAAATACAATAATATTACATATACTATATTGTCTGAAATATACTGTTAAATGCATCCAGAATTATAGTTAGAAGCATGATATGTAAATAGTAAAACATTTACTGCAAGTTTCAAAAAACTTTTCTCACTCTAAAAATTTGTTTAACAAAAATTTCACTATCCTATATTATAATAGAATTAAATTTTTTGTGGTTTCAGTTAAAAATATGAGAAATTCACCTCGGTATAAAAGGTTATTTCAATTAATTTAATGAACACATAAGATTACGTGAATCCGGACTCCTTTTTTTCTTTCGCCATATCTACCTTTGGTATACTAAACACAGATCTGTATGCATTGACTGGACAATACAATGTCAAGTAACATGTGTAGCGTTATCGGGTTATAAATGAGTTGATTACTTCTTTTATTTAGCGTTTAAATTTTGCTGCTCTTACATAGCGCTTGTAGCATTTTTTTTTTTTTTTTTTTTTTTTTTTTTTTTTTTGTCTAGGGCCCAAAAACATAATACTGTCATTAAAATAAGACTATTAAAAATATTAAACTTTTCGTTAGTGTTTTTATATAAAGTTTTCAAAGAAGGATGGATATGTTTTACTCAGCTTTTTATACGGAACCATTTCAAAATAACATTATAAATATTAATAAAATTTTGTTAAACAAATATTTTAGGTAGCGTGGTCTATGAATATTAGCATGCACTCTAAGATGAACTAACTTTGTTTGTTGATAATAGTAAGGTTCTACCTTTATATGGTTAAATAGATATGGAAAGTTAGTCATGGATATCAAACAGTCTGTTAATAAAATATCGTGGTAACTATGTATAGATTGATCACATGAAACTCAAAAATTTATTTTTATTTTTCATGATACAGGTTGATACAATAAAACATTAAGCATTTTAAATCATTAAACACAGAAATGACAAAAACTAATCAAACTTATAGAAAAACTCTGGGAGATTCTAAACAGCTGGCAATAGATGCCATTGTTGTGATTGATAGGGTGATTTATGTTATTTATTTGTTTACTTACCTTTGTACTGATGATTAGTTGCCAACCAGGCAGTATACTCTTGAATAGTGTGGTTTTATTATGAAAACCTCCTAGATTTATAACTTGTTGGTTGGTACCCAAATTGCCTTTCTTTCAAATTAAGTTTGGTTTTCGGAATATTCCAAACAAACCAACACTTGTATCAATCACACAGAAACTGGATTCCTCCTCAGTGAAAATGGAAAAAAACGAAAATGGTATTATTTGCTAAGAACTTGCTGATGATGTTTGAAATCATTCTACAGATATATACCCCAACTAAGTGAGAAACTAGCAAATCTTATAACGGAGCAGCTATTAAAGTAAAATTACAGCTATAACAAAGTTCATGCCATGAACAAGATTCAAGTACTGAAGAAGCCACATAAACAGAAAAGAGTTAAGTCAATGATTTCAGTCTCATAAAAGGCTGAGCCGAGAAGTTCTTTCCATCACATGATACATAGAGGAGGGGTAGTTTCACTTGGTTGTGTGAATTCACAAAACTTTAGGTAGTGGACGAGCTACAACCAAATATAGTAAAGGTTTTTTACCAGTATATAGGTAAGTAAACAAATAGATAACACATATCACTAAGCAACCGCAACAATGACATAACCAGCTGTTTTAAATCTCCCACAATTTTTCTATACATTTGATGTAGTTTGTATGCTTAATAAATATTCATGTTAAATAAAAATGATAAAGTTTTTTCTGAAATAGCCTGTACTATATTTAACTGATTTTCATTATTGTCTTCATTTAATTTCTAAATAAATTTGATATGGAAATGCTGATATTAAAATAAACCCTCATCAATTTTATTAACTAATTTCACAAATCCTTCAACAATACAGCTAAGTTTAATAGATGTGACTGATCTTGATACTTAGAGATCATTTTGTCAATAGTGTAAATGTAGAAACAACAGTGTGTTTCATATAATTTGATAAAAACACTGAATTTTTAAGCGCTTACAAAAACAGATAATGAATAAAAATCGTAAAATGAGAATGTTTGTTTTAGTTAATATTTGTATCTAATTTGTAATCAATTTTGAAAATTTGTAGATGCATTCAATTTTAATTTTATATAAATAAAGAAGGCTCTATGAGAATAGCAATTAAGGTTTTCGAAAGAAAAGTTTGAGTACCGGTACTGTTTGATAAGTCAATGACTTTGATAAGAGATGGTTCTGATATTGTAAGTTTCATTTCATCTTTGACATATCCAATATTATTGAAACATACACAAATTTTCAAGTATTTTTTAATTTTTTTATTTTGAGAGTGTTAAACCAGATAAGTTGTGTTTCTTTACTGTAATGAGAAAAAGTAAATTTCATTTGTTGATAAAACACTAAGTTTTGCTTGGAAAAACCATTAAGTAAACAGAAGAAGATCTAAAAATAAATTATGGTGAATCTGTTTCCCATTGTTTGAAATATTTTCCTGAATTGGTAAATATCTCAGATAAGTTTGTGTTTTAATATTATGCATGAACATTTGACTATGATAAAACTATCAACAAGATGGGTGCCATATTTGCTTAAAATTGACTAACATAATAGAATTGTGTAAACATTTTAAGCAGTGTTTTGATTGCAAACCAAGTAAAGTTCTTGAAGTGTTATGGTTAGGTTAGGTTAGGTTAGGTTAGGTTAGGTTAGGTTAGGTTAGGTTAGGTTAGGTTAGGTTAGGTTAGGTTAGGTTATGTTATGTTAGGTTAGGTCAGGTCAAAAAAAAAACTGTTATTAGTAACTGTTGATAAAACAGGAATTATTACTACACTTCAGAAATGAAAGAGCAGACAAAACAGTGGATTTCTCCTATCAAACATGCTCCACAGAAGGCAAAAACGGTTGCTTAGGTAAAATTGAACAGGTTTATATAGCCACAATTTTCTAGGTATTAAAAAGGTGTAATCTTTATCATCGGCCTGGAAAAGAGAAAAATTATAAAAGATAGTATTATGGCTCATTATTGGATCAATTTCATTGTGATACCACTTGACAAAGAAAAACATAAACGAGATTACGTCAAAAAGAAAAAGAAAATTTTAGTAAGAAATAAAATTATCAAACAGCCCTTTATGTATAAAGTGATTCAAAAATAGTTTTAGGGGTTTGGGGATAAACTTCAGGGACTGGGTAACTCCTAAGGAGTGTTGTAATCATTTTTCTAAATAAATTTCCTAAAAAAGTCATTTTTTCACCCCCTCCCCCTCGTCTTTATAACAATTTACAAGCTATGAATCTTTTTCCCATTACTTTGGTAACCTGATTTATAATCAGTCCCATAGTACTGCATTTTTATTAAAACATTTGTAACAAATAATACATTTGGCATGTCAAATTTGTTTTCTAGCTTCAGAATAAAGCTTGAAGTTGTTCAAAAGCATGATAATATATCATAGTTTTGATAGTTAATGTTTAGTAGATATAATTTAGTGACAGCACTTGCGTGTGTATGTTTTGTTGCACTAGAAGAATGACAGTGTTACAAGTGTGGTCAGAAATTGAAGAAGAAAATCGAAGGTTAAAGGCACTCGAAAGGACACACTTGAAGTCTGCATCAAGTATAACTGTTCAAGCGTAGCCATCACAACAATTGTCTTTATGTAAATATTTCGATCATACCATGTTTCATATTTAATGAGCGTAGTGAACAACAATAGGTGTTAATGTTTTCTAAGTAATTAGTTTTATTGTAATGTTGTTTTAACTGACACATGAAAAACAAATATAAAATATTTATATTTTTGCAAAAAAAGCCACTATAGTTAAAATAGAAACAAGTTGCTTCTCATTAAGTTATTTAAGTTATTTTGGTATGACTAAAAGCAAATATATTCCACCATATGAATTCTGTTTCAAGAAGTACTTGTTTTTTTGTTGTTTGAAGGGAAAAACCTACCTGTTTAAATTTAGAACATTATAACACTTATTTGTAAAATACAAATACCCATGATTATTTGTATTACACATTAATTCAGAAATAAATAAATATGTCATTAATTAGGTTTTTGTTTGCATTTTTATTAATACAATTTTGTTGTTGTTCACTAGGCCTAGTCATATGTATAAATAATGTACACATATATGTATTATACACATTAATATAATCTAACATACAATGTTATTATGGTTTTATACCGTAATTCATGCATTTCACATAATTGCCTTTATACTTTTATAAACTACCTTTCCATGCTTTTCTGTATTTTTAGATTATTCTGATAGATAACAGAACTAGTATATGTAAATCATAGAACCAAAGTAAATAATGATATGTTTAAAATCAAATGCCTTATATTTAATCTTTTATTATGATTATCTTTTTCTGCTAACTTTAATTATAAAACCGGTGTTTTAAATACTGTAGAATGTTCTTCCTTCTAACATTTAACAATAACTTTGACAACCACTTTAAATTATTAATACTGGTAAATAAAATAAAACTAAAATTTCTTAATTATTTAACTAGTAATTGTTAAATAACTTTATATCAAAATTAATGTTTGAAAAATTAATTTTAAGATTAAATTTGAGTTATTGATATGTTAAAATTATTTATGGTGTTTTTTTTAAATTTACTTATGTTTAAAAAAAAAAAATAGGTGTAATTCTTAAGGCATATTTTATCTACAGTACAGATGTATTAATTCAGCTAAAAATATAAATATGAAAATCAGCTTCACTGATTATAGGACTTGTTTTATGTAATATTCTTTTTCTTTGTACCTTTGGGTTCATAGGACCATGGGTAGAATTTTTCGACTGGGAACCAAAGTGGATCTATTGTAGAATATATATGTAACCTAACCAGATTTCCTCCATCTCCCATAGGCTTCTGAAAGGATTAAAATCAATGAGGATTTTCGGATCAGAACCTATAAAGACTTGAGTCACCATCATCTTCATTACGTAGAAGTAGATCTGACAGATGTCTCATTCTATCAACCCCATTAATTTAGATGGTATCACAATAGACAATGTACTTGCCCATTGACAATACTCATTACTTGCCCAGTCCTGGTTGCTCATGTTCAATGAGAGATACTATATTACTCCAACTATAACATTTATGAGTTAAAGACTCCTGTCTGATTTTCTCTCCTTGACCAAAAAAATAGTGTTACTTCAGCTACGGTATCTCATCCTTGTAGAACTTTTCTATTGTCCTACATTCCTTCATATTGGACCTGTTGGGAAATCCACAGTCCTTCTCACAGACAAATAAACAACTAAAATTTGTGCCTTGATATGTCTTTTGCTACCACAACTATCAAGTAGGCTCCTTTTTAGGGTTTCACTAAATCATGCAGGGCCAAGACCTATTAAACAGTGCCCTCTCTAGTACAGTTCAGGATACAGAATCCTGAACAGGCAGTTTAACGTCATACCCGGGACGCACAATACCATGATGTTCAAATACCATTTTGTTAGAATACTACAATTATACATTGGCTAAATAAATGTATGTATTTTTTTATGTCAGAGTTTTTCAAAAACTGACTGTGAAATAATTAATTCACAAGTTCATATCTAATAAGGTAGTTTTTCTTTAGAGGAAAAAGTATTACTAACCCAATTTCAATTAGATATTTTTAATTATTTTTTTTGTTGTTGTTACTGAACACAAAGGCCCTCAGGTCTTTACTCTGCTTATTATTATAGAAAATATTTTTATTTTATATCTGTACGTTTTATGGAAAATATTTTATCTAAATGTACAGTAAAATATCCGTAAAAATATTGTATTCTGGTTCAAACATTTTGAATTCTGCAGCCGCTGCAAGGGGGAAAAAATAGGAAAATTACCTGCCAAGAGATGTTGCTAACTTACTATCAATTTAACTGTAACAGCAGTAACTACTTGTTGAAACTCCATAATAAGGATAAAATAAGCACTAAGCTACAGTTTCAAATGTATTTATTAACTTATTATAGCTAAATAAGTTAATAAATACATTTGAAACTGTAGCTTAGTGCTTATTTTATCCTTACTATCAATTATTCCATCTTTCTCAATTTGGTTTCTGATCTCCTTATCTAAACAAGAGCTGGAGAATGTTATAAGGAATTAAAAACAATAAAATCTACTGATATTAATGAAATTTCAGTTTGGTTAATTAAGCATTTCCTAAAGAAAGTTCAGATCTTTTAACCATACGTATTAATAACTCTTTTGTAAATTGTGTGTTTCTAGAATGTCTAAAAACTGCCAAGATCTTTATTATCCATCATTAACAAAATAATCAAGAAACTGTTGTGATAAAAATAACTTAATTCCTTAAAATTAGTAGTTTATTTTCTTCCAATCTAAGTAACTAATAACTTGTTACTTTAAAGATACTAAGTCCACAATGATGGTGGATTTTATATTCGATTGCTACTACCAAACATTTAGTATTTTTATGGCCTTCTTTAAAGTTTTTGATTCTTTGTAATGTTTATGAATTTGAAATGATATGGCGTATGTGGTGTTTCTGAAACGAAACTAATCATTTTTGTCCGACAGATCTCAGTGTATACAAGTCTCGAAGCTTCCAAATAAAATTCTATTCATGGTCCTATATTGATTTTTTTATTTGTAAATGACCTGGAACCATTGAGATTCACACCTTCGGCAAATTCACAATGTTGCATAGTATTGATCAGACAAACTATATTAATTTCTCTATGTACTTTGGCCAAAAGAGTTAAGCCAATTATATTTTCCTTGACTGAAAGTTGTGGATTTCGCAGAGTTTGAGAACATAGTCGGTGAGAATAGTTTGACCTGGAAGGATCATTTGGTCAAAATATACACGAGGTCTATTCAGAATGTGGTTGATCACATCTATTAATTTTGTGTAATCTGCCCAAGTTGTGCCTCATTAATGTCCTGAAAATAACACACTATGGCCTACAATGTACATACCTTAACCAATGGTATTATTGTTTGTGGAAGTTATACCAATGTCCAATTGATTTAATATCTAATTCAGATTAAATGAATCTTATAGGAAACTTTATTTCTGTCAAATAAAAAATGTAATTGTGATAGGATTATTCATTTGTACTAATGAAACTCATTATAAAAATGATTTTCGAGTGAATAAACACCACTTGATGATGTCTCAAAGATTGCCTACTCAGTCTGTCATCATACTTCTAAATCAGGTTCTTGGCATAAAAAATATAAATGACATTAACCTTTCCAAAAAAAGGTTGCAAGCTTGTTTAGTGTCCACTGAATATTACTCTGTGGAGGAGTTTGTCACTGCTCAGCGTTTTTGAATGACGAATATTTCAGTATTGGATGATAAAGATTTAATTTAATCATGCTATTTTATAATTAATTGTGCTATTTGTACATTTATTTATTTTAAAATATAAAATATTGATATATTAGTAATTTTTTAATGTTTGTTATTATTGTTAAAAATACTTGTTAAAGTAATTTATGTTTGAAAGAAATTACATACTGTCCTCTTCAACAAAATAAATAAATAATTTTATTGTCACTAGAATATATAACTTCAACAATAACTTTTACTTCAAAGTTATTATTAATATTAGTTTATTATATATACTATAGTATATATATAATCTATATATACTATAGATTATATATGCCAAAAGGCATTTCTAATCTTCAGTTGAATATTTAAAGATTTATACCATTTGATTTTATCAGTCTTTTAGACACAAATCAAAGGAAGAGAATGTTAAATAGGGTCTCGACAAACATTCAATATGCTCCTATGCTATATATCAGCTACTAGTCTTATGCTCCACTAATAGTTTTATTATATTGTGATTAGTGTAGATTTTAAAAGTACACTCTTAACTGTTTATTATTTACACAATAAAGTCTATTGTAGTATACCAAATAATGTAACTTTAAATTCTAACTTTAATTATTGCACTATTATTTGATTATTGACATGATATAGCTGAATAAATTAAAGAGTTATATGTAACGGCAATATACATATAACATCAAATTTATAAATTCCATGTTGTCTTACGAATGCTTTAAAATAAGTTTATTACTAAATTACTTACGTCTTAGCAATCTTGTGTTTAGTATTTATTTATTAATATTTCATTACAGCTGTTTCGGTATAACATATACCATCATCAATGAAACAACACGTTTACACAACACACTGATACACATTTCACAAAAATAAATAAACATAAAATGTTTGTGTATCAGTGTGTTGTGTAAACGTGTTGTTTCATCTGATGATGGTATATGTTATACCGAAACAGCTGTAATGAAATATTAATAAATAAATACTAAACACAAGATTGCTAAGATGTAAGTAATTTAGTAATAAACTTATCAAATTTATTTACACCATAAAAAATAGTTCCGACAGCTAACGTTTTCTTTGAACTCTTCGTATTACACTGTAGAAACATATACAGTTCAAATAATTTTCTGTCCACCAAACATATTTTTTTGTTATATTATTATGAAATTTGAGCCACTCTTAAAATCTTCATGGCAAAAAATATATATTGTTTTGGACAGCAAATTTTGAATATGCTAAGTGTTGTTTATCTGCCATAAAATTTCAAAGCAGGGAAACAAGAGTATGGGGGTTTAGCAGGTCCTCAAGAGACTTGTCTTTCAAGCTTGATTCATTTGAAAAATGGAACACGGGAGAAGGGTGTAACAATTTAGATAATATGGCAAAATTTCCTGGAATATATTAAATTAAAGGTAATTTTTATTCAACCATGAATCTTACATTTGTGCTTTGTTTTTTAATTTAAATTATTATAGGATAGGAGTCTATTAATCATAACAGTCAATTTTAAAATAATCTCTTAATTCCATACAGTCTTAAATTAAACATCATAAATGTAATCCACAGTCAAACACATCATTTCTTTTATATTAGTTGTTAATGGGAAAATGAGTGGCAAAATATAATAGTAAATATTTAAATGTGATGGCTAGCAAATTAGTTTTTTTTTTTTTTTTTCAAACCTAATTTTGATATTAGTGTTGAGAAAAGGATGAAAATTATCTTAGGCATAAGCCTATTGTGCATTATTGCTGTCAACTATTCAACCAATATATTCGACAAAAATATTCAGTGTAAGTCACTCGTGGTGAGGTCCATGGAAGATGAATATTCTTACAGATTTACTTTAACATATAGCAACTGAAAACAGTCAAACATTTAACTGAAACATTCACGAATAATGTGGAATCGGTTTTAGAATATTTATATTTTACTTTTCCTTGACACTTTAAATGTTCCTTTAAAGACTATGTTTCAAGGTTCCTTCCAGTTTAATTAGGAATATTGGTAAGGAGTAAGGTATATACTGGAACACAACCAATTCTATGAACTCAATATGTTATTGGATATCAATAGGTAACTAAATAAACCTTTGATCATAGTCCAAGTGGTTGTTGTAATCTCTTTCAGTATCTTTATCAAAGGCCTATATTTTATGTTTTGTGTCTGAAAATGGGTACATTATATTAATTAGGTAATTATAAGATTTGAGAGAAAGCGAACAAATGATTTTAATTTTAAACTAGTGAGAATTTGACAAAACAACTGTAGAAATTGTAAGACTTAGAACAATGTAACTATCTAAGACATGTGGAATAAAATATTAATAAATGTAATTTAATGTGTAACTGCTTAATTTTTATTCAGTATAAATCCTAAAGTCGATATAAATAAATTAAGTAGTAGTTGTAGTGGATGTGAGGGTGAAATGTACTTCAACATCTAGATATCGATTGTACTTCCCTACTTCTTTTAAAATGGAGAACTCCCGTCTATAGAAGCTCCTCCACCCCCAACTCCTCTAGGAAGTGAGCCATATGAAAGGGACGAAGGTAGTTATCTCCTCTACATCAACCTGGTACCCTCCTAGACTTCTAGTCCTTTTGTGGATAACTACACCGCATTTTAAAATAGGCATACTAATAAATAGTATGGGGTCTTCTCTCTCTCTCTTGGCAGAATCTACAAGTCTCATCATTTTCTATTCTTAGGTGTTTTCCGAGTCATCACTGCCTTGATAAAAACTTTATCAGCGTTTTCAGTTAATTTCAGAAGGGGGAGGGGTTAAAGACATAGCAGAGAGAAGTTTAGGTGAAAAGGGTTGACATAATATAAAGATACACCTGCATGGAAGTAAGAAGTAGTGAAGGACACAGGAAGATCTCAAGAGCAACATGAAAAATAAGGATTTGAGGGAGGCTATTTGTAGTGGAATATCTACTGGGTTTACCAACCAGAAGGCCAAAATATACTATCCATACTGATTCAATGTTAGTGTTGAGAGACTCTTAAATTATTTTAACCTTTTACTTTCCAATTAATTAGCAAACAAATTATTGTGATTAATTTGGTTTTATCCACTAGATGTGTATGGAAAGGGTTATTATGAAAGTTGGGTTTTTAAAATGTTGTGAAATGGAAATGAGGGTTGAGAATGAGTGTTTTTGTACAATTTTTTTTTTTTATATGCATAATCAAGTTTAACTGTGTAGAATTTCAATAGTAATAATAATGTTATGTTTATTCCAAATAAAAAATACTACAATTTATTGCATTTAGTTCTTTCTTACAAGAATTTGACCAATTGACCAAAGTTCAAGTCTATTACCATCACTTTTATAGAAATACGCATAAATATATACACATAAATAAATGAATTATTTTGCTTTGCTCCACTAAATAATGTAGTCATATGTTAACATTTTGTTTTACAATGATTAAGGCAACATATATAAATTACTGGTAGTTTATAAAAAGTGGATCTTAATTTAAAACTTCATTATTGTAATTACGTTAAGTTATTTGAAACAAGGTTTACTAAAACATATAATATTCTTTAGAGTTACACACTCAAACTTTATTCATTGTAGGCCTATACTCTTCTTTTTATACTCTCTACTGATTGAAAAAGTGAATAGTGTTTACAAAATATTTCAAAACTTTAGTGTTTAATGTGTTTTTTTTCTTTCTATTTGTGTACTACTAGGTAATACCAAGGAACACTTTCCAAGGTAAGACTGTGTCTTCTATCCATACAAAATGTAAACCAATATATTAAAAATTAATTCTTAGTGTCCCTTATGAGACTAGACCTGCTAGACAGTTTTTTATCGAGAGCCAGTTTTTTATCGACAGTAGGGCCAACATATTGGGTCCCTAATACCGTGATTCTAGTTTTCGTGACCAGGAGTAATTTCATTAATCATTGTAAGCTCTCATTTTCCCTCAAGATACTGGGTTAATCAGAACCTCGCACAAAACGCAAGAGCTCTAACCACTAGACCATCCAGGGGACACATAATACATATTTAGTAAGATGAATTAAAATAAACAAAAATAAATACAGTACAATCTTTATAAAAGTATTTATTTAACAGATAAATGCACAAATGTATATATAACAATAACAATATATATGAACGTATAAATAACAAAATATATTAAATGAATACAGACTACAATGGATTGATGAATAATTTATAATTATCCTGGAATCTCTGGCTTGTAACACTGGATACATTGTTGGTGTGCATCAAGACAGTTTGAATGGTAACCATGTCCACATCTGTAACAAACAGGAAAAATAAGTTTGTATAGGCTATATTATTATAGGGTGTTCCAGAGAAACCTCTATCATTTAAATTTAATTTTAACCTTTATTAAGCATACAAATTTAATAAAACTGCATCAAAACTGGCAATAAATATCATTGACGCGGTTGCTAGGGTGATATTTTATTTGTTTCTTGTCTTTGTACTGGTAGAAAATTTAAACTTTTTTGTTGGACAGCACACATTTATTTAGCTCAGAAAAACTTAAATAAATCTTTAGAGAAACATTATTAACTCATTTAAAGTAAACATAGGAAGTTTCTTTCTAGTTTCAACTCCTGCTAATTTAAAATATAACTTCATCTGTCACTATGTTTATATTCTGAGAAGTCTGTTGATATCAATATTATTTCTTTGACAAATATTATTGATTTCTTGAATAATGTTATCTCAAAGCTCCTTTTATTTTTATTTATCTGGCTCCTTCAGTTGTTGCATTCCATGAATTTTGTATGGTGGTAATTTTGCGTTCTTGGTAGCTTTTTGGTATAAGATTTGCCAGTATCTTGACTTAATTGGTGCATAAATTTCTGTGAAGAAGGTAATGGATAATTTTGAACACTACTAATAAGCTTTTGGCATTGCCATTTATCTACTTTTCACTTTCTCTGAGGAGCGATCTAGTTCGTTCCAGTTTCAGGGTGATCTATAAAATTGTTGGTTTGCTTGGAATATTATGAATGCTAAACTTAATGCGAAAGGTTCTTTGGGTAGCAACCAACGAATTCATAATCTAGTAGTGTAACAATTCGAAATGAGTTATAAATAAAATAAATTCAAACATTCTTTACAGAGTTTAAACCAACAAACTCCCCGACATTTAGCGGTAGCTAAGAAAAGTACCATACTAACAAATTGCCTAATTTCAATTCATTTCCCGAAAAAATCTTAGTAAAACTCAAAATCAACACATTTCCCATATATAGCATAATGTTTTCTACCACAAAATTTTTTCATGCAAATCCATCAATCTAGAAAACGTAATCAAAATTCATAAAAACCATTTTATAACACGGGAAATTATCAATCTGAAAATCAGCATAAAAATTACTCATTGTAAAAAATAACTTTGGCCTACACCACATTTTATAAAATTATGAAATATTTACAGAACAATGGGAAAAAGGAATAATATTCTTAAAAAGACCATATATTTCTATATCCAAATTATTTCGGACAAAATCTTAAATATATATGTATAATTAATTATACAATATAAAGTCGGCATTTGTTGTGTTTTATAAATGTCCGGTTTGACGTGTTTACCGGACATTACATTTAATTCGGGATGTAATGCTACACTTATCTATCAACGCGCTTTCTGATTGGTCCTTGCAATTTTGTATGTTTCAATTAGTTCTTCTGCTTAACATGTTCAAAGAAATATGCAAATTAGATAATTAATTATAGTATTATTAAGAGAAGTTATATAATTAATAAAAACTAAAAAAATTGAATTTCCTATTCTAAAACATATCAAAATTTATTGCATCTATTCATACCCACAGAAAAATAATCGCCATACAAGCCAAAATCACAAATCAATCACATTTAATTCAGGGGCCTCAAGTTTCAAGCACTGGATAACTTGATATGGAAAATGAAGAGAAAAGGAGATTGTTGAAGAAGATCTGAAGCAGATCAAACATATTTGAAAAGTGAGGAATCAAAAATCCAGATTTGGCTGCATCATCCTTCAATTTCATCCAAATTAGTTCGTCAGAAGAGATTTTAAATAGTGCGTTTTTAAGTAACAGTGTTTTTTAAGATAAGTTGAGATACAACAGGAAGAATATATAGAAAACTGAACTTGGTATACTGGTGAGATCATTCTATTTTATGATATTCATTTCGACAGATTTTGATTCTAAATACTAGAAAACCAGGAAAAACTATTAAGCTTAAGGCTAAAACAATATAACTGCGAATATTTTTAACTTTTTTTTTATGGGTACTTATGTGAACAATTTTAATACTCTCAATTCAACTTATCCATTACAAAATCACATTAATTGAACTCTTTATCGAATTATATTTATTTTAATTGTTTGCAACTTAGCTCCTAATTAATTTGCCTTACATCTGAATTATTATATGTGTTTCTTACCCTTCTCCCTCCTGGGAAAAAGCCGGCACTATCCCCTATCCCGAAATAAGATTTTATGTGTATATTTTATGTACACTGAAATAGACAGTAATAAATAATATTTGAGCAGCCACAAGCCCAATGATTAAGAAAATATTATTCATATGAACGAAAATAAACTTTGTGATTCTACTTAATAAATTTGAATAATATAAAATAATATTTTGAAGCTTATAAACTCAAATAACCTGAATTTTACATTGTTTTTAATCATTTTAAATTTTATGATATTTGTTCATATATATTCTCATAATAAATAAAATATTAACACATGATCCAAATATATGTTTTGTTATAGTAGTTTCAAAATGGAAACATAATGTTCAAGAGTATACTACATGCTTGACAACTAACCACCAATTTGAATGTAATAATACAAATAAATAACACATATCACGATAGCAACCGCAACAATGACATCTAATGTCAGCTGTTTTGAATCCCCCAGAGTCTTTCTTACACATTAAATCCAGTTTTATACATACCGGGTGTTCAAAAAGTCTGGAAACCCCTTAATATTTATTTTATTAATAAACGCAGAGCAATGAAACTCTAGGATTACGTCTTCACTGTAGTTACCAACTTTTAGCTCATTTTAACTGTCTTTTTTCGCTTTGGGAGGATGTCCTGTGGAGGAAGTCTAAAAAATCTGAAATGTAAGCATAGGTCGAATTATACATCATTTTAAAGGTCTTTATTAGAGGAACACATAACCGCAATCCAGACTGAAACAGGACCATTCGTTTGGAAATGGCAGCCTTTTACAATTTGTTAACTTTACATTGCGAAGATTAACAGTCAGAAGTGAATACTCAACTGTGTTGGTTATGTTAGTGTTTTAGCTATGAGAATTTTACAGCTGGAGTGTGGAGGGATAGGAAATATCAGTAATGGTCGATTTAATTGTTTTAAAACGTTAGGAGTCCACAGATGTAATTGGGGACAATTATAATTATTAATAAAATTGAACAGACAGTATGTCAGTTGTTTATGTTTAAATTACTTACTTTGCAAGACAATAATTATAAAAAAGTAAACAAATCTTGGAAGGTATTACAGAAGGTGCTCGAAGTGGTGTCCTTGTGTAGCTGATTGGTCGCATTGGTTGCTGATTTTGGCCGTCCGGATCTTGACCGATCTATTACAGAACCGCGCTGTACGGTCTTCAACACTGTTGATTTTTGAATAGATGGTCAATTGGGGCAAGTTTCATTGAACAAGCGGCTTACCTCCTCATATGATCGAGTTCTATCCCCATAACCCCTCAACATCAGAATAGTTATTTGCTCTGTCTCACTAAGTGACATGGTAATCTAAACTAAAGTTTGCTAAAAATTTGCCATTGAATTAGAATTAAAATCAAACAAACTTTAAGAGGCTGCCATTTCCAAACGAATGGTCCTTTTTCAGTCGGGATTGCGGCAATTTGTTCCTCTAACAAAGACCTTTAAAACGAGGTATAATTCGACCTATGCTTACATTTCAGATTTTTTAGACTTCCTCCACAGGACGTCCCTCCAAAGCGAAAAAAGAAAGTTAAAATAAGCAAAATGTCGGTAACTACAGTGAGGACGTAATCCTAGAGTTTCGCTGTTCTGCGTTTATTAATAAAATTAATATTAAGGGGTTTCCAGACTTTTTGAACACCCGGTATAATTTGTTTAATGGTAAAGGATTTCCTGTATCACCTTGTACTTCAAAACTAAGTAATGACAAATAGAGCCCAATGAGTGCACTGGAAAAGATCACATGAATGAAAAACAGTTTTTTGTTATAAGGATTAATTTTAGTACCAACCTGAACAGAGTTAGTTGTGAATTAAACTTCAGGTCACAAACTGTACATGTTAAAGGAGCAAGCTGCCCTCTATTTGCTTCTCTCAAGGCTTTCTCTAATTGGGCATGGAGATCTTGGTAATGTACACGCGATGTAGACTTCAACATTGCTATCTCATATTTACACTTTTCAAATAATCCTAAAATTCAAAATGACGTATTAAGACACATACAAAAATCCATTTAGTTCTGTTTCTAACAAACATTTATCAAACCTTAAAATAAATAACTGTATGAACTATGATATTAATTTAATTCATTTTGTGTTATTGTTACTCCAAATACTATGACACAATACTTCGGTTTTTACTTTTTTTTATAAGTGAGATAGAAATAAAGTTTTTCTTTCTTATTGTACAAGGTACATCCAGAAAGTAAGTTGTTTGTATTTTTTGCCGCGGCAGCACTGCGATCGCAGTACAACGCATGCACAGTAATTACTCTGAGTCAAGGAGAAGGAGATGACACAATTTTGACTTCGTTGTTTGTTGTTTATGCTTTGTACTGCATGTTTAGAATGCAAAGTTGATTGAAAATCCCGCCGATTGTGAGATTAGATCTGCAATTCGTTTTCTGAATGAGAAGAACAATAAACCAGTCGACATTCATCAAAAGCTCTACCAGGTTTACTGAGAAAATGTGATGAGTAATTTAAAGGTATCAAGATGGGATGATCAAGTACACGATGATGAATGAAGTGGGAATCCATCTTTGGTTAGTGAATAATTGGTTGCAGTATGAGAAAAGATTAAGGAAAACTGAAAGTTTGCAATTTCTGCTCTTTCTATGAAATTTCCGCAAATTTCAAGATCACTTCTTCATGAAATAGTTTCGTAAAACTGCTTTTTCAAAAACTTTGTGCTAGTTGGGTGCCAAAAACTCTAACAAAGCAACAGTGTCAGGGCAGTGCACTTTGACACGCTACGACAAAGAAGGTGATGACTTTCTGAACCAGATAGTGACCAGGGATGAAATTTGGGTCACTTATGAAACCCCCAAATCAAAACGACAATCAATGGAATGGAGGTGCACTTCTTCACCAGCAAAGACCTAAAGCCAACCACATCTTGACAACTAGAAAAATCATGTGCATAGTGTTTTGGGACAGATATGGCATTCTACTGATGGATGCTTTTACTGCAAGGTACAACAATCAATGCAAATGTTTACTGCGAGATGCTTAGGAAACTGTGTTTCTGTGTTGCACAATACAGAATAAGCGCCGAGGAATGTTCACAAATGGTATTGTATTGATTCATGACAATACCTGACCTTACATTGTGAACGTGACACGATAACTCTTACAGGACTTTTGCTGGTACCAGTTTGACCACCCTCCGTACAGCCCTCATCTCGCTGTATGAAAGATAATTTGTGAAGCAGTTTTTAACAAAGATGTTTAGTAATTTTCTTGTTAACGAATCAAGGACATTTCTTGATATAATATTGTTTAAGTTTATAGTTTAGTATGTAACCAATTACCCATTATCAAGCTGCGCAAATCACCCAGAGTTCCATTTGTGTGTTCCATGAGAAGATGAAGTTCTGAAGTTAAATTCAAATCAGCATTTGCTAGTACTTGTTTTAATAAATCTGCAAACACAATAATTAACCATATGATTTTCTCCAAGAAATATCAGTTCTATAGTCTACTGAGGTTTTTAGGAATTATCTAGCAACTCAAAAAAAAACTGTTATTTATTTCAATTTGCTACAATTTTTCAAATCTTATTATCTGACATGCTCAACATGAATGAAATTCAAGACTTACTGATACAAACAAGTTTTCTAAAATACATGTAAAAACCCCGATAGTTGAAACTAAATAATGGTTCAAAATCTCAATAATCAAGGCAATACAGTTTTATCACAATAGTAAAAGCTTCCTTCCCTTTTGACATTTCTTGCTGTCATATATTGCAATTACAAATAGTTTGAAAAGGAATACTGCACACTCATACCATTTCCAACATAAAATTTCATTAAATTTATTTGTGGAAGTACAAATTATTTTATTTTTATTATAAAATGGAATTTCACCAAGTACCTATAATCGGTAGTGTAAGTTATGAAATTTCTTGTAGCCACTGAAAATACTTACAAATCTTTAGCCATACTTCAGAGCTCCCCGAACCAATGTCATAAGAAGATCAAATAATCACATTATTCATTTATTTGTAGGTATATATTCAACAATCTTGTAAAACCATAGTTTCCTATTTAGACTATTAAAGACTTGGAGAAAAACAGTTTCATTTATTTATTGGTTTAATTAATTAATTCTTCCAAAAAAAAATAGTTCTATGAAGTGAAATAATTATTTAGTAGACTCAGACAAAAATAAAATGGATTTACCATGAGAGTTAAGTTTCAACAGACATTGAAGAAGTGGTAACCATGACATCTTTGGGTCTAAATAAGATGTACCTCTTTGTGCTAAACCTACAAGTTCTTGTGTTAATGCTTCCAATGGCTTTTCCTGTAAAACAGAATAACATTTGGATTATACAAAATGAACCAGAAGTCATGCACTATAATACAGCAAATGAAAAGAACAAATATGGAAAAGAAAACAAAAATTATTTTATTATTCCTGAAAACTTATTACACCTAAACAATTAGTTTTGTGTTATATTCGTCTTAAACCAGAACAATATTACAGCTGTATTTATTGTTCACAATTTAGTCTTCTTTTATACTCTCTACTGATTGAGAAAGTGAATAGTGTTTACAAAATATTTCAGAATTTATGTTTTATTATGTGTTTTCCTATTTGAGTACTACTAGGTTATACCAAGGACCAATTTCCAAGGTAACCCTGTTTCTCCTATCCATACAAAATAT
This sequence comes from Aphrophora alni, assembly GCA_963513935.1. Taxonomy (NCBI): domain Eukaryota; kingdom Metazoa; phylum Arthropoda; class Insecta; order Hemiptera; family Aphrophoridae; genus Aphrophora; species Aphrophora alni. The sequence goes on from OY740772.1 coordinate 4,387,554, forward strand.
AAACTAATAGGCTATGTGCCCTATTAAACTGTAATATAATGAGGTAACCGTGGCCAGTCATGCAGGAAAGCATATAAAGCTGAAAATTGCTTAACACTTCCTTTCATGTATATATTGTTCTGAGTGCATAATATCATACTTATTTCACCGGAAAAGAAAAATATTTAAGATTGGAAAAGCGTAGATTAAACCTCCACCTGCTCAAACCAGGATAACAATGTTCAATAGCTTCCCAGAGTCTCTAAAAAGAATAGAAAACTATACAATTTTAAAAGACAATTAAAATAGTTGTTTTTGGCGGGTGGTTACTACTCGATGAACAAGTTTCTGAGTAGATGATTGTATTCGACTTACAGGGAGCTGTGCCCTTTTATTTTGTTTGGTAAACTGTATTATGTTCTGGTTTGTTGGGTTGATCAAATGCAAGCCCTACTTATCTGGTACTATTTTTAGCACTAATGTTATAGGCAGTCTATCAAGACTAATTTTGACTGCCAATATTATCATCATTGGAAATATTTTTTCTGTTAATTTTATATTGTTATATTATTGGTAGTAAGGCATTTTATTATATTATGACCTGTCAATGATTTTAATGTCTTGAAATGTGTTTTTTTATGTATAATTTGTTTACTAAGCATATAGAAATATAAAGACTCTATTTACAAATTTGAATTGTAATTTTGATTAATTTTATTATTATTATGGCCTTAAGTTAGTTGTAACCAATATCAACTGTAAGTCTTGCTATACAAATTATGTATATCAAACAGCAACACATAAATAAATTTTAAAAATATAATAAAATAATGATTGAATTATACGATAAAACCAACTGACTTTACAAATTACATAACACCAAAATAAATCTTTAGTTATTTGTTAAACTTTTGTAATTATCTGATACTGTATATCAAATACTTGACTAATATATTTGACTGGTAGAACTGTCAATTTTCTGACTTTTTTACTAATTAAAAATAAATTCAGAGATGTCAATATATCAATCCTTTCAAAGATTTAGCTGTAAAGACCCGAGTGATAAACATACTGTGTAAATCAAAGTAAGTAAATAAAAAAGAAAAATATTCATTACCATTTTCATAGATTCTTGAAGTTTTGCCAACAATAAATCAAATGCAGCTTGGAAATCACCAGTCTTCTCAAGCAGTACTGCTGTCACTTCATCCAACTCCGCAGCTTTAGAAATCTAAACAAAACAAGGTGAAATATAATCATTTATAACACTTATTGTTTATTAGATTACTAATATGAAGAAAATATGAATAAAAAGATTTGTTCCGAGGAGAGTGAACTACACAAATTTAACACAAAAATGACATCTGCATTTGTAAAAAGAGGTTATCCTGAGAAACTGGTTAGGAATCAAATTCATTTGGCACAAAACACTTATATCACACCCAAGAAAAAAGATAACTTGTCCATTTCTCTGGTCGCCGATTATAACGCAGGCCAACAGAGACAAATCAACATACTGAAGGAAGGCTTTAAAATTGTAAAAGGTTCCAATTATACCAAGAATCTCCTCACAGAACCTCCTAGTCTTGTTTAAACAGCCCACATTAAATCAGAAATGCATTTTAGTTCACCCCAAGGTTCCAGAAACATTACCACTTTTAAAGATAATAAAACACAATTATTTATTTTGTATATCCACTTATAATTAGTCTAGCCGACCAATGGTTTCGCCAGTTAAGGCATTGACGAGGCTGTATTACAGACTGAAGAAAAGAAAACCTTAAAACTAGAGGGTGGGAGGTTTTCTTTTCTTCAGTCTGTAATACAGCCTCGTCAATGCCTTAACTGGCGAAACCATTGGTCGGCTAGACTAATTATAAGTGGATATACAAAATAAATAATTGTGTTTTATTATCTTTAAACATGGAATTCCACCAAGAACCATCGGTCTCAACAGTAATGAAAATTACCACTTTTGATTACGGCTTCATGACAAAAATTACAGTATAAAATCACTCTCTCCAGAATGTAACCCATCAGAACTAAGAAGATGGGAACTGTCTCATCAATGGATCATAAAATCTAGAGAACCCCCTAGTCTTAATCTTAGATAAATCATCCTATGCCATTTTTCCTCTCCCAACAGACTTACAAAAAAATAAAATAAAAATATAAATTTGTCTGTGGTTCAAAACTCAACACAGATCCATCCTCTGCAACCATATTACAACAATTTCGCTTTTATACTCTCTATTGATTGAGAAAATGAACAGTGTTTACAAAATATTTCAGAACTTTAGTGTTTTATTGAGTTTTCCTATTTGTGTAATACTAAATAATACCAAGGAATAATTTCCAAGATAAGCCTGTGTCTACTATCCATACAAAATCTAACCTAATATAAATAAAAGGAACATCTGATTTCAGTTCTCAATTAAACTCATTTTAATTAATGAAAACCTAAAATCTTAAATGTTTACAAATGATTCCACAATGCTGCTTAAAAAATAATAACATGGAAATCCTATATATATCTGACATCATGACAGGCTCTTTTCTCCCATCTCTATGTAAATGATATTATTGTCTTATATGACAGTAATACCACGGAACTGAACTTCTTAACAAGTATCTAAATAATCTCCAAATAAAATTACACTGAAAACAGAAGCAGATAATATATGTAATTTCCTTGATTTAACTATTGGTAAGAGAAACACCAATCTTATCCAAATGCATTGGATGGTCATTGATTACATTGTGGTTTTCCAATGTTCAAAGGTATCAGTATGCTTGTCAATTAACCACCAGCTCAAAGCTAAGAAAAGAAACACATATGACCATAACAACCATAACAATGACATAGATCTGAAGCAGTTTTATGTATTTGTCTCCTTAATAAACGTTTAATATTAAATTAAAACGTTAAAGGTTTTCCACTCATAGTTACATCAGTAGAAAACTTTACTTACCTCTATAGCTTGGTCTAGAATGATATTGTTGTTGGAGCGTACTAACTGCAAGGCTTCATCTGGACACAGCTTACACATTAAGCCAAAGTATCTAGTGGTCAGCGGAGGGTCTATTTCACCTTCTTCTCTATCAACAAAATATCTTAACATTAGGAACAGAGCAATCAAATAATACCGTTCAATATCTACTTACAAATGTTATGGCGTTGCTGAGAATTTATTTAATACAAATGGATAAACTAATGATTTACAAAAAGTAGAAGGTTTGGCGAGGACAAAATTACGAAAATCAATGGTCTAAAATACCTTCTGACCTATATTTCAGAATGTATTATAACAACAACAAAAAGAAGATTCTGGTTTTAACGATGGATTATTCATATTATTAATAGGGTTTAATCGGCCATCATTTGTGTATAAGAAAACTAATACACAACATTTCAAGAGTCTAAATCAACTCTCGTTATCAAGTGTTAAACTAGAACATAAAAGAGAAATAGCCTAGTGGTCTAGGGCCCTGTTGGAAATTAAAACAATCTACAATCTAAGAAAAGAACTCAAGCTTAAAACTAGGTGTCTAAACAGTCAAAGCTACGGCTAAATACAAACATGATCACAAAACATAGAACTACACAGGATGGCAAGCTATTGATTGTAACAGGTGGAGTCAAGAGAAAGTTGTCCTTACTGTTTATTAGTGTTAATCAGATAAACAACCTTTAGTTCCCTTTCAAGAGTTTAATCTTCAATCGAGTTGTGATTCCCATTTGTGGAATAAGCAGCAAAATTTCAGCCTTATTTAAAATAGAAGAATTTTTATTTCCAATTTTTAATTCATTTTTTATTAACGGAAGCCATAATAGCCTTACTTCTAAACTTATTTCGCTGTTAGGATTGTCCAATAGTTTTATATATGAGGCTTTAATTAGTTTTCTTTTATGCAAGTTTTTTCCCCAGTGTATTATTTTTGCCGCTTCCATATTAAATTTGTGATTTTCGGATCAAATAACTTTCGGATTTCAATGTATCCATTAGGCCTAATTGCATGTTCTTTTATATTCGCTAAATTCTTATATTTAGGTCTTTTTTTTGCCTTCCCAATATATTGGCTCTGTCACAGTCACATTATTAATATTGTAAATACAATTTTTACTAATCTGAGAGCCATTTTTAGGTTTTGGTTTTGATGAGATGTTGCCTAATAGTATTTGCATTATTAAAAGTGGTACTATAATAATCACTTTTAAGTTTAAATTCTTTTCTTAGATTATAGATTTAGCTTTAGTTTCCAGCATGGACCTAAACTATTAAACTATATTTGTGCTTTTCTCTTTTATGTTTTAGTTTCACACTTAATAGCTAGAGTTGATTTATACTCTCGAAATATTGTTTATTAATTATAATATACACAATGATGACAAATGTCCGATTAAACCATATTAATAATAAAACACAGATAATATCAACACATTAAGAAAATAAAACCCATTTAACTTAAAATTAATTCAGTTTTCCTTGAATTAATTTAGAATATAAGAAGATATGGCAAGAGATAAACACTTTGTGTTTCTGTATATTTGTGTAAGAAAATTAATACAGTATTTTATCAATAGGTTATACCAAAAACCTGGCCGTTGTTGTAAGTGGGGAACAACAGAGTTAATGCAAAGTCCTCTAGATCAATCTGGGATTGGTCTGGGAACTCCCAACAAAAACTAATCCTGGAAAAACTGTGATTATTACCTTCAACAAAAGCAGGAAGTTGAAGTGTGTGGCCCTAACTATTTATGTAGAGACTGGGGTTTTTGGGAGGGGTGTAGTATCTGGAACTTAAGCTTCTGTGACCGTCTCCACTTCTTTTGACCAGCTGGAAGCTCCGGCTGGCTGGAGACCGCGTACACTTTAGCCGAATCTTGTCAGGATGGGCCAAGGAGTCGGGTTAGGACGCTAATGAACGCATGCAACGCAAGTTAAATTAAATGTTGTCTTTTATTTTAGCGCCGAATTAGAAGATTTCAGAAATAATTATAATTTATAAAAAAGACATAACGGCTAGATAAAGCCTTAAAAGTGGCCGAAAAGCATACCGATTAATTTAGATAGCACGTGGCCGAAAATGGACTGACCTCATCCCGTAGCGGTCTGCCGTTCAACTTCCATCTTGCAGCTCTCGGAACAGACTCTCTCCCGGCTCGCTGGTTCAAGCCCTCCACTCCTCATCTCTCCCCCCCTTCTACGTAATCTTGCACTGCTCAACAAAATTGCAAGTGCCAATTGATATTTTATTATTTAGAATCCCTTCCCATTACATCCTAATTTATACTTATTATAGTTTTTATTTGGTGGGCTCCTTGGCTGGGCCACACTTCTTTAGATTATGTATCTGGATTGGACTATAAATAAGAAAACTAAGTTGGCATTGTGATAACACCAAAAATAGCTGGTTGATTTGGTTTTATTGTGATATTTATTCAACAAAAATTTCAACAGTGCTGGAATTGTGCTGTAAATAAAATTAGGAATTGTACTTTTCCGGTACTAATAAAATCACCTTTATTACATTCTGAGTTGTCTCAAATTACAATTGTTCCTTCCAACAAGGAAAATTATAAAGAACAGATTACAGATAACGTAATGTTATTAAATTTGTTTAGTATGTCACTTACGAGGTATGATCACAAAGCACCAAGTATTAGTATTATATTCAGATAGTCGGATCAGTTAGGAAAGTTGTTTTAGTATAAAAGACAGTTGACACTGAAGTTTTGCAATGGAAAATTAGTCACAACATTGAAACAAATATGTCTTACTTGTTTGTTATAGGCTATTAAGTGAAGCTGTGATTTCCATCTTCATTATGAATTAAAATACAGAACAATGTGTGTGCATAAAATTCAGTTAAAAGAATGAGAAAACCATAACATAAACTTACCAAATCTTACTAGTGACTTACAAGTGAGACAATGTAAAGATTGAAAGAGGAAAGAATGAGTGATAAAGGAAATAATGTGAAGGATGTCTTTCAACAAACCGCAATGATAAAAGGTTTGACAAAATTTGCACAGTCTTCTGAGATAATCGATTTCATGATCAGGGAACTTGGGGACAATTTCAACATCTCATTTGGATCAGTTGACTGTTGATTTGGGTATGAGAAGAATGGCAATGAACTTCATTCCAAAACTGTTGAGAGTTGAGTAAAAGGATCAAAAATAGACTGCTCTTGATTTGATAGAATATGACAATGAATTATTCTTTTAAATCAGTAATTGCTGACAAGGTAACTTGGGTCTATAGTTACAATCCGGAATCCCAATCTTCACAAAGAAGTTACCCGATTCTTTTCGACTTAAGAAAGCTCTACAAGTTTGTACCCAGTTAAAGCCGATACTGAATTGTATTTAATATGAGGGTATTGTCTATCATGAGTATACTCAAACAAGATAAACCATAATGAAGGAATACTATATTGGAATTTTTCACCATTTGCAAGATGCTATCCACAAAAAAATAATCGGGTTCAAAGACCCAGGCAGCTGGAATCTCCTAAAGACAATGGTCCATCACAATCAGCTTATGTCACATAACAGTTGCAGGCCAAACTTAGCATCTCAGTAATCCAACAAACTCGATACTCACCAGATCTAGTACTGAGCAATTTTGTCCTATTCTCGAAAATAAAAATGACACATGGTGTAAAAGAGAAAAAACAAAATGTGACGGAGCAGTTTCCAATAATGTCACAACAACACTTCCAGAGTTATTTTCAAAAGGAGTTATTTTGAAAGAGATAAATGTCTTGTATTTTTAAATAATTAATTTTTTTTTTTAATGAGTCTTGATCTCTTTTATCACACTAATTCTATTACAAATTAAATAATTATTTAACCAGAAAAGGAACTTTCAGAAGACAACAAGGAATTACAATAATTTGATAGTCAGGTGAGATAAAAATAAATACTTACATAACTCCATGTAGAAAGTCAAACAACTGCTTCTCAGAGATCAAAGGTACTATTTCTGCGACCAAATTTCTAAAATGGCGCTGAACTATGTGTCCACTCTCTACTGCATCAACATCCAGCAAACCCTGTCAACATAAATATTCTTTCAAGATGTTTAACTATAGTTTAAAAAACAAAAAATTAGGAAAAATATATTTTTTAAATAATGAATTGTATTTAGTAACTGGATTGTTATACATTACATTATCAGTTTCTATATCTGATAGAATTATCTTTAATTAATTTTTAACATTAGAAAAAAAGATTGACAGAATACATTCACAAATAATTAAAGTATTTTGCATTTAAAAATATGTGTTCATAATCAAAATCAGTATTCGTGAAACATTAACTGCACTAGAAAACTCATCAATCTTTAAACATATCTAAGAATAGATCTAAAAAAGAAATATTCCCAACTTTACTAAAATAGTATGATTATAAAAATTAATAGAAAAAAATTCATAGAACTTCAGTGATGCAACTCGTGAAAAATTATAAAAAAAGCTCCATTGGATTATACGAGCACATGATTCCACATAGATAAAATTATTATATTACAAAAACTATAAAATAACTCAGATTTTGTTTTATTTTAAAGCTAGTCTATTGAGTTACCAGTTCTATTGGTTAGTTCGCTTCACGAGTGAAAGGTTCTGAGTTCAATCCTCAAGAGGTTACAGTGTTGACCCAACATCATGAGATAATTGGGAAGTTACAATTGGTACCAAACTATGGTTTAAAAGGCTAGAACAGTGGCTATGAGAATTTCAATGCGCTAACTGAAACACTGTCTAACAGGCATAGAGTCTCTATGGGTTGTTGCACCACAAGTACCCTCAGGAGCTCACACGTAGTGAAAGCGGGTGTGACGGACCTGATGACCCAAACTGGATCTACACCTTTCTTCATGTAGTCTTGGGTTAGATCCCTCTCTTTCAACTTTACTATAAGGTCTCTCTTGAACAACTCTTGTTCTCTTTTGACTCTGTTGCTATTAGAATATTCTAGGGCTGAGACCTTATTTTATGCTTTTTCTTCTTTTTTTATAAGTGATGACCGAAAGGTTTTTTGCCTTTAAACAACAACGAAAAAATCCACCACAGATTTTAGTTTGGTTTAAGTCTATTTATTAAAATGTCGAGTATGAAGTAATTATTAGAGAATGATCTACTACGAGGCTGGATATTGGACATAATTGAACAGTGTTTCATTTAGTTAAAGAGGTACCACGCAGAATTGAAATCTACAAATTTGTATTTAATTTAGTGTGTTATAAGTTGAAAAATACACAAAATATGAACAAAAGACTGTTTAAAATGGCCGCCATTTTGACAATTATTTAAATATCTTTTTTTTTATAAAAATTGTCTGATTTTCAATAGGGTTCTATATAAACACACCAAATACTATAAGAAATTTCATATTCCAATCTTAAATTTTGTATTTGTGTTTACGTGCAAACGAAAACAATGATGGACAGACAGCATGTTGAAAATCATCTTTTAGACTTTCTGATACCATAAAACAAGAAGATCAGTCAAAAAACGTAGGTTGACATATTTTGCTATTACCCAAATTACCATATACTGGGGGGGGGGGGAGGGGGATAACTTGTCACCTTGGTTTTCTAAGTGTTTACCAATGTAAACTCCAGCTGTTAAATCTCCAACAAGCTCATCGCTGTTATAAAATTAAATTTATAATAACCAGACCATATTTAACACTCAATAAAAACTTACATCTATGTTATCCAGTACAGCAGGCTCCAACTCAGATTTATAAGGTGAATGTTCGATGTAATGAAAAACTCGATGTTTCCTTCCATTATCCAACAGGTAGCATTTTAATACTTGGCCATGCTCGCTTCGTTTCGCATGCAGCATTGCACAAACTTGGTAACTGAAGAATACAATTTTTTTAAATTTCAAACATCTAAAAATATTACATTTTAGAGTAAACATCTACTTTTCAATTGAAACTATTTTAATTTGCATCATGAACTATTAATTTTATTATGAAAAAAAAAAAGAAGAAAAAAGTTAAATCTTTCCAAATTCTTAAAAAAATTAATATGTTTTAATTGAATTATTACATAATATTTTAATAATCTTTGTTAAATATAAAAAACTTGAAATTGTATATTTATGGTGCATGAATGAAAATAATTTTCAAGAAAAAAACAAACAAATAAACAAAAATCACGTAATCTCTTTAATAATATTAATCTTTATTCATACACAAACGTTACTAAAGACTTATCTTTAAGAATGACTGAGGGGTTGACAACTGACAACTACTAAAAAAAAGAAGATTTTAAGTCAAAATATAAGATTTTAAAGACAGATTTTAACAGGTTTGTTAAAAATATTCAATACTGTATCAAGAGGTATTGTGTGTTATGGTCGCAAGTTTGGACTTGCAGTTTCTATAAAACAATAGAAGCAGTGCAGATCTTCTTTTTAAGATCAATGTTTAAACTGCCAAAAAATTCTCCAAAATACTTTCTCATTTAGAAACTGGTTTAATGCCAGATTAATTTTTAACATTGAAGCTACACTTAGTATATAAAAAGGCGTATTTCCTTGAATGATCACAGGTATCCTAAAATCGTTGCTTTGAAAATATGTTGGTATAAAAACTGGATTAACTTAGGTTATAAGTATAACATCCTTCTCTTTTGTTTGTCAGGGGAAAACATAGATGTACAGTATATTTTGGATGCTGTAAAAACAAATTTGAGAAGGAAATACGAGCTTTTGTGGAATGGAAGTGGAATGCGATGTTTGTATAGAGAATTAAGATTAATACAGCATATAGTTATAGTAATGAGTAGCCATCTGTTATTAATTGGATGTTCAAGGCAAGATCTGAATTAATTAATTTAAATAAATATTCATACGTGACCACAGAATTGCACTCTTCTCTCTGCAACTCGAAAAAGGAAGATTTTATCATTTTGTAGCTGTCTGTCCAGTTTTGGAGAATTACCAACTGCAATTCCTCAGCCTTAAACTTCCTCATTGACTTATTAAATGGAAAGAACTGAGTAACTCTGAGAATTTATTGTAAGGGTTACCTGGGAGTTAGATTTAGTTTAAGCGCTTTAATTATTGATTTCTAAGTAAATATTTAATATAACACAATTGTCTACATATTCGTTTAAAGCAAAAAAGCCATATTATTGAATTTTTAACTAAAAAACAACAAAAAATTTGCTCCATGATCACAGAGTACAGTTTTGTCAAACATTTCCTAGTAACTAATGGTTCTCAGGAAAACTTGGGAGATAAAAATACACAAATGGGTTTCCATCAGGTACGTTGTGTATAATACCATTTTAAAAACCAGCTTTAGTATAAGTCTTGGGAAACACTGCAGTCCTTTAAGCTAAGATATCAGCTATGGCTATAAGTTCATTGTGATCTTATCACAGTCAATGAGCCCTCAAAACGTTTAGTTTTCAGTTCATATCTGCTTTAAACTGATGTGAGATTGTCTTCAGTCCCTGCTGACTTTGTTCACAACTGCAGCTGATATTGTTGTCGAGGTCAGGGCATGGAGAGATGCAACGCCCAAAACCTAAACTTACATAATGTATTGCTGGTAAATGGTCAGCATTACAATAAGGAAATAGATCAAAGAAATGGTGGAAAGTTTCTGTACATGATATCAATAAATGGCTTATCAGAGGTCCGAAATTCATGCTACTAGGCAGAATTGTGAAGTCCCCATTGTATGGGGTTACAGTGGAGATTAGAGTACACAGAGTGTCTACAACAGGGGGTATAATCCACTTTTCCTTGGAATTTTGTGGTTATGTCCTTCTCTGGTAACTCAACAATATCGGGAGTATATTCTCAGGTTTATACTGATGATATAGTAATACTTATTGTGGGAACGTTTGTACCAACTGTTTCAAAGCTACGAAGACAATGCCTTAACTAGGACTTAAACCCAAATTGTGTCATTAACAGAAGCAAGTGGTCACTTTTAAAAGGAATGTGTTTTGTAGGTAAATGGAGGCTAAGGCTGAAATTGATTTTCTAGCTTATACCTCGAGGTGAGACCCTGGTAGTAGCGTTCTTTACAGAGCACTGCCACTAGAGAAAACATATTTATAGGATAGGCCTTAAAGTCACGGTATAGGAAATGTAACCTGTAAAAGAAAATAGCAGAGCACTTTATATTTGAATTCAAAAGCCTCAATCAGGAAAGAACTGAGACCATCGGTATGGACAATTCCCCCAATACAGCATTGGCAGGAAGATTCTGAAGTTCATTGAGCTTACAAGTTTTCCTGGGAATGTCTAATAGTATCAACCCTAGATAGTGAGAATGCAAAAAAGAGTAGACTGCCCAATTGAAGAAGAAACGTCTTAATAACTGTTTGGAGTAAAACTATAAAACATTAACTACTGAATCATAAATATACTATTTTTATGAACAGTAAACTTATTATTTCTAAGAATAATAAATATACTACTTCTATGAATAGTAAATATACTATTTTGTAAAAAATAACTAACGGTTAAACACTAGAAATAATTTATAAATTTAAATCAGAATTACACATAGATTAACTTGATACTCACAATTCCGCTGAGCGAGCCTTTGCTAATAAATCTTCATGTGAATAATGATTGAGACCTCCAGCAGACATTAGTTCTATAAATGCATCTTGTCTTTCTTCGTGATTTGTTGTTTGATCAGGTGTTGTTAGGAACTCGACAACACGTTCAAATAATGTAGTGTCCACTCTTAGCAAGCAATGTGAACGTGACAACTGAGAAGCTATGAAGGTAAACAGCCAGCCTACTTGAGTAGACTGTCAACAATAATAAAAAAAAAGAATAAATTTTATACAAAATATAATGTTATCAAATAAAGTTAATATTAATAAAGATGGAAATACTACGTGTCCATCTTTAAATACTTTAGGCCATCATATTAGTCAATATTTTAAATTTTCTTTGGGGTTTGAGATTCGTCGCCTATCAACTTGCAAAATGTCAACTACCACGCATCTCTGGAATCAATCAACAATTCATACGGATAAAACAGACATATCCTGTTATAATTACATTTAATTTATAGATAATGAAGGCAAACAAAATTATAATTTTAGTGATTTGTTGAAATCGTCATTTTGAATTTTTTAAGTTCTGAGTAGGTAGTAGGTACTTCGTCATCACCTGATCTCAGTTTGGTTAGTAGCACTCAATTTTATGATTGTTCTTCGTTTTATTACGGTTTTCGGAGAAAAGATAAATAATATATAGTGGAATATTTTGGAAGATTTTTGAGATACAGAATCAATTTGTTTTGTGATATCCTTAGTAGGCTACATTTAAATAACATATGATCAAAATCTTTTAAGATGGGTTTTAAAGGAATTGAATGTGTTGTATTTTGGTTTTATAGCAGGTATCTTTAAATTGTGTTCTAATAATTATACTTTAGAGCCTGGAAAGCCTTAGGTACAGATTTTAAACAAAATTGTTCTAATGATTTTTCAGAAATCAGTGTTAAATAACATACAAACAGTTTGTAAAAAATATTGGACATAAGGGGAGAGGGACAGTTCTGACATAAAAATCCTTCTTTTTTTTATAATCATAACACTTTTTCTCTCTATACATAGAGTAAGAATGTAAAAAAGGCTTTCAACATTTTAGCATGTTTATCCTGTTGACCTATAAACGTAACACCCTCAGACGCTCATTATAGTGAGTATGTGTATAGTAATCCTGAGGGACACCTAACGGGATCTACACCTTTTTTCATGTAGTCTATATAACTCTCATCTTTTTCATCTCCTCTATTGACAGTGACACTATTAGAGCATTACAGGACTAGGACTAGGAGCATTTTTTATAAGGCAATGATCATAGAGAGATTTTGCGTCTTTATACAGCAAAGAAAAAAATATATAATGAATAATTATCTGAAATTTTAAAGCTCGGAAGTGCTGTCCAACTTATGTGTAATGGAAGGAATCTGTCTGGAGTAGTCACACAGCCTCGGCAGAGGACATGGAGTCAAATATCAGCCAAGTGGCCTGATTTGTTCCAAAATCTGTATCAATAGTTTTTTTGAGCCTTTATTTACCTAACCAGTCAGGAGCCACTATAATAGGCATCGTGAAAGCAGTTACATCAAAATGACCCAAAAATCAATTGTCCCTGCTTTGGTTCTGCTTAGCACTGATATAAGATCAATTTTCTTCATCTCAATCTCTCATCATTTCTTCTCATCTATTCTGGAGTTTTGAGTGTGACTAGGCAACCCAACACTCTCGTCTCATAAATGAACAAACAAAATAGCTCTTAACCTTTACTTAAAAATACATTATATATATATGAAAAGATGAAAAACTTACTAAGAAGCCTTCGCCTTCTACCATGACTAGAATCAAAATATTAACAAGGCGTTGACGGAGTTGTGTTGAGAACTGAACATCTTCAAACGCTATGGTTAAAGCATTGAGAAACTCTCTGGTATCAAATTGCAATAATATCCTGTTTTGAAAAATCAATCCAGTATGTTAAGTCAATCTAATAATGTAATCTTTAACATCAACACACATTTTCAGATAGTATTATTAATGTATTACATTATATAATTGTTATAATAAATTAATTTTCAACAACTTACTAATATCACTATAGGCCTACCCAAAGAGAATAATAATTTTTAAGTTGAGATTGGAGAGTATAATTTCAGATCAATCCGTAGAAATCTTGTTGTTACGAATTTTTTAGTAACATTTGGAAAGCTTGCTGTCAGGATTCAACGTACTGTCTATCTACAAGCTTATAGAAAAGAATGGAAGATCCACTGTACTCACCAGAATTAGCCCTACATTACTTTTTTATTTCGAAATATCTAATGCATTAAAATGAACTTGTTTCCAGCCTATTGCGTATAAGTATATGTGAGGGAGCTCAATAAAGAAGCTATCAGAAGAACACCTGTAGCATTGCTTTCACAGTAGAAAATTCGCATAGAGAAGTGTATGAATCTAGGAGAGAGGTATGGTTATTTTATAACCACACATTGTCATAGTTCAAGATAGATTTGTTCTGCCTATATAGGGTCATTACTTTCGGTTAAAACGGATGAAAGGCTAGCCCATCGTTTGCCAACTCATCAACCAAACTAGTAATAACATGGAAAGATATTTACAATAGCTCAAAAAGCTACAAAAAGATAAAATAACAACTACAGAAACAGGCTCATAGATGAACACTTGGACTCAAATGAGAGTAACTAACGATTCACCTACATTTAAAACAAATTGTTGGTGAAAGCAAATCCCACCCTTCTCACTAAAAAGACATGTTTTTCAGTATAAGTGTTTATTTTCTACTACAGTAGAACTTGGATAATTCAAAACTGAAGGGACCAATGAAAAAATTCAAATTATAAAAGCTCACAGATTAGTGAAATTTGAGTTACAATGTTCATTACGTCAACTAATCCTTTTGATCTTACTTTAATTCACCATTATAATTTCGGTCATCCGACTATCTTCAGGGTACATGTGACTATGCATTTGTATTTGTGAAGTTTCTGTACCCTGACCTGAGGGTCGTGTGACCAAAATCACAATAGGTGAATAAGGTAAGATTCAAAAGGAATAGTTGATGTAACATAATCATATAATGTAACTAACATGTGTATAAATAAAGTTTTAATGACTAGATTATAAGATTAAATAATAATACAGTGCATACATATATAATTAGACTACTATTACTAAAATAAAATTTAAAAGAATTTTTGTTAATTGTCCAATGTCTTTTGTTTTAAAATAGAGACTCAACATAGCGTTAAAAGAGGGTTTTAATACGATTTTAAGAAATATACAAGTAAGATACTAAAAAAGAGTCTCGTGAATCAATGCCAAACAGATAAAATCGTGTGTGCTATCAGTGCTGAACATGCATATAAACTTATACCGTGAGTTCTAATGTATCGAGTTCTCTCTCCTGCTATTTTTTAAATTTTTTTATTTTGATGGGGGGGATTTCATCTCTCAAATTAAACGGAACCTCAAACTACCAAACCTCGAATTACCGGGGCTTTACTGTATTTCATTTTACCCATACTATAAGTAACCAAATTATGATGATTTTCATCGAATATTGTGTTTTAAAAATTAAAAGTATTCAATTTTCCATTATGTTTGCTTATAGCCCAACTGGATTGTTAATAATTAATTACTATTTAATTACCTTGTATTGAGGTGTTACTGTCGAACAATCCTTACTTGCATTTTTCACTATCTTATATGACGCGTTTCAACTTTTTTTCAGTCATTTTCAAATATAAAAACACATAGAAACACTTAACGACACATATTAGTTCACATTTAAAAAACACGATTAAAAACATAAATACACGGACAACGCGTGTTGTCAGTGACTGTTCTCGTTGACTCACGATCGTCAATTTAATCGTGTTTTTTTAATGTGAACTAATATGTGTCGTTTAGTGTTTCTATGTGTTTTTATATTTGAAAATGACTGAAAAATAGTTGAAACGAGTCATATAAGATAGTGAAAAATGCAAGTAAGGATTGTTCGACAGTAACACCTTAATACAAGGTAATTAAATAGTAATTATTCAATTTTCTTTGCATTACTAATTTTAATATTTTCACAATTCAAGAGTTTATATATTGCCATATATGTTGACTTGATTACTTTTTCTTACATTACTTGAATATTTTTTAGTTATTATTATAAATAAGAACAGTGAATTTGAAATAGTAATGAATGTATTTTATGGTTAAATTATTTTGTAAATGTTTAGTTTAACTTGTTCTCTGATACAAGGCTTTAAAAATAAACATCATAGAAGTAAAAATGAACAAATTTCAAAAATTAAATCTATATGGTCAAAGTGAGTTTAAAATTTAAAAAATAATGTAAATCTAAATTCATTTATTAGAACTAGATTACAACATTTTCCTTTTAATTTCCCCTCAAAAACTTAAGAAACATAATGTTTAACGAAACACATAAATTTCAGTCCAGTTTTAGATACTCCACCACTCATTTTAAACGTGGTAAAGTTCCTCAATTACTTAGGGCAATTGGCAATAACTGGACTAGGTAAACAGAAAAAAAAAAAAAGTAAAGTAGTGGTTAAAATACCTGAGATAAGGATAACAGTCTTCGGCATCCGCTGCATTGATACTATGTTGGCTACAAAGACATTTAAACACTTGTTGTCTTACTGTTTCTACATTTCCACTGGGTATATCTCCACTAGGATAAGCACGTCCGGACAGACAACAGCTTAAATATACAAGTAAATGATTCCCAAGGGATCTTGCTTTTTCTGTTTGGCCTGTAATTATATCAAAATATATTTTAATTTACTTGTTGATTTTAGCGATATAAATAAATGCGTTATGTTTTGACGCTTGTTCAAATTGACCTTAAGATCACATACCTGAGTCTAAATGATGCTTAAGCAAAGGAATAAGTTCATGTATAGGACTAGTATAATCAGCCATAGCTCTGTTCCAAATAGAGATCAGAGAGTCGTAGAGATCTTGTTGCCGAGATATCACAAGCACTTGTTCTATGTCTAAACAAGACACGTCTACTTTCAGAACACACTGTTCTAAACTCTGCAAGCAAAGATCTTCAATCAATAACGATATCAAAACATGTCAGAAGACAACATAGTCTAAAATAAACAATGCTAAAAAATTACACAAACTTTCTCACACACCTATCCCCAAAACCATTATAAACCAACCAAAACTAATGGTCACCATAAATGTCTGTTTGGTAATCAGCAAATAAGTAATAATGAATCATAAACACTGTCTTTAAAAAAAAATTATATATTTAAATAGTGTCTACACTAGCTTTGCTTGTAGTATAAACGTGTTCTCAGCATGAATCGTATTTGATTAAAAATCAAGCTTTTAACAATGGTGGTCAAGCTACATTTTTATTTTTGTCAATTATTCCTGAACTGTTTATAATTGCAATTTTACTCGGCTTTGTAAATTAATCTTCACACTTCACTTGAATTTTAACGAAATTGGTAAAATCGATTTTGAGAAAGTACATACTGTATTTTATAACAATCACATGCCCAGTTTTGACTTTTACACAACTAAAAAAACCGGCATTTTAAGAGAGATGGCGACCAATACGTTTATTTTAAATAAAACCATATTTTTTGTGATCTTATCGGAGCTGCCCAAAAGTAAGAGTTATTGAAAAAGTTACAAGATTTATCAAATTTAATTTAAATCAATCCAGTCGGCATTTAGTGTGGACTGTTCTGCACTGCACAAACAGCAGACATCATTCCAAAAACCATATTTTCTTATTTAGGGGATCTCAAAACAGAAATATCTCGACATCAATTTGCTAACCCGTCACATAACTTTCTCCAAACTACAAATATTATGTTAGAAAGTAAAAACTATATATATCTTTAACTCTTGAATATTTGTTTTTAAATCTAATTTTATAGAGTTCAAACTCTACATGAGGTATTTTCATGTTGAATTTCCAATGTTAAATGGTAAAAAATTTTGACGATCATAATTGAAAGATACAGATTGTAAGAAAAAGGTAATTGATTTTAAAACTTTTACTTTATCCAAATTCTTCTTTCATCGTTACATACAGTATAAATTAACATCACCAACTTTTATTTAAAAAAAAAAAATCACAAAACTTTGTAAATAGATTGTCAATTCTTTTACCATTTAACCTAGTGTTTAAAAAACAACAAACTTTTTTTTTTCTAAATGAGGTTAAGGACAGAAACAGTAGAGTTTAAGTGCGTGTTACCTAGTTGGTAACTTACTTGTTTATCAGGTAGAAAAATATGTCAATGTTTCTTTATGAATATGAATAAAGTTACAACTTCATGAGAAGCAGGAAGAATAGTTACACTTGGATCATTTACATCAGTCATAGCAGACCGCCACACCCTCGGTGTGCACTTTTACTCTACCTCGTCTTACATAAATTGCATGTACCTGACATTATTCAGAACAATGGCAGTGGCGAAGATAGCGGGCCCGCAGGGCAAGCGAGCTGGGAGGGCCCGCGAGCCTTGACCGGGATTTTTCGGGAAATTTTACCAGGACCAGGACCCGGACCCGCGACGGGCCCTGCCACACGCCCCCCCCCCCTCATCATAACAATATTTTTATGAGTATTGTCAAGAAATTACTAAAATAAGGTAAAATGTCTTCAGACAAGATTGTACATCGTGCATCCAAAACGGCAATAACCATTATTTTTTAGAGAGTAGTATTTATAATTTAATGTCATGATACGAAGTATGTGTATTATTTATCGTTGGCCGATAAGTTATGAAGCTATCGCTACGTCACGCATCACGGTGACTCACCAGCGCCGGCCGGCAAAAAGATAAACATCCGGGAAAAGATTATTGGGAGAGGGGGGGCCCGATGACCAAATTTGCGGGGGGGCCCGCGGGTTCTTATCGCCGCCACTGAACAATGGATATTGTAAAGTTAAAAACACAAATATTTTGTGACAATAAATCACTAAAATCAAATTTAATATTCGGCACCATTTCGTTGAATATGTCTCTGTTCTACTTATATGTAAGGGAAAAAAATGTTATTGATTTTCTTGTGTTATATATTTCTTATCAGAGATATATAGGTTTAGATCCCTTTATGTGAACGTTTTGAAAATTAATAAACCAATATTTACAAAAATATTTAAATCAAGTGTAAGCTTGCTTCGCTTTTACCGTAAACTCTCCTTAAGCATAAATCATACTTAATTGAAATACAATTTTTAATGATGGGAATCTAGGTTCATTTTAGTTGTTTTTTTAAACAATTATTTCTGAATAATAAATTTGTTTTGTCTGTAATTTAGCATAATGGACATAGTGGTGAACATTAATCTTTATATTTCACCACAATTTGATGAAAATCGTTAAGAGATGAGTTTTAGTTAATCATAATTTTGTGTTTCTTATCTTATAATTTTGAGTTATAGACTTTTTTTTTTAACTCTCAAGATACCTTTGTCCCAATATACTGAATTTCATTGAAATTAATCCACTCTTACAGAAATGAACAGGAAACACAGAGATAATTCCAAATAACATTTTTTTTCAGCTTCACTTTCCCTCTAGGGATATTTCCATAAAAAAAACTCGACAGTTTTTGATCCATAACATAACTTTCTATATATTCGAGAAAATAAAAGCAAAAAACAAGCACTTGAATTAGATCCAAGCTGAACACATGTTAACAAGCAGGTAATCAGTAAGTACGCCCTGCTTATTATCCCAGCTCTAATGTGCAACCAACCTAAGACACTATTATCTGTAAATGTCAGTTTTCATTTCATATTTATTTAAACATAGGTTTTATTTACATAAACAAGAAAGAAGGCAACCACAAGAAACAGGAACCAGTTTAGAATTGAGAGATTTGTAGGCAAACGGCAGACCTGCCAAGAACTGGCTTGACTAAAGTAGCATATTTTATTTTCAACGTGTAATATTTATTTAAAAACTATGCATAAGATGTACCTGCCATCGTTCTAACTGTTGTTGATATTTGACTAGTTGTTGCATAATCTCAGGAGGTAAAGACACAAGTTTACCGTCTAATATCACAGATTCAATACTTTGCAGATATATTGCACGACCTCCGGTATCACCTTCCATACCTTCCCATAACTTGCCAAAAAGGATGTCCCTAAAACAACATTAAACAATAACTCAATAAAAATATAATTAGTCGAGTAGAACCCCTCTAATCCGTCACCTTCGGGACTGAGGGCATGGTCGGAACGCAAAAAAGGTCAGATTATCCGAAAAAAGTCAATATTTATTACATATGATATAAAGAGATTTTTTTAAGTGAAATAAGTGATATATAAACTTTTAAAAGTCTATATATAAACTTTGCAAGTACTATAGCAAATCGATAGAAACAACACGAGAGATGACACAGCACTGAAGCTGGAAAGCGATAACAAACCGGAAAGAATGGCACCAGACAGGCCATGAGTCATCGACAAGTCGGTAAGTCGGCACAATATCGCGAGCTCAAGCGCGGTCGGATTAACCGGAATAACGGACCACCAGAGGGCGGATTAGAGGGGTTCTACTGTAAAATAAATAAAAACAAAAGAATTTTAGTCTAGGGGTGCAATTTTATTGTTTACATCAGTTTTTCAGCACATTTTAAAGTTATACAAAAACTTCATATTTGGAGGTGTGTGAAATATGGTATTATAATTGAAGTTGCAAAATGGTAACTTTTCAATTTTTAAAAAATATCTCAATTCCTATAACTTCTAATAAATAATTAGTTATGAATAAATTTATTTACTTTAAAATTTAATAATGAAATTTTGTATTATATATCTTCAAAAATATATTTCATTTGATATCTCATTTCTTGTGAAAGTAAATTTAGTAAAAATAATGGAAGAATATACTCAAATTAATTATGTATGCCCTTGTCGAAATATAGAATATAATTATAATTTTAATACGACTATGGCACAACATAAACTAGTACTAACTTCTGGTCCAGTTTAACACAATGGTTGATGATGATAGGGATAGCTTCATGGTCAGATATATTATCCCCTCCTTCTAATAACTTGTCAATATATGCTATTAATGTCTCTAATACCTGCACACAAATAAAAGTAAAGCGGTTATAGTAAGTTAAATATTTATATAAATCATGCACGTTTTACAAAATTAAAATCATAAAAATTCATTATTACTTTATCTTAGAACGAGAGTTATTTCCTAAATAACGCACACTAATTTGTAACTTAAATATGTTTTATTTTAGGCAGTATATCTTTATAATCCTTCTATATAGTTCACTTGCTTCTTAATGACCTTGTCCCAATTCTTCGAAAGTCTTAGTATTCCATCAAGGGTACCACTTTTCAATTCTCGGATGGCTGTGGAAACCACTGCAGCAGTAAACTCTTCCAGGAAGTAAAAACAGTATCCACAGTTTCTATCATCTGTGGATAAAGCTCGATCAACTTTAGGAATAAGCTGAAGTCTGGTGGGCTCAATGTATTGTATGATGCGAGTGGTAACAATTCTCACTTATATTTTTGCAATAATTCAATCACAGTGTTCCCTACACAATTACATGCAAAATAAGTATTCCATTCTCAAGTAATTTAGCTAAGTTTTTGCGCATTTTTTTCAAAAAATTTCTGCTCAATTTTTGGATGAAATCATAGTTATAATTTCCTATCACAATTGTTCACATAAAATGTCATCTGACATGATGACTACTCAGAGATCGTATGTAAAAATAATTATATGTTTGGCCTTTGATTGCATTCATTGACATTTATTCGATCGTGGAGAGGATGAATGTGTACTGATGGGTCCATTTGTCTGTGCGCGCGGCTTGCTATGGCGCGGCGGGGAAGAGGGGAGTGATTATCGCTCATTTCCAAAAACATGTGGTCCCGCGCGGCGCGCCGGACGTATATTATTCACCTGTCTTCAATGTAGCTTCGAGTTGTTTGTAAACATCATGTTTCTATATGCACTACAAATCTTGTAAACTGTAATTATGTGTCGCGAAAGGTAGACAAACATAGTTGGGTGAGCGAGCCATACTTTTACAGAACGGCTAGTAGCGTCAGAGCCGCACGCACAGACAAATGGTCCCATCAGTACACTCATATTACTAAGATTTTTAACTGTGGTTTAAAGTCTCTAACCCACATTTAGTCAATCGCAACAATTTGATTCAGGAATTTTGTAATGTTCCTTCTGTTCAGCAGTCAAGCAGTGAGGGACCCCAAAAAGCAGCTTTTCATCAATTCGTTTGTCAAAATACAAAAATGTAATGTTGTTAGAATAACGGTAGCTTGTAATATTTCCTTGCATGTCACTCGACAATCTTCTTCAAAAGGTTCATCGCAAGTTTCATACTTTGTTCACCTATTGATGTTTTCGGCTTCCTGGCATTGGATAATCGTTTATGCTTACATATCCTTCACAAAAATGAGCAGCACAATGGCAAACTGTACTATGGTCTACTATATGCTCATCACAAACTTTACTCAAGTAAATGGTGAATTATTGCATTTTTTTCAGCATAAAGTTTCAATACTGATGTAAGATCTATGATCAACATTCAAGGCACAGTTGTCGAGGCACTTGCAGACTCCACTTTCATCATTCATCATATCAAACCATTATACACTATCGAAATAATAAATCATGTGTTTCTTCCACAAGTCTTCAAATACAATTGGCGTTACTTTCACCAAGATTGCATCATCCACTCTACAAAGTAGCCAAGTGCTTCTGCAATTATGTAATAATGTCTTTGTCGTTGATCATGTACAATACATAATGTACATGCCTTTGATGGACTGACCTACAACCTAAATAGCCAGTTTAATGATTTGAAATTTTGTGACATTTTTCATTTGTTTTAATTCGAGAGAACTACAACTATTCATTGCAGAAGGACTTTTTGAATACACAATTACAATTAATTTAAATCTTCAAACTAAATTTGTTCAACATAAATAATATGGTAAGGAGAAACTCTTAAGAAACAAGTTGTTTAATATTTAAAATGAAGCAACGAAAAGTCCTGTACTAAGCAATAAAATATTTAAAATATCCAAATGAAAACTTTGAATAAATATTTCATACAAATAGCAATAACTTTAAATAGAAAAACAACTTCTACATAGAACATAAAATAAAACAAAAAGATACATTACAAATGTTATTTAACTCACCTTATCTTTGACTAATCTTTGGCGTTGTTTTCTAGGGCCCCTTAACCCTAATACAGCTTTCCCTTTTTCCTCAAGGAAGTCTATACCTAGACTAAGGGCATCAGCGAACCTATTCTGAAATAGATTATTGATTAAACTAATGTTGTTTACATGTGACAAATGAATGGCATATAAATGTGTTAAAAAAGTATACAATTTGAATGTTTATTATGAAATCAAATGAAGCATGGGAAGGTGGAGAATATTTTCTTGTGTATGTCTGAATTTTTTCTGGGATTGTATTTAGAGCCAATAGGATTTCAATTTCTGTGAAATCGGTCCCTTTCAGCAGTATTTTAAAGCTTGAATAACAACCAAATTCACAAAGAGCCAAGTCGAGAGAAATGTAATGTTTCAAATTTTTGGATCTCAATTTGTGTAAGAATTATATTCAATATATGAAGTGAGTTGAGATAAGAGATGTGTGTCGTATCTCGCAATACGATCTTATATTAAGATCCTGTATTGACAGATGGACGAGATTCCAAAATTGGTCAATGTTATAGAATCATGTGTAAATGAGTTGTATGAATGAAATTTATAAATAATTTAATAATAGATGTACAGTTTTAAGATATAATTGTAAACTTTTTATAATAAGTAAATAATTTTAAGAAAGAATAGTTTCCGCCAAAATTGAATCATATTTAGAGTCAGTGCAGTGTGTTAGTGCATCAATGTGTTTCGTTAGAATATTTCTAATTGGTCCATTAATTCAACCAATCCCAATATTTTGAGGTTGGAATGGATCAGTTCAATTTTTTGTAGGGGACACAAGCTCTACAACCACGGAGGAGAGAAATCAAGTTTAGCTTTTTTCTTCGTCAACGAAGACCTTCTCATTAGGCTGGTCACCTCAGATTTCGCTTCGCTTCGAGATAGCGACGTTTCATAAAGCAGTTCATAAAGCATTCATAATAAAGCAGTTTTAACATGAACTAAAATAAAATCAGTGATTGCGTTCTGGTATAGATGCCTACGTCTACGTTAAAACTTTTATAACCTACAGTATATTAAAAACATAAAATTTGTAAATATGACTTTTAGAATAATAACTAAAAGAATATCAGATAGAGCTTCAGATCTTACAACTTGTTAAGATTGTTGAATTTAATAACAAACAAAAACAAGAAATTAAAATTAAGATTTTCATATTAATAACGAACCTGTTCAATGAGATGGTTAATCCGTTCGGTCCACGTTCGAATACTAATTACATGGAATGACCTTGTACCCAACAGAAGCATTTGGTTGCCAAAACTTTGTACAGTATTATAACATGCTCTCTCACCAGATAATGCCTGAAATAAATATAAATAGTAAATAAAATTGATGATTATCTTGTTAAAAGAATTTGATTTTAAAGATTAGATATGACGCTTTGAATCAATTATAAACACAATAAAATGCAACGAATCCAATAATTATAATTTTCCAATAAAATGGCAAATTTTTCCAATTTTAATTCATTAACATTGTCTATAAAATCTCAAAATAAAATTAATTTGAATATAAATAACACTTAAGAGATATAATTTTACAGATAACTTACACAAATGAGAACAAAATCTAAAAGATAAATCCTATATAAAGTTTACCTGTTATTGGGACTGTTTGTTAAGTCAGAAATTTTTAAATGATCCTTTCGTTTTCTTTTAAAAATTAAATTATTTTTTGACATAGTGTGATACACTTTGTCCAGCGGTGTTCCAACTTCTTTAAGACTTCCAAAATATACAATTTCTCAAACTTTGCAAAATAGACATTTGTTTTAACAATGACCGCCTTGTTTTATGCAAATATTTTTCCACCGAGCCATTTATTTCTTCATGTTTGCAAGAAGAAAGAAGTTGGAAAGGGCCAAATTTGAGGAATGAGTTAGATTTTGTGTAGCACAATTAAAAAATGTTGAGCATTAGAAATGCAGGCATGTGAGCTGGTGGAAGTGGAGTCGTTTTTTCATTAATTCGGTGTGAAATTCATGCAATAAAGAGGCATAACACTGTCTTGTGATCGGTTTTCCCTTTTCCAGGTAGTGAAAATGATGCCATGATAATCCTGTGACCACAACTAATAAAACGGTTTTTGCTTTCTTTGGAGCACGATTGCCAGAATAAATCCACTGTTTTAACTCTCTTATGCGCTTTCATTTCTGTAGTGTAGTACTGTATTCATGTTTCATCAACGATTACATAACATCACAAAAACTCATTTAGATTGTACTTGAACATCTCCGAATACCATTATGAAATGGTAACATGATTATGATTTTGGTCAAATGAGAGCAAATGTAGCTCCCACCTTACTGAATTATACTCAATTATTCATACAGGATAATTAAAACATGATCATCCGAGTTCTTTACCATTTTAGCTATCTTCACTCGACGGTTGTCCAACATAATATCCTGGATTTTATTGGTCAGGTTTTTTAATATGAATTCATTCAGATATCCCAGGCCCCGTAATACCTTTCAGCTATTCTTAATAGTTTCTCCATGCAAACAACTAGTCTCTTGTCAAAACTATTGACAAGATGTGTGTCATGTCTGCGCACAATTGACCAATACCAGAATCATGCAACCATTTTATTATGGTATTTTGACATGTTCAAGCACAAACTAAGAGCGTTATTGAGGTAACCATTGGTTCAAATTTTCATTCCAGAAATGAAAGAGCATTCAAAACAAGTGGACTTCTCCCGATGAGCATGTTCCAAATAAGGCAAAAATAGTTACTTTGGATGAAGTCAGAGCCATCATTTTCTAGATTTTGCATATAATATTCACTATCAATTACCTGGAAAAGGAAAAATGATTACAAAATAGTATTATGCCTCTTCATTGTATCAATTCCACGGTAAAAAGAAGAAAAAGGAACACCACTTTTTCTCTTCCACTAGGACAATGTACTAAACTTACACACATGCAACTGTCATAGGCAAAATTTTTGAATAGCGCTACTAACTGACCCAAATCCACCCTTATTCTCCAGTTTTGGGTTGTGACGTCTTTCTCCTTGCCAACATAAAGAAATGACGCACGGATAAAAGATTGGCATATAACAAAAAGATAATTGCTGAAACAAAGAGCAGAGTTCGAGAATTCATATTTATAAAATGTTTAAAGTTGGAAAATAGCCATGAGCTAGAAGGAGACTATGTTAAAAAAATTAATCAAATTCTTTCACTTTAAATCACTGTCTTATTAAACAGTTCTCATAACACTAAACAAATTTATTGTACATTCTCACATACCATTGCTTTACTGACATTGCCTCCTGTGGCTAACCCTTTAAAATGTGCCGAGTTATACACAAGTCCAACCCCTGCCAAATCTATTGTTTCTAACTCTTCTCTTGTTCTAACATCCACCAAATGAAAGGCTTCGGATGCATCTAATAGTGCTAAAGTACGAGTATTCAACCAATGACAACTTAACAATGAGTATCCAAGATTAAGTTGTTGTAAAGTCATACAAACAATACGTCCACTTGATTCTACACTAACCTGAAAGCAAGTAAAAGTTTGAACCTTACAGTTAAATATTTGCTTAATACTATGGTAATATTTAATTTTTGAAATCAAATATAGACAAATAACACATTGATAAGTTTTTATGAAAAATGTGATAAATATTGCAGAGTTACCAACCTTGATTAAACAAACATTCAACTTTTCACTTGTATGTATATGTTTTTGCTCAGTCCTGTTGTTTTTCGAATATTTAGTTTTCACATGTGTGTTTGTTATGCAGTTACAACCAAACACTCATATTACTTGATGTAAAATTTAGAAATGAAGTTCTTTGTAACAAGATTAATTGATGTACCGGTATGTAAAAAGTTTTTTTTTTTTTTTTTTTTAAGTTTTTTTTCTGTTTTTAAATGGCACCAATTTAAAGCAATTACTTCAAGGTATGTACTAACATCAAAGTATTAAGTACAATGATCCAAATGAGACGAGTAGTTGTAAAAAATAACTCCAAATAAAAATGTGAACAATTTTCTAAAACTTTTTCGTGTGATGGTTTTTACCTGACCAAAATATTTAAAACATCTACTTTTTTATGTTTTCATTTGCATGCGTGAGATGAATTTTATATCTAGAGCAAGAACAGGTCATGTTATTATTGAATACTATTTACATCACGTTTACCAGACTGTCCAATATCTAAAATAAACTCTGGAATACATACTACTAGAGATCAAATATGCTCTATAAAATAATCCTAATAAATCATGTCCCTTGTAGTGAAAGGAACGTTACGACCATATAAACACGTCTTAACCCCCTCATAAGTCCAAGACTAACTGTGAAAATAATAACTCAACTTTTGTGAAACTCAAGCGAGTCTGCAATTGACAGTAAGACCGCAATCACCAGCTATGCTCTTGTTTTCGCCTTCTTTATAATGATTATTTAAAAATTATTCTATTCAAATATAAATTAAAAAGAAATTGAATACTGAAAGTCTACGTCAATTGATCAAACAAAGAAACAATTTTCAAAAATTAATAAGAGATTTTCAATTGATTTCGTAAGAATATTTAAGAAGAAATCAATCAAATGGGTAAGTTTTGTACTTCATGACAGTACTAATAAATTAGACAAATTAATATAAAATTGATTAGACCCTTTACACTAAACAACGCTGTTCAAAAACATACTTCAACAAACACTTACTTGATAGAAGTAAATTGTAGAATCTCTAGCAAATGCTAATACTGGATCCATGATTCTAGAAGTATCTGCCACTTGTATAATAACAAATTGCCAAGAGAGTAGAGGTAACGACACAGGACTAGCTTTAACACTGTGTGTCAACAACAGTCTTGTACTTGGTCTGATGCTCACTACAATCACCTAAACATTTACAAAATAAATCAAATATAGAGTGCTACAAGTTATTTCTTAATGATGGAAGTTCAATTTTATTATTATACATTTTTCGGACATTTGCCATCATTTCTGTGTTGAAAATCAAAACACGACGTTTCGGGAATAAGAATCAATTAACTAAAAACTAAAGAAACATGAAATTAGAAACTAAGCCTATGTAAGAAGTAAAATTAAATAAGAATACCACCAACCTTAATATCTAAGCATGCATCTCAGAGCTAAAACTGAGAAGTCAAAAAACACAATCACGGTAACACACAACTAACGTCAAATACGTCTTGTTGTATGTAATATTTCTTTATAGGAGGTGATGAAATTACTTTAATTATTTATAATTATCTTATTAAATTGCTCGACTAGGGCGCCAGGTATCCTTAACATACCAATTTTGAAAAAAGAATGAATTTAAATATTTAAAAGAAAGAAAAAATATCTGGGGGTCGTAAGTTCTTTTCACAGTGTACTTACAGTGATATTTGGTATTTTATGAAAACACTTGTCTCTGAAATGTTAACATAAAGATTTATTAAACTATTAAAGAAACATCCTACAAATTATTATTAACAACAAAAAAATCATATTATAAATACTAGTTATCCTTTTTAATTTCAATAACAAATTATGAATTTATATTTCCTTTATTTCTTTCTTTCAAATTAATTAATTTTATCTTTAAAAATGCTTTTACCAATAAAATTGTTGCAACAGGAATTTACTTTTTATTTAAATTTAAATCATTATAAAGATCTCAGATGGAGATTTACTTCAATTATTAAAATTTTTATTATTTTATCTATCAATTTATTTCCTTTTAAAATATTTATGAAACAGATTAAAAAATTTAAACATGTATAGCAAAATATATCAAAACATAATATAAATACTTAGTCCTAATTTAACATATGGTGTTTATACCAGAACACCCATTTGCACTAAAATTGTCCAAAGATATTAATTCCAGATGTCCTGAGACTTGTAGATTACAGCAAGCGTTGTTTTCTGAAAAGTTCATGTTTCGAATATTCACCCAGCACTCTAGGAATGTTATTTTTTTTTGTACGACAATCATAACATTCATCATTAATAAAAGAATGTTCACTTCGATACAAAGTTTTTTGCCACGTGCTAAACGATCCGTTTAAGACACTCATTTACAGTACACAGTCTCTTATTCTTTGAAATCTTATAAATTCGAGTGTTCATTAAGTTTCTTTTTTTTATATTCACCGTCTAATTAAATACTTTATACTAATTTTCTCATAAATATTGTTTGTCACTTAGAATACAGTAAGTCTATTACTTTCAAACACGTTTACATTGTCATTAGAAGCGTCCATTATCACTTCCTATCCATTTTCTACTAAATTAGTCTCTACTTGAGACAAAAATTAAATCTATTACTTTTTAGATAAAACAAACTTGTAATTAAGAACTCTACATTTCACACAACCTTACTCCTCAAAGCCTTACTAGACTCTCAAAAACACAACCATTCTCCACCAAGCTCTGATCTAGACTTTTTTTAGAAACAGCCTGTCACTCCTAACGCTGGACTCAGACTGCTGTAACCATGAGGCAAATTCTTACTTCCGAAAAGCGTTCCTTCCGGTCACTGTTCAACATTTTACCGCACTGCCGTAAAATACACATATTTTACATAATAAAACAAACAAACTAAATTACATTAAAATTAAACATAATAATTCATATTGTTGTCTTGAAAATCCATTTTTCTTTTATTAATGAAGTTACTACATTTAATTTATTATTTGAATCTCTTATCTGTTTGGCTTAACCGCGTCTTTTAAATGAGTCTATATTAAAATCTGACTTTTCACATTGTCACAAAAACCCCACAAGGTTTGTATTTCAATACAGGTATTGGAATACAAAGCTTTTATATATATATATATTTCAAATCGAGAAAGAAAAAAAAAATTTTTTAATGGATGTTCAAGACATTTCATTTCAGAAGCTAAGGACCTCATGAAAGAAAATAAGTATCCCTAGTATACTTAATTTAAGAAAGATTCTCTTTTTACATAAAAAATTAAAATCTATTTGCTAAAATCCTATTTCACTATCTCAATTTGTTTGAGTCATCATAACTCATGTAAAAAAAAATAATGCGAATCAATTAGTGCTAAGTCTTATCTCTATTTATACAATAAAACCCATCATCAGTTTCCTTTCCAACCTCGTTGGCTGAAACTTTCCATCAACATTTTTTGTTGACAGGATCCCGTCACTCAAAGCTTATCTCCCAGACAGCCGTCTATATACTTTTTCTCGTCTCATCCTCTTTGCCAAGACGACATTTCTACATCCTTTGAAAATCTACCTTTGACTCTAGACATTCATCTGAATAATTCCTTCAACTTAATACAATTAAAATTTAAAACTTCTCATTATCATTAACACCATTACAAAATTATTTACTTATTACTCAACATTACTTCAATTTACTTTAAAACTTTTCAATTCAGACTTTATATTATTATTTATTTTAGTTTAAATCCAATAACTATTTATTCTTACTTAAAATCTCAATTCTCCTGTATCTTGCTGGGATAACATGTTAGCTACTGATTTTACAATTACAAAAAACTCTTTTCTTCAACTAAAATTCAAAATATAACATCATTATTATCAATAAAAAATAAAATTACTTACAAAACTCATCTATTTATTTCAAAATTACCTCTTTACAATTGTTTCATCTTTCAGTATCCTGTCTTAAAATTATTTCCATCTTATCTTTCATATTTTAATAATTCAAGTTGCATTAATCCCCAAAAAACCTCTTTATCATTCATTTATCCCTTTATCTCAACGTAGCTTCCTTTAAAAAATCATGATAACCGTCGTTTATTCGCAGAATTCCTCAAATCTCCCTTTATCTCATTAAAAATCGTCGCATATTTCCTTTATTTCATTAAAATCGTCGTATATTTCCTTTATTTCATCGCAGTACTCAAAAAACCTCTTAAAAACTAAAAAATTAACCATCAATGCAACTTAACTACCTTCTTTATAAAAGTTTATTAACAGAACAACTTCATTTTAAATACCACTTTACTCAACAATTCTGTAAAGTCATCATCTTCATATAAAAACTCAAAAATTCTTTCATTTAAATTACTTCATTAAAATCTCCCTTGTCATCAATCACTTAAATACAAAAAACTTATAAAAAATAAAAAATTATCATTGCTTTCCCAGCTAACACCGTATTTCATCAAAATCTTTAGACACCTTTATCAAATAACTGCTTAACATCATTTATTATTTCAAATTCCATTATTATTTATTTAAAAAACACTACTTATTTATCCTTTCTATCAAATTCATTAAAATCTCTCTACTTATTATTAATTTATTACTCCTTCCTTTAAAAAACAAAAACTTAACCTCCTTTACTCATCATTTAACATCAAAAAAAAAACTTAAAAACTTTATTATTATCTATCTTGGCAAAACTCACATAAATTCTCAAACTTCACACAACTATTCTTCACATTCTCAAATCATAAATCACTTAAAACTAACAATTTTTTTATCATTTTATCTTATAATCCTTAATATTTATCAATGTCAAACATACAACTTATCGTTTTACAATTTTACATCTAATTATCTATTCTAATCAGCTAATTAACATTTTTACAATTTTATAAACTCTTCGTTTCATTTCATAAAAAAAAAACTCTCCTTCCTGTCACGTCCGATTTATTTCTAGGCTTTGTTTCCTAAACAAACCCCCTCCTTTCACCATGTAAGCATTGTCTTACTGTCCCTTGACGACTTCCCTCAACATCTGTTTTTACCTATTAGAGCAGACTCAAAAAAAAAAAAAAAAAACTTTTCTATATCTATGAAAGTTTATGACACTTACAAACATAAGTCATTGTTTATGTTTTTTGCCCAAAATTACATGTGACAGAACTCTAAACAACTACGTTGGATTTTTTGATAAGTTTTCCAATTAACTCGAAATCACTACCTTCCAGAAATGATATCTTAGGCCTTGATCATATCACTTCTCGAACATAGCTACATCCTGCCTCTAAAGACAGTTCGCCTACCAAACTTTATATTTTTATAATATAATCAAGAACTCTATGTTCTCTCTTAAACTTCTTCTACTAAATTTCTGTATTTCTTAATACAAAATAAGAACTCTTTGTTCTTTAAACTTCTCAAAATTGTCAAAGTTTTAACTATATTTCATTTACATGAGTTGTATGACAAATTTTTTTTTTGTTTTTTCTTTTATTTTATTTTTCAAAACTCGACCGGGGTTCATCATAGTAACAGTAATTGAATTATACTCCTCTATTCTTATGATGAAGCCCTGTCGAACGTCGATTAATAAAACCACCCTCGTTCCATGTTCTATTTTGTTTTTTATTCTTATACCTTTTTTATTTATTTTTTTTTTTTTTTATGAATTTTTTGTTTATTTTATGCATTTGACCTCCTACTTACCCCACTACAGTCCTTCTGACCATCTACTTTATACCGTGCATACTTCAAATTGCTCTTTGGACTCTTACACAAAGCAACATGTTGTGACGTTGAAATGTGCAGTGGTTGAATGCAATATCCCTACTAAATTCAAGATAAAGCCCAAAACACATCCCTATTCCACAACACGCTCTCCATGTAGTCCCAGAATGCCTTATTCTTGCGAATAAAACATTCTATTATTACTACATAAACGCTCAGCCATCCACCCAAATGTTCATGTACTCCTTAAATGCATCTACTCGAAGAAAATTTTAAAATTCATAAAAAATTTCATTAAAATTGTTTCATCCGAAGTTGAAATAATGTTTATTTTACCAATCTTATTATTAGCATCGTCGATTTTCTGTTTATGTGATCCTTTCTAGATGTTATTATTCAAATTCAAAAAGAAAATTTTATTTTTTTTTTTAAAATTTATTCTAAGTCCTTCACTTAGAAATTTACTTTTAATTCTATCAAAGTTATTTAAGTAATCTACTTTTGTTCTTGTTTACTAAATTTAAAGCCAATTATCCTTTATTTAAGTAATTTTTATTTGAAAACGCAAGTTAATTCCCGATTATACGTCAAAAGTTTTTCATTTTCAGAACGATAATTCTGTCACACGCTGTATCTCGTCTTAATGTCATGCAAAGGAATTCTAGGCCTGGTTTAAGCATAAACAAGTCCCCTCGATATGAGACAATCCTTATCTGTCTACTGATAAGACATGAAACCCTTTTGGTTCCAATACGATCTGCAAATGAATTTCAACTCTCTCGTCACATTTTATTGAATATTTAATATTGAATCCACCTACTTAATATTGCATATCCTTTCCTCAACACTACACGGGATCTTTGCCTCGAATTAATCTGCTTTATCTTAACACGTAAAGTCAATATTTATCTTAGTATAAACAACGCTCGGTTATTCACTAACAACCTTGCAGCTCCAATGATCCTCTCATCTAGCTAATCTGTTTTCGTCACGTTTTCTAAATATTAAGATCTTAATAAACATATAAAGTTGTTTACTGCTATAATCCAGCGTCTTTACTTTACAAATACCTAAACGTTTTCTAAAACTAAACTCTTAATATTTTACGCTTGGCTAATAATTATTTTCTATATTTTTGTCTTAGCTTACAAAATTCATTAGTACACACAAATTATTAATATTCATAACTCTTAATCATTTATTATCAAACTTAAACTTACTTATTAACAAAATCTTAACTACTTTTTATTAATTATTTTAAAAATCAAGTCCGTGTGTTTATAAAATGTCCTTACATTTATTTATTCATTCCAAATTTCAATTTATTATGACTCAATTATAAATCATACATTTTTTTTCGATGGTTCCCAGATTGGTGAAAGATTTTAAAATACATGATTGAATTTTTTAACACATTTTTAATGTTAAATACTTCTGTCCACAGGGACAGTTTGTCTTGCCCAGTCATCACAACAGACTCTTTCCTAACAAAGGATCCCACTTCGTTATTGTCTCGGAGTGTTGACAAAATACCTTTCTCTTTCTCCCTTACAGACATATCTACACTTCTCTTTCTCTCAAACATCTTAGAATCCAATGACCTAATTTCAACATCTGTTCGTTCAGGAATTCTAACCCCACCATTCTTATACACTAGTACAAAGCCTTCTTTTACTATTTCTACATTTTTACTTTCAAGATTATATTTAAAGTTAGATTTCTCACAAAAACTTTTAATTTCTTGTTCTTGGGTTTGAAAGATACTCTTAAATTTTATCATTACATAATTTTCAAACTCTACATTTTTATGACCCACTTGTTTTTTAAAATAAACAGCTGATACCTTCGTTATTAGATTATTTACTTTTACTTTGTTTTTCAAATTACTTATACCTATTCCAACCCCACTAGACATATTAATTTCAACGTTATTTGCTGTTTCTAGATTTACCTTGTTACCTAACCCATTATTCATTATTTTAGAAATTTCTTGAACACAATCATTCACACAATCGTCTTCTATTATTATCAAATCATTTGACATGTTATTTATCTCATTAAAACTGTTAATTTCAATTTCAGCTATTGCTTGATTTAAATTGTTATCTAAATTATTAATATTTTCTACCAAAACACCTTCTACACTATTAATCTGTTCAAATTCTACTTTTTTTTCACAATAGCTTAATTCAAATTCTACTTTATTATTAGTTTCCATTACATTAATTTCCATTTTAAGATTCTGTTCAAATTTTACATAATTTGGTTTTAATTCAACCCTCATTTCTTCAAATTTTTTACACATTGCTTCTTTTAAATCTAAATTAGCTTGTCTTAGTTCTAATTTACTCTGTTTCAGGTCATTATCTATCTTATCAAGTTTGACATTATTCTGTTCAAGTTTAACATTGAAATTTTCCAGCTTAGTGTTAATTTCTAGCTTATTTTGATCAAATTTATTATTGAAGTCATCAAATTTATTATTTAAATCTTGCTTCAAATCTACATTATTTTGTTCAATTTTATTATTTGTTTGTTTAATATCATTACTTATACATTCAAATTTCTTATCATTATCTCGTTTGAATTCTAAGCTATTTTTATCAAATTTTTTATCCATATCTAAACTAGTTTGTCGAAATCCTTTTACTAACATCTCATATATTTTTTCCATGCTCATACCTTGATCATTATTTTCTACACTCTCATCAATCCTAACTTCTTTGGTTACACTAACCTGCTCAATTACCCTAACCTCTTCAGCTCTTAATTCCTTATCTGAATTTTCTTCTACAATTTCTACCCCTGGTGTTTCTACTAATTTTTTATTCATATCTTCACACTTTTCTTTACTATTTAGCATCCTATCACTATCAAACCCATTAAAATCCGAACCTGAACTACTATTCGCGTTCACACTTGAACGTCTACTATTACTATTACTACTTATTTCTTGATCTAAAAAATTTTGTGCAAATTGTTCATTTGTTTGCTCATTACTTTGCGATTCCTTCTCTAAATTATCAAAAATATCCCCTGTAAATTCCAATGGCTCTATATTATTTAAAGAATTTTGATTTCCTAACCCTACCTGTTCATCACTATTATTTACATTTACAATTTCTGACTCCATTTTTATCTTACTATATTTAACACAAAAAATTTTTAAAAAAGAATCTTTCTTATTATTATAAAGAGAGTCCTTACCTTGATTTCAAGAATTCTCATTACCAAAATCACTGTTTATTTCGACTAAAAAGGCCCACAGTTGCGGCGACATTTGTAATATTTCTTAAAGGAGGTGATGAAGTTACTTTAATTATTTATAATTATCTTATTAAATTGCTCGACTAGGGCGCCAGGTATCCTTAACATACCAATTTTGAAAAAAGAATGAATTTAAATATTTAAAAGAAAGAAAAAATATCTGGGGGTCGTAAGTTCTTTTCACAGTGTACTTACAGTGATATTTGGTATTTTATGAAAACACTTGTCTCTGAAATGTTAACATAAAGATTTATTAAACTATTAAAGAAACATCCTACAAATTATTATTAACAACAAAAAAATCATATTATAAATACTAGTTATCCTTTTTAATTTCAATAACAAATTATGAATTTATATTTCCTTTATTTCTTTCTTTCAAATTAATTAATTTTATCTTTAAAAATGCTTTTACCAATAAAATTGTTGCAACAGGAATTTACTTTTTATTTAAATTTAAATCATTATAAAGATCTCAGATGGAGATTTACTTCAATTATTAAAATTTTTATTATTTTATCTATCAATTTATTTCCTTTTAAAATATTTATGAAACAGATTAAAAAATTTAAACATGTATAGCAAAATATATCAAAACATAATATAAATACTTAGTCCTAATTTAACATATGGTGTTTATACCAGAACACCCATTTGCACTAAAATTGTCCAAAGATATTAATTCCAGATGTCCTGAGACTTGTAGATTACAGCAAGCGTTGTTTTCTGAAAAGTTCATGTTTCGAATATTCACCCAGCACTCTAGGAATGTTATTTTTTTTTGTACGACAATCATAACATTCATCATTAATAAAAGAATGTTCACTTCGATACAAAGTTTTTTGCCACGTGCTAAACGATCCGTTTAAGACACTCATTTACAGTACACAGTCTCTTATTCTTTGAAATCTTATAAATTCGAGTGTTCATTAAGTTTCTTTTTTTTATATTCACCGTCTAATTAAATACTTTATACTAATTTTCTCATAAATATTGTTTGTCACTTAGAATACAGTAAGTCTATTACTTTCAAACACGTTTACATTGTCATTAGAAGCGTCCATTATCACTTCCTATCCATTTTCTACTAAATTAGTCTCTACTTGAGACAAAAATTAAATCTATTACTTTTTAGATAAAACAAACTTGTAATTAAGAACTCTACATTTCACACAACCTTACTCCTCAAAGCCTTACTAGACTCTCAAAAACACAACCATTCTCCACCAAGCTCTGATCTAGACTTTTTTTAGAAACAGCCTGTCACTCCTAACGCTGGACTCAGACTGCTGTAACCATGAGGCAAATTCTTACTTCCGAAAAGCGTTCCTTCCGGTCACTGTTCAACATTTTACCGCACTGCCGTAAAATACACATATTTTACATAATAAAACAAACAAACTAAATTACATTAAAATTAAACATAATAATTCATATTGTTGTCTTGAAAATCCATTTTTCTTTTATTAATGAAGTTACTACATTTAATTTATTATTTGAATCTCTTATCTGTTTGGCTTAACCGCGTCTTTTAAATGAGTCTATATTAAAATCTGACTTTTCACATTGTCACATGTATCAAAGATACAGCAACAAGGAATTGATAACGGGAATTGATTCTTATTCCCGAAACGTCGTGTTTTGATTTTTAACACACAAATGATGGCAAATGTCCGAAAAATGTATAATAATAAAATAAAGAGTGATAGAAAACGTTACATATACAAGTTGATGGGCGTTATGGTAGGTATCCAATTATACAATGTAATACAAGCAGATCCTTTAAATAAAAGTTGTTTTTGGGGCCTTAAAGTAAATGTTAAGATGTAATGGTAAATCAAAGGGTGTTACTCAGTAGGGTAAGTGTGTTTAAAACAGTTGTTATACAGGTTTTCTAAACATTGTAATTGTGTATATCATTATTTTCATGGCGACAGCTAGGCCCTAGCCTAACGGACCTCACAGATGTCTCTACATTAAAAAGTCTTCTCTCATTTCGCTAGGGTCTTAGCCCTAGCAAGCTTCAAATATGTACATATGTGTAGAAATACTATTGAAACCTCTTTATACTACAATGCAACCTTCACTCATTAAACTCATGTTGGTAACTCGGCACTGCCAAGCCTCATATGAATATCACATTTGCTTGGTAGGTCAGGGTTAGAAATTATATTTTAGTAACTTCGCTATTTGTCGTTGTAGAGAGATGGAGTTGGTACTATTACATGCAGAATTAAAATCTGCAAATGCTTAGCAATTTTAATATGTCATATATTGAATGACACACAAGATATGAAGAAAAAACTGTTTAAAATGGCTGGTATTTTGACATTTTCAATTCAATTTTCTAAATTTCAAAAGGGTTTTATATGAGTACATATAATCCTTCATCTCAAATTTCACATTTCTGTTTTAATTTTTGTGGCCTCTATTGTGCTTACTACGTACAGACAATGACGACGGAAGAACAGCATGTCAAAAATCACTTTTTCTGTTTCCTGAGCCCATGAAGAGTAAATATCAGTCAAAAAAATAAATCAAATTACCAAACTAACCTTATATTTTATATGCTGAGTAAGTAATAACATACTCTGTATATTAAAATACTAAATAAAACATTTCTAAATACAAAATAGTTGTTGTTGTTGTTGTTTCCAATGGCAGACTATGTGAGAATCAACCCATGAGTCTCCTGGCTTCCCAGTACAATTTAGGAAAATTCTTCGAAATCTGACGCTCAGAACCAAGCCTGGGGCACCTCAAAAGATGTTCCCTATTCATTGGCTCCACCGTTTGTCGGCACAACACACAAAGATCGGAATCCAGGACATGGATCCTCTTCAATCATGTCCCATGCCAAGGCGTAGATATGCAACAGCCTCATTGCTAAATACAAAATATTCCTTCTTGTTCAGTCTTTCTACCCAAATCAAAATTATATAATCACCTTTAAGTCAAATGATTGAATGATTGTAAAATATTAATCTCATATTTAAAAAAAGTAAAACATTAATCATTTTCTATTTTACAGAACATAAAGTGTAAATCTTTCTTATACAAATAATTTTTTTTTTTTTCCCCCTAAGAGTTATATTTACCTGTACCTGTATTAAATAAAAGTTTCAGCTCAACTTCTAACAATACTCATATAAACAAATAAGTTATCTTACCTTAGAAAGTGTAGCCATAGCAATAAGAACAGCGCCATGTAAAGGATGTGAACTTAGTTGATGTAAGAGCAAAGGTTCTATAGTAACGACTTCACCTCGACTACCAGAGAACAAACATTTTGAGTCACAACTACGCACACCGAGAGTTCTCTTGAAATTCAATTCAAATACTGAACCACCACTGTCACTGCACACAGCCAGTGTTGGAATGTCTGTAAACTGTTAACAGAAAGATGTACTTTCGCTTTAAAAAAAGTTTTAACTTATTAGTAGCAAAAATAGTAATAACTTTTCTATTCGTATTAACTTTATGTGGTACATTAGTTAGATGTAACAAACAAAAATAATATTTTTTACCTTAATATGAAGTACAGCAGTTGCTGCAGTATGTACGTCTGTCATGGTGCGTAAAACCTTGCCATCAGCAGTGTCCAACATAAGTAATAATCCTCTTGCAAATCCTGCAAGTAGTCGGGTACAATCGGTGTTCAAAGCCAGACATGAGACAGCGCCTTGTTCTTCATCTCCTTCGTAACACCAACTATAACATATATTTCATGCATTTGTATTTTTACAATTTCTCTTGTTCTGTGGAAAAGGTTAGTATATTTTTTAATGTAACAACAGATATTTCTTGTTGAAACTCCATATTCAAGGATTAAATAAAGCAATAAAGCTAAAGTTTCAAAATAATTTTAATAATATAAATGAGCTACAATTTTTTCGCCTTGAGGAATCATCGGACAACTGATGATGACGCATGGCGAAACAGTTGCCCGATGATACCGCAAGTCGAAACAATTGTAGCTCATTTATATTATTAAAATAACTTTGAAACTTTAGCTTTATTGATTTATTTAATCCTTTAGTACATTTTTATTTGAATATATAATTATTTGTCAATTTCATAGTTTAATTTTGTGATTAAGTGTTGCAATATTTATCAACAGATATAATAATTCTAACAAAAAAATGATATAAAGAATTATCATCACCCGAAGAAAGTACATATGACCAATCCAGAGTGAAAACAATATAATTTTTGTTGACAGCTGTGGAATTGTTCATAAAGAATTTTTACCTCCAGGATACATACCTTCAACAAAATATGTCTTTAAATGATTTTGAAAACAGATCCATCTAGTTCGAAAGGTAAATCCCGATGATTTAATGCTGTAATACGAGAATGTACAAGCTCAATCATTGTAATTTTTAGTGAATTTAATATAGATTTAAATAAAATTTCAGCACATTTACTTTTTGGATAAACCACATACGTAACTTTGAGAAATGAAAATAAATCAGCCCAAACAATACAAAAATGGAAATATTTTGAAAACAGTAAAATATTTTCAAGTTCCATTTGTACCAATGTTTTTAGAGAAAAAAGTGTTACATAAATATTTGAAATTTTGATAAAGTTGCTTACAACTGAGAATTTTTTTTTTTTTAATCTTACCGTAACGTTTGAGCTGCGTCAAAAACAAGGACGAAGCCATGTGAGGTCCCGACAGTGACCATAGTAGTCACTGCCATAACTGTTGGCTTCCCTGCATTTACTCTGTCCTATACAATAACAAAAAAGTGAAATAAAATATTTGTAATTTTAGTAGAAGACTTCAGGATTTTTTAATTATAGAAATAGGTTTATAAATACCTTATTGTGGCAATCTTTATTATTCTTTTAAATTATACATGTTTCAGCTTCGTGTCATCATCATTAAACGAAAAAACAAAAAACCATTAATTTTTGTTTAAATTAGTTATAGATATGGACAAATTTAATTTGTATGGATAGAGTCATAATTACATTACAATATAATAGAATTAATTACTTAAAAATTCAACAATAATAAAGTGTACCCATCAACAGGTAATAAAACAATACAATACAAATAATTTATTAATTAAAATACAATAATGAAAATTTTAACTCATGAAATGTAAATAATTAATCAACCTTCACAAATTCACAAAATAATATTAGAATCATGACAGAAGAATTCGTGTTTATAAATATTTAAAAACTAAATAAACTGCACTGAGTGAAACAACACAATATCTAAAACGCAGTTTTAAATAAATACAGCACAAACAATATTCACATTAAAATTTTTACTCTATCCATAAAACTTTAACAATAGTTACAATTTCTGGCATTAATAATGACTATTTGCCAAGTTGTGGCTCAGAAGTTCCTCCACCAAATAAAAGGTTTCAAAAAGTAATAACTTTCTGAAAATGCTTTGAAAGGGCTTTTTTGTGAATTTGTATTAACTTGTTAGGAAGTTTATGTTAAGATAACACCACCTTAACAGTGTCTGGTGTCACTGTTATAACACCACCAGTTTTTGTATCTGGTGCATTTTTAGTACATAATGACTTCAAATATAATATATATATATTATATAATATATATATATATATATATATATATATATATATATATATATATATATATATATATACAAAGAAAGGTTAAAAATATTGGCTGACACTTAAAAGCCTTGTTTGCATAATTCCATTTGACTTAGGCTAGCAACAGGTCTCAGCTTTTTTTTGTTTTGTGAATACTTGTTTTTTTACAAATTAATACTTGTTGCTTTACTCCAAACAGAAATTCAATAATTTAAATAGGGAAATTTTTGTTGTTAAAATTTGTACTTATTTATTCACTTGTTTATTATTACAAATTATACATACACAAATAATAAAACCATTTATTATTTTTTTTTTCTTAAACTATTTTCTTAAATAAAAGCAGAGTGAACAAATTTAGGGGTCATGTGACAAAGCCAGTGTGAGACTTCCATCAAAATACAAAACCTGAAAAGGAAAGGTCAATAAATGCCTTAACATTGTAAACCAAGTAACATATATTTTGTTTTTCAATTAGTATTAAATAATGTGTGACTAATCTTAAACTAACTAAACTTTCTTGCATTTGTTGATGAATATTTGAACTCAAATACATCATGATAGTACCATATATAAATACAGTTAAATTGCCACATAAATCATAGAAGAAACAAGAAAAGTCCCAAAACAGAACTTTGAGGAACAACATATTTCAAACAATCTACTTAAATGTAGCTTCTAATATGCCATTTGCAAGGTACTAACAGTGCCAAATATTTTCACTGTCCTCATTAGATAAAGTTCTCTATACATCCTATCTATAAGTTGCTTCCAATTTAATTGATTAAATCGGTGTGTGGAGACATTTTATTTATTTGTTATCATTTGGTATTAACAATTTAATTTGTAAAATGGTACCTATTTTAATATCTTGTTTCTACAGCTTCCACTCTCTCAAACTTTAGCACAATTAATAATTATTAATCTTTATAAGAAGCACTTTTTCCTAAAATTTCATTAAAATTCATCAATAATTTCTATAATTTTACTATAGCTAATTGTTTAATATAGGCATAGGTATATATATATTACTATGCATAGGTATATAAACTTTGAGATTATGTTAAAAATCACTGAAAATACCGATCAACTCATTTTCTTTGTAATTCAATAATGAACAAATTTGTTGATAACTATTTTTTCGTAGGAGCCACAGAAGCGGAAATATGTTTTTAAAAAAACTAAAATTGTTAATGCCAAATTACGCTCATCTCCAAATAGAAACAAACTTTGAGTGTAATTTTAAAATGAAACAACAAGAGTTTTATGTCACAGGAATTGTTAACAGGAACATAGCTAAACAGATATAATAAAATAGTGAGTAGCCTAAATCATTGAGTTTTATGTGTACATATATTGTTACTGAATATCCATAGGAAAAACAGGCTATTGTGTCTGTCATTGTGATCAAACTCAGTAAAATGAAGAGATCAGAATCTGGACACTTTTCAGACATCCAGATCTGGGCCTTACGGCTTGCTGCTTATTTTTCCAATGAAAATATGTTAAAATAGTATCTTTAAACATATTGCTCATTCCGTTTTCATACTTACACATGCAGACCTTAACTGAGATGAAACAGCTTTAAGAATGACATGACGTAGTATGCTACCTCCTCGACTTTTGTTTTGACTTCCCAGTTTTGATGCACTTGGACTATGGTTTCCACCTCCTCTCCGGCTTCCAACACTACTCACGGAGGCTGTCTCTCCACCATCTTCAAGCCCCACCACTGCTAACTGTAAACAACAATTATTTTATAATATAGTACAATATTTATTTTATTTTGTCAATCGCTTATGATGATTAGGGAGTAATACAAGACCAGCAACCAGACTCACATGTTTACAACCTTTGATGGTTCACAAGTACGAACTGAAGCAAGCTTGGTAGGTACCTTTACCAAATAGGCCATATTATTTACCAACCCTAGACAAAACTAAACAAATTGATAGAAGTCGTAATCAACTAATTTTGTAAAACAAACCAAAGCTTGCACGAGTTTACCGACTTGTAATTTTGATCATCGTTATTCTTATAACAGATTTTGTAGATATAATAATAAGGATTATTTTTTAACATAAAGGGTAGGGTTAAATACAAAATAGATAAGCCATCTTATATGGTATGGTTTGAAGATCAGAAATTAGAGGATTCTAGAGCTGGCATCAACCTCCCCACTTCTAGTAACTTCGAAGACAGCTTGCCTTTATTATATGATAGAAATCCTCTCACGCTAGTGCATTCTGAACTGAACCCACCTGTGGCCCAGCCAAGGAGCCCACCAAAACTATAATAAGTATAAATTAGGATGTAAAGGAATTCTAAATAATAAAATATGAATTGGCACTTGCGATTTTGTTGAGCAGTGCAAGATTACGTAGAAGGGGGGGAGAGACGAGGAGTGGAGGGCTTGAACCAGCGAGCCGAGCGGGAGTCTGTTCCGAAAGCCACGAGAAGGAAGACCGCTACGGGACGAGGTCAG
Organism: Aphrophora alni; assembly: GCA_963513935.1. NCBI lineage: Eukaryota > Metazoa > Arthropoda > Insecta > Hemiptera > Aphrophoridae > Aphrophora > Aphrophora alni. The sequence goes on from OY740772.1 coordinate 4,431,087, forward strand.
TCCATTTTCAGCCACGTGCTAGCTAAATTAAACGGTATGTTTTTCGGCCACTATTAAGGCTTTATCTTGCCGTTATGTCTTTTTTATAAATTATAATATTTCTGTTCTTTAATTCGGCGCTAAAATAAAATATAACATTTAATTTCACTTGCGTTGCGTGCATTCATTAGCGTCCTAACCCGACTCCTTGGCCCATCCTGACAAGATTCGGCTAAAGTGTACGCGGTCTCCAGCCAGTCGGAGCTTCCAGCTGGTCAAAAGAAGTGGAGACGGTCACACACCTACTACATATTCGACCCAAAAATTAAAGCCTCACATTATCATTATGCTATTAAACATCTTCTTTTAGGTACAAATTTAAAGGTAATACAAATTTTTACTGAATATAGTAAGTTATCTGTTTAAATGCTCAAAAGTTATAGAAATAAACTGTGCAAAAACATTGTAAAATTTTCTCACACATTTATTCACAAATAAACACTAACAAAACATGTATTCATTATTATCTCTCTCAAAACGTCTCTATACCAAAATTGAGCGTAAAGATATGCAACACTAAATTCAAAAACATTTTGTAACAGGAAATTTAGTTTTTCCCGTGTGAATGTCTGTTAACAACAAGTGACCTTGTGGTAGAACTCGTCCAATTGTCACACATTAACAATAAGCCATATAAACTGTTTAGTTTTCAAAATATAAGCAATCAATCATAACATAATAAATCCCCACAAATAAAATAAGCACTATATAAATTAACCTAAAAATAATTCAGTTATTATAAATAAAGTTATTATAAATTCTCAAACAAAATAATGTGAATTTGAGAATTTAAACAGTTTAATTTGGGAGATATAAGCAATTAATCACAACACAATCTGAATACAATGAACAAATAAATCTAACAAATCCAACACAATCTAACAAATAAAGTAAGTTCTATATAGGCTATATAAGTTAACCTAAAAATAATTTAAAACAGCTGTTATAAATTCTCAAACAAAACAACAAAATAAAACGTATCTGAGCTCTTTCAAATTATTTTTGTCGTTTACCAATGACAGGCATGGTATTAAATGATAAATTTATTAGACAATAAGTGTTTCCCAGGAAAATAAATCATTTTCATCAAATCTGCAGGTAAGACGGTAAAATTTGAATGAATCACCAACATTGGTCCTATATAGTATCAAAATACACAATTGGTTCAGAAATTGCTTAGGAATTAAATATAAGATTATTGCAATAGGAATTTACAAGTTCACATATCTCAAGTCAAGCAATTAATATTCACTTCCACAAGAGAATGTTTTAATCCCATATTTTAAATAGGAAAATAATTTGACAATAAAATTTTGACATCAAAATTTCAAATATCTCTAATTTTAATCATTGAATTGTAATTTAATGTAACAATTACAAAACCGTGTTAATAAGACTTCAATACAGTAGAACACCTCTTAACCGCTATAGTCGGGACTGACACCCGGGTCGGTTGCCCGTTTGGCTCCCGTGAAAAATCGGTTTTCATTCAAAGAAAGCTTATTTAATCAGGTAGCGCTAAGAATTATGCAATTAAGATGTTATTGCAACTCATTTTATTGTACATAAATGTATCATATATATGTTATGTTATGTATATTATACATCAAACATGATAAAATTAAACACTACAAAGCTTTTTTACAAATTCCCCTCTGTCAAGTCTTTTGACACATTTAACCGAGTCTCAAACGAAACCAACACACACTTCCGTTTTCGTAATTTGCTCATTTTTATTTACTAAATATACTGTACGTAGATCATAACCCGTCAAAGACAAGAAGAAAACTGAAAAGAAATGTTATATTTTCCATAATGTTACGAAATTGATTCGTGGAAAAAAATCGGCCCAACAAACGTTTTTGCCTTTGTAAGTCTGCTATACCGACGGGTGCCAATGCCGCGGTGTTTTTACGCCGCCGACAATGGGATACCGCCATCGACAAAATTGTTTGACTCGCCGCCGCTTTGGTGCTGCGGTGTTTTTACGCCGCCGACAATGGGATACTGCTATCCACAAAGTTCTTTGACTCGCCGCCTTGGTGTTTTTACGTCGCTGACAATGGGATACCGCTATCGACAAAGTTCTTAGACTCGCTGCCGCTTTGATGTTTTAATTACAATTTATTTTCGGAAACTCTCATCCAACCAGTACACTACTATATAGGCCGGTTAACAGAGGTTCTACTGTAACTACATTTTAACCATCATATCATCAACTATCAAGATTCATGTATTATATATGATGTATGGATGGTGAATGTAATAGGTTGCGCTAAATCTTACATTACTTATTGTATCATATTATAAACGATATTAACTAAACCATAACCATTGAACTAGAGAACACGTTAGGTAAGATAATATCCTTAATCTTTATTTATATTAACTTAAAGTCATCATAATATTCCTATTTCATGGAAAAGTAAAATAATTGCTATTACACATACCGTAGCTGCAAAATATAGTAGCCCTTCTCTTAATCTTCATGTGCTAAGTAAATTGATTTAATACTACTAAAATGTTAAAGTAAGCCTAACCTGATTAAGAAATAATTTTATTCGAAAACGCTTGCAATTTTAATTTTTCTATCTGGCTAAATATAAAGTAAAATAACCGATTTATAATTCAATAAATAATCTTAAATAAATAATTTAGGCTACATATAAATTAACATACTTCATGTGACAGATAAGTGGATAGTTCATCTTCACTTATCAGTGAAGATTGATCATCATTCAAGATACTCTCAAGTGTTGGAGTTTTATCCACTGGTGGAATGTCATACTCGATATCATCTAACTGGAACAACAAACAAAATTAACCAGTCTTTTCATTTTTTTAACAATTTATATATGTTGAAGAAAGATACTTGTTTATTATAAGGACCCCTCCATTTTTTACATCAAACAGTAACTAATTAAAGTAATACTGCAATTTTAGTATATATATATATATATATATATATATTTATACACAAAATTTAAGCTAACAGGCTATGTGCCCTATATATAACCTAATCTATTTGTGCCACAAATCTATCAAGCAGAATTATTTCACCGCCAATGCCATGGTGTCAAATTGTAAGTAATTTTGATTTGTCTGAGACTATTGCTATTAATAAAATGCCGAATGGATCTTGTAAAAACTATATGGGGTACCTAGGACCTCTTAATAAATACATGTATATTTTGGTTGTTATTGATTCTTTTATGAAATATTACGAAGCTCATTTCATGACTAATATAATGACAGAGAAAAGTATTGTAGATTTAGAAGACATAGGCCTACTTTGTAAATATGGACTACTATGATATAGTGTTAGTTCCAGACAATGGACCACGATTTATTGTTCCAAATTTAGAGATTTACAAGTAATGCCATTAAGCTTCAACTGTGCACTCCAAAATGGTTTGGGACTTGAAATGTTTATTGCGACACATAATATAATCTGATTACAAGGTAAATACTTTGTTTTCATAATTGTTTATAGAAAAATCTAAGGACAATGTACAACCAATATTTATCACCACTAGTAGATCACATTCCTTACGCTCCTATTCTTGTCATTTCACCATATTAATTACCCCCTATATATTTCATAAAATTTTAATCTAGATGAGTTTCAGTAATAGGCTAACATTATAGATTACAGACTCAAGTTGCTAGTTGGAGAACCCTAACCTGTAAGTTTAGGTGGTTATCACTAGCAACTGCATAGTTTGTAGTTCCCTGCACACTATATAGCAAGTCAGCAACTAACAGTTTGGCTAAATAGTCTAGGGTTGTTTTGTTTAATGTTACAGGTATACTTTGACATGAGCAATGTCAAACAGCAACTTCAATATGTTAAAATAATATAATTATTATTAACTAGGCCCTAGTATATATTTATCGGTTAGGGTACATAACCTACATTTATCGATTTCCATAAAACAAAATCTAGGATAGCTTACTTAGGAATAAAAATAGAAATTGTTCTTCAAACATACCTCTGCAATATCAAGGTTCAGCAATTCTTGTCGCAAATTGTAAATATCAGGGTCACTGTTGATGCTCATGTTCTATAATTATTAAGGGCATTACTGTATTCGTTCAAATATGGTTTAAATCACGTGTTATAAATCAAGCACTAAATAATAATTTTGATTGACATTATTAACAAGTTCAACACCTACACCTCTGTATCAACACTCAAGTCAATGAAAAGACAACAACCTATTCCAATTATCAGTTATCACAGATAAGTAATAGTTACAGAACATTTCAAAATCATAGATTGTCAATGCGAAAGATATTCATCAAACCATAGATACAATTACTTGTATTATATGTGTAATATGAGTATATGTGTATTAATTTTGTATTGTATTATGTATATATCTTTATCCATGACAACTCAAGTGTTTACTGCACCAAATGAGGATAATAGATCAATCAATAAATAAATAATCTAAGATGAATTTTCTGTTAAAATCAAGTTACAATTTTATTAACCAAACACATTTTAAAGTTTTTTTAACTTCTCATCATAATCGCCTCATTAACACGCCAGTGCACGCGCCGCGGAGCGAGAGTCCGCACTATTAATGTTTTGTCATTTTAATTAGAAAGAAAACAAGGATGTAAATCTCCCTTCTAGTATTTTCCCCGTTCCGTTTTCTAAACCGGTTCTGCTAGGGTAGAGCGATCGCTCATCAGTCTGTGCGCTACAGTGAGTACGTAAACACACCTGTGGACTGTGAGTCCGCGCGAGGTCCCCGACAGCGAGCTATCTGACGCAGAAGACACCACTCTACCTGCATTTGTTGAGGACAACCCTCAGGCTCTGCCAGTTGAAGAGGAGGTAAACCAGCTGCTACATGCAGACATACAAGGTAACAACTTAGTTTATGAAGGGATGACAAATGAATTGTATAAAGCAAAGGATGGTACAATATGGTGACACACTCAGATCCCACATAATATTGCTAGATGAAATACTTGTGACCTAGTCCGCCACTTGCCTGGTGTTGTCAGAGATGCAAAAAATGCTCATACCCCAATAGATGCTCCCCAACTCTTCTTCATGGATGAAATACTAGAACAATTTGTTATCTGTACTAATATTTACATAGCCTCAATCAGAAGCGGTTACTCCAGACTACGAGATGCAGCTGACACAAAGGCTTGTCTAGGTTTGCTTTTTCTTGGAGGGGTCATGAAAGTATCTCATACTAATTTTGAAGATTTGTGGCAAACTGATGGTACCGGGGTGGAACTCTTTAGACTGACCACGGGCTTAAACAGGTTTAAGTTTTTATTAAAATGTTTAAGGTTTGATGGCATTAGAACCCGAAATCAAAAGAAAATCACAGATAAAATAGCAGCTGTAAGATATGTTATTGATAGTTTTAACAATAAGTGTAAAAAGAATTACAGTCTCTCTGAAATAGTAACTATTGATGAAATGCTGGTTGCCTTTAGGGGTAGATGTGGCTTTCGTCAATATATACCAAACAAACCTGCCAAGTACATTCTGAAAATCTTTGCGCTCGCAAACGCTAAAATGTTTTACACAAGTAACGTAGAAGTGTACTGTAGTAAGCAACCAGCAGGCCCGTATCATGTTGAAAATGACAGCCACAGTATTGTTAAAAGACTTGTTCAACCAATTTTGAATAGTGAACGTAATGTCACCTGTGACAATTGGTATACATCTGTAAATTTAGCTTATGACTTACTCCACAATGATAAATTAACTGTCGTAGGAACTTTAAAAAAAAATAGGAAAGGGATTCCTGAATTCTTAAAACAAGCTAAAGATCGGCCCATTGACTTGACCATTTTTGCAAACAAGGAAAACCTTACAAACCAAAAAAAAATGGTGTCTCACAAACCAAAAAAAAAACAACTTGTGTTAGCACTTTCAACTATGCATCCCGAGACAAATACCATTGAGTTTGTTGAAAAGTCGAATCTCCATAAGCTTGAAATTATATTGTTCTACAACTGTACTAAGTCTGGTGTAGGCAAGGTTGATGAATTTAAGAGTGCTTATAACGTGGCCAGAATTACACGGAGATGGACACTAGTTATTTTCTTTTCATTCCTCAACATTGCAGGTGTTAATGGACATGTGATATACAAAGCTAACAGGAGGTCAGATATGGAGAGGAGCACATTCCTAAAAGCTTTAGCTAGACAGCTTTTAGATGGTTTTCTGCGTCAAAGAGTTCAAATGACCTGTTTGCCAAAAACAAACAAACTAAGGCTTTCAGAAATCTTGGGAACTGAGAGGAATCGTCCAGGACCGGCAAGGCTTGATAGTCAGGGCGCAAGAGGCAGATGCAACTTTTGTGACCGAAAGAAGAATAGACCAACAAGATATCAATGCAATGAGTGTAATAAGTATATATGTTTAGAACATGTAGCATCTTACTTGTGCCATGAGTGTGTGGAACAAGTGGACAATTTGGACAACGACGAAGTATGTGAATGATTGACCATTTACAACATGCTAAAAATATATTGTATTAAATGTAACTTAGATATTAATGACCTTACTTTCATATTTTAATTGTACATATTACTAATTTCATCTATTACATGAATATTATTTAAAATTAACATATTGAAGTCATGATTCCAACTTTTTCTTATTTGATTTCTATTTTAGTGTTATTTTGTAAACACTAACGTAATAACTTACTGGAATCCAGTTTAGATACACTTAATTACTTTGAGATATACTTGATTTTTCTTTACTTAACTCTTATTGTGTTTTGTTATTATTGTACAAATAAATATATATTACAAAAAGTATTTCAATCTCTTTATTACCTTTCAACAGGTTAATATGTTAAAGAATAAAATACATGTGGAAATAAATCTATTTAAAAATATATTTCTTATGTACGGTATATTTCCAGACAAGTTCTTTTTATGACACTACTAAAAATTAAGTAATGGGCGATTTTATAAAACCAAAAACAAAAAACATTGAAAAAACTAAAAAAGAAAGATGACATCATCAAAAAAATATTGAAATAATAGTAACAGACTCTCAGTCCACGCGTGTGCACTGGTGTAACTTGACACTGCGCGTGCGCTCGCGGGTTAAAAAAAAGGAGGAAAATGATTATAAAATAAGGACTCTTTGTTCTTGAAAATTCTAATAGCGCCGGGTTGGAAGAGAACAGGGGTCAAGAGAAACCTGAGAGAAAAGATGAAAGAGTGGTATCTTTCCAAATACTGCATGGATAAAGAGTAGATTCAGTTATATTCCTCGGAATTGCCACACCCGTACTGAGCAACTGAGGGTTATCAGTACGATGACGTTGTCTGATCCACTTTATTGGAGCCAGATATTATTTACCATACCTAATAGAATAACCTCAACAAAGAATCTTCAATTTTAATTAACGCATTTTTTTGTTGAATAAATCCAATATTTTTGCAAATATCTAAATGTTAACACTTACAAAACTAAAGGAACTTTAATTTTTCACAAACAAAAGTACTACTTTATCATACAAGTGTTACAATATACAGAGTGGGTGAAAAGTGAAAACATAAGGTAATAAATCAATAATAAAAACATTACTATCAATACAATAAGTGGAAATAAATCAATATTCAGATAAATAAGAAGAAATTATTAGCAATGTTTAATTTTCAGCACGTATCAGCTGATAATTTTAACAATGAAATCAGCTGATATTGTTACCGCAATGTTTAAATCTAATTTTAATGTTAAAAAATTATCAATCAGTCACAATTTTTATTAAACTGTGAAGTATGTGTTGAAATTATTAGTGAAATTTTGCACCAGGCGACAACCTTCATTATTAAAGATAAACTAAAAGTAGTGTTTTTTAAATCGTACTTAATGGCTTCTTTAAATGAAACAGAAAGGATAACTTTGTTAATGATGCACGGATATGGTGATAGAGTACAGTCTTATCAAGAAGTTTCCAATTTATTTAACGAAACATTTCCTAACAGAAATCCAATTTCTAAAAGTGCTGTTTATAATATGATAAAGCGGTTTGAAGAAACTGGCAAAGTAGCTGATCGAGCCCGCATTGGAAGAAGAAATAATATCTGAAATTGGGCCTTAATATCTCTGATATGAAATAAACGGAATATTGTAGAGAGCATCATCCTCTAGTCACAACGTGAACCAACAATTAGGTACTATACACGGGTGTGCTAAAATTCATAATATATGTTTTTAATGTTAAAAAATATTAGAACGTCTTAAATGGTTTTAATTTTGATAGATAATAGTAAATTTATTTCACTATACATGTTTAATTCATATAACAAATTTACATAATTTCATTATTAGACTCACTTTTTAATAAATACTTAAAACACGTTCATTTAAATAGAATTTAAAATAAGTTTTAGATATACTTATTACCTTAACAATATTAACAAATACAATTTCAATCACTAATTATTACTAGTTTACATAAAAAACAATAGAATTGAATATAATTTTATTTTAAATTATTATTTCTAAACATATATTATCTTAAAATTATATTAAAAATGTTATAACACTAAAACAGAACAAGCACAACTTTTTTTTCAGTCACTCCACCGGAAGTGTATCCATAAGCTCATCCATAGTCAATGATTCTTTTGTATCATCATCTGAGGCTTTATTTCTTTTATGCCAAGGTTTTTGTTGCCCAAAAGTTTTCCCTTGCTTGCTGTGGCCAAAAGTAAATGGTTTCTTCGAAGCAACTTTTGGTGGATCTTTTAATGATCCTTCTGGATTTTTAGATAAAAGTTTTTCAGAATCATTCTCTTTCAAAGTTTTTTCATTTTGCTTCCTGAAAACAAAAGAAAATATATAGGAAAGCTTTTATAATTAAAGTTTAACAGATTCCCTACTGTAAACAACATCTGATGCACTTTATATTCTAAAACTACAATAAAATAAAATTAAAGTTAAAATGTTTCCAAGGTTTGTTAAAAAATATCTGAATTTTTCTTTTTGGAAACAGATCATGGAGACTAACCATTTGTGAGGAAGTGGATGATACCTTCATACACACGCAGAAATCTGTCATGTCTGCAGATAATAAAATTCAGTGAGAGTGAGGGAATATATTCATGGCCCATCAGATTTTCAATTTCAATAACTTGGGGAATCGTACTGCATCCAGTGTTGAAATACTAAAGTGGAAACCATTGGAAGATTCAACAGATTTTCCAAGAACATAAATTAAGCAGAGATACAACCATTTCAAAGATGTTCACATGTCAGAGAACAACTCACATTCTGGTAGGCCCACATTAATAAAAAATGATGATGTTATTGACAAAATCCAAATTTTGGTCATTACATCATTTAAAAGAACTTGCACTCATTCATTATATTACATTTTGAAAATTTAGCAATATGGAGGTGTACAAAATTTGTGCCAAAGCTGCTAATGACATAGTAAAATAAACTCCTTTGCAGTCTCATGGACCAATGAACTCAGCAAAATGTGATCCCAAATTCCTAAATACTATGATTACTGATGATGACTTGTGGGTTTACAGATACCATCCAGAAATCAAAATTTTATAGTAGAGACATTTTCATCATTCCCAAGATTAAAAAAGCATGACAGTTGTGCCCATTTTCTTTGACTCTAGTGGGGTGATGCTTCGTGATATACAACAAAATGACAAAAGATTATCTGGAAGTCCATCGTCGCCTCCATACAGTATTAAAAACCAGATTTCTGGCCAGGGGAAACTTGCATGACAATGCACCATCTCATCCCTCATATCATTTTGAATCGAATTTTTTTAACCAAATACTGCACTACAATGGTATGTCCAACTTCCTACTCTTCTGACAGGGGTTCTTGTGATATTTGACAGTTTCCAAGCTGAAAAAGCCTTTTAATGACACCCTTTTGTCATAGAAATTAAAATCTAACATACGGTGAGTACGAGGAGAAAATATGGATAGATTGGACACCTTTAAAATGTACAGCAGCAATATAATTAAACAGGTCCTGGAGCGGAAACTGTGAGTAAAGAGGAAATCTGGCAGACCCAGTTATATGGAGGAAAACTGTGAAAATTAAAGGAAAATAAAGAAGAAGGCAAAACTTGGAAGAGCTTAAAAGGATAGCATTTAGATCAGATATTAGTAGGAATTCCTTTGTTGGATCCTAAGTCCTTCTTAAGGAATACAGGAAATAAATCAAATAAAAACAAACTCTTAAATATACAAACAATCCAAACAAACAGAAGTGAAAGTAGAAGGGCAAAATAGATAAAGAGACTTGCAGTTTCTTCAGATGAAAGGAAACTAGTCCATAAGTGTAGAAAATAGACCAAGTTGTATTTGTAATTTGACGTTGGAGATTGCATTGCTGGCCAAATCTTATATTATACATCCTATAATAATAATGTGTAAGATATCAGAAATCAACGTACTTAACAGATTCATCAAATCTAAAATCGTGAGGAAACTTGTGCACTTCTATACAATGTGTTTTTCTTTCAGCTGCATTGTTACTTTTTGTTGTACAATCTTCCACAAAGCAACTGTACTGTAATCAATAGACACAAAATTAAACTTTCAAGACATATAATACTATATAAATTAATAATAATATAACAGTGTAAAAATATTTCACTAACTTTTGTCATGGACAAAATCTCTATCAAATATGGTAGTCCGGGTTAATTTTGCTTTTTCCAATTTAATTGGGAACCATAATTTTCTTATAGATCCGTGGCTTGACACATTAAAGTTATTTGATAGTGATAGATTGTTCATATTATTAATATGATTTATTCGGACCTTTGCCATCTTTTGTCTATATAAAAACTAACAAACAAAATTTCATGAGTATAAATCTACTCTCGTTAATATAGTGTTTAACCTAAATCATAAAAGAGAAAATATTACCGGTAAGATAAAAGATAAAGCTGGAGGGGGAAGGTTGGGTATAAGCTGCCTGTAGAGCACATATTAGGTTTACCAAAGTATTGATATAAGCAATAAGTGGAGTAAACCAGTGAATTTACTACATAACTATGCGTTATTTTTAACTATTATTTGAACATTTATACTTTAAAAATAATAAAGTTTTATAAAATAATTTTATATTATTATTTTTAACTTTTTAAACTATTATTTTAACTAAATATAAAACATAAAATAAAAGTTAGCGAATTAAAAGCACTACATTTTTTTTTTTAATTTGTCATTAGAGAAGAAGACTGAAATCAAACATGGTGGCATGTCCATATATATATATATATATATATATATATATATATCACTTAAATTCTTTTTTTTAAATCTCCATTCTTTCATTACCTGTACAATATTAAGCTGAGATATACCTATATAAAAACAGGTATACAATTTAGGTATATATATATATATATATATGACAAAAATGCATGGATTTGTGGATGTGATGTGACTAATCACTTATATTTTTTTCAGGTGTCAATTGAGAAGAAAGAGAAAGAATGGACAGTGAACAAGGATGTTGAAAATGTAGAGGCACCATCAAAGAAAAGGAAAGTAGAAAATACTTACATAAGTCAAATTGTGGCAGCTAAGGAACTATGTGATATAATTGTAAATCAATTAAAAATAAGATTTTCATTTACTACACATTATTCTGCCATTTCACTCTTCAATGCCGAAAATTTTCAGGAATATGATATAGAAATTGTCCATAAGATTGTTTTCACCTGTGTCAGATTTTCTATCAATGGATAAATTTTAATTATGAGTTCAATCATCTAAGTGAGAATTTTTGTTTGTACAATTAGTTATAATCACAATTAGGAGTCGTATACTAATACTATGAAGTTGATATTAATGTTAGTATTTTTATTGATTATTTGATTTATTTCAATAAATTATTATTATATAAATTTTAAATGTTGATTTTATTTTGTTAGTCATGAATTTCTGTGAACCCCACACTAATAACTCACGAGCCACCATAATAAACTCCTGTTTGTTTTTCTATGATGGTTACAGGTGACCAAAGTTCATCCGATAACTGAAACAGGAAATCATATCCCAGTCAGTGTCAATCTCCCAGACATGTGCACGTCAAATATATTCTTACATGTATTCGTGTGTATGTAATATGTGTTATACATGTTTTATAAAATTGTTCAACAGTAACGACCTTTTGACGGAGTAATACACTACGTACTTTGTTTTGAAATGTGTTTTAGACTTTACATTCCTGATGATGGACTGTTGCCCGAAACCATGGTAGGATATTAATAAGTTAAGAATACCAAATAGGGGGGGGGGGGAGGATTAGTAGACAGAAAGACATTTTGGATCTAATTTAAAGCTAATCTGCGTTAGTTGAGTGAATTTAAAATTTATGTTTTGTACAAGTTTTATTTACAATGAATATCACTATTTATGTTTTTCCTAATTAAATGTTTTGAAAGATGTTTTACGTGAAGTATTTGACAATGCGATTAATTACGAAATATCTCCACACATTTTGTGATGATTGTATATGTATTATAGTAATACGATATAATAACTATTAACATTGTATTACAATGTATTATTGTTATTCAATAAATCTTCATAAAGTTGTGCTCAACATCGTATTGCAATAATACTAGAGTTAAAACAAGACTGTACCCCCCCCCCCCCCCCATTCACATTTTCACTTCTGAGTACTGTTCCAGCTTTTCCATTATCTGTAACATTGAGTCGAACATTATGTTAGAATCAAATGACAGTTTTATCGTTTAATACATTTCAGGTGTCCAATTTTACAACCCTATAAATTACATACTCTCTGATCACACTGATGTAATCAATATTTCTCACATAACTTTCAAGTTAGTATAAAGTCTGTATAAATATGATTGAAATTAATACTGTTGGCAGCAAACTGGCACTATACACTCAATTAACAAGTTTTATTGTTTATTAACTATATTTTTTGTCATTTTCATTTTTAACAATTTTGTTAAAATATAACAATCTCGGAGTGAGGGAACAATACCTCAAAGTGAATGAATGTACACAATTATCTATGCCTCCTCCTCCTCTACTGAACACTTACAGGTCTTCCTCTTCTACATTACATTAGATCCAGTGATTCCTTGGGTATACTATTGATGTTTCTGAAATTATGTCCTATCCACTTCCACTTTGTTCAAGGATAGTAATTTCTATCCTTTAAATATGTACATATTTAAAACTGTATAATATCAAAAGTGAATCACATAATGGAAAAAGCAGGTGTTTGTTACTAATTTATTTATTAAATTCAGAGAACTGGAGACCTTTCAAATGAAAAATTAAATAATGTTTTAATTATAACTTTGAAATTAAATCAAATACCAGAATTACAAACAAAAATTTAGGTTTATGCAGAATCAATAAAGGTTTTACCTTTAATAAGACTGTAAAGACATGCCTACTCACCATCCCGGAGTTGACGTAGAGGTGCGTCAATCAAAAATGTGTTAGCCTTATAAAAAGCGAAAGAAATATACAAGTGGTCACTCTGTTCTTGTTTAATGACACATGCATCAAACTACACTACCACCATTGTGAATGAAGTCAAGAGCTGTTTTTTGTTACATAAAAGCTAGACAATTACATCGTAGTCTTTTAATAAAATGATTATACAAATAGATAAATTAAAAATGAAGATTTATAAACATTATTTTAGAAGAAACAAGAGTTATTTATTTATCTATCAATCAATACAGTAGGTTTATTAAAATAGTAGTCTATTACAAACAAGGATATTAAAATTTTTCTTATGAAAAGTACGATAAACTTCTTTTTTTAATCTTTCGTTTATGTTCGTTTATAAAGAGAGAGTACGTAACACATGACAAAGCACAACCAAGTTAAAATCTGTGATGGTTCGCTAGAATGAACTTTAATGATATTATCGTGAGCTCTACTAACTGAGTCACACCGATCTTCACTATGACAATGAAAAGGATTTTATAAAAATATTTTATATTAATGAAAACAGTCTCACCAATATTGCAATACATTTATTATGTAATGCACTAATTAATAGGGAAAAAACAGGTCTATTTAGTATGCTGTTGTTGTTGTTGTTGTCCAATGGCTTTCTCTGGCTCACGCCATCTTTAGTCTTAATTTCCAGTAGAGACCAGGGAGGTCTTTTTCCCTCTGCTTCTCTTTATCCAGCTTTCTGCAGACCAAGAGATGGTCCTTGTACATGACGGTGTCTGGGCTTTCACACAATGTGCAGTTGTCATAATCCAAAATCTTCATCCTCTTCAGGTGTTCATTCAGGCAGTCGTGTCCAGTTGTAAGTTGAAAAATTGCGACAGATGTCCTCCTCTGCAAGTCCTTGACTTTCTCATACAAGTCGAATACATCTTTATAGGACTTGTTCCTTATGTCCTCTTTGACCTTATTGGTGAACTCAAGATGAGATGCTCTTTTCAGTTCGCCAATCCTTGCTTCCAAGGTGTGTACTCTTCTTGGTTTCTGTATTATGTGAGTTCCTCGCTTGGCCAGCTCATCTGCTTGCTCATTGCCTTGTATGCCTACATGTGATGGGATCCACTGCAGAACTATTTTCTTAGTAATATGCTTGACTATTTTATACTTCTTTTGAATTGATTCAGTCAAGGAACTTAGATGACACTTCCACTTACATAAGTTCCTACTTAACATTTCTCTACTTACCATAGGTTTCCGAGCAGCTTGTGCTAAGAAGAATGAGTCATGTGTCTCAGATAGATGTAAGTCCAACAGATGAGAAGAAAATAGTTGTTTCTTACATTGTGCACAAATATATCTATGACAAGTGCTGTTGTGAAGTTCGTAGTCCATAACATTGGAGAACTGTTGTGTACAATTTGGTACATGACATGGAAAACTTGGTATGCTAGAAGTAAAGAAACAATGTAATTAATTCTTATTACAAAGAAACAAAACAATTTTGCACCTTCGTACATCTAAAGGATAGTGGTGAAATATACGTTTTTCTTCCTTATTCATCCCCAAACCTAAATAAAAACTATTTGACATCAAAAATGCCAGTTCAATAGTTTGTCAGTTAAAAAATGAAACTGAATCACGGATGCTATCTTTGAAAAAGTATTTGTATATTTAAACAGAGACTAAACTTGCTTCACTTGTGCCATATTTATTTTATTTTATTTTCAAACAGTCTGCATAACAAGCATCAAATTTACAATAGAACAACCACAGCAAAACATATAATATCTTATTAAATATTAATAAACAAAACACAACACTGTCAACAAGAAATCAACAACACAATATATATTTATAATCAATGCAAACATTTTTCCTTTTATATATGTTAAAATTAATTTATTTTTATAAGAGTAATAGTTTAATTTCGCAAGATACTGAAAGAATACTAAAGAGTGGTGTCCAGAAACTCCCAAACCGAATAAAATATGTTGACCCTCTATAACTTTGTTAACTTTAACATTTTTATATCTGTTAGATTTTGTATGGACAGGATGTGGCTAAAAAATAATTTTCCTTGAAAATTTGTTCAACTGATGGCCTCATGTGTGAGAAAACTATGAGTAAGATGGGTTGGAAAATTCACAATTTATCAAAAGATATGACTCACAGTTCAAAGTTCTCCAGATTTGAATCATGATTGTTTTTATCTTTAACATAAAGAAATGGCTCGTTTAGAAAAGATTCACAATAAACAAAGAGATTATCCTGAAACAAACACCTATTTTTTCAAAATTTGAGAAATCATATTTTTTGAACAGCTTAAAGAAGTTGAAAAAATTTTGGACAAAGTATGTTGAGCTAAAAGGAAAGTATCTCGAAATATAAATCAAACTTCGGTAAGGAAAACAACAACAACTTATAATCCACAAAAATTTGGATTATAATAGTGTTTGTGTGCTTTTTTTTCTTCCTTCACATAAAGTGCGACTTCCATACAGTTAAATCCTTAAATTTCAAAATAACTATTTCTTTGAAGTTACTACATTTTGGAAAAAATGTGTTTAAACTTGCATTTTATAACAAAAGTGATAATAATAAAATATAAAGTAGAAATTTCATTCACTAATTAGCTATATATTAATTTTAAGCTATATATATATCCATTTTGCATAGGAAATAACTGTAGTGCTTACCAACTGTATTAAAAATTGTAAAAGGTTAAAGTTTTTTAAAAGTTACGAAATTTTGTTTCCAATACTTACAAATTATGAGATGACTGTTCTTCACCAATATCTACGATGCCCTCTCTTATGTACATTCGGCAAATTTTGTCGCCGGCTTGAAATAAATCATCATCAGGTTGCCTACGCCCTACTCCGTGGGTTTTCAGAGTTATCAAATCCATTTTTAATTCATTCCTGGAAGAGGTCATTGAATGAAGTAATCGATACACTGTTATATATAGTAAATGATATAGAGCTAACAATAAAATCGGGAGTTGCTACAGGAACAGCTTCGTTTTCCTTCTGAAAAATAATAGTATTCCTAATAAGGGATAAATAATTTTTTTAATTGATGTAAGAAGTAAACATAATAACTTTCTTGTTAAATCAAATTTATTCAAATTTCAAGAATAGCTAAATTTTCATTTAACCCATTTGAGGTATCAAAGCTATTTTTAATACTTTTTCATGGATTATTTTCCTTTTTAAACATTAGAATGATATGCAATTTTACTCAATTTATTAAGAAGAAGACTATAAAAGTAGTTTTTACAAATTCAAATCTCTTATAATTTTTGAGAAACAACTTATAATGTTAAGTAGTTATATTTATATATTTTGGTAGCAGTAAAATTGCCACATTAACATTTCCTCCCATCATTAATTATGACCATTAATCATAAGCGTCAAGTTAGCACAAGTAAAAAATTTTGATTGGTTAAATTGAGTGCATCATTCTGCATCTCCTAAAGAACCATTGAGACTTGGCTCAGCTCAAATTAACCAGTCCATTACCAATTTCTGAAAAAAAAAAAGAAAGAAAAAAAAAAAATAATAAAAAAAACATGCTTTAGACTCTACAATCCCCCATTACAAATCTCTCAGGAAATTTTATTTCCTGTATCTTCGACGATAACAATCATGAGTTACTACCATTCTCAAAGTTTATTCATTGTTGACTATAATATTCACATCTCATGCTCTATCAATGAGCAATTTAACTTTTTCTTTAGAAACCCAGTTTCAAGTAGTACGAATTATATTTAAAACCGTCTTTTATTAAACTCCAATCATTTCATATTCCTAATTTTAACTATAATAAATTTGGCAGAATTGTACAACTTTCTACTGTACAAAAAAATAACCAAATCATGAATTGCAGTATGTTTAAACTAGTTAGTCTTGTCAACTGTGTGGAATAATTTGTGTCAAAATTAAATTGAGGTAGTGTAAGAGTAATTGATGACTCCCACCAATTTTTAAGGACAATCATATTGTAAGAAATAAATATTATAATTAGTTATAACTATATATTTCTAGGAAAATGAATTTAACTATTTTTTTTATAGTTCACGGATAAAAACATAGGTGCTCCTCATATTTATTCAATTGTATACTCTCACTCTAAAATTTCAAATTACCAGATCTGTTGTAGAATATCACATACAACCAACCATAGATAAAACTGCAATTGTTCAACTTCAGCAATGGTTTTGATATCTCAAAGAGTTTTAATGTGAGATAAACTTTAAAAGTGAAAAACATTGTAAACCTAAATGTTTAGGTACAAATTCAACAAATAATTTATGAATTAAACAATTTCAAATTAATTTACTACTTCGTTTGTACCCAAACAAAATTTAGAAGTTTAGATTATTTTTTTCTTTTAAAGGAGAAAGAACAGTACTAACAAATTTTCAACGCAAAACAAAATACTGCCGGTTAAATTGATGAACAAATGAGAGCCTGATGATATAAAACTTCTTTTGGTGCTCTACTCTATTTGATAATATTTGTTTTGACTGTTTATATGTATATAATAATTTTATTGTTGATATGAATTATAATAATTAAAAATTGATCAGAAATAATGTTTATTAAAACTATTTTCTTTTCAAATTCCATGATTCAAACAATAAAAATAAGATTTTAAATGAATTTTTTTGGTATTTATGGGCCGTCTCAAAATGATCGCCGTCCTCCTTTCACAACCAACTGCCACATGAATTCAGATAAATATTTATCAAGATGATATCGAGAATTGCCAAAATGTTTTTTATTTCACCATTTTGCAAAACCCCACATTCTACACAACAATACTACGCAAAATTAGTTATTTACTTTAATAACTTGGCCTAACCTAATATTTCAAGGGTCCGTATAATATATAAATACCATTTTTTAACTTTTACTAAACAGCAAATTAATGAATTAAATAATTTTAAACAAATCTAATACTTATCTTGTATTTGAAAGAAGTAATGATAATAATAACAGACTTAATTAACGACACAAAGTTATGAACATGGGATCCTCTTTTCCACATAACCTCAAAATAAAACAAATAACTTTTTAAACAAATTACATGAAATATATATATATATATCAAAATAATAAAAATTAAATAATATCCCTCAAAAACAATATGGACACCTATAAATACACATGCATTTCATGATAAAATAATAATAATCAAAATTAATCATAAATGATACAAAACTTATTTATAAATATAAGAGATAAAGTAAACAAACACACACAATCACTTACGTCTCAAAACTACTAAAGCGCCAGAAACTACTGAATATGACCAGAAAACTCTAAAACCTTTTTAAACCAGACACATTCTTTGAAAATTTAATATTTTCCGGCAACGAGTTCAAAACCCTATAAGCTATTAACGTAAACAATTTATTAAATATAAGGGGATTGATGCTTAAATGTAAGTAATAATGACGCTCCTCGACAAATTTTAGTGGAATTAACAGTGAACTGAACAGCACACAATAACAATAAAATATAATAGTTTCGAAAAATAATTAAATTTTAAAACTATAATCAGTTTATGATATTTTATAACATGATCATTATATTTTAAATCAAGAATGAAATTTAATTACAATAGAGTAATGGAAATAATTTTAACGCAACTTCACTTTAATACTAAAACGTAGTCTGTAAATCCTGAACAAAAAGTAGTCTGTAAACAACTTGATGGGTACAGTAAAGGTAGGCGAGAAAAGGTAAATGTATTGTACTTCATACAAAGAACATTAAAAAAAAAAAATTAATAAATTATTTATTTATTCAAAATACTAATCAATATATACAAATTATTATAAACTACAATGGTTTCTTAATAACATGAGTAAGATCATATTTCCCACGAACACATTTAGTTTTTACACCAGGAACGTCCTGTAATCTACCGACTCTAACCAACACTACATTGTGTTCTTGTAGGTTATGACCAATCCCAGGTACATAAGCAGTCAGTTCCTTTCCAGTAGATAACCGAACTAACACACACTTCCGATTGGCTGAATTTGGTTTCTTTGGTTTCTTGATGAGAGTTTTCAAAACAACTCCTTTGGCGAACGGTTTCCCATCGAGAGGATTTTTATTAGGACGAATTTTAATGTGAGGACCTGTTCTATGTATCCGTGCCAATGATGCCATCTCATGCCCCAACACTGCACAAAACCCCAAAACATATTTAATAATTTGTTTTGTTTACCATTTTAATGAGAAATCATGACTGTCAAATAGTACAACATAAAGCATAATTATAAAATATATTAGATCAAAAGTATAAAAAATAATAACTACTTGCCAATACTTACTAGGTTATTTCAACATTTAATAGTTGTTAAATAAACAAATGCAAATTCTATGTATTATGAACTAGACAAGTTCAAATAGTCTCCAGAAAAACTGTCGTATTGGTAGGGATGAATAAAAAATAGCATTCTAGACACGTAATTAATTGGATTTTGTTTGAATAAAGAGTACTATAATTCGTTCATCGAGAGTCTAGAGTGAAGCATCGCCTTACAATGTCTCGCGCTGAAGGGACAACACGTGTACGGCGGGTGTTGCTGGGGATGATTCACAGTAGTAGTTCTGTGAACAACTTTCTCTTCCCTAACCCTCCATTATACCCGTTGCTGTCGCTCAATCATTTGTCTGTCAGTTGCTGAACTGTCTAAATTCTGTCGTGTGATCCGTGTAAAAGTATGTTATTTAGAGTTATTTAATGTTATAATTTCAGTGTACTTTAAGAATTAGGCTAGTGATTGCAGTTCAAGGTTTTATATATAAGTGACTATTTAGTTTTTACTATAACGATGGAGATTTGTTATCCAGTAAAGAAGAATAAACCAGGACAGGTGATACACAGAGCCAGGAAACAATGTGTTGTGAATGTTTACAAAAATGTGTTGGAACAAAACCCGGGAATCGTAAAAGAATGTGCCGTTAAAAAAGTGGTGAATATGATTGGAATAGGAAGATGCAATGTTTACAAGATAATTGATGGTTATAATCAACAGTTGGGGCTAAAATCTCCCGTTAACAAGAAAAGGCGACAGAAAAAATTGACGAACTGACAAAGTGTGCTATTAGAAGAAAGGTATATGCATTTTTTTTTTAAGAAACGAGCAACCCACTTTGAATAACGTTTTGGAAGCAGTAAATGAAGACGACCAATTGCCGAACTTCAAGAGGACAACGATATATAAACTGCTCATAAAGATAGGATTTAAATTTTCTGCAAGAGGAAGGAATTGTTTACTTATAGACAGAGATGATATTATTTTGTTGCAATGAGATTATCTCCGGAATATCAAAAGATTTCGTCAAGAAGGTAGGCTAATTTACTACCAAGATGAGACATGGCTCAACGAGGTCTACGTGAAAACAAAGGTATGGGTGGATACTACAGTGCAAAGCAGAAAGGATGCTTTCCTCAATGGGCTTTCTACTGGTGTAAAGAACCCAACTGGGAAAGGAAAACGGCTCATAATATCCCACATCGGAAATGACAAATTAGTATTTGAGTCGAAATCCATTCAAGATTATCACGACGATATGAACGGGTGACGATAGGAGTGGGTGAAAAAATAACTCATAAATAATTGTGTACTTAGTAATACATTATACTTCTATTCCTTTGAAAACTCATTTTTCCTTAACCCCCCGCATTTCTGAAAAAAATTATTTTTGTTTGTCTAGGTTTACCCTTATTGTTCATAATAATTTACCAAACATATAATAATATACTGAGCCCAACAGTAGAATCGACCAACAAAACTATGTTGTTTGCATATACTAATACTCTTATCCTTTACCTACCCACCAGAAACCCTCCTCCCAATAACTCATGTAAATATTTTAGAAAAAGTAGACAGAGCAAGCACCACCTGCCTATTGAGTGTTTAAATTTCTCCAATATCCCCTTTTTACACCAAATTCTAGATGTCGTCCCATCATTCAACTTTCTAAAATATTTAACATTTTAGTTGACAAACACACACAATAATTTAGAAAAACGCCTTGATTTGATATATCAATCATATCAAAAGTGGCGGAGAACACAAGGAATTGTTACCTTTCTTTTTGAAAGCTTACATCAACAATGGATGAAAAAACAAAAATATTATCAATGGTGGAATACTCCTTCCAGAAACACATTTATATATTTTATATATATATTTTTTTAACCCTGTGAAGAGTTTAGCAGTATGAAAGAAATTCCTCTGTAATTTTTCCACTATATGATATTCCCCATTCTTAAGAACTGGAAAAATGGTGGAAAATTGAAAAATATATGGAACAGTCAAAATAGACCATTATTCTTTCCAAGAATATATCGGAAGGGTTCTCTTATTAAATTTGTAGGGTTCATACTAAATGTGTTAGACAAAATTTCATTATTTATTTTTTCCCCCCGTTAGTCTCTAGCTGTTCTTCATAACTAAAATTATCTTAACAATAGATTTCATCAATTACTTTATGTATTTGAACAGATATATCAAATAATAATTATAAAAACTTTAATTTTAAGGGTGCAAAATACCAGGAGAAAAAATGATCCATAGAGCCCTCTGCAATTTTACCACTTTATCATAATGTAAAGATTATCTGATGTAATAGGTTGAGAATTTCTTTTATAAACATAAGAAAAAACAAATTTTAAATAATAAACATTACCTAATGATATTTATATATGAACAGGAGGGAAAATACTATGTTAAACTGAAAACAGTAAATTTTCTTATTAATTTTCAGATTCCAAGAATTATAAATTGAGAGTTTTCTTCAAAATCTTCCTGTTTGAAATCAAAAGTAAGATGTTAAATGTTTGCACAAGAGTATGGAAGACAATTTTATTCTGCTATCTGCTGTTTTATCCCTGCTTACAACCAAAGTACTGACCTTGTAGTGTTGGAGAATGGATAAAATTCGTGAAAGCACTTGCTAGTCTTTGACATAAGAAATTCATTTCCAATAGATGAACAACTTCAGTACTTATTCTGAAACAATAATTTCTATTTTAAACTAAATAAGACTAAATAAGGTCTACTATAATGTGTAACAGGGTATTTCTATTAGACAATTAGTTCAAAAATTTGACCTTCATAACTCACTTGTTTGGTCTTATCGATACACCAACTATCCATCTGTTAATTTTTACGATGACCACTCCAAATTTGCAGTCATCATTGTTTTCTTTTTATCTGTACAATAACCATCTATATATTTTTTTTATCTTAGAGTGACTACTGGATACATCCTTAAAATAGCACTATGGATTGGTAGTAACTATATACTACAGTATAACAAGCTTATACTAGCTTCACAAATATGGTAGAAAAACCATAGAGAGCTAAACATCAGTTTTCAATTCGCTATTGAGGTCTAATCTTTGCAGACATGTTCCAGTTAGCCATGAAGTTAATTTTTTTTTTTATTTCACTTCTTGTATAAAATGAGGTGGTAGGTTCTTCTTTTTAATTTCTGTTGATGTTAATATAACATCAATGGGTAATTATTTACTATTCCCCTTTCTCTACTCATAACTGCTTCCAGGCAGTTTAAACAATGAATTTTGGTGGGTTATTGTTGATACCAGTTTTTTGAAAGAAAAAGAGTCGGATTCAAAAGGTTTCACTAGGTGGCATATATAAGAGCATGGATGGTTTATACATAGGCCTATATATAGCCACCTAGCCAAACCTATTTATGATGGCAAACCTGTTTGTGATACACAGCCACTAATTGTAAGTCATGTATTCGCAGTACATTCATGAGAATGTTATAAAACATTGTGATTGTTAAAAAATCATTTCACATTATCCGTTTTGTCAGTGAGAATAATATATTCACTGAATTAACTCGAACCGATTGCAAGAAAAAGCAGTATTAGATGTACTACAAGCCGTAGTCGACAGTAGACTGACGGGTGCTTACAGATAAAACGTTCACTGACAAAGTAGGACAATAATCAGACTCTACTGTATTTCTTTCAGCCAGTTCCAAGAAACCGGTATCAACAATAACCAACCAAAATACATTGTTTAACCTTCACCTGAAAGCAGTTATGATGTGAATTGTACATAATGAGGTAGGTCTACGTATTAAACAATTTCACAAAATAGAAGCAAATATTCAACACATATTTTACAATGCATATTTTTACCAAAATTTCTTTAGCAACATATGAGCCGTGAATTTGAACATTTCCCATTATGTTTAACCTATAAATACGTTGATTTGGTAGTTTTTAAATTGTGATTTTTCAGTAAAAAAAAAGTGACCTCAGCACTGAAAACCATATGTATTCTAAGAAAGGTATGTAGTAAAAGATTTTTTTGAGTGGTTGTTTACTGTAGCGCCCCAATTTTAATATTTTTTGTTATTTTTTTACTACATACCTCTCTTTATAAGAATAGTAACATTTTTCGGTGAGTAAAAATGTTTTTCACTTCAAAATTGGCATATTTCAATGACATATTTGTAGGTTAAGTTTAAATGGCAAAAACAATGTCCTAATTTTAATATTTTTTGTTGTTGTTAATTTTGTACTACATACCTACCTCTCTTTATAAGAATAATAACATATTTTGGTAAGTCAAGCAACATAGAGCGTAGTAACTAGTTAGTTACTTGGATGCGAGAGCGCTTGGGAACACTACATGAAAAAATTCAATTGGGATCAGTGTTGTCATATTGTGCATAGGTTCATTTACATGTAGGTCTAGTGAGGTATATATATATATATATATATATATATATATATATGAAATTCACTTAATGGACCTTAACCTAGAAAACTTGAAATTATGTTTATTTCCATGAAAAACATTTTTGCTCACCAAAATAATATGTTACTATTCTTATAAAGAGAGGTATGTAGTTCAAAAATAACGAAAACAAAAATATTAAAACTGGGGCGATACAATAACAATACCAAAAAAACCCCGAAAATTACCAATCACCTTTATGTAAATAAATACCTTTTAAAAATTCCATTCAAATTACATAAATATTTTGTTACATTTCCTATCTGTGTTGTGAATTACTTTTATATTGAATTAAACTTTTCAATTCTATTGTTAAAATTATAACGTTATAGACACCTAACCTATGTTCCTCTTAAACAATAATTACCACACAAACTACTGAATAACTAATAGCCACATATCTTATAACGTAAGTTGACTAAACTTTAAATAACAACTTACTTACTGAGGAATCTGAAACCCAAAAACTATAATAATTATAAGACTTACTATTCCTCAAAATCTCGGTTTAACATCCACCATTTCCACCTTCTACCATATCCGGACTTTTGACTATCTTATCTTAGTCGAGTTCGAGTTCGAGTAGTCGAAGTCGAGTGTACTTACTCTGTGACTGTGTAGTAGTTGGCAGGTTAGTACATTTAGCAGTGTGACCAACATTTTTTTGCCTCTGCCTTTATGAAGGATTTAATTTATTGGCTTTTTCGTCAATAGGCTTTGCCCATAAGCATGAAGCCTAATCATTAATTTCAGTTTGTATACCACTTATATTAATTACCCGTTATAATATTACTTGATATTATTATGTGTCTTACTTCACCAAAATAATTGTTCATAATGTTGAACAATTAATTGATAATACCACAATTACAGGAACAAGAACAATAATTAATTTCATTGAATTTATATCTCAGTATGTAAAATCAATACTAGAAACAATAATTGTTATAATTAATTATAACTAAATCATATTATGTTAGGAGTAGTATTAGTTATTAATAACTGTATGAACGTTTGGTTCAATTCAATGCATCAGCTAAAAAAAATGGGTTTATAGTTACCCAAAGCCATAATTAACTGAATTTTATGTATTTTTTCATCTAAAAATAAAAGATGACAATCATTCAGTTGTATGTGTCTTTGGTGCTATAGTCCGTCAAAATTTATATATATTTAAAAAATATTCCAAAAGTTTACAATCCATTTTTTTCATAGATTATTGTTTCAGGTGTATATAACAAGAATCACATAGTGCGTATACATGATATTGTAGGCAAGATGCACTTTTGTGCAAAAACAATGCATTTTCGCAATTCTTACGCTTTTTTAATAAGTTTTCAAATATAATCGTTTAAAGTTAGTAAAAAATTGTTGGAATTGTTTTATTCTATTATTTATTAAACATAATTCAACACTTAGAATCAATTGTAACCCTTAAAGGGCCATTTTGAGGTCATAAATGCATCCAAAAGTGCATAATGTGCATGCATAGGAAACAGGAATGTTTATAAAATGTTTATTGAAAATATTATGGAAAACATTTTTTATTGATGGTTTCCATGGTCGCTGTTTACGAATCTGCCCAGAATATTCAAAATGGGTGACTGAAAATAGAACCAAATTATAATTTTAAAATGATATTTTTAAAGTTTTTTCCTCTTAAAATATAAAAAAAAGACAATAAAAATTAGTTGCTAGTATTTTCTTTTATAATTATTTTTTTCCAATTTTTACTCCTTTCCCCCTTTGTATCCCTTCTTTTTCAAGGTATTTACAAAAAATAAAATATACAGCATAGAGTTACATATATGTATACAAATTTTTGAGACAACTTTTTTATTAAGAGTATTCATAGTCGCTGATTACCTCAATACTCAAATACTCTAATAGTTTCAGAGTCAGAAAATAACAACAGTTGGCCAAGAGAGACTTGATAGGAAAGAGGAAAGAGACAAATCCAACCCAAAAACCAAATTGGTGTAGATCCCTCGAGATTGCCAAATCTGTATTCATTGTAAGTGAGCCTCTAAGGGTTCACTATGAACTATAGAAACCAATTTAGATTTTTTTAAATTTCAAAATGGATGTCATTTTAAATTTGGTTTTTACATACATACAATATCCTTTTTTTTCCTTTCCAACTACTGCTGGGTCTGGGTGTTCAATATGGCTATTCAGAATCTTAGCTCTTGCAATGCTCTAGTAATTGTATACATAGTTTTAGTTTAAGCGTACAGTAAGTGGTAAAATGAAGAAAATTAACTTTTTACATTTTATCTGATTTATCTTACTTTCACATAGTTTCGTTTTCTCTTTTAAAATCATTGTTACCATTTGGCAACAATAACTTCATCATTTACTTTTGCTACAATATACAACCAAATTATGATCATAATGAAGATCTCAACTTCCATGGTTATTTTTTCAGATCGATGGGGGTAACTACTAGATGATTAAACAACTTACAACAAATAAAAGCTTTTTTTTTCTGTTTGGTGGCCTCTACTGGTTGGTATTTTGAGTGGTAGATGAATCTGGTCCTTAATTCTCTACGCTAGGTAAATCCGTACTAACAATATGGGTATTAAACAATCCGTCTACAAACAAAATGGTGAACCACGAGTTAACTGGATACTTATTTAGAAAAAATTATGAAAGGATTCTACTGATAAAATTAGAAAAAGAGAACAAACACATAGTTCTAGTGTACTTAAATCCACTGAGGAGTGGAAAGAAATGAGAAATTCAATTGCAAAATGAAATGTCACCCATTTAGTTGCCTTAGTATCTTTTGTTTACTTGTAAGAAGAGGAATAATGGAGGGACATTCACAGGACGGATATCAGAGCCTGCATTCTAAACTATGTATAGACATATAGGGGACGCAACTGCCACATTTGTGGCTAGAGCTAAAACTAGTCGGTCACATTTAATATCTATATATACTGCTTTGATACCTGGGAATTGTGAAATCAAGATGAATCTCACTGAAGACTTTTTTACGATGTGTTTCTCCAAAACCCAAAACACTCATTTAGGTTATAATGAGTAGGTAGTTTTTCCCCTTTAAACAGCAAAAGGAAAAAAAAGACCAATAGGTGATGGCAATACGCAGAAAACATCATAAGAGGTGATTATGGTAGCAAAATACAATAGACACTGGCATTACATTAAGTCAGAAGTAAACAACCGAACCTGATAAAAAAATTCACTGTTATGAAAGTCAACAAAACTCTTTGGAAACAGTCATAAAATCAGATGTGATTCAGAGCAGAAGATTTAGATACGAAGGCAGAAAATGCGTTAATGCTTGCTGTTAGTTTAATTTAATTCATCCATATGTTCTTAAAGTATTAATTGATTGCATATCTCCAACTCTTCTTTTAGATATCAGTTAGTTGTCGAAGTTTGATTTAATTATAGTTAAATAAACACTGGCCCAGGTTAGCCAAGAAAAAATATGTGTGGAATATAACATTAGTATTCACTGTACTTACAATTGCTTATTTGGCTAAAGACATTCCACAGCACCTGATGAGAGAATTTTAGGTTGTTTCAATAGTAAACCTATAATGTATCTGAACTTAATAAGTTAACATGATGCTAATGCATGACAGTTGAAATAAACTTCCAAATAGTATCTCTTTAAACTGTACAGTTTTTATTCTTCAAAGATTCTGTGTTTACTTAATTGGTATCTGGAACACTTGCTTTATTTTCTTAGGTTTTCACTCAAAAGGAAGGAAAACTACTAAGATTCTTTGTACCTGAAATGTTATTATTGACATGACATATAGAGAAATGTAATCAACTGTTGCTTTCTATTTTTAGCAACATGTTTATACACAGGGCTTCAGTGTACCTTATTCATCACGAAATTTAAGCACCATAACACCACATGAACAAGATTCTTGGTCGCTTGGCTTACATAACTAAATTTGTACATTTGATCAAGAGTTTATACACAAACAAATTCCTAACCCTAGCTCTGCATGATTTCAGTTCACAGTTTAAATACAAATTAAATTATTTTAGTTTAAAGGTAGTTTTGTTAATTCTACAAAATGTTTGAAATTTTGAATAATTTTCAAACTATTCTCTAGCAGCAATTAAAATTCCCCTTTTTAGTGTCTAAGAACAAAAAATCATGGCTGTTATAAAAAATCATTTGAAATCTGTCAATTTTGTTGTCAGGATACCAGAATATGACTATACGGCAATCGGTAAGTGAATTTAATAATTTATATTCATAGCCATAGGGGATAGTAAATACGTTTTTTTCATCATTGAACGTGTTAACTGAGTCAAATAAGAAAAAATGCTGGCAGAGTGGGTAGTATATGTATTACAATGAAAACAGAGATGTGGTACCACTAATGGAGGCAAGTCTTCCCACCCCCATTAAGGTGACATTTAATTCATCTTACCGCAGTATGTCAGATATGTTAGTTCCAGTGCAAATAAATTTAGGGTGGAATACAATCTGAAGATGTAATGAATAGTATAAAGTGTTATCTTTGAAATAATACAAAATTTATGCACATTGAGACTATATTTAAAGTTTTCTTTTGATGTTTAAAAAATAGCCTTGTAATTACTGGTAATAGAAGTTTGCGATTACGGTTTACTCATCACATAACTTTGTATGTACTATGTAAATATGAAAAAGTAAAAAAGTAATCTTTATAAGCTTGAAGAAAACAAAAGACAAGATAAAAATTAAATTCACACTTAATAAAATATTTTAATTTCAATTATTCACTACAATTTACAAAATTAAATATTAAACTAAATAACTAAAGGAAATTTTTTAATCACATCTAGAGTCAACATGATTGTTTCAGGTTCTTCTTTAGGCTCCAAATCAACAATTTTTACAGGTGGAGGAGGTCGTAATTTCCTTCCGAATCTTCCAGTCTTACGCTGCCACAACCCAGACCTTGGACGATTACCAAGCTCTCGGTTTCTTTGAGCACTCCCAATAGGAATTTTATGGTGGTCAATATTAGACACTCGGCCTAAAAGAAAAATTATTATTTTAACACTGATAAAACAAATTTATTTCTTGCTATGTTAGTAAGTAAATATTTTAAAATAATTTAAAGTATTTTGAGATGAAATATTGGAAAATTGTAAGCATGAAATGTATAAATTAGCACCATGTAAAACAATTTTGCCCCTTAAATGTGTTAAAACTCTCTATGATATGCGTACTGTGTAAGTTTTGTTAATCCTTTTTTGTGTAAATGGAAGTCTTGCATTAAAAATTATTATCATGTATGAGGAATATCCAGAATGTAAGTTCAGTTTCTAAGTATTACTGCTGTAGTGTTGGAGGTCATAAACCAGCTGAAATTTATCCTCAAATTTGTGATGTTTATGGAGAACATACAATATTCAATAGTACAAAAATCTGAGCGACATTTAAATGTGTACAATGATGAAGGGACCGGTTTTGCTGAATGAAGATTTGGTGCTAGAGTTAAGGAAAGATTAGAGAAAACAGATGATTCACAAAGACCAGCTGTTAACATTTTTTATGTTAATTTTTTCATGAAAGTGTGCTTAAGAAACTGAATTATCAGAAATTTTGTACTTTCTAAGTGTCGAAGATACTTACAAAACAACACAAAATAAAATAGCACGGCAGTTCATTGGCTGTTATTTATGTGACCCGAAATTAGAATTTATAAATAAATTTATTCAGGGTACCATATCATAAATCACCATACCCTGAATCCACTCTTTTGAAAATAAATCAATAATTTTAAAAATAGATATAAAAATTACCACAGACCATAGTTCAATCATATTACATTCATAAATTGTATACACCATCCTCATAGAAATAATATGTACCAAAAACAGCAATTTGTGTATAAATGAGATGAAAATCAAAAGTGCAGTAATAATTGACACCCTGGTTAATATGGTTCACAAAGAAAAAGGAGAAATCAAACAAGAACAGGAACAGGGGACAGCAATGATGAAATCATTCTTAAATCACACCTGAAGGCATTCAGACTCCATTTTTGTTAGTGCTTTTAAAATAAACCAAGAGGAAAATAATGACCAATATAATAAGAATTTAATAATTAACTGTTTTGAGAAGAATTGGTGAGTCAAAATTAAATTGGATACCTTAAAAATATTGTGAAATCTACATCATAAGTTACCTACCTCATACTGTCAAATCTAAATATACTCCAAATTTGAACATTCCACAAACTGTGATTTTAGATATCAACCCAATATCACCCATACCACACCCTCATTGTACTTAGTGTTTTCTGAACAGCAATATGTACTAGATATAAGCCTAGAGTTAGATCATTGAACGCCAATTAACAGTGAATGAAATATAATATAGACTACATACAAAGATTTAAATAATAAAAGCTAGCCAAGGCAAAATGAACTAAAATATATCAAGAAGACAATTTAATCATTTGTATATATTTTGTAAAGTCAGAATACTTGAAAGTTCCTTTATTAATTTTGTATTTTTCTGTACAAGGGCAACTGTACAACAACCCATCAATTTCTTAAAATTAAGTAAACAAGATCTGTTCACACATATCCACCGACTGTTATTTCATTAATTTAATTATATAACATTATAGTGAGAAAGCAATGTCTTCTTAAGCAGTATAGTCACTTGTGACAAAAACATGGGCGTCACACACAAACCCTAAATCGAAACGACAGATTATGGAGTGGAAACCTCTTCATTGCTTTCAAGGATGAAATACAAACAAATTTTGCTTAGAGACTTCTTGCTTCAAGGCTTCACAATCAACATAGGCCTCTATTATGAGATGCTTAAGAAATTGGCCAGATATCGCACAGAATAATTGTTGTTGTGTAACATCAGAAATTCTTCACTACTAGCCAACAATTCTACAAAAACAACGAGGTCAAACATGCTGCTAAGTGGTTTGCATTGAATATGGCATCTTTATATTATGATGACGAGGGATAAACATTCTATATGATGAAGAATGCACTCTATGACAAGTGTCTCAACAATGGTGTAAACTATGTATTGAAAAGTAATGTAAGGTATGGTTTGGCAATATACATACCTGTATCAACCACCATTAGTAGTTCCTTTCAATCTTTCTTTGCGAAATGTTTCGCTGCTATGGGCAGCATAATTAGGCCAGCTAACACATATTTATATTATACTCGTACATCACTGACTTATACACAAAGACATCATTTTTTAAAAATACATATAATGTGCAACTCAAATCAATATAATAAAATAACCAGAGCTCTCTGGTTTCATGTTATTTTATTATAGTGACTTGACATGGACAGTTATGTGTTTAAAATGTGTCTTTTGTGTATATGTATGCTAAGTGCAATGTATAAGTATAATATAAATAAGTGTTAATGCTGCCCATGGCAGTGAAACACATTGCCAAGAAAAATTGAAAGAAACTATATTTGATGGTTGACATACGTATGCAATATACAGAGTGTTTCGCGAGAGGTTATCACAACTTCAGGAGATGATAGGGGACCTAAAACAAAGCAAAATTGTTCATACGAACATAAGTCCGGAAAAGCTTCGTTTTCCGTCTGTTGCCCATTTCGAGTTAAAAAAAAAAACTTTAGATGTTATTAAGATTATGAGTTAAATTTGGTATACACATTAATTATACTATTTTTTATCAGTATACCAAAATCCAAAATTTTACTATTTAAATATTCAAAATGGCAACTGTTTAAAATATCTCAGAAACCGTAAATTTTACACAAAATTTATAAGAGACAAAATATTTATATTTTATAATGTTAAACAAAATGGGGTTTTTAATTTTTCTGTAGCTTGAAAAATAACCAAGATATCGTCAAAAAATATACTGGAGTGTGTATTGTACATCTGAAGAATTTAGCAGTGATATTTAATATACATAAGGTAGAATAAACATAACTATACAGTCTTTGTGTTGTTAGTGTTTTATTGTGGTTTGGGGGAATTTTCATTCATTGTATATTCACCACTGTGGTCTAGTGATTAATATGATCATAGGACTAAAAAATTTCTTTAAAAACAAATAACACCGAGTACGAAACAAAACACTTATGAATCAAACAACGTGTTTACAGCTAGTGCACTTCTTGTTCAGTGGTTTCTTAGCAATATAGTTCATATTTTTTGACGTCTAGATAAGAAACACAAGACAATATAATAACAAATTTTGGATCACCTGTATATGAAAAGTTATTTTTACTATTGTGTTATTAATTTAGGTTCTAACCTTTAATCCAATATGTCAGTTAGCCCACTGAAATTAATTAAACCTATTCATAATAAAAGAGAGTGTCTAAGAATAAAGATAGGATTTGTTTTGGATCACCCTATATTTAGGACAAACTTTTGAACCACCCTGTAGATAGGTGAGATCATTTTCCTAACTTGAATAAAACCATATATGTGAAGCAGTATCATCCTGTATTCTGTATCTACTTCGTATACATATATAAAAAAATTCAAAACTACTCAAAAAGTAATTTAGGGGACAGTATATCCTTAGTCTGGGTTGTACTGCTGCTAATCTCATTTTCCTATAGACATTTAAAAAATAAATTTTCAACCAAATAAAAACAAATAGGAGCAAAATCAATAATATTCTGACAAATTAATCTACATAGGTACAAGTGAAGTAACCCAAATTCAACTCACCAACTACTGCCATATTTTCTTGAGGCAAAGCAACTTCAATTTTTGAGGGTAGTTGTATAACAACCTTATCACCTAACCGTCTTAGTAACGTAGCACAAGTTCCTGCAGCGTGGACATAATATCCACCGCCACTAGGATCTTTTTGTACACAATGTACTCGAGTACCCATAGATAATGCACCTAGAGGATAAGCATCACCTTCTTTTGCAGCCACTGAAAAGAAAAAAAACTTTTAATACATAACAGTTCTTACTTTTGATTTCCTTTAGAACTTATAATGAAAGCTAGCATCTGATCAAAAAAGCATTGTTGTCATATGTGAACCGACTAAGCAAGGGTAGATATCAAAAATCACTTGTTCCCATGGTTGCCTTGTGCCATTGTCTAATCCCAGTGTCAAAATTCTACATCTTGAGCTCTGCATCATTCTCTATCATTTGGCTGTTGTCATATCTGTGAGTAAAAAAATCTAAAAGAATTTTGAGGACCTCTTGGAGAAGTTCTTTTATTGATAACATTAATTAACACCGGTTTTAATTAATAAAACCCAGATATTATAAGACAATATTATTATTTTACATAATAATAGTATACTGAATGGTTTTATTTAAATAAATCTATTTACATTTTCCTTCTTTTTTTTTTAATGGTTGGTGGTTGATTCTTAACCACAATCACCATCACCAAAATTGTTTAATTATAAACAAAAATTTAGGGCTACTTTCAAAACATTAAGGGCTTTTAAAAGCACATTAATTGTTTAAAATGTAGATCTCACAATGTGTAATCCATTAAATTTATTTTAGATGTTTTTAGTGAATTGTAATAATATGTACAAAAATGACTTATTTCACATAATTATAAAATCAATAATTTTAACTAGTTTTAGATGTTCTGACATGTGTATTACAAATATTTCATTGGACTTATTCCAATACGATTTATACACTCAATATTTGTATTACATTTTGTCCTGTTCAGTTTTCACAATCTATAAAACTTTACTTACTTATATCAAATGTCCAAATGTGTATTTCAACACGTCTCGAGAAAATATTTGTTGTTATATAAATAGTAAAAATAATATATCATTTCCACATTCCCTGTCAAAATATAGAACAACTGTTTTATAAAACAATAAATAACAAGTTTGAATAAAAAATTAAAGAAGATATAAAACTAAATACTTCAAACATAATCTAATACAAATATTGCATTAAAAAATGATGTGATTATAATTACTGTAACATTTTATCTGGGCTCAATTTAAATATTTTAAAAGTTATAATATAAGTAATTAATTTGTTGAAATGAAAAATAAAATAATAATAATAATTGATTAAAAATGCCAATAATAATTGTTTTAGCAGTCACCTATATATATATATATATATATATATATATATATATATATATATATATGTATTGATTCAATAATTAATTTAAAACAACATTAATATCCTTCAGTATTTATAATATCAAAGGATGCAATTATTTGTTCCAACCATGAACAAAAAATAAGATGTCATAGATATAAACATATTATAAAAAAACTATGTGAACATGAAATATACTCGCTGGGTATTCTTATAGCATATATAACAAAAGCCTGAAACAGATGAACTAGAAATGATAAGTTTTAACAGTTGGATTGTACAGTCCGACACTCAAAGTATAGTCAAGAGTGGCTCAGCAGTGTGAGGTAGCGCCTGCGCATATATACAACAAGCAAACATCCCTTCAAATAGTTTGAGAAAATAACTCTAGTCAATGTAGCGCTACAGTCAACAACAGAATATATTTTCGCTTTTGATCTAAAATAGACCAATAAATAAAAGGAAAGAAATCTTACCTGCACTGCGAGGTATAAATTGAGATGTACGAATTAAATCTCCTGGTTTCATATTTTCTGTTGCTAGATAATATTTCATTTCCATGCCGCTTGCGATTAAAGCGATTTTTGCACTTCTAGAAAAGTCGTCCATAATTTGAATGACTTTTTCTACTAAAGGCGGCCCTTCTTTTGGTCCTTCTCTTTTCCACGCAATCCAATGGTATTTGTAATTTAAACCACCTCCAATACAATTGACTACTTTACGACCTGAAAATAAAATAGATTTTTTTTTTGTGATTGTGCTTCTAGTGTAAACGGTTTTGGATATTGTAAAAAACTTGGATTGGATATTAATTAACAACATATCTTGCAAGTATGTTATTCATATGGACAAGATTATGGTTTGCATTTAAACAATTATATTAGATAATTTAATATAACCAGTCCAGTATTAAATCATATTGTGAAAATAAAATAAAAAATATTTTAATGTACTTTTATTTCTCACAGTGAAAATTGAAAATGAAATGTATCAAGATAAAATTAACACATAAAATTACATTATGTATGCAAAATCAATTTGCAAGATTATATATAACTGTCACACAACTAATATTTATTTCCAAAATGGTCACTTTAATTACTATTTAAAAAGAAAATATTATTTTAGACTAGATGCACACTTTTCGCTGTGAAATTTCAACAAAAATGTGTTTTTATAATCAAATATCAAGAATCACATATAAGATGGATGTGCATTAAATGTAACAGGGAGAAACATGTTTACATACAATGTCAGGACAGATCTGAGGTCGGCATGTTCTCTGGATTTAACTATATGTGATTTTTTGTGTGAGGCTTTTGAAAGAATATAATTTGCAAACAATGCAAATTTAAACTATTTAGCTTGTCATTAATCTGTTATTTTTTTAACAAAGTGAAACAATTTTCAAGTCTCAAAATCCATTAAAATTGAAGAAACTTTCAATTTTAGACACAAGGAATTTAGACTTTTTCGGGTTATGACGAATATGCACAATGATAACGCGAGTCAAGTTTGTGACTGCATATGGTTTATGCCATATGCTGTACGTTACATTAGTGTAAATCATGGCATGTAAATCAAAGGACAAAGATCTGGGAATGTAACTATAACTAAAACAGAACTATTTTTCAACAATAAAAAACATTGATAGATTTTACTTAAATCTATAACCTCAAAATGCCACAAAATAGTCATTTTAAATCCCAGCTATCGAACAGAAATAATTAATTGGGAAACAAAAAAAGTTCAATATTACCGAAAGTATTGAAAAAACGCATTTTGAAGACGAAATGCTGAGATTTCCCACTTAAAATCGATTGTAGCCTACATGTCTCCTGCATATTTACCATTGTAATTTTTCAGTGAAAAAAAGTAACTTCCTCAATGAAAACATCCTAGCCTTATTAGGTTAAGATATCTGCTTACGGTAATTCATAAGACAATGATTGTGAAGATATTGAGTGTCTCATCACTCGATGTTTATGTTCATACACACAAATCAAATAGGTCCGAATAGATAATTATATGTATTAGCCTATTTATTATATGTATTATGTGTATAGCCTATTTAGTAAAGACAGGTCTGGTAAGGTAGTTATATATCAGACCTGATAAAGAAACTACTTATATACATTTACTTTTCCGAGATCTAGTGCCCATAATTCTGAAATTATACAGCATAATAATACATATCTGACACTTTTAATGACACACTATTCTAGACTTATGAAACCTATAGGCATAGGACCATAGTCATCGTGTATTCTGATAATTGAATGCACACTTTTAAATTGTTTATTTTAGAAAGGAATAATGGATTTTCATACTTGAAAATGGTCTCCCCAGCTTAAGGATACCAATTAATTGTTTCTTAATGAGGTACATAAAACAAGATTTCATAAAAAATTTATATTAAATCGTAACATGGTATCAACTGGATATGTACCGTCATAACAAATACACTAACGTAGTCGTACATATTAACATTCGCTTTAATTAATTAGACTTTAACCTAACAGGTGTATTCTCTTGTTTTCTATGTGTTATTTAACAATGAAGAAATACATTTTGGGACTTGAAATGTTTATTGAGCCACATAACATGATCTGATCCTTTCATTAGAAGGTAAATAATTTGTTTTCATGATTTTTTTTTATAGAAAAATCGAAGGACGATCTAGAACCGATATTTACCCAATATATATATTATCCTTACATTTTATTTACCTGACACAGGATCTCTTCCTCCAAGTTTAGTTACTTTCAAAGGTTCAACTGTGTACTTTTCTGTATATAGTACTCGTCTCCTAAAGGCAGCTGAACGTTTTGGTAGATCAGGTTGGTTTATATCTCTATGAGGTAAATGATCTGGAGGACCCATTCGATTTCTACTTTGATTGAAACACACAACTGCATTTTCTGGTACTTTTAAACTTATATTTCGCAAACCTCGGCATAACATAGAAGTCATTTTTAAATAGATAACTTTAAATACCTTGCAATATAACTAATACCACTTATCTTAAAACTTCAAACATTAACTTCTTTAAATTAACAAAAATGTGACAACCTTTTTAGATCTTTTTTTCTACACTAAACGCTTTTAACTTTTTTTTTTTTTTTTTTTTTTTTTTTTTCTAGTTCGCCAATTGGCAGGCTTGGAAACTTTCCATGCAGCCTCACACTACTCTATTGCTTATCTTTATTTTTCCCGATATTTTTTTTTTTTTTTTTTTTTTTTCGTTCCTGTGGTTACCTAAACTTTTTTGGAGTATATCTACACATACACATTAATAATGTTAATTTTTAATCCTTAGTTATTTACAATCTACTGTTTTTTTGTTAGTTGGGTATTTTGTATTGGTTACGTTACTATCTGTCCTATATGTTTCTGTTTGTGTCTAAATGTGTCTTGTTAGTCACATTAAAGAGTGATAAGTAAATATATGAGGAATGAATTGATTGGATTTTTAGGAGATATGTGTTGGGTATGTATCTTCTTAGCCTGGGATCCATCAGGCTCACCTATCCCGAAAGGAGCTTTTAACTTTTAATAGCTCATAAAATTTTCATCTGTCGACTGTTCCATATGTTACTATTGTATTTGAGCTGCCAAGTGCCAACACCTGAGAAACAATTTTTGTACTTCACTTTAATATCAACTATCTCCCTTTATATTATACAACATCATATTCAAGATAATGATCCATTTCCAACTTCTCTGATATATTTTTATATAATTTGTAATAACTAAAGTTACAGTTTACGTTAAGATTCTTTTGTTTTTCAAATTTATATAGGCTTATATCGGGTTCTAGAAACGATTATATAGAATTAGAATTTTCATAAACTTTACTATTGCGCAGTGGTTCATATAACTACTACAGAAAGCAAATTCTCAATTCTGACTCTGTGCAGCCTGTACTTTGCACTCTTCAGTGATTCCAAGTTTTACAACTTGTGGTAAATCTATGATCTGTGACAGTTTGCACTTTGCACTGTTTGCAGTCTTGTGTAAAATGGTTGCTTTTTGTTTACACGTGGTTATATGAATAAGTGCACATTTTAGTAAGTTTTTTAATCACAACTAAAATGGGCAAAAAATCCAAATTAGGAAAACAGAGGCGTGATAAGTTTTATCACTTAGCTAAAGAGACAGGTAATTTTCTTGTTTTATTGGAGTTTATACACAATATTTTTCTTTCTTTTTAAGGAGGTAATATAATAATCTCTTTTTTCCTCTTAATATAATAAGAGAACAACTGTTTTTGTCTTCAGAAAAGTTGTTTATTTATCCTATAGTCTGATTAGTTAATTTTATGTGTAATTATAGTAAATATATTTATTTCATCAATATGGGAATAAAATTGTGATTTAAATATAACCTAACCAATCTAGGCTAGGCATTTAACCTAACCTCTAATTTGTAATTTGGTAATTATGCAATCGAACTTGGCCTAAAATTTAGTTAAGAAAATCGTTTACTACCTACTTTATTTTGAAAAAAGAAATCTTATTAGATGTCGCCAGACATTTTTGAAGTACCAAAATACATTAGTTTAGTAAAAAATAAGAAATATAAAAGTATGAAATACAGCTCAGGTTATGAATGCATTTATGACTATGTTAGTCAAGTTAGTGAATGTATGATTGCTTGTTTTATTAGGTCTGGCTAGATGACTGTTTATATCGCATGGTTTAAAATCTTATGTCACACATAAAAAATCATGAATATCTTGGAACTCTCCCATTTCAAATAACAACAATTCACATTTAGAACACACACATTACTGACATATACATCGAACTATGATATATACACTAACTTGAATAACGTAGTCTTAACTATTAAGTTCGGTATTTGTCACCAGTGTTGATCAGAGATGGATTTCCATTCGTAATAAACTATCCAAACAATAATTTAAATAATAGATTTCGTACTTTTGAATTTATTATATTCTAGTATAATAATATATTTAGATACTTTAAAAGTTTCTGACGACACCTAATATGATCTAATTTTTCAAAATAAGGTAGTTGTAAACTATTTTCATAACTAAATTTTAGGCCATGTTCGATTCTATAATTACCATTATTTTAATTAGTAACCTTGTAATTAAGTATATAATGTTTACAGGAAAATACGATGGATTCTGTGTTAGTGAATTAAACAAGGCTTTATAAGGCTTTAAATTAACCGACATATCCTATGGTTAGTGAAAAAATTGGTCCATATAAAAATGATTCAATTTTCAAAACATTTTCCAACAAGACTAATATTTATGAAATAAAGACAGCAACTTTAAATAGGTTTTAAATTTCATTACAAGTTTAGAGTAGGATAATAAAGTGGTCCATATTTTCAATAACGTATAGCTTTTTAAATAAGTCGATAATAATATGATAACTACTTTTTTTTTGGGATTTTATAGGTTATAGATCTCGTGCTGCCTTCAAGTTAATACAGTTAAACAGGAAGTTTGATTTTCTTCAGAAATCTAGAGTGCTTGTAGATTTGTGTGCAGCTCCAGGAGGATGGATGCAAGTAGCAAAACAAAATATGCCTGTTTCCAGTATAGTGATAGGTATGCAAAATGATGATCACAATGAATTTAACTTTTACTTAATGTTGATAATATATAATATGATTATTAATAGGCTATATACTTATTTTTGGCAGGTGTAGATCTATTTCCTATCAAGACGATCTCAGGTTGTATATCCTTAGTCGAAGATATTACAACAGAAAAATGTAAACAATCCCTCACCAAAGAGCTTCAGACATGGAAGGCTGATGTGTTTCTTCATGATGGCGCACCTAATGTTGGTATGTAACTATATTACACCTAATCATCTGTTTTAATCCTCTTTCAAAAGAAGGCTAAGGTAAAATAATAGCCAGCAAATCTTCTGTTGAATAATGATTTACAACCAATTTGATTATAAAATTGTATATAATTTATTTGTACTGTTCTTGAGGCTAAATTCTAATATAGGCCTTCCTTTGCTTAGGATGGATATTACTGCTAAATTAAATAATCTCGGGAGGTTGAGCTATAAACACTTAAAAATAAAAATAGAGTAATGTAAAAAAAGAAAGATATTTTGGAGTAATGTGTTATATACGAATGACAATTGTGGTCAGGGTTTCTAAAGCATTAATATCGAAAGAAAAACACTTACTTTGATGGGTTTTCTTTCCGTCTACAAATTATTTAGATATGCCTTGAAAATTATATTTTAAAACCACATAGCCTACACACTTTGTCTTTTAATATTTCTTCATTTGCATTAGTTGAAGTACAATCAATTTTGAATAGGCCTAATTATTATATTATAGTTAATATTAATTATATTATATTATATTAATTATATTATATTATATTAATTATATTAACAATTTAAAATGTTCTTCTTGGCCAGGATTTGAAACAGAATCGCCAAGCTGATTAAAATTATATACACATTTTTAATATCAAGTTATTGAGTACCCAAAGTGTGAATAAAAGTTTGTAAAGCATTTATTTTATAAGTACTAAAATAAACCTTTGTTATTCAGGTATGAACTGGCTGTTTGATGCATATCAACAAGTATGCTTGACTCTCAGTGCATTGAAACTGGCGACACAGTTCCTAAAGAAAGGTGGTTGGTTTGTAACCAAAGTATTCAGATCTAAAGATTACAATCCTCTCATCTGGGTGTTTAAACAGCTGTTTAAAAAGGTTTATATGCTTTTTAAATTATATAAAAACAGTATTTATATAATCGTAAATATTTTTAAAACCACTATTTCTGGACTTTTGGTCGGTTAATTTTTTACTATGGTAGAATCAGAATCCTTATAACAGATACATTGGTAAATAAATTGTTACTATATTGAAATTCAACTTCTTAATAATGATTGCCACTTAGTGGAAATAATTAATAAAGAACAATTAATCAGATAATTGTGTTTTATTTTAAAAGTTTCTAGTGATTGTGGTTTGGGGCAGATTCGAATCATTATTGTGAATTTCACCACAGTGCTCAACTAGATTGTATTTCAACTTCTTAGTTACGGAATAAGAAACTGGGTTATATTAAATAGACCAATCAATAAAGTTCATTCTAATAAGCCTATGCAGAAATATGGTTATTAATATATATTACTTTTTTTGTATGATCAGTATTTTTTTAGGTATGGTGATGTGAAAAACTTAATTTACCTTACTTCCTTAATATGACCAGGAATATATTGGTTACTGAGTGAAAATTTAACGTGAGAAGTAAACACTGGCGTTCTTTGTAGCAAAATATATCAAATTGATTTTAAAGTAACAGTATTAATTATTTGGAAGTATTAAGGGAGGATGAATTTTTAAAATTAACGGTTTTAAGGTTGCATACATTATATCGATAAGAAAGAGAAAATTAGTATTAAGAGTGCCAGGAGGGAGAGATGGATAAAAAAGTTTTTATTCCGGGAAGTAAATTCTATACCCAAACAGAGATTTCCAAAGTTTGGTTTTTTATTCCAATTATTAGCAAAAGTAGGAAGGGGGTGACTTGGTCTCTATATAACATTTATTTCTCTTTCCTTAAATTCTTATAGTTCAATGTTGACATTTTTTTCAACATTTGAAAAAATATGTCTACTTTAGACTACAAACATATATTATATTATTTTTCAGGTTCACTCAACAAAACCTCAGGCTTCCCGTAATGAATCAGCTGAGATATTTGTTGTATGCCAATATTATTTAGCTCCCGATAAGCTAGATCAAAGGTTCCTTGATCCCAAATATGTGTTTCAAGATCTGGAGCTACAAAGCGGTAACAATTTAGGAGTATTTCATCCAGAGAAACAGAAAAAATCTAAAGCCGAGGGATATGAGGATGACAGAGCAGGTTACACCCATCTTAAGGTCTCAGAGTTCTTGAAGAGTGAAAACGTTGTTGAAACTCTACAGAGAACAGCAGTGGTAAGGTTTAGTTTTACAGTTTTTAAAATTGAAGCCCAAGTTGGGTCATAATGTTTTGGTCCCTACAATCTGACCATTTTTTATCTTTTACAAAAATCATGATTATATTTTTTTATAATAAGTTATTGTTTACATAAAACTCTGAATATAATGGTGTATATAAAGTTATTACGTTAGTTTATTACATTTTTTTTGTAGATCTACAAATAAATATCTACTTTACGAGCAAAAAATTATTTTATAACAAAATATTTACAAATATTTGTTTTTGTATGGTTAAGTTCCGCAATCTTCAACTAATAATACTCATTTTCAACTGGCAAAATAACACACCTAAATAAAACCAAATTTGTATTGAAACACCAATGACAAGTAGTTGTACCGGAGGTTGATACAACAGCAATTTCGATCGATCAATAATTAATTTAAAAAAAATTGATAGTAGATGTAACTGATGTAATAGATTGTAGATGTGATTGAAAACATTGCAAAACAATTTAGAAGAGTGTTTTATAAGCTTAGACTCATTTAAAAAAGCTATACAATTAAATAAGCAGGCCAGATTATATATGTAACCTCAGACACTATGATTAATAGCCTAACATCGGGTCTCAGGCTTCAATGTGTTAAAAATAGATTTAATATTTTCATTTTCTTTATTCACTTTCATGATTGTGGTAAGCTGAATTTAAAGTGATGTAGGGAAAAGGGGGGAAAAAAAAAAAAAATCTTGGATCGAATGTTTTGAGCTTGTAGACTACACATAAGAAGTAATTTAACAAAAACAAGTGCAAAATATTGAGGGGCCTTGCATGAAAATTCTTTGGTCTTTTGTGTTTTGCTCTTTTCTATCATATGGTAAATATATAGGAAGTTATTTGATAATGATGGATTGTTCGCATTATTAATAAAGTTTAATCGGACATTTGCGTATATAAAAACTAATGCACAATGATTTGAGAATAATAAAAACTGAATTAAAAATAGGAAATAAATATTCATTTACTTAAAGCTAAAATTTATGAGCTTAAATTCCAGGTGGGAATAATGACTTGATCTCGGACTAAACAATTGTAAAAGGGGACAAAAGGTGGCTTATCTCGATGAATATTTAGTACAACTTTCTTTTTTTGTGAAAGTGTAATTTACACATAAAACGTGAACACACTCTTGAAGAAACTTGTGGCCATAATCTATATAAATATATATATATATATATATATATATATATTGACTTCGGCGAGAAGACTGAAGTTAACTGAAGCTGAGACCGAAGAGTCCCAACCATTATGATCTCGTGTGACAAGGAAGTGTTACATTATGCTGTCAATTTTTTTTTACACCATGCTATAAAATGTTCATCTAAAAATTATGATCATCTAATATGAC
This sequence comes from Aphrophora alni, assembly GCA_963513935.1. Classification (NCBI taxonomy): domain Eukaryota; kingdom Metazoa; phylum Arthropoda; class Insecta; order Hemiptera; family Aphrophoridae; genus Aphrophora; species Aphrophora alni. The sequence goes on from OY740772.1 coordinate 4,474,804, forward strand.
TATAGTCTTTGTAGATTGAATTTTTCCAAATCGCCTAGAATATAAATTATATTAGATAAAATCTAAAAGTATATTGGCAACCAATATATCAAACAAAATATTCAAAAGAAATCATTGGATTAAGAATAAATTAAATTAATTATTGTTCAATATATGGTGTATGTCTTTTCCATTTTTTGTGTCATAACTAATGAACCCCAATGATGTATATTTGTAAGTTTTAAATATATTTATTTTTTCCATAGATTGTACTCGATGATGAAGTTATTGCAAACCATCCTCGGACAACTGCAGAAATCAAAGAATGTTTTAAGGATATCAGGGTGTTAGGAAGAAAAGATTTACGTTTGTTAATGGGTTGGTGGAAAGCTTTACGACAAGAAGATGAAAAAAAAGAAGAAGAAGCAAAGAAAGCAGAAACCATAGAAGAAGGAGAAAAAGAAATGGAACTGTCAGATGATGAAAAGGAATTATTAGATGTGGAAAAACAGATTGTTGCATTAAAGGTATATATATGTTATGGTGTGTTATTCTTTTTAAGGTAACATGAAGAATTAGACATTATTTCAAATTAGATAGATAAGAAGGCTGTAAGTTGTTATGCTAAATATAGGATGAGCTAAAAAGGAATAATACAAATTATCTGAAATCAACAATATTTATTGTCAGTGAATAGTGTAGTTATTTATTTGACATTGTAATTTAAATAAATTAATAATTTAAATAAAAACGTGTCTTACAATAATATGTTATTTTATATTCAAGGTTGAATGCATTTAAGATTATATATCAATGACTAAAATACTAAATCATCCAAACTATCATATGACAATTATTTTATTCTATGAAAATCCTTTTTCTTTTTCCAGTTTTCTACAAATAGTTAAAAAATATGGATTAGTAAATATATTTCTACATATATAAAACTTAATGTTTCTCTGTCTGTCTGTGAGTTTATAACTCAAGAATCATTACTCCGATTTTCTTTCCTATATAAACACATTATCTGTATAGGTTGAAGTCTTACATTTGATTAAAATTTGTTTAGTAGTTCCCAAGTTATAACAGTATTTGTCTGCAAGAGTAACGAAAACCAGAATTTTTGACATTTTCTTCAAATTTTTAGTGTCAACATATATTTTTCAGCGACATATATGGGATATAATTTGAATTTTAATTGAAACAGAACACTTTTTGAAAGTGGTGCAGTGGTTCCTGAGTTCTAACTATTTTTTGCCCCTGAAAAAGTAAATTCATATTATCCGATATTTTACTATTTTCTTAACATTTTCAATGACAACATATATTTTGTCAGTGATTAAGCTGTTACATGATTTGAACACTAGTTGAAACTGAAAATTGGTTTGAATCGGCACAGTAGTTGGTGAGTTAAAAACCTTTTTTTACTGCTGACAAATAGGAAATACTGATTATTTTGACTTGTTCTGCATATTTTCCTAAAATATTCAACAACTATTTTTGTCAAAATTTTGAAATAGTATTTCACAAGTTTTATTATATTTTTTGAGTGATTAAGAAGAAATCAATAGTCTTCAGTATAATTTTGATATTTTAGTGACAACATATATTTTATCATTAACAAAGTAGGTACATAACAACTTAATTAGATTTATTATTTAGAATTAAAAGAATGATTAAAATCACTTCAAAGGATTCAATGTTACAGTTGGTTTTATTTTGGACACTTCCACAGGAAGCCATTCGCCAGAGTATACTACTTGGGATGTAGTCTGAGGTATAATCTTTAAATGCATCAAAATGTTAAGTCTAATGGATTGGTCAGGGGAATACATGATTCGGTTTGTTGGATAAAGTATATGTTTCTATTTTAGAAACATTTTTTAAAAGAGAGAAAGAAAAAAATAATAAAAGTGTACAAATCAGGTACACCTATAAAATTTAACACTGAACAAAATATAACAAAGGAAAGAGATAACTCACATCAATGATTATGAGGATAATGGTAAATGAATTCCATTTAATGGAAGGAGAACAGTTTATGCTTACTTAAAGTGTTTAAAGATAAGAAATATTTTAATGGAAGTACCTGGATCTCAAGTAACATTTTCTATAATACGCTATTCTGTACTTAAAAAAACTAAATAATACAAACATTGTACAATAGAACCCCTCTTAACCGGTCTAGTCGGGACTGACACCCGGGCCGGTTGACTGTTTGGCCGGTTAATCCGAGGTTCCTGTGAAAAATCAGTTTTCGTTCAAAGAAAGCTTATTTAATTAGGTAGCGCTAAGAATTATGCAATTAAGATGTTATTGCAACTCATTTTATTGTACATAAATGTATCGTATATATTACGTTATGTATATTATACATCAAACATGAAAAAATTAAACACTACAAAGCTTTTTTACAGATTCCCCTCTATCAAGTCTTTTGACACATTTAACCGCGTCTCAAACAAAATTAACACGCGCTTCCGTTTTCGTAACTCTCTCATTTTTATTTACTGTATATACTGTACGTATATCATAACCAGTCAAAGACAAGAAGAAAACTGAAAAGAAATGTTATATTTTCCATAATGTATACTAAATTGATTCGTGGGATAAAGCGGCCCATCAAACGTTTTTGTCTGTATGTCTGCTATACCGACGGGTCCAAATGCCACGGTGTTTTTATTGCGCCAACAATGGGATACCGCTATCGACAAAGTCGTTTGACTCGCCGCCGCTTTGGTGTTTCAATTACAATTTATTTTCGGAAACTTTCATCCAACCAGTACACTACGATATAGGCCGGTTAATCCGAGGCCGGTTAACAGAGGTTCTACTGTATATACAGGTGAAATCTGGGTTAATTAAGGATATTATACACAGTTCCCTGATTTCCAGGTGGGCAGAGCTGTGGGCACGATTAGTGTTTAGATACAAGTACAATTCTTGTAACTCCTTGTATTCTTTCTTATTCTCCATGTTCCACCATGTTGGTACATTTTTCTTATGACCCTATTCTTAAATATGATTTGTTTCTTTTCTGTGTTTTTATTTATTACCCAATTCTTTTCTCTATATAACAGCACTGGTCGAATAATTGTATTATAAATTATAATTTTGGATCTCTGGATGATAGTGATTTGCTCAACAACTTCTCATAGTGGACCAGAATTTAAGTATCTTTAAATGTTTTGTGTTTTTAAACGAGTGACAAGTTTGTTCAATGTTTAAGAACCATTTATTTATTTTTTTTTCAGGAAGAAGAAGCTAGAGAAATGAAACGGAAAAGAAAACAAGTACATAAAGAACGTTCTAAATTAAATGAAAAACTGAATTTGAAAATGGTTGTCAAAGGAGATTATGGACCCAATGAAGAAGATTTGGAAGTGTTTAGTTTGAGGCAAATTGAATCTGCCAAGGTGGGTTTGGCATTTACCATTATCAAGTATTTTGAAATCCAATGTTCCTCTTTTCATTTTTACTTTCTTGTGTATATGTAGTATAGATAAATTTATGTTATTGATCAAAAGTGTTATGGATCAAAATATAGCATGATGTTAGTCGGGGAATAAAAAAATGTCCATTTATTAGAAGTGTCCGCTAATTAAAAGTGTCCGTTAAGAGAAGTTTCACTTTATAAGATAAAATGGTATGAGTTAGGGGTGGGGGTGGGGTCAGTTCCATTAATTATCTGTGTCTGATGATTCTCAGGATGGGGATACATTTTCAGTATAAAAGAGCAGTTAGCTAGTTTGTCCACTCCCAAGCCTCTTACTAGTTTTTTTAATAATTAGTTTCATCAAAACTATTTTACTCATAATTGTGGTTCTAGTGGAAACTTTCTAAGCAAAAAACTGTTCCGAAGTAGAATTTTGGTTCTTTTTGTCAAATCTCTATTTGTTGGTCAAATCAACCATAGTTGAAGTTGTGGATTTTATTTTAAAGCACTATCAAGTATCAAATTGTTTATTTTTCAGGCACTAGGCACAGTAACTGATCAGGCTCCTGATATCCTGGCCGAGTCTGAACCAGAGTCTGACGATGATAACGAAAGAAAGAAAGTAGTCAAGTATGACAAGGAAAGATCTCGGTTGGATAGCTCGGGAAAGTGAGTAGGTCTATTTAACTCAAAGTAATATTTTTCCTTCTGTTCACCTTGAACCAACTCGGAACTAATCCTTGCAATACACACAAAATAAGGAAGGGGTTTAAAAAAGTTATCTAGTGTCTTAGTGAGAGAAATTATTAGAAAAAAATGTGTTTGTATAGGAAATCTCATTTATTATTAGAGAAAATTTCTTTATCTGTATTTGTTGGTTCTGATTCAGTGTTGGAATTGGAGAGATCAGCTGTTCAGATTGTTAGCAGTTGGTTTCTCTGTATCACGTCTATGGCCATTCATCCTGGTGTATCTGTGGTTAGCCTATATTGAGCTGGGAAAAATCTCCAGTGTTGTTGCTAGAAAACATTGTGGTACATCTATGATGACCTTTAATTAAAATTTTTTTTTTTAGTGGAGAAACTATAGACGTTGGAGGGAAGATATATTTTGCATTAGTCCTATTGCATAGGAAAGAACCGTGAAGAAGGTTAGATTGTGTATTTGAGAACGTTAGTGTTTTATTGTGTCTTTTTCTTATTTGTGTACTACTAGGTAATACCAAGGACCACTTTCCAAGGTAAGCCTGTGTCTCGTGTCCATACAAAATCTAAGTATAATAGGCTATGTGCCCTATTAAAATCTAACGTAAGTAGGTAATTAAACGGATAAGAGTTAAGAGTAGTGTACTGCTAAAATGGTAGACCATTTTAAGATCATTAATCCTTTAATGTGACTAATTGAATAGAATGAAAGCAAAAACCCCTTGATCTACCAATTCAGTTTAACATATCCTGTATGGCCCAAGAGACCAACTTTTTGGGTATTATATATTTAAAGGATGTAAATTATATTATATAATGGGGAAACATGAATTTGTTTTTAGATGGTATCTCAATATCCAGTCTTCAATTAGAAGACATATTATCACCGTAAGTCCTGTCTGCTCCAGTATATTGCTTTAACTGAAATATTGCTGAACTTTAATGTGATTCAGAATCCTATATTTAGGATATTATTAATAATACTGGAATGATTTATATAGTCTAACAAGATATTTTGTTTTATTTTAAGGTTTTACAAAATGTATTATAGTGATGATGAAAAAACTTCAGACAGCAGTGGTTTTGACAGCGGAGCAGAAAGTCTTGGTAACTATTATAAAATCTTTACTTATATTATGATGCAGTTTTAGTGAACTATGAAATATAGAAAATACATTTGACATAAATTCATCCTACTTTTAGTTTTTGAGAACATTAATTAAAACAGACCACTGTATTTCTTGTAGAATATTTTTGTTGGAACTATAACTTCTAAAAATATTTCCCAATTGTCTTTAATTAATCTTACTATTATGCTGAATCGGTCTGTTAATTTGGTTTTGTCATTCTTAAGAAGGTCATTTTGTTTTAACATTTGTCATTGGCCATTGGTAGTTTATCAAGTTGGCGACAAAATTAAATCTACGTTAGGCTAAGTTTAGGAAAAAACACCCTTTCTAACACGGATGGGCAGAAATAATTACTTTTGCATTGATAACCAAATTTTCTTTTTTTCCCCATCTAAACTGATTTGTTTAATTTGAACTAATATTTATTTTACTTTCTTAATATACATTGTATAGAAAAAGTTTCATGTGGGACATAGCAAAAGCAATGTCTTGTTTTTTGCAAGTATCCATTTGAGGTCTCCTATGTTTCAAAAAGAAATTTAAGAATGATGTCTCTCGTTTGTCCTAAAAATGTGTACTGGCACAGTCTAAACATGCATTGATGTTAATAAAATAAGGTATATGGTCATATCTTGAGACGTTTAGTCATTTTTTTCGATAAGTCAAAAATTAGGTTTAGTTTACATAAGAAAAAGTAATCAACCGGAATCATGGTGGGAAGTCACCTCCTCATCTGTCCCAAACTCAACCATCTTCCTGACGATCTCACAATGCGATACTGGGAAGCTCGGCGTCAAATGTCACAACCGCCATCGACGGGCGTTGGCTAAAATAAAGTAAGTACATAAGAAAAAGTTTACGATTTTTTGAAAATTTGACCCTACCTATTTTGACGAAAATTTGTTCAAGTGTATCCTCTAAGGACCCAAACAAATCGTAGTAGTCGCCATGTTTCCAAAAATGCTGGTATGTGTGTTATCGGTAAACAAACTCAAAATAATACCGTTCACAAATAATTAGTTAAAAACAGAAATGAACCTTGACAACCCTCATTTAGACCTTGATTTTAATCAATTACAATTTAAGAATTCCACAGAAGAAACTTTGTGTCTTAGGTGAGATTCGAACCTACAATCTTTGGCACAATTTTTGATAAAAGGATTACTGCTTTAAATCTCTCAGTTGCTACACTTAAAATTGGCTGCACTCTGCATCATATAATGTAAATTATTTTAAAATGTTTGCTATAATTTGTGTTTTTTAGTGATAAAATAACTTATTAGTGTATACTAATTAAAAGTTTAGTTAAAAAAAAAAAAAAAAGAGTTTTTTGTGATATTTACAATTCAAAAACTAAACTAATAATATTGTCCATTGATTCTGAAAGGGTAAAGAATATGTTTGTTTTGAATAACAGTCTAAAGCATGAAAGTAGAACTCTTTACTGTCATCACTGAAGGTTTCCTTTTAAACAAATTAATTGTTCTCTAAAAATGTTTTAATTCAAATAAATGTTCATATATTCTAATAATGTTGATATATTAATTGAGAAAAAATAATTTTTAGTGGTTATAAATGTAAATTGTATTACGAGTCGTATTATTTTGTTTTGCAGGCCTAGAAGATGAAAGTGATAACGAAGGGAAAAAGAAAAAGAAAAAAGTAAATGAAATTAAACCTGCTAAAAAATATCAAGCTAACACAAAAGGTGATACAAAAATTGCTACAAAGAAGGTACATTTTGCAGAAGGAGAAGACAAAAATGTTGTTAAAAAGGTTCATTTTAAAGAACCGGAAGGAAAAAAGGCTCGTTTGACCGATCCTGATGATCATCCATTGATTACAGATTTGGATACTAGAGACAAAGTTCAAAAAAGAGTGCAGAAAGCTCAACTTTGGTTTGAGAAGGTAAAGTTAAATTGTTTTTTATTAAAGGCTCAATTTTTGTTTGGTTTTATGGTAGTAGCTTATTGGAAGACTGATAATTAAATTCCTTTGCAGCTGAGTATCTCTTAATAGTGTATTTTTAAATTCTTTATTTATAAAGACATCATTTCCAAACTGTGAAATAGACATCAAAACAGTCCTCATATGATTTTGGTTCTCAACTACTGATTAATATGTGCTATATTTGTTCTCTATCATCCATGTTCATCTTTCTACCATGTTACTATAGCCAGGTTATCTCCATATCCCAGGAGGACTACTCCTTAAAGCAAAAGTAATCTCAGACACCGCCATTGCATATGTTCTACAGTAAAGGCTCAAGTAAAAGCTCATAACTTGTAAATTCTTTCAGAACAAAATGAACATATACCAACTATAAAAAAATTTAGGAAAAAAAAAAAATACTCAAAATACATTGGTACAAATAAAAATAACTATATTAATACATTTTTTGATTTTTTACAAAAAAATATATTTAAATCTTCTGTATCATATTAATGTCATGAAAGATGGTGATCAACAAAGGTAATGCTTTTGTAATTAGTTCATTTAAAGCAATTATCTAGATATTAACAACTTTATGTAACTTATTTGTATACTTTCATTTTGTATTTTATTTAGTACTTTTCATTTAATATTTGTGTGGTGTAAAATTGAATAGTACATTAAAATATTTTTTTAAATAATGGTTTGAAGTTTCAATGAAATTTGAAGCAAATTTTCAAAAAAATATGATGAAAACTAAATTTGTATCTGTGGTAGAAAGGGTCATGATGCCTAGCTACAGAGAGTGCACTTTTTATTAAAGGTGTAGATGCAGCAGCTGGTATGGAAGCTATCTTTGGCAAAGTTATGTCATCGTTTTGTTTTTCTCTAAAGGTTTGTGTTTTTATTAAATATTAAGATTGATTTGAGTACATTATTATGGGCAACGGTAGGATTGGTAGAAGAATGAACTATGTATGTTCTACTAGAAATATAAATAATTATAAAAAATAAAATTATGATTGTTTTGTTTTTATGATTGTTAATCTTTATATTTTGTTTTCTCCAGGATATATTTAAAGGCCTGGATGATGAAGCAGATGAAGATTACGAACTGGACAAAATGGTGGATGGTATTAAAGAGAAAGGTGGAGTTATTATTGGTGAGGAGAAATTAAAAAGCAAAGAAAAAAAGAAAAACAAGAAAGGAAAAAATCAAAAAGATGAAAGCAGTTCGGATGATGATGATGATGATGATTCAGATTATGACATGGAAGAAGTCCAGAAGCAAGATAAAAAACAACAGAATAAAAAGGATAAGAAAGCTGGCTTTGAAATTGCTCCTTTAGAAAAGGGTGTGTTTCAATTAAACCTGTGTTTGCTATTGTTGTATCAATGTACTTATACAGGGTGGCTGAAAAGACAGGGTCCCCTCCACACACCTCTTATTTTGTAATTATTTGAATTCTGTTTGCGGCAATCTCATTAGGTGAGAGAGACAACTTAAAAAAGCAAATGTTTAGGTTATTTTAATTGTGGGTCGCTAGGTTACCTAAAGCTTTGCTTTTTTAGATTGGCCTTCTCAGCAAAAGAGATTGATGCAAACAGAATTCAAATATTAAAAAAATAATAATAAGAGGGGATGGTAGTTTTTTTTCAGTCACCTTGTATATTGTATAAGATGTTATAAGTTAAACTAATTTCCAATTTGAATAACTGGTGTTATCGTAAATTGCTACTTCCTCTCGAGCTAACCTTATCCTGAGTACAGGCATGGCAATCCCAAAGGATTATAGCTAGAGCATTCGAGGGATAGGGATTTTTATTTATGTTACTTTCTTCCTTTTTTTATTTATAAGGCGTTGATGACTTAAAAAATAAATCGTTTTTGCTATTTTTAAAATTCGAAAAATCTGTTTTTTTTAGAATAACTTTTAATTAGTAGTAACTATCCCAAGATAGCTTATTTTGTGTGCAGCTTAAAAGTGCATTCAATGAAATGTGCGTATTTATACTTGTTTTTTTATACTTAAACTAAACTGTGTGACATAATAGCCTGTAAAAAGAGCCTTAGTTCTCGTAGATCAAATATTTATTATGTATTCTAGGATTTTACTATTTGATGAATAAGATTGTTATTTTATTATATTAAAAAGAGAGAAAAAAATTGTGATATTTTTTAAACTACCTTGAATTGGTTTTTCGGAAGGTCCTTATTATCTACATCTTGTTAGGTGCTAAGACAATTTTTTTTTTATGATCTACTTAAATTAATACCAAAGTCGACGTTGGCAAACAAACGGATACATAAAAAACATTTTTAAAAATATTTCCTTATCAGGGTTTTTTAATTACAACAATAATAGTGTATTAACAATAATGATTCGAATTTACCCCTAACCACAATCACTAGAAACTTTCAAATAAAACACATTTATCTGATTAATTATTGTTCTTTATTAATTGTTTCCACTAAATGCCCTGATGTACATTTCGATAACATGGTTATCATCATCGGAGGGTCTTGCTTCTAAACTAAATCTAAACTTACATGTCTACTGGGTCTACTATTGAGTAGACATGTAAGTTTAGATTTAGTTTATAAGCAAGACCCTCCGATGATGATAACCATGTTATCGAAATGTACATCATGGCATTTAGAGGAAATAATTAATCAGATAATTGTGTTTTATTTTAAAGTTTCTAGTGATTGTGGTTAGGGGCAAATTCGAATTATTATTGTGAATTTTACCACAGTGCTTAACAAGATTGTATAATAGTGTATTAATTTACACGATGACATTTTGTCCTCCCATTTCTTAGGCTTAAATTCATAATAAAACCTAATTTAATAGAAGATTGTTTATTGTTTTGATTATTAGATCCAAAGAAAGGTAAACATAAGTTGAATGAAGAAGGATTAGCACTTGGTTCTTTACTGGTATCTTCAAAGAGAACAAGACGAGACTTAGTTGATGGTGGATGGAACAGATATACATTTAATGATGACCATTTACCCGAGTGGTTTATTGAAGACGAAAAGAAACATATGAAGAAAGAAGCTCCTGTTCCTAAAGTGAGTTTAATATTTGTATAAGTTTTTAATCTCTTTCATTCTTACTGAAACATACGGACTCCACTGTTCATCTACAATGCACCCAATTAACAACTTCTCTCTTGATCTCCTTTGTCAGTTTGTCTCGATGTATTTCTTTTTAATTATGCAGGTAATTTTATTTTTGTTCGTTTGAACCAAAAAAATATGATTGAAAACTTATCCTCAGAGTCTTCTTAATGTTTCTAGGCCTCCTAACCGTCTCTCTTTCACTCTGGTGATTTTCTGGGAATGTCTATTTACTTTCCTTAAGGTTTGGTTAATCCACTTGCATTTTCTTCTCCTAATTTGAAACTTTAAAGGTTCTTGCTTCGCTCTTCTTCATAGCTCGTTGATCCTGATTGTGTCCAACCACCTTACTTTACGTATCTTTCTCAAATATTTATTCATGTAGACCTGGATTGTCATGACTAGTGTCTTCTTCTTGAACTTCAAGATTCACAACTATACAGTAGTACACTCTACACAATAGAGTTGAGAATGATCTCTTTATTCTCTCTGAAAGATTTTTTGAGCTCCATTTCTTCTTCATGCTGTTAAATTCACCGAACACTTTACCAATTCTGTATTTCACATCCACCTCTATGCCTCTCTATCCAAGCACACAAACTCGTGCACTTCTTCTATGTTATAATCTTACAATTGTGTAGATTCTATGCTATCGCTCCACATTTTCATGTATTTGATCATTTTATTCATCTTTAACTCCATTCTCTGTTCACAACACATTAATTTTTTTGTTGGGAGCTGTTATCTTGTGCTACACATAAGATATATTATGTTGACAGAAATATATAGATCTTCTTTGCAGACTTTTTACTGTCTTTATATATAGAGGGGGGGGGGAGAGTATTATGAAAGAGGAAAAACTCATTTTGAAATTATCTTGGAAATCTGTTTTGGTAAGTCTTCAGTTGGTTTATTGGGTAGTGTTCTTCTTTGGTGTGGGAGAGATCCCGGGTTAAATCCACATGGAGACTCAATTACGTATGACATTTTGAAGACAAAATGGTGAGCTATGATTGGTATAAAAAACTAGAATTACATTAATGGGAACTTGATATGTCAGGTGATAAATTACCTAACTGAAGAGCTGTATAGCATGCCTAACCGCGACCTATTACACAAGATTATTATTATTTATATCCTGCATTCAAAAAGTTTGTCCTTATGATGTCTCTGAAACTATATGACCAATTTGTTCAAAAATGTTGCTAATTATGAATTTAAAATACAATTGTGAGACCCATTTGGTGTAGCGGTTAGCACTGACTTGGTGTGATGGCACAACATTCGACTGAAAGCTATTTAAATGCTTTTCGTTGGCTTTTAAGGTACAAGAAACATACTATGATTGTTTTTGCCCAAATGTAGTCTCTAAAGTCCCAAACAAAATTTATTGGTCACCCATTTTCCTAAAAATATCAGTTCAGAATTTTTCAGCAAAAATAAAAATATTGTTATTATAAACACATTCAAAATAATTTTCCTTGAATTTGACTAATAAGGTTTGTCTAACTAAACTTGTAATCAAATCTTTGATTTATTTTACTAATTTAATATCTTTACATTTTTTAATTCTTAGTGGCTCAGTGTAGTGAGTACAGGCTTGGCAATTCTAAGGGATCCTTGCTAGATCTATACCTTTTTTCGTGAAGTATTGAGTTACATTTCTCGTTTTCATCTTTTTTACTATCAGGTCTCTTTTGACCAACTCTTGTTCTCTTCTGACCTCGATGCTATTAAGGGTCTTTATTTTACAGTATGTTCTATTAATAAGGCAATCAAGACTGAGAGGTTCTCCACCTTTAAACAATAGTTGGGGAGATCCCTAATACCTATTTGATAAAACTTATTATTTTTTGATAATGCAGTTCATATACATTTGTTAATTTGGAATGAAAAAAAATTTACATTATATTTTTGTTTGTAGTATGTTACACTAAATCAGTGTTGTAATTCTAGGAGATTATTGATGATTATAAAAAGAAACTTCAAGAACTGAACGCACGTCCGATCAAAAAGGTAATAGAAGCCAAAGCTAGGAAGAAGAAGCGTGCAGTCCGTAAAATGGAGAAAGCCAAGAAGAAATTGGAAGCTTTAATGGACAATCCTTCTATTAGTGAACAAGAAAAGCAACAACAAATGAGACAGTAAGTTTATTTTTTTAATTTTAAGTGTTGATTTATTAATAATGACAGGTGAAACTTATGGGGAATTTATAGAAAATTTTTACTTGTGTCAAGTTTGAAGAGACTAATATGAATATCCTTATCCAGGGTGAGTTTAAAGTATAAGTTTGAAGATTGTACTACATCCCGTTTGAAGAAGTATACAAAAACCGCTTGTCCTACACCCTTTTAACCATAGGGGTATTTAAAACGCTGTTAATGGCCGGGGTGTTTAACACCCCCCCCCCATCATTCCTTGTTGATAGTCGACAGCCTCCAATGCCTTTCTCCACTCTCTACTTGTGTCAATCAGATGTAGTATATTTTCATCTCTACCCATACTTTTGATAATTTAACATCAGGTCTAAATATTACTTATTTAATTATTTATGCACTACAATATACACGTCAATTAAGAAAAAACATAAAATAAAAATCCTGCAACACTCCTAAAGATGAAAATGTCTGATCTAAGATTTGAAGATGACATAGTTCAAATGGTGCCCATCTCCCTCCATGTATTCTTCTAGTCTTACCATGAAGATGTTTAACACTCTCTCCAACAAATCATTTGATATGTCAGCGATTTCCTGGATTATTGCTTTCAGTTCTTCCAGTGTACAGGGTTGTTTACATACATTCTGGCTTAAATGAACCCCCACAAAAAAGTCACAAATCCTGAGGTCTGGGGAACGAGGTCTGTCACCATTACGAGAGATGACGTGGCGAGGAAATTTTCTCCACAATATTGGCTGTATAGGCAGTTGCCCCATCTTGCTGAAACCAAATTCTTTTGCAAACTAGAGGTCTTCTTCTTAGTTCTGGGATAAAAAAAATATATATCCAGAATAAGTAGTGCTTTGAATTCACCGTAACACAGAGGGATCATGTTAATGAACTGTAGCAAAACACAGCTCCACGATCTTCTTTCTGAGGTAATTGACTCATTCCCGTGCTGAAAAATTCTAAAATTTGTTATACTTTGATCTGTTATCATCCTACCTAAGTTATAGGATAATTTTATAAAGCTGAAGGGTCTTTAATTTACAAAAGCGAGCATTTATTATGTCTTAGTTGAGATATCATAATTCTTGTAGTGATGAATTCAAAACACTGAGTATTCTAACTTTTCTTTGTGTGTTTATTTTAGAAATTCATTCATATTGTAAATTTAAGAACTCATCAGCTCATATTTTTAATGTGCACACCCTTATTTTAATATTACAATCTCTACATCTTGACTATATTTTTAGTGTTATAATTCATAGTGTAATGTTTTTTTAACTTATTTTAAGGTATAAACTTTTGCTATGTATTGTTGTATGCGACTTATGATGATTTATTAATTTTATTATGTAACACTTGATATGTATTTGTTGGTGCAAAGAGCAAAATAAAAAATGTCTAAGTCATAGCTGGGCAAGTACAGTGTAGGAACCTTTAAACTTAATTGATGTTCAAAGATTTATATTGTTAATTGTGTCTTTCTAGGCTATACAAGAAAGCAAAGAGCACACCAAGAAAAGAAGTAACTTACGTTGTCGCTAAGAAACATACTGCTGCGAAACGTGTACGTCGCCCGCTAGGTGTTAGTGGACAATTCAAAGTGGTTGATCCTCGATTGAAGAAAGATACCAGAGCCCAACTAAGGGTAGCTTCAAAAAAAAACAAAGGAAGAAATAAGGGAAGAAAAATGCCGCCTCCAAGACCTAGAGGAAAGAAAGGCAGAAAATAGTTTCTTTGTTGTATAAATCTTTTATTGTTATAACTACGGTACTGTATAAAAATATAATTTAAAGTTTTATATAATGAGTTATTTGTGTTATTTCCATAACCTTATAGTTTATCTTAGATTAGGACAAGAAGTGTTTTGCTTTAGAGGTTAGAAGATCAAAGATCTATGATATATAAAAAGCATAAATAAGTAAGATATTGAAGGTGGGCAGTAATAGAGAAACCGAAAGGATTTCAAAAGACTAGATAAGTTCAATCATCTAGGAAGTAAGATCACGACCAATGCTAAGATACAAGAGAAGATAGGACAAAGATTATGAAAGAGTTGCCAGTTTTACATCATGGTGAGGGATGTTATTAGGCATAGGGAAAGGAACCAATACAATGATGTTCAAGTATACTATCGACCAATTTTGGATTTGAGTAAAGTCGCAGCTTAGACTTTGAATACACAGGTATGTACAAGCTGAGACTGTTATTTTCCCATCTTTAATTGTCTAAAAACATTAAGTATAAAAAAACTTTTGTTTGAAGAAGTAATTTTGTACACCTTCTCTAAATAGAAAAAATTGTAGGCAAAGGAAATGTTATTGTTACAGGAGATAATGTATTACTGATGTATTGACATACTATTTTCTTCTCAATTGTCTGATGAATATCTTATCTTAATGAGTAAATATGAGTTTAAATGAGAAGTAAATAACTATACTATAGTAAGGAATGTGTCTGCCTCTTGTTTGGATCATGGTTTTGTTAGGTTAAATAATATTAATAGTTATCCCTTCGTTTTAAACTTAAGAATTACAGACCACTATATGGTTGGTTCTAATTTTGTTGTCTCTGGTGTTAAGGAATATACAGTCTAAGTTATCATAAACAAAGAATAAATTTTGATTTGTTTTTAAAGAAATATCTACTTGTGATTTTGGGTATATTTTTTTAATTTTGTCAGTTGTTGGTTTTGAAAAATTTATGTTATTGTTAAATACGTGTATGGAAAATAGTAGTGGATATGTCTAGTAGAGATAAAAAGAACAACATTTTAAAGTCCTGGATAAGGAAAACATTACTAAGTAAAGTTATATCAAAAATCAACTTTGTAATAAGGTTAGTAAACATACAAATAATGTTTGTTTATAAATTTATTTTAATAACATCTTAAAAAGTAAAAAGCTATTCTAAAGTGCAAAGGAATATAATTAATAACCAAATAGGCATTTCAATAGAAGAAATTGAGCTTAACAAACAGAAGTATTTTGCATCCGAAAATATAGCTAATTGCTTTAATGATTATTTTTTGATAATGTCAGGTTAATGAGAAGTAACATGGGTTACATGAGAAAGAGAATTGTTGATCAGCTAGAATCTAAACTTAAATATTCCCATTCTGATTCTTCAATGTTTTTCAGTCCTACTTCTGTAGTACAATTGATAAATACAATAAACTCTTTAAAGCATACTCAGGGTTTGCTCATATTAGTTCATTTATGTTAAAATTTTGGAAGTGGAATAAGCTCCTGACATGCAAAGGGAAGAGATGGCCAAATTAAAGAAGAAGAATATTCTGTAATTAATTATATAAGCGTCCTCAGGCTAAAGTTCTGGTTGTGCTACTGTTCTGTGAAGTATCTGATGATAAAAAAGACACATGCCAGATAAGTGTGAGCGAAACTATAATTTTTATCACCTAAACATAAATAAATATTGAGCTTGATTTGTGAGATAATATTAAATAGAATAAAACTCGAACACAAGATCTCACAAAAATAATGTTTACTTAAACTAGTTATAGTTTGATTGGTGTAGCTCATGTATCACTGAAGAGGATGACCTTGTCGTTGAAACGTGTCTGATACTTAGGCGTATTTTTTGTGAGAATTGTGTTCTATGTGTTTGTTATACTGTTTAATCAAACGTGTTTCAATGACAAAGTCGCCATCCTCAGTGATACAGGAGCTACAATAACTAAACTATAACTGATCTTGTGTTCGAGTTTTATTCTATCCATCTAAACATTTGTTCTTACGAGTAAATATTTGATGTATAGAAGGAAGTGTATAATTTATGCAGCCTTGACAGAAATGTGATTGTGTATATAACAAGAGTGATTATAAACTATAATAATAAGTAGGCCTACTGATGTATCTACAGAGAAGGATCTGCTTTGACCTGCCCACACATGACAGATATGGCGTAAAATAATGATATTCTGTGAATCATTCTAACCTTGCTGGGAAACTATTACAGAAGTAGGTGCGGCATACAATTATGTATGTTTATTTAAAGTGGAATAATTTAGCGGCAACTCAGAAATAGAAAGATTCAAACAAACATTGCATTAACTTTCTTACAAACCAAAACATAAACAAACAAAGAGTATTTTTTTATGAAAGTTTAGAAAAATTCTGGCTGGAGAATATATCTAATATGAAATTAACAGTTCCTTATCTCAGTGACTCAGGCCAAATTGTTTAAAATTGAGTTTTTATGGTGGCAATTAACAATCAATTTAGTTTTTATTCTCACATATTTGATGGTAAAAGAAAAGGTATGTGATGAGTTAAAAAATTTGATGTACTCTGTCGATGGGTTTTTGTGGAGTTCAAAAACTTGTTTTTTTGGAATTTATGTGCAGTGCTCTAATCTCAAGCACATGGACCAACCAATTTTAATAAAATTTGGTATATAAACATAATTTGATCATATCTCGGAACATTTTTCTTTTCTTTTTTTTATTTTTTTTTAATAACTTACATTTTGATTATGGACTATTATATTTTACACACATATTAGTAAAAAAATCCCCTAAGTACTAATTTTTAATTTTGAACAAGACACAAAAAGATGATCATTTTGTATACAAGTTTTTAGTTCTAGAGGAGCCAGAACAAATATATCCCCAGAAATCCCAACATTGATTTCTTTTCCCAGCACAATAATTTTCTATCTTTTTACCATAGGATCAGAATTTTAAGTTTTATTTTATTACAGTGCTTCGTTAAGGATTATTGGTTAAACTGCACACATAATTGTGGTGGCCGTGAAAAATTATTTAACAACATTTCATTACTTGCACTAATGTTATCTGAAATTGTTTTGGCCTAGATCAAAATAGTTATGTGACACTGTGAGTGTATAGCTGGCTTCTGTATCATTTTAACCTTTGATCCTTTTAGAACATTTCCTTGGTTTTAATTAAATTCTTATGCAATAGACTCAGTACAGTGATAAGCCTAAACAATATAGCTTCAACATAAATGTGCATGCGTGTTGTGCAATCTGGTTTTTTATCTCATTTTATAATTATAATTACACCTTACGGATATTTTAGGTCAAGTTATTTTTGAAATGGTCTTACACAGCCAGTGGCATAATAGGTTCACCTATGGTTTTTGTGCAAACTTTATTTTTGAGTCAATCTTTTAAGTAATTTGATTTAATATCCTTCATAAATAGGAAGTAATGTCACTTCATTTTATAAGAATAAAATATACATTAGTTTATTATGCACAAGCACTTTTTAGGAATTAGGATATTTTTAGTTAGAAATAGAGTCAGAAGTTAGAATATAAGTTTTTTTAAGAAGCCAGAAAGACAACAATTATTGTGATATACCTGGAAAACTGATGAAATTGCTTACCTTGCAAGCAAGACAGATGCCATTGATGCTGCAAACATTTATATAAACCCTTGGGTGGGAGGAAACATGGTGAGTGTATGGAAGAATTCTTGAAGATATCCAGACAGACTTGATGTTTAAGAGCTTCCTAGCAGTATTGAGACTTCAGACGAGCATCCACCTGAATGCAAACAGGGTGACCAATTTTGTGTATTAAGAAACTTGTAATTATTTCAGAGTCAGATAATTAAACTATAACGTAGAATCAGATCTATGAGTCATAACAATTAGAGTCATTCTGGATTATTGATAATAATAAGAATACTGTAACGTTGTAATAAGATAGGAGATGGTTATTCTTGTCAATAATTGTTAATAAAGGTTAATTGAGTACTGAACCATTTGATTATATTGAAAATAAAGAACCCAGGCAGTTTAAAGTAACCAATTTTAACAAATACTATACATCAATACAGGAGTCAATTTCAGTATTGGATACATTTGTTATAAAAACTGATTTTTAAGGTTGCATAAATAATAGAATCAAGTAGTTGATTATGATATGGTTCTCATGACATTAAGTGAGAGAGAAATGTTTCAAGAGGTTGACCCAAGAGCAAAAGATATGGGATTAATTATTTGTGATTATAAGACAAAATAAGTGACAATGAATCCAGTAGCTGCCTCACAACCTAGAGGTGAAAGATTTATTTAATTTTTTTTTTTGAAATATATAAAGTATTGTGGTTCTGCAATGATCTACCTTGCAGAAATTATGAAAATTCCTACAAGAAACAAGATAGTTCAATGATACTACACAAGCAAAGTAAAATAAGAATATATAAGTCAGTTATAACAAATGAGGCGTTCAGAAGTCAATCCGACTAAGTCCTATCAATGAAAATGTGCAGTATGGCGAATTAAAGTTATGTTTAAATGGAAAACTCTGAGAAATTTTTAGCAAATTTTTATTAGGCTCAACACATGTCTTACAATAATGTCCAACTATTTAACCTATATTAACATTATTATAAAATTCAAATTTCTTGAAATTAAAAAAATAGTCACTTTTAATGGAATTAGTCACATTGCCAACAGAAAAGATTCTATAAAACATTCTGAGTGGTTTGAATAAAAAGATACTTTATTTAACAAATACACAAAAAGTTAAACTCAATCAAATAAAAAGACCAAATTATTATTTCAAATCATTTAAATACAAATGCTGGCATTTAATAAAACATAAATATGGGTTTCAAGCCAAATACAAGTCCTTCATTCTGCGTAGGTAATGCAATCGTCGTCACTTTCAACTTCGCCTTGTAAGATCCCTCGTTCAGTTCTCAAGTCCTTAAAATACTGATGATGAATAGGTGGTATATATTTTAAAAGGTCCATCATGTCCTTCTTCTTCGACATCGTAATGGGTCTTGAAGTCTGATACAGCAGTTCTTGTGTAACACTAGCAAGGCTCGCCAAAGGTCGTCCGTTTTCATTTTTCTTTCTTATGTTTACTTTTGCAAATGGCATCTCTGACATGAAAGTGCTTTTGAACTTAAATGCAAATGGTTCAGCCTTCTCAATTCGGATCCACCTCATGGATAGCCAGTTGACCGGTTCGCCGTTGATAGTCTTTTTTCTGTTGGTAACAGACTTTTCCAAGGTCTCTGTGGAAAAGAAGTCATGATGGTTCATTTCTGTAATGAAAAACTTGTTTGTTTTTCTGCAGCTGAGAATTATGTCGTACCAATCCCTTGGAGAAAAGATATTGGTAGTAGTCTTGGCTCTTTTTTCGATAAATGAAAAATCAGAATCATTTGGGAGATAGCTGTGTCCTGGCACAAGGAACTTCAAATCAATAATTTCAGTGCATCCACTTCCAGTTTGAAGGTGTTTCATTAAAGATAGGACCACTTTAATATTGCGGTTTTGCCCGCCACAGGAGTCAGAGTACATGACAACATGTTTTGCATTGCTGGCATGAAGAGATAGGTGTTTTATCAAACAAGAGCTGACTTCCTGTGATCCTCTTGATCCCTCAGTTTCTGGCCATACATACATGTAGGATTTTTTGTCGTTACAAACATGTACACCAAAATTATAAACATACAGGTTTCGTTTGTAGTATGCTACTGATGTTGAGAGTTTCGGAAAAGCCAAAGCTTTCTGTAGGTCGAAGGTTAACACGTAGTAGTCTTCAGAACATTGATCCTTGTCTTCTTTTAAACTTTCTCTAGCCTTTTCAGCTTTTCTTAAATGCAGCTCCTTCTCAGTTTGGATTATTTGCTTTTCTTCATCAGTTGCCACTGAAAGTCTGGTAATTAAACCATCACACACTTGACAGGTGTCTTTGAGGGGTGGTTTGAAATGCAGATTGAAGTTAGTTGAAAATACATGGTAGTACATTTTTTCTTTAACCGGCGTTTTTTGGTTTTCACCACACCATAACACATATAAATCATACATTTTTTTGATTGTGAGGTCAGAGTTCAAATATTTTCTGTTAGGGTTGTGTGACCTGGTGTAGTGGCTAAAGTAAGCAGGAAAAGACTTGATATGATTTACAACATCTGAAATGTCAACTTTATTCCCTGGAACTAACTTGCCCCTCTTATCTGTGATGCTGTTTACATCTCATTCTTTGTGCTACAATTATGTATTCAGACACTTGGAAGGTTTCCCTAAAGTATTTTTTACAAACCTGTATATCTTCATTCTTAACTCTGAGGAAAAATGAAAAGGTGTGGTTCCGCGGAGGCTTAGACTCATTCTTAGGTCGACGTCTCTTAACATTTTTTGATTTTACACAACCGTTAAGGAATATGTTTTGTTCATTATGTTTGGTTAAGCTATAAAATGAGGTAAAAAGAGATTGTCTGTCATGTGATGATATTTTTTCATTGCACTTCCTAGCACATTTACATTCTTTATCGCTAAATATCTTAGCAGCCACAGTATGGCCCGATCTTGTTTCATATTCTTGGCCTGAAATTCTCTTTTTATTCTGACGTGCTCTCTTCCAATCACTGGGATTTCTTTTACGTTTACGGCCCCTAACGTCCTCAGGGCTAGGCCTAACCTCAATATCTGAAACGTCAGAAAAACTGATTTCCTCTACTACAACATTAGGCCTATTATTAGGTGAAGTATTATTTATGTCCTGATTCTCATTAGAGACTAGGTTGTTTGACCTGTTAAGGATTTGACTAAATCGAGATGAAGTATTACTAATACTAAAGTCTAAGTATGAACCTGGAATGTAGTCTGGATCTGAGTCAGTATTGTCCCCAAAAAGGTCACTTTCACTGCTTTGTTCACTCATTTTAATAAGTCATTTTAAAGAACTCATCATACAAAAACACTATAACATAACCAAAAACAACACTTAGTAAAACATAACCTTTTACAATGACAGTTCAACATAAAACATCAGTTAGTTTACAGTTGTTATGGAAACATGGAGTTAATCAAACTGGCCTCCGAAACAGCTGGGGAAAGGTTCAGTTGGCATAACATCTAGCGCATTCTAGCGGCAAACTAATGAACTATGGAGTTAGTCGTCTTGGCCAGTGAAAACTCTTTGCAAAAGCAATCTAACAGTGTTATTAACTCGATTTGACAAAAAATTGGACTTAGTCAGATTGACTTCTGAACGCCTCAAATAATAGTGAGCTTGGACAATAAAAAGTATAGAAAGAAATAACAGACAGAAAAAAAGGATAAGAATGGTGAGATGAGAAAAGGGTGGTTTTATCCTTCCCCAAAAAGGAACCAAAGAAGTAAGGATATCTATCTATTTTCTGTTTAAGTAACTTCACATATCGACTTTCAGAAGTTTAGTGAGATGGCTCCGTACTGTTTGGTATGCTTCTTAGATTCTGTACCATTTTTTATGCTGCTTAGGGTCCATACCATTTGGTATGCTTCTTACAATAACTGGCAATCCCGTTCTAATTCTATTACAATAATCACAAACACCCTCAGATGCTCAGAGTAGGCCAGCCAAGACCTACATAAAAAGGAGTTGTGCATTATTCGGACATCAATAAGAAACTGCTCTGTTTATCGTATAAAGAAACAACTGTTTACTTTTCTCCAGTTTTGAAATTTGGGATAATCCTCACTGATATATGGATACACATGCATTTTTTATAACTTATTCTGTTTTAGAGTAATGAACTATGAGTTAGAAACAAAGTGAATAACTGGTGGAAAAACATTACACAAACTTTCTCACATCGTCATCCTCAAAACTAAATCAAAACTAACCAAAACTATTTGTCACTAAAAATATCAGATTGGTAGTTGTCAGGCAAAAATTGAAAATGAACCACGAACATTTTTGGTGAAAAAAATATTTATAAGAGTCTACACTTGGTTTGATTATGCCATGAACGCATCCTCAGCATAAATCGTATATTTGATTAAAATTACGTTTTTAATGAGGCAGTTAAGAATCATTTATTAATTTTCATTACTGTTGAGACCGATGGTTCTTGGTGGAATTCCATGTTTAAAGATAATAAAACACAATTTTTTATTTTGTTCTATCCACTTTTTATTAGTCTAGCCGACCAATGGTTTCGCCTGCTAAGGCATTGACGAGGCTGTAATACAGACTGAAGAAAAGAAAACCTCCCACCCTCTAGTTTTAAGGTTTTCTTTTCTTCAGTCTGTAATACAGCCTCGTCAATGCCTTAGCAGGCGAAACCATTGGTCGGCTAGACTAATAAAAAGTGAATAGTACAAAAAAAAAAATTGTGTTTTATTATCTTTAATCATTTATTATTTTTTTTGCCTGTTATTCCTGAACAGTGATATTTTTTGACATGCAATTTTGCACACTGGTTCGGATTATTAATGTTACGGTTCACTAAAATTTTAATGAAATCCGTACATCTGATTTTGAGAAATTACATTTTTTATAACAACCCCATGCTGATTTTTTTAAACCAATAACTGACAAACCTGGCGACCAATATCTTTTGTTTGGATCTTATAGAGGTTACATTTAAGCAAAATTTGATCAAAATTACTAGAGCTAATTATGAAAAATTGTGACTGTGTTATTTCTTATGACATAACTCCATCACATATTTATATATGAGAAAGAAAAATATTAATTTCTTCTACGTAACAATACACACAGAAGACTTATGACCAAGAAGTGCGGACTCAATTCACTTAAAACCTGTTGAAATAGGCTTTAAATATTTATATATATTCTTTATTCATAAAACACTGTATTATTATTTTTTATGTCTCCAGCACTGTGATATTCACTAAATGACTGCTTTTACGTATCTTCTCTTTTACAACTCTTTAAATGCCTTTTTTTGTTGGACTATTGGTTTTGGAGCTCCGCTGTCTCCATTGTCAAGTCAAAATTAAACAAACCAATAATTGTTTTTTTAATGATGTGTTTTAAAACTATTAGTCCATGATTTGTGTTTTATGTTGTTATTTTTAAACTTGACTTTTTGGACAAGTACATATTATAGTGTTGTAGTGTTTGTAGACTTGACAATGGAGACAGTGGAGATCAGAAACCGATAGTCCAACAAAAAAAAGAAGAAGATATTTAGAGAGTTGTAGATGGACAAGGTATGTAAAGTAGTAATTTAGTTATATATACTCTATTAAAAATAAGTTCTATTTTGGTTTGGTACACATTTCACACTCTCGGATTAGACTTAACCAATTTTCATAAAAGAAAATGATCCAATTTATGATCATTTTCACCTAAGAAAATATTGAATAAATTAAATCTTATACAAGTTAAGAAATGAAAGATTAGAATATGCATTATGACAGAAATAAAACAGCAGAAAGATGTGGCGTTCTAGTTCCAAGTTACAGTACTTGTAAAATCATGTTCAAACACTTATGACCTTACGTTTGGCAACTTCACTTTTAATATTTGATTCATGATTAACAGAGAAGTTTGAAGAAAATACCCTTAATAACTAGTTAAAATAAGAAAATGTATTTTGATGATTGGCTGTTTTTAACTACTTCCAATTAAAGTAGGATTTAACTTTCTGTTCATATATAAATACCATTATGTAATAATATGATTAACAATTTAAAATTTGTTTTCTACAAATGATAGTTTGGTTGTTTATCAAATTGCCTTAACAGTTTATTTTTATGTTTCAAAAAGCATTAAAACTGCTGCATGGGTCATTATAACTCTGTTACTTGATTTATTTTGACCTCTGTTCTTTCATTCATCCAGGAAATACAGACAGAGTAGTAAGAAATGACCATCTCACTCTACCAGGTATCATTGTCTTCACACCTCCCTGTCAATCATCCACTTCTTATGTGCCCCCTCCCCCTCTTTATCCCACCTTGTCACTTCAATCTATTTATTTTTCAAAGCGTGGCCAATCTACTTTCATTTACTTTTGTTCATATCCGCTTTTAATGGGGTTTTCGTTGTTAGTTCACATATTTGCTGATTGCTCATTATTCTGGGACATCTTGTATCTAATATACATTTCAAACATTTGTTTGCAATGCTTTATTTGTTCTACCTGACTTTGACCATGTTTCATAGCATTAGGGTAGAATGGACAATAACACTTGTGCCAAAAAGCCTCAGATTTACTTTCTCACCTCAGTTGGAGCTCTGGTTGGTTAACCACTGGTTGGTACTTAAGCTCCTAAATTTTCAACAAATATTTTTAATGAAAAATCAATAAAACATGCAATTTTAGGGTAACGCCCATAAGCCTGCTTGATAGTCTTATCAGTCAATGCCAAGGCCAAAGCAATATCAGGTCAAACACCCATTTTGTTTTATCAAATTACTGTTCATATATCAACATTAAAACAATTTCTGATAAGAATAATTTTATACAATTATCTAACTTGAAGGTTATTCTAGTAATTTAAAATGATAAAAGAATTATTTTAGATGAACGATTTGATTAGGTTCTGGTGTTATCAACATTTGCTTCTACGTGCCATGTTTCATTTACTGCAAATAATGTTTTTTACAAAGATAATACAAAGTACAAGGCAACAACTATTGCTTTTATCACTTACTATTATAATAATTAATTGATGTACGTGGAAGTTTGTAGTTGTTTGGTGAGGAAAAAAGTTTTTATGGGAAAGTTTTAGAAAATAATTCAAACCTAATTTTTCATTTGGAGTTTTTGTTGTCTTTGACTACTCGTTATGTCTCATTTACACCAAGTGTTTGCGTATTTTTACTCGAAATACTCATATCCATGCTTTGGAACCATGCATTAAATGTTATGAGTAGTGATAATTTTAAAACGGAAAATAGATACATACATCGATTGGACTGTTGCAAAAAGCTATAAATTTCATGCTTGATATATGTGTTTGGCCATACACACAAACATAAATATGAAATGATAAATAGTCGAGTTTAAATAGGATCTTTCTTCGCTCTAACAGAACTATTACTAATATAAATTTTCATTTTTTAAATTGAAAAATAAAAATCAGTAATAGTAGCTGAAATCTAGCAGGTCACTATTTGAAACGAGTTTGCAGTAGCTAGTTGTTTTTCTGTAAATTTTACATTAATTTATTGTTTTGTGAACAATAGGCCTACACATGGCTCCTTATTGGAAGCACAAATAATGTAACTACTGTTTACATTTCACTCTAATTCACTGATGAAAGTTTTATTGAAAACAAAATGGAAACATTAAATAAGTACTACGAGAGAAAGTGTTTTTTTAAATTTTTTATTATGGGGTCAAATTTTGTGGGAAAATTCTAGAAAACGGACTAAATTTTTATATATGATGGCTCATTAAGCCTCATTTACACCATTATATACTTGGAACACCATGTACATGTCTTGGAACCTTGCAATAACTGTTTAGACTGACATTCATTAAGAGTTGAAAATCTTATTCCTAAATTTTATTATTGGTAAATACATCTGTCTGCAACTATGTAACAAACATATAGATGCAATAGCCCAGTTATCAGAGACAGAAATTGATAAAATCCGGCCACTAAATGTTATATGGCTGAATTTTTCAGAATAGTTAGTTCCTTTTGTGTAGAATATGATAAAAAAAGTTTATAGCTGTAAGGTTAGGTTAGGTTAAAGGTTAAAAGAGACTAAAGAGGGAAATATTACACAGATTTCTATTCCTTTTTAAGTCGTTTAAATTTAAAAAAATAATTAATAAAAAATATAGCATCTGACAGAAAGTCCTAAAGATTAGGTTTTTGGGTAATTTGTCTATAAATGTAAAAAAAAAAACATGATTTAATAAAAATATATCAAAAACCAATAGCATCAGGCACTAGAGAGGGGAATTTTACATAAAAACATTTCATAAAATTTTTTCTTTAAAAATTTCTTTTATAATAAATAAATAAAGCATCTGATTTATCTAAAAATAAAAAAAATGTAATCACAATTTTATGCTCCAAACGTTATAGGAAGAAAAGTTAACTGAAAAAAAAAAATCGAGTAAGTGATTCTCTATAGTCGAATAACTCCCATTAATTGAACACAAAAGCTTTAATTTACTAAAAAATAATGATTTTTTTTAAAAAACGAAACAGTCATCATTTTTAACATTTTGTTGAAAGAAAA
The DNA here is from genome assembly GCA_963513935.1 of Aphrophora alni. Taxonomy (NCBI): domain Eukaryota; kingdom Metazoa; phylum Arthropoda; class Insecta; order Hemiptera; family Aphrophoridae; genus Aphrophora; species Aphrophora alni. Next base: position 4,501,223 of record OY740772.1, read on the forward strand.
AATAGCTTTTCATATTCTAATTGTAGTTACATTTTGTTGATTTTAAATTTATAAGTAGGTTTCCGATTTCCAGCAACAGTCTTCTGGGAAGAGTTCATTTGACTGACATTGTTGAACTTGTTGCTTTGCAACGTCAGATGTTGGGGGCAAGCTGGCAAGATTTAAAGTTTTTTTTTTTTTTAATATAATTCTTTAGCAAAATATGTATTAATTAATCGACGCTGTTTTAGAAGCATTGTACATATTTACATGAAAGTTAAACAGATTTCATGGGGATTATATATGAGTATATGAGTTATATATGGGGATTATATAACATTAAACAGATATATGAGTTTGATTTTGAACTTTAAAAGATTCAATTGCTTTTCTCAAGTTAGTGTTTGAAACTTGTGATTTTTCAATTATTTTGAATACGCTCTTTTTACCCTTGTTGTGAAAACAAGTAGAGTTGCAGAATGCTAATAAAATTGTTTTGAGTTTATTTTAATATTTAATCCTTATTTTAAAATTGGATACTCGTCGTCCAAGGATTGATAAAAACTTATTATTTTAAAATACTATGGTTATTATTCAAAGACGCTGTGATATTTCTAATTATTCTTACAAGTAATTACTGAATAAAGATTATAAATCTATAAATTTTGTATACTATATTTCTTTGTATATAGCTTTTGCCAATTTCAACTTTAAAAAATTTCCAAATCTTGAAGTTCCGGGAAACATTTTACAAATTATATATATATATAAAAAGTTAAATTGAAAGTTTCATAAGAAAGCTGAAGGTCCCCTAAAGAGAATGATAATTTTAGTTGTTGTTTTTTTTTCTTCTTTCATTTTTTAAGGTACATCTTAATTACTCATCGTGCGGCCCACGAGTCCATTCAAAACTATGTACTTGGCACGCATGACATAATGTAGATACTCAATCCAACATTTAAATAATTTCTAACGCTAATAAAAAAACGCACTAAATAAATTTTATATAATATTTTTATGTAATACTTCCCCCTCTATCGCCTAGTGCCAATTTTAGCCAATATGTTAATTTTTTTAGGGTTTACCGGTACCTTACAGATGTAAACTTTTTTAAAACATATTATACACCAAAAAAAAAAACTTATGAAAAATCAGCCACGTAAGATTTAGCGACACCTCAACAAAACCCCCGACGACTGGGCTAAAATACCATTTGGTCGAGTTGAAAAAAGAACCTCTCTTCACTAGATAAATAAAGTATTTTCTGTTTTGTTGTGCAAGCCTCATAATACTTCACTTAATTCCCAGAGTTATTATTATCCAAGGTTTTCATTCTAATCTATAAACAAATAATCGTTCTAACATTGTGATAACCTGAAATATCTATTTGATGACTGATCTGGTCTCACTTACAGGAGCCTACATTGATAACATTATTTGCACAAACTGTCTATGACATTTCCAGTTCTGTTATCATTATTTCAAGGAGCTCTTGAATACAATCTCAGGGTTGAATTTAGAAAAATAAATATAGGTGTGAGATTTACTTTAAGGTTTGGTACATATCTTTGGTTTATAAAACTTCATATTTTAATAAACGTTATTGAAATTATCCAAACCGAATTTGGGATAATCCAACTAGTGGGAGTTTTTTTACTTTTGTCATCGATAATTATCAAACTGGTATTTTTTGGGAGATGCGATCGATGACTTTTGTAAAGGTCTGCTACATTTTAGCAAAATTTTATTAAATCAGAATTTAAGAAATCAGATTTTTTGTCATTTTCTTTGTTGTTAAAGGCAAAAATTTCATGGTTTCACTACCTTAAAAGAAGAAAGGATCATAGGGTCTTTTCTATTATACGACCGCATGGCTCAAATTATTTTCTGTACTAACAGAATGATAATAAAATAGGTTTTCTCACCTCAATTAATGAAATCAACTATAAAATAAATGGTTTTATTGTTTTACACAAAACATACAAATATACAAAATAGAAAAACACACTAACACAAACTAATTACATGTGAACATTTTTATGACTTTTACACTTCTGGTTAGGTCTGGGCTAGGTTAGGTTAGGTTAGGTTAGGTTAGATTAGGTTAAGTTAGGTTTTACACTTCTGGTGGCCAGAATACTAAAATATCTTTGATAATTTGATCGAACAGATCAGTTTCTTGATGGTGTTTCCGCCATAGAGAATGTCAAGCATGTCCCTGCTTTTATTTTATCAAGAAACCAACCAATAAATAGCGAAAAATAGTCGCACAACTAGTATAGAAAATAATTTGAGCCATGCGGTCGTATAATAGAAAAGACCCGGATCATAACTTAGAGACCTTAGCCCTCGAATACTCTAATCACGTCCGGGTCAGAAGAGAACAAGAATTGGTCAAGAGAGACTCAATACGAAAGATGAAAGTAAAGGACCCAATCTAACAAAATATGATGAAAGGTGTAGAGTTAGCTTGGCTTTTTGGGATTGACACACTATAATTGTACCGTCTAAAGGGAATTACATAATTATTGTTTTGGTGTTATTTGGTGTTACAGCAGTTATCCCCAAATTAAAAAAAAATAGAGATATGAGCAGAATAGGAGTAGATATAAAAAATAATAATCAAAATCACTCCAAGGGTTCAGGTTGAAGCTTAGTGCACAGATAAACTATAGATGGTAAACATTATTATTGTGTGTCATTCATTGAGAAAGTTATGTGGTGGGTAAAAGAATTGATGAGATATCTGTTTTGAGGTTTTTTGAGTCCAAAAAAGCGCCTACATTTAAAAATCGATCCACTTGTTTGTCAGTAGAGCAGTGCAGCTACACAGAATAAATCAATTTCATAACAAAGTAAAAGTGTAGGCCTGTTCTCCATTACAAACATTTTGTACCTTTAACGGTTGCAAAGATACCAATGACGGCTTGCTTATATTAAACAACAACCAGTGTCATAAAAAACCGCCAATTAACCAATATTTCTCACCTATCCAAAGAGAAACAGTCCTATTACAGTTGCACGTGACTATTTAGGCTTACTGTATTGCACATGCACTTAGGCCTAACATTGGCATTGACATTCCTAAGTACTTGTGTAACGGTTTTATTATCAAATTCAATGTCAAAACAAAGATAACAGCGTTAGGCTCGTGTTCATTTGTTCAATACTAGCAATGATATAAACATAACCTGAAAAATAAGCTAATAAATTTATAACAGCTGATCAGCTATTAAAACGTAGGTTGGTTGGAAAATGTACAATGGTAAATAAAGTTGCACAAATTTTCTCACACACTCATTTAAAATTTAAAATTGTTGACGAAAATGTTAGGTGTTGTCAGTAAAATTAGACACGAATATTGTAAGAGAGTGTCGTTGTTAAAAAATCGTCAATATTGAATACCACCAAATGAGTGTTTTATTTACAGAACACTTTTTCAACATAAACCGCGATAATTTTAACCAAAGAATGATTACATAACCAATTTCGATGTAAAAATGAGCAAATAAAAGGAGAAAATATTTTATGTTAGTTTTTCTCCAATAATTTTAATGAATGGAAGTCCTCATGGGCTCAGTTATAGTTAGTACGGGCATAGCAATCCTGTAGAACTGTAGCTGGATTTACAGTTTTTTATATAGTTTTGGTTACCTTTCACGTCTCTCTTGACCAAATCTTGTTCTCTTCCGACACTGACGCTAGAGTATGCTAGGTCTACGGGTCTTTATTTATGTTTTTTTTTTTTTTTTTTTTTTTTTTTTTTTTTTTTTTTTTTTTTTTTTTTTTTAAAGACAAAGATAACCGATTTTTTCATCTTTCAAGCAAGAAAAAACAAACAATTTAATGTTGTTTTATTAAAAAAAAAAACGCTAAAGATGGGGGGGGGTTTGTTTTGAGATTTTAAAAGAGAAAAACCTTCAGAAAAATCGCCTTTAGAACAGAGGGGAAAAGATTAAAAAAAGAGACCTCTACTCCTAGAAAATATCATCAAGGCTGGAAGAGTACAAGAAAAGAATAAATCCTAGATGATGAAAGATGTAGATCCAGCTATAGTTCCGGGGGATTGCTATGCATATATTCACTATAAATGAGCCCCTGAGGTACTTTGTGTCTGATAGATTATTACCAAACTACCTGTTAATATTTTCAAAATTAATGCTTTGTGGGAATTTTAGAAGATTTCGACTTGTAAGGTGCCAAAACTTACTGTATAAAATACCTACGGTACTTAGGACGTCAAAATATTTGCAAACATTTGATATATAAAACTAGCAATTTTGATTAAAGTTTATAAGAGAGGCCTCAGAAAAAAAAATCAAGTGAAAATTAACATTGAATGAAGTTATTAAAAGATAAAACATCTCAAAAGCGAAAGGAGAGACTGGTTTAATAGTCTGTAGACACTTTTATTAAAGTTAGAATTATTTTATCAAACTATAACCAAAGTAAGATGCTAGATTCTGTTATGAAAAGACTGCCAATTCTGCATTCTGAGATAGGTAAAGTGTACTAGCCTACATATAATAAAAATGGTATAGTTGCTTTACTCAGATTTATTGTAAGTTATTATTTGGGTGTATGTATATTAATTACACTAGAATTTCTATTCACTAAAATGTGTAGTAAGTAATCAGTTTTTGTGAGACCGTATTGTGTGTAAGTGTATTTACTAATAATATCATTATAAAAATATTTATTGTAAATGTAACTAATTGTTAAAAAATGTAAATTTTTTTTGTAAATAATGCAAATGTATAAATTGTAACAAAAAACTTTACATGACTTTTCATTTTCAGATCTCCACACCAAACAATTAAAAATACCCTACGTAAAAAGTACAATTTTCTTTTTATCTGCCATTTTGTAATTTTAAGAAAATTTTATATCTAAAAGTTGGATTGAGATATCACAATAATATTTCATAAACATGTTTATACATATCCTCAGCAATACGGAATAAGCACCTTAAAAATATCTCGAAAACCATTAATATTACAAACAATTTAGGCTATTACAGATGAAAAAGTTAAATTTTTTAAATCAAAAAAATATTTAAAAAATTTTTTTTCTAGTAAATCAAATGATATCGAAAAAAATACAAACATAATATCTTGGTAATATTCTGCACCACCAAGATTAGCCTACACCAAAATAATATGAATTTATGATAATAATGATGAAATAAATTCCCATGAAAAGTAGCAAATTACCTAACTAATATTCAAACGATTTATTTTGAAGCAGATTTTATGTCACAACAAAATATTAAATTTCTTTAAACTACCTCCAGTATTTGAAATGACCCGTGTTTAAAAATATCTGAGTGATAAGAATGCAATCTGATTAAATTCGATGCACTTACAATATATAGTAGTTTTATTTCAATGTGAACTAATGAGATAATAGTAAATTAAACATAAATACACAAAACATAAATGTGGTTTCCATTCATGACATTACAATTTAGTTGATGATATTTAAGGATTCATCCTTTCAAAAATTCCTGGTGTAATTCTTTGTCTTCCACACTGTAAACCATACTTTTTAAGTGCCCCCACTAATAAAAACTTATTGGATTTAGCAGGCCTTGCTATTGGTTCTGCTTTACAAATCCACATTTTTTCAGAAAAGTAACCGAACAAGCGTACATTGAAACTAAAATGTGGTGGTGCACCGACGTGCATGAACCAGATGTTTTCAGATTACATCATACAGAAAATTTGGAAGGAAGTTTTCTAGGAAATGGTAATAAATATCACCCTTTAATCATGCTAGCAAGAAACAGTGAAGATTGTTGAAATCTGGAATAAATTGTGGCATGAGGATTTTCTTGTGCCAGAATATGATTATTTTGGAAATTAATTATTACATTTCGAGTGAAACCAGCTTCATCAGAGAACATGAGAACATTACTTTGGCGAGAAATTGTGGATTAGTTAAAGATGATAAGACTACAGCTGTTAGTTTTTCAGAATTCTTCAAACAATTCATATTATACAGGGTTTACACAAGTTTCGGTAGTGAAACAGAAAAAGATAGAATAGAATAGACATTTATTTGCAACAATGGTACAACATCATACTTAGATATTAAATATAAATTATATAAAATTGTTGCAGAAAACAGCTCCAACAGGTCATAGATACAATTATTACAGTACAACTATAGTATTGTTGCTCAAATCCAACACGTAAGCGTTACGGGTTTGCAGTTCTTGAGCGTCAATTTTTTCCTTGATTAATTGTTAACATTATTGGTGTAATGTTAAATCTCCATCCATAGCCTTTCAATGCGTAATGAATTATATTATCTCCTGTTATATTATACTTATTAAATAAATCGATACTAGCTGTATTAGATAAGTTAAAAATTTCATTGTAAACGATCGATAGTTTGTTATCGATATCAGAATTAAAAGCCAGGGAAATATTTTTCGCGTCATCTCTAAGTTTATTTATTCCTGAGTTCTCAACATAAATTTTAAAATCATTGTAGTAATTTTGAACGCATATACGGAACTGTTCTTTGGTTGTCGTATACATGTTACATGTGATCGTTAAATCTTGATGATTAATTTCTTCAGATTTCTTATAAATATCTGCAAATATTTTCCGGTACATTTCATTTAATCGGGTCGCGTTGAGTAAATATTTATCTTTCGTTGCTACAGAAATAGCGTTTATCTTCATCCTGGCGTTGTAGATAACTTGTTGTAAGTAATGTTGTTGATCCGTCAAATCTACGTCGTTAAACATTCTCAACACAACTTCCATCGAAAAAACTAACGGATCTAAAAATTTATAGAAATTCAACGGCGAATAGATAAAGTTTTTCACCGTATTTATTGCCGAGATTATTTCGATTCCTGATCTACGAATGTTTGATAATGTTTCGGAAATCTTTTCTTTAATTACGTTAAGATAATATGTACTGATGGCATTTTGTATCGCTGTTCTGCCGATTTCGTCGGCGTTGGTTGAAAACTTGTTCAGAAGGAGAAGTATATCTGTGTGAACTTTCTCGCTCAATTCTGATACATCGTTGCGTAGTTTAATTAAAGTTGAAGATTTGATTTTTAACTCGTTATCAACTTCATTCACAGTGGGTATAACGCATAAATTAACGGCTTGATCAATATCATTATGTGAATCCAAACAATTTTCAATTTTTAACAGTGAATTATTAACATCAAACGTTATATTGTTACTTAAGTGATTAATTTCAATAACTTCCTTTAATGCGTTGTAAGTATAATTATTAAATTCTAATATTAGGTTATATTCCAATTGTTTTAAAGTTTCTAACACATTTTCAAAACCAGAGTAGAGTCTTGCGTTATCTATCGCCTCGTAAATTGGCGTTAATATCTTTTGTATCGAATCATTAAACAAAGTATGATTCATTTGATTCGATAACTTGAAGGATTCAACGATTACGTCGATGGATTTTTTAGGCCATACAACGATAGTGTTGCCTAGTTTGTCTAAAACATCCGCTGCTTTTCCAGCACTTGTAGTATAAATATTCTTCAATGCATTTTGTAAAGTGTTCTTTATGAAACTGTTAGATTTTTTCACGGTGACTATTAAATCACTTAGAATGTTAATAGTATCACTAATGTTTGATTTATATCTGTTTACATGTTTACTGATACAGTCGCTGTATGAGAGAGTTAAAAAGTACTCGTGACAGATGTTATAGATAAAGTTTTCATCAATTGTTTCAAACTTCCTATTTAAATCTTCTTTAATATCGTTCAGTCGGTTTTGTAAAGGTCGTGAAGAATTATCGATGAAATTATCAATTATTGATTTTATAAAATTTATCGATTGATTTTTAAACGAAGGAATTGATGATACTTCCAGCGAGAGATCGATATTGGGGAACGATATATTCACCGCTGATATTAATGTAGTGTACGGTGTCATGTAAGAATCGATCAATCTGTACAAATCTGTTTCTACGTTAGTATTTACACTAAGATTGATTAAATCTTGAATGGTTTTAAGTTTCGGGTCAATGTTGTTTTCTTTATCTGTAAGCATCTTTTTAACCTCAGCTGTTACATTTATGAATGTCACGTTTTCTTTCACGACAAGATACAAATCATTTGTTTGTTTTTTCGCATCCTCGATGAATTTACTAATATTTATTTCCAACAAAGACGATAAATTTTCAAGATCTACTGATTTTTGAAATTCTTCGTTTATTAATTTGTTTATAAAATCGTTAAAATCAGCAATTACTTTATTGCCACATAATACTGCAAGGTGCTGATCAACATTGTTGAAACAATTATTGACTGCGTCTTCTACCACTTTTAACTCTGCTGTAATAATCCCAAAATATTTACTGTAAATACTGTAAATATTCAACGCATTTTCTAGAGCGACATTTATAATAACAAGTATTTTTCCACTCGTATCATTGTAGATTTTGTTAAAAGCATTGTTAATACTGATGGAATTGTAATATGGGTTTGTTTCGTTATCAATTAAAATCTTTATCGGATTTAAAACTTGTTGAAGTGAATTGTTATAAGTCAATTTGAAACCATCGAGTATACGTTTAATTATCGATTGCTGTGAGTTGATCACCTTCAACTTAGGTAGAGAGTTATTCAGTTGTACTACCACAATACTTGCAGAATATCTAAGTTCAACGCCAGCAAGAAGTTTGATAATATCTATCGATCTTGTTACGTACTTCGCGAAAGATAATTCAACACTCCTCCTGCCCTCTTCAGTATCTGAGATCGATTTATCGATTTTAGAAACTAATTCGTTCCTTTTATTCCATAAAGCATTTTTCGCTTTATTAACTGCGTTTACAAGTTGATCGATGTATATGTTGAGTCCAACTTGCACATTGAACTGCTCCAATCTTTCCGTAATATTTGGAGATATCAGAGCAGAAAAATTCATGGAAATTAACGATTTATAGACGTTCTTGTATTCATTGTATATCTCAGATAGAGTAACGTTCAATACATTAATCGTTCGGAACGTTTCCGAATACAACATCTTGATGTTATTCAACTGAACAGTTCCATTATCTTTAACTAGTTCCAGTTGTTTGTGTATTTGAGAAATTCGATCAGGAGCGATAAAGGAGATATAACTCACATAGTAGTTTACCTTTTGTAATAAACTATCTATAACTGCCGTTGTGTTGACGATTTTTTTATTCAAAGCGTCCTTGGTTATCGATATATAATTTAAACCGTCATTAACTGAATTACTCAGAGATGCATCCATTTGAACGTTGAGTGTTGCTAATGTGTCTTTCAACTTCTCGACACGTTTACGTGCTGAAAAACCACCGCAATCTAAAATATTTTCGGCTTCAGTCATTATTTCAAAAATACTTTTGGAAGAAATTTTGTTAAAAACCGATTCAAGGTCCTTCAAAACTTCCAAACCTAAATACTTAATAAGTCTGTAGAAGTCTGCTCTGATCATGTCGGATATAAAGTCCATATCTTGGTAGTAGCTAAACTTCGCTTCTCTAATACAGCTGATAATAGATTGAAGTTCGCTGTTATAAACACGACCGTATCTTTTGCAATTTTGTAAAGTAGTGTTAGCTTTAACTAAGCTCTGGTACAGTTCTTGTCTATAATTAGCTAATCCATTCGCGACAGGTTTGAACTTATCCATTGCTGTTGATATGGCGATGGCGAATTGTTCGTCTGATTTCCGTGAAATTTGGAAGCTCTTGCTTGGATTCGCATCCGTACAGGATGGTGGTACTATACGTTCAGCGTTTTCGAAGATACTCAAAGCCTTGTTTATAGAAATCCTTGCCGGTATTGATAGAGTATAAGCTTCTTCCTTTACTTTAATAATTGTACGATTAATATTAGTCAAATCGTTATCAATATAAGGTATTTTTTCCGCTATCTTAAGCAAATTTTCGTTCGGGTATTTCTCGTATTCGGCTGCATAATACTGCAATCAGAAGTAAATTAGGTTAGGTTAGGTTGGGTAACAACATGTAACAAATTATATAATTAAAACAGTTTAAGTTTGGTTAGGTTAGATTGGGCTAGGTTATGGTTAGGTTGGGTTAACAACATGTAAACAAATTATATAATTAAACCAGTTTAAGTTTGGTTAGGTTAGATTGGGCTAGGTTATGGTTAGGTTGGGTAACAACATGTAAACAAATTATATAATTAAAACAGTTTAAGTTTGGTTAGGTTAGATTGGGCTAGGTTATGGTTAGGTTGGGTAACAACATGTATACAAATTATATATTTAAACCAGTTTAAGTTTGGTTAGGTTAGATTGGGCTAGGTTATGGTTAGGTTGGGTAACAACATGTATACAAATTATATAATTAAAACAGTTTTAGTTTGGTTAGGTTAGATTGGGCTAGGTTATGGTTAGGTTGGGTAACAACATGTATACAAATTATATAATTAAAACAGTTTAGTTTGGTTAGGTTAGATTGGGCTAGGTTATTGTTAGGTTGAGTTGAGAACATGTAAACAAATTATATAATTAAACCAGTTTAAGTTTGGTTAGGTTAGATTGGGTTAGGTTTAGGTTAGATTGGGTTTACAACATATAACAAATTATATGATTAGAACAGTTTAAGTTTGGTTAGGTTAGATTGGGCTAGGTTATGGTTAGGTTGGGTAGAGAACATGTAAACAAATTATATAATTAAAAAAGTTTAAGTTTGGTTAGGTTAGATTGGGCTAGGTTATAGTTAGGTTGGGTTGAAAACATGTAAACAAATTATATAATTAAACCAGTTTAAGTTTGGTTAGGTTAGATTGGGTTAGGTTATGGTTAGATTGGGTTTACAACATGAAACAAATTACATAATTAGAACAGTTTAAGTTTGGTTAGGTTAGATTGGGCTAGGTTATGGTTAGGTTGGGTTAACAACATGTAAAAAAATTATATAATTAAAACAGTTTAAGTTTGGTTAGGTTAGATTGTACTAGGTTATGGTTAGGTTGGGTAGAGAACATGTAAACAAATATAATTAAAACAGTTTAAGTTTGGTTAGGTTAGATTGGGCTAGGGTATGGTTATGTTAGGTTAACAACATGTAAACAAATTACATAATTAAAACAGTTCAGGTTTGGTTAGGTTAGATTGGGCTAGGTTATGGTTAGGTTGGGTAGAGAACATGTAAACAAATTATATATTTAAAACAGTTAAGGTTTGGTTGGGTTGGATTGGGCTAGGTCAGATTGGGTTAGGTTATGGTTAGATTGGGTTTACAACATGTAACAAATTACGTAATTAAAACAGTTTAAGTTTGGTTAGGTTAGATTGAGCTAGGTTATGGTTAGGTTGGGTAGAGAACATGTAACAAATTACATAAATTTATCAGTTTAAGTTACGTTAGATTAGGTTGGGTTGGGTTGAGAACATGTGAACAAATTGAATATATAAAAATGTTTAAGTTAGGTTAGGCTGGAAACTGCCACGCTACCGCTCTCCGCGTTTTAGTGGGTTGTTAATGGGTTCTCGTAGGGTCCTTCTTGCCCCACGTTGGGCGCCACTTGCCACGCTACGCTCTGCGCGTTTCCGTTAGTCAGTTCGAGTAGGGTCCTTCTTGCCCCACGTTGGAACGCCACTCGCCACGCTGCCTCCCTTTTCTGACTTCACGAATTTAAGATTCTTGTTCCCTTTTTTGGAACACTATTATCACGAACTCTTAAACTCGCTGTACGATCACCACCGACTGGGCGAACCACCTTTCTTTTCAGAGCAAGCGCGGGCAAGGCCAAAGTGCTCACTTTTACTTTTTTAAATCAAAGCTTTTGCAACTCTTGGCTCTAATAAGTATGAGCTTGTCCTCATAAACTTACCAAATTTTAATTAACGCAAAATTCCCTGAATTTTATTTCAATGCTCGAATATTTAACTCTTTTAATATTAACTCTCTCTCTCTCCAAGGTCGTGCCTTTTGGGAGAAATCGGCTCTTAAGTTCTGATGATAACTTTTTAAAATTTTCAAATTATATTACCAGAGCACATATATAAAATTTATGTTAAAACAAGGTTAATAGCATACACAGAATGGATATATATTAAAAACACAGCAAAATTTAGAAATGAATTATTTGTATATTATTTTCTCTTTTGCATAGAAAAATTTTATATTCAAAACTTTTTTAATCACAACAAACAATTTAATTGAACAATAACACAACTATTTATTTATTTGACAAAATTAATTAATGTAATATTTTCTATATCTTAAACAGAATAACAACGCTTGACTTTTCAGACAGAACCACAAACAGTTTTTCCTGTACTGAAAAAGTCGTATTTAAATTATTAATAATTTTCAACACCAAAGCAGAGGTTTAAAAATGAATTTAATTTTTAATAATTCCCCTAATGACGTTATATTTGAAAAGAAGTTAATATTTGCGAATTATTCCTTAAGTATAAGATACCTTCACACTTTAATAGAAGTTCTAGTTGGATTTGGAATTTGTTGTATTATTAGAATGATGGTGATGTGATGTTTTCTATCCAGAGTCTGTAAGCTGCTATGTAGTTGAATGCTGGTCTCGAATTCTTCTAAGTCGCCTTGAAGATCGATTAAAGTTGAAATTATTCTAAGTCCAATTAGTAGAGTGACAGTTGAATCTTCCTCTCAGCTCAGAGTCGGTTGCAGAAGAAACGTCCTTTAAGCGTCGATTCCAAATCAAAAGTAATCGTCTTTCGACGGTTAAATCTCGGTCTCCCTGTCAGTGGGAATTAATCCACTTTTCTGGAGCCAATTTTCCTCCCTTTTTGGGAAAAAGGTATTTTCCATATATTATGTGTTTTCAGGCCCTTTTGGTCTGAAATATTTACACTATATGTTTTATTAGTCCTATTTTTTGACTAATGAATAGTTTTCTTCCTTAATTATTAATTAAAACACCTTTTAATTAATAATTTATAGTATTGCTTTTTTAACGTTATCTTTGATCCATGTTGGCAACATGATGATTCTGACTTTAGACTCTGCTTGAAGATGCGCGCGCCACTTTTCATGTTTTTGCACGAAAATCTCTACTTTTGACGTTTTTTCGTTCAACTCGCTATAACTTTCGAACGCTCGAACCGATTTTAAAGTTCCTTTCGGATTCTTCTTCCTTTCCATCTTGTGGGTCTTGTGGAACTTGATTCATCGCTCTACTACGCTTCGTTCGCGAGTTATCGCCCTTTTCCTGAAATTTGATTTTTCCCCTTTTCAAATTTTGAGATAAGTCCTTTCTCAAAATTCTTTTGACGAAATCTTGTTCCTCTTCTACTACGACGAAAAACTATGTTTGTACTTTTCCCATAACTCGTTTGGTTGTCGAGTTATTCGCCTTTGAAGTCCTTAAGTTTGTGTCGTATGAGTTTATGTTCATAAAAACCCCCCCATTATATATTATTACTTCTGCTTTGGTGTTTTACCATTTTACATACTAAATACATATAATTATCATGTTACTTTACCCCTTTAACGTTTATTTTACCCGCTTTTGGGCTTTGAAGTTTTACGTTTTGTAATTATTATATCTCCCTTATTTTATTTTCAAATTTGATTCTAAGTACCTATTATTGTGCCCTATTGTGGTCTCTACAATAGTACTTATTATTATTTTTTAAATGATCCCCCCTTCAACTCTAAAATTCCAAAAAACTCCCCAAGAATGACTTTCTAAGTCCATTCTCACCTGTTAATTATTATTAATTCATATTTTTTATTTGTGATTATTGTTACTTCCCCACTTGGTTATGACTCTACGATTTTTGAATTTTGAATTTATTCTTTTTCCAAATTTTAGGTTTTTGAGCCCTTCTAAAAACTTGAATAACTTTTTTGTTTTATGTGATTCTAAATTTATTTGTTGATATTATTGGTCGGTTGACTCTACTGAATATTTATTTATATTAATAATTTAGTTTCTTAATAAAATAGGAACTAAGGCAGTTTGACTTTTCACGTTCGAACAAGCAAGTTTGCTGTCGATCTGGCGTGACGTCATCGCCCCACCTCGTACCCACTCTACAAGGTTTAGCGCGGCAATTTAACTTGTTTTAAATGGACTTGAGACGTTTGGCTTTTTCCAAACCGTCGCAATATGCCCCCTTTGAACTAAAATTTTCGGTTAAAATGAAAAATTCCTATTTTCCATTTTTTAAAAAACTAAAATTTTAGTATTAAACCCCTTTTTCGACATATCACATCTCATATTAACTATTTATTTATCATCTCTATTAATCATCAACATAAAGTTTGACATATTAACCTAACAACTTATATAAACACATTTATTTATATCTAAAAAACCTCTCCTCCATCATTTCATATATTGATATACTCAAAACACATTTTATTCATTATAGCATAATATTTATATATTCAAAACACATTTTATTTATGATAGCATAATATTTATATATTCAAAACACATTTTATTTATGATAGCATAATATTTATATATTCAAAACACATTTTATTCATGATAGTATAATATTTATATATTCAAAACACATGTTATTTATTATGGTATACATACAAATTTGCTTAAACGTTCTTTAAGTCCGTTACAGCCGTTTCATCTAAACGTCCTTGCTGTAAATAAACACATTATCACACACAAAACATATTACATTTATATAAGGAATAATTCGTCTTATATGATTATATTTATCTGCTTTGGTTGAATTTAAAACTATGCCTACATATATATAAAGTACTTGGTAACTACAACGATTATTATCCTAATTGTAGTTAAAAAGAAAAAATTATTTATGCTATCGGAAATCTCCCTTTAATAAAAAACAAAACAGTACACATTTATTCTTTCATCCATTCTATTTATTCCCCCTCAGCTAATTTGTTTGACAGGTTGTCGTTCAATATTTGTTTATCAATATCCTGTCTCCACTTCCCCACTCTACCATCACCCTTGTTTATTCAGGTGCGGCTTGCAGATGCGTGTTACTGCTATGCTCCTGACCTTGTACACTTAGGAATTTATTGAAGCTTTATCCTGTTAATCACTGACCTAGGCTACATTCTTTTATTTCAGCTGACTGTCGGTTATTTCCCTTTTACCTCACTCGCATCTACACTTTACATATTACAACTTTTAAACATTACATTTTATACATTTTATTTATGAAATTTCTTACGTTCTATTAATATCTCCTAAGTCCTTCACATCTAAATTTTACTTTCCCTTTGGGCCTCCTTTCTTTCATTTTACACTTCGTAGAATTTTTGAACTTGACTTTCTTCTTTCGATACCTTAAATTTCGTCCATTTTGTCTTTCCGGATCCGCCATTGTTATTATAGCTCTCCTTTCTCTCCCGTCTCTGGCGTCGAATCTGTTTTGTGTAAGTTCTGAATCGTTTTCGGAGTTATTTTGCAAATTTTCGTCGTAATTTATTATTTTATTATATTCGTCGATTATTGCCTTTGGCACATTTTTATTTCCTTTATGCTCCGCTCCTTTCAGCCCTTCATCTTTATTAATTAATTGGTTACCTTTATCCCACGCTTTTATCAGCACTTCATCATTATTAATTAATTGGTTACCTTTATCCCACGCTTTTAACAGCACTTCATCATTATTAAAATTTGCATTTTTCCTCTTCGTTGATTCATTCCTTGCACTTAACTTGTTTCTTCGCTTTTGACCACTTTCTGTTTCGTCACTACTCGGTCTAGACACGTCCTTTGCTTTTGGTTTTATGTCTACCGGCGTTTTGGTAGACAACGTATAAGCCCCTGATACTCGCTTGTACGAATTTGAGCCCCCTTTATTTGCAGCTGACGACTCTACCATTTTACCGGTTTCGCCGCCATTTTGATGTTCGTTCTGCGCGTCGCTTTTGCTCAATCTTAAGCTCCTATTCTCCGCTTTTCTAAGCACTTCTTTATTATTAATTTTTGCAAAAAACTGGCTCACCCTATTCGTACACTCTTTGTCACCTCCGGTATAGTCACATTTCAGTCTAGACACGTCCTTTGCTTTTGGTTTTATGTCTACCGGCATTTTGGTAGACAACGTATAAGCCCCTGATACTCGCTTATACGAATTTGAGCCTCCTTTATTTGCAGCTGACGACTCTACCATTTTACCGGTATCGCCGCCATTTTGATGTTCGTTCTGCTCGTTTTTATTGCTCAATCTTGATTTATTTTCTTTAAGAAAATCTACAACAATAAATTCATTTTCCTTAACCAGTTGTAGGAAACCCTTTTCCATATTAATTCGACTTCGATATTTGCACATTAAATCACACCCCATTATCATCTTGCTTTCCAGCTTTGGTACCACCATAAATACCCCTCTTATTGATTGGTTATTTATTCTAAACTCCAATAATGCCTGTAATTTAATCTTCTGTCGTTGGCTTTTTATCGCTGTCACCATTTCCGTATTTACCACTGGTAATTCCATGATTTTATCGTTCCTACTTTTAAGCACATGTTTATAAAAATCCTCTTGAACACATGGACATCTGAGCTCCGGTGTCAATGGACATATTTACTTTTATATTTTCGATTTCTATCCCTATTTCCGGACATTTTTCGTAAACTTCACTATTTAAAATTTTATTTTCTCTTTCCTCCATTAAATCTTCCTTAATTTCTGTGTTTAAAATCCCCAATTTAATTTTATTTATTTTCAGATCCCCCCTTTTATGTTTGCTAAATTTGGTTTTATCGTCGATCTCAATTCCGTTTGTATTATCCTTTTTCTGCCAAAAATTTTGCCTTGAGATCTCGTTTTTTAGTTTTTTGTGACCTTGGGTGGGAATCTTTGGTTTGAAGGACCAGGGTTTTGAGGTATCTGTGGTTGAGGTTTATTCTGGGTTTGACCATAGGATCGAGGGTTAGGGTTTTGGGATGGTTTTGAGTAGTCTTGATTCCTTTGCCTGAAATTTTGATCTCTTTGTGGTCCGTCCCTCCTTTCGAAACTATCTGGTCGGCGAACTTCTCTCGTCATTCCGTCTACGTTTTCTATTGTCCTCAAAAATTTAATGGCGTCCTCCAAATGCTCACTAGCCCTACCAATACACGCTAATTGAACTTTCTGGTCGAAATGCCTCATTAGTTGGTATATAAGGAACTCTTCCGGAATTTTGGGTTCCAAATATTCGGCCTTTCGCACCATTTTACAAAAATAATCAACCCTACTTATATTTCCGTTAGGATTATATCTATGGTTTTCTATCTGATTCCTAACTACTTGTTGCGTTTGATAACCCCAATAATGCTCTAAAAATAACAATTTAAATTGGCTATATTCTTCTGTATCTCGCTTGATTATTTCCCACCATTCCATGGCAGCTCCTTTCAATTTTTTCTCCACTACTTTTAGTTTATCACTTTCTTCCATGACGGGATTTATTTCTTGGAATACCTCCTCAATTTGTTTCAAAAATTGCACAGGATTATCTCTTGAATTTCCCCAAAATTCTATAGTCTTTGATTCTAAATTTGCCCTGTCCAAATAAATTATATTTTTAGCATTACCACCGGTTTCTTTAATTTTGGCTACTTCCCTAATTTTAACTTCTAATTTTTTAACTTTCTCCCCAATTTCTATAGTCGACTTTCCCTGTTCCTTTAAACTGTCCGTCATTTTTTTAATTTCCCCTACGCACTCTTCCACTTTTTCTTCACAATTTTCTATTCGCCTCGTATTTTCGGCCATATTACTATCTATAGATTCCTTAATTTCCTCCATATATTTCCCTATTTCCTGTTTTCGGGCGTCTTCCCTTTGGATACGTTTCGTTTCCATTTCTTCCTCTCTCTTCATCCTCTCTTCTCTCTCCTGCTTCCATCTAACTTCCATTTCTTCCCTCTCCCGCTTCTGCTTGGCTTCCATCTCCTCTTTCTCCCTCTTTCGCAATGCTTCCATCTCCTCCTTTTCTTGCTTCCTTTTGGCTTCCAATTCTTCATCTCTCTTCATCCATCTAGCTTCCATTTGGATCTGCTTGGCCTCCGCTTCTTCCTTTTCCTTCTTCTGCTTGGCTTCCAGCTCTTCTTCTCTTTTCAACTGCTTGGCCTCCATCTCCTCTCTCTCCTGCTTCCGTAATTCCTCCATCTGGATCCATTTGGCTTCCATTTCTTCTTTCTCCTTGTTTTTCTCGATTCTGTCTTCTATTCTTCTTATTTGTTCGTTGTCTTCCTTCTCCTTTTCTTTTCTCTGTTGTTCCGCTTTGTCCTGTTCCCTCTCTTGCTTTCTTCTATCCTCCATTTGGTTCAGGTACCTCACCATTTTCTGCATTTCCGTCTCCTGTTCCTTTGAACCCTCCTGTTTTGCTGGATCTTTCGCTGGTCCCATTTTCACTTCACTTATTTACTTGATTTATTTAATTAGTTAAAAAATTTAAATTTCGGTTTAATTTGGACTCTACTTTTAATTATTATTATTCTTGCAATTTAGTATATTTGTCGTTGTAATTACCAGCACAACTTATTACTAACACACATGTACATATAAATTATATCAGAACTTAAGATATTCTCGTTCGTATGAAACACTGAAAAATTCAAAATTTTGAAAATTTGTTCCAAAACTTTGCTTTTTCGTGCTCCACGCTATTGGGCGCCACTTGCCACGCTACCGCTCTCCGCGTTTTAGTGGGTTGTTAATGGGTTCTCGTAGGGTCCTTCTTGCCCCACGTTGGGCGCCACTTGCCACGCTACGCTCTGCGCGTTTCCGTTAGTCAGTTCGAGTAGGGTCCTTCTTGCCCCACGTTGGAACGCCACTCGCCACGCTGCCTCCCTTTTCTGACTTCACGAATTTAAGATTCTTGTTCCCTTTTTTGGAACACTATTATCACGAACTCTTAAACTCGCTGTACGATCACCACCGACTGGGCGAACCACCTTTCTTTTCAGAGCAAGCGCGGGCAAGGCCAAAGTGCTCACTTTTACTTTTTTAAATCAAAGCTTTTGCAACTCTTGGCTCTAATAAGTATGAGCTTGTCCTCATAAACTTACCAAATTTTAATTAACGCAAAATTCCCTGAATTTTATTTCAATGCTCGAATATTTAACTCTTTTAATATTAACTCTCTCTCTCTCCAAGGTCGTGCCTTTTGGGAGAAATCGGCTCTTAAGTTCTGATGATAACTTTTTAAAATTTTCAAATTATATTACCAGAGCACATATATAAAATTTATGTTAAAACAAGGTTAATAGCATACACAGAATGGATATATATTAAAAACACAGCAAAATTTAGAAATGAATTATTTGTATATTATTTTCTCTTTTGCATAGAAAAATTTTATATTCAAAACTTTTTTAATCACAACAAACAATTTAATTGAACAATAACACAACTATTTATTTATTTGACAAAATTAATTAATGTAATATTTTCTATATCTTAAACAGAATAACAACGCTTGACTTTTCAGACAGAACCACAAACAGTTTTTCCTGTACTGAAAAAGTCGTATTTAAATTATTAATAATTTTCAACACCAAAGCAGAGGTTTAAAAATGAATTTAATTTTTAATAATTCCCCTTGTAGCATTTAAATTCAAAAAACACTTCCGCAATATAACTTCATTAACTCTCTTCCACATCCAAATTCCGTCCCTTGACAGATGCTGGCACCTGGCGGCCCGCTCCAAAACCAAGCATCGCCTGATACCTGAACACAAAGTCCATTCGCCGGTCAAGCTAGCTTCTCTAATACCCGGTCCACAGTCTAGATGTGATAACAACATGGTCTACATTCTGCATCACTCATTTAACAAAAGTTTTTTTTCTCTCTAACCTTACAAGTCTCATACAACATCATGTTAATTTACAGTTTGTGCGTTTTAGTTTAAATAACCTAGTTCAAAAATGTTAAATTAACCATCATTTTTCTCGGTACAAGCTCACGCGAACTGCGACAGGATTAACCAGCCAATATGCTGGTAGGAGAAATAGAGAAATTCTTGTCTCATATTGCGCAAACCAGCGAATCATCCTAGCAAGTTTCGTCCTGTTGGCAAAACACGTTTTTGAATCACATAACTTCAGATTTTTCAAGTGCATAAAAGTGATGTCCTTTTTTTTACAGCTGACTTTACTGAACTTTAACTAACTCATATGATTTATGTGCCTAAATTTACTTCGGCAAATATGTGTTCCTTCAAACTATTTTCTAGATGTAGATTTTTGTAATTATTTATAAATTATATAACAATTTATTGGGTGGAGCCTGCATGCAATTTTCGGTCCTAACAACCTCCAAGAGGTTAGTTTCTAAATTAAAATAATTGACGTCAATTAACAAAATTTCAAAATTCTAAATTATTTTCCTTTTTTTTTTTAAATATAAATTTATTGGCCAATACTTTTTTTTTAAGAAATTTTCAAACCAATTATATTATGTTACTTTAGTTTAGTGATAAACATGTTAACTATAGATATGATCTTTCTTGAACTTAAAATATCAAGCTCTTTTATATTTTGTTAAATTCTGTTACTGTTTAAAAGGAAACTATCATCTTATAAACTAAACTAAAAAGGGGGGATAAGTTTTTTTTTGAAAATCTTGATTAATTTTTTTTAATTATTATACTTTTACTTTAAGGGCGTATAATCTTTTTTTTTGATTAATTATAATTCTGTGAATTATTAAGCTGTGCTCATTGTTTTTTTTTATTGTTAAATTTTTGTAACTATAAATATATATATATAAACTAAAAGGGGGGGGATAAATTTTTAGAATCTGTTGATTAATTTTTTTTTTTATCTAAATTATTATATGTTACAATTAAGGGCTTATAACTTTTATAATTTATGATCTTGTTAATCATAAGTTTTTTTTTACTGATGATTTGTGTCAGGATGTTTTTTTGTTGTAAATGACAAAGTCTGAACCGTCGAAATTTCTTTTCTGTTTTCAATAAACTTGAGCCTTGTTAATTATTAAACTTGTCTTTGTCTTTTTTTTATTTTTCATTTCTAAACATTGTTACCATTTTGGTTCCGCCTTTATTAAATTTAAGTCCCCTGGTAACATGTTTCTGGTAGCAGAGCGTGGTTAATTTTAAATTCTGGAACCGTAGTTAATTTTCAAAATTTCGCATTGGAACTATCTAAATTTAAATTCAAAATTATTTTGTTAAACAAGGCTCATTTTTATGTTTTGCAGCTTTTTCAAATACTGCACAACTGTTGCTGATGAAATTTTTTTATTTAGTTTAAATATTTAAATCTCTATAAATCTATAGTCTCTTTTTTATTATTTATTTATTTTATAATCACTTACACAAAAACTTCTAAACCAATTTCGATAAAATTTTTTTTTATTATTATTTTGTCTGCTTAAATATTTTTTTTTTATTATATATATATATTTACATACACTGCACACTAGTCATTCACTGAATTTGATTCAGACAGCGGGCTCATTCGGGAATCCAAAAAAAATTTAAATAAATAATAAAATCCAAAAATAGTTAAAAACAAAAAAAAAAAAAAAAAAATTCAAAAATTTCCTTCAAAATTTTCTCGAGTTTTCTTTCGCTTGTCTGTATCAATTCATACTTACACACACACATATACACAACAACTACACTACATATAATTCTTGAGTCATTCTCTGGCTCTTTCACCTTTTTTTTTGCATAATCTTAAAAGAAATCTTTTTAAAAATTAATTGGTTTACTTTTTAATAATTATCAGCAACAGTTAAAATGGCAGTGGATTTGCTGCGATTAGTGGACCCGTTAAAAAACACTGAGCTTGCTTTTGAATTTTTTTTTTGTCATCTTGAAGGAAAATTATTTTTATTTATTTTTTTTTTTAATTTTATCATCATGAGTAACGCGCAAAATGGCGGTGGACTGGTTGATGCAGATGGTGGCACCTTCTTAATAATTCATTGAAATGTTGAACACCTTTTTTTTAAAAAATATATCATTGTGTGCTAAATTTTTTTTTGTTCTTCTCTTTTCCAAATTATAGGGGCCCAGTTTCTTTTGTATATAGGACGACATGGTTGGCCTGTTTGTCTTCATTAAATTATTGTTGTTTGTTATTGGCAGGTCAACATGTTTGTTTCCTAATTTAGTTTTTTTTTGTTAGGGTTGAGAAAACCGGAGTTGGGTTTTCCTCACCATGGGTCACCTTTTTATACTCTTTTGCCACACCTTTTTGCTACACTTCTTTTACACCTTTTTTTAATAATCACTTAACATATTTTGATGAAATTTTTTTTTACACCTTTTTTGATTAATTTAAATTCCTTTTTTGGGGGCACATGATTACAATTACATACATAAGACCTTTAGTCAAATATTACATGCCCTGCCTTGCGCAGTAAAACCATTTTTGACTCCCCAACGTTTCATACTGCTTCTTTGTTTATTTTCAAAATGTATTATTTGTTTAGACCCTTCAAAATTCTTTTTTCTCACGGAAATTGTTAAGAGCCGTGAATAGTTTAAATTTCTCTTCGTATGGGAGAAGAGGAATTTAAAAAATAACGACGCTGAGCATGATCTGACCAGTATTGGCTTCAGGAGTTTTTTTTTATTTTTATTTATTTTTGTAATTCAATGTAAAGGTCGGCTCAGAGGATACTCCCCCCGTCTGAGTCCGGCCTTTCCTGTAAGTCCAATGTGCGATGCACATTCCCTCCCCAGTCCCCGGAGTGGTCACCTCCACTTGGTATTCCCGAGGTGCCACTCCACCCCTTTCCCCACGTACCTTAGAGTACAAAGTCAGTTCATGCACAGCAATGTCGACCTTTGCGTCACCCTTCAGCTCTTTCTGTCGGGGGCTTGACCCAATGATAGGTGGGAAGAGCTGAGACGCTATAGAAATTTCAAAATTTAATAAGTAAGTGCCGAAGGAGGCTACACCCTAGAGTGGTGACCATAAAAGCATTATGAAGCGTTGTTTCTATCAGGTGCCCCGTTTCAAAATTTTGTGGGAGGCCCTTCTGGCCCCTTTCTGCAGAAGTTTGTAGGAGGCCCTTCTGGCCCCTTCGCTTCAATCTTTTCTTGGAGGCCCCTCTGGCCCTTTGTCCCTTTTTTTCAAAATTTTGTGGGAGGCCCTTCTGGCCTCTTTTCTGACTCCACCCTAACTCCGTCTTTCGGGGGGGGAGAGCTGTAGCATTTAAATTCAAAAAACACTTCCGCAATATAACTTCATTAACTCTCTTCCACATCCAAATTCCGTCCCTTGACAGATGCTGGCACCTGGCGGCCCGCTCCAAAACCAAGCATCGCCTGATACCTGAACACAAAGTCCATTCGCCGGTCAAGCTAGCTTCTCTAATACCCGGTCCACAGTCTAGATGTGATAACAACATGGTCTACATTCTGCATCACTCATTTAACAAAAGTTTTTTTTCTCTCTAACCTTACAAGTCTCATACAACATCATGTTAATTTACAGTTTGTGCGTTTTAGTTTAAATAACCTAGTTCAAAAATGTTAAATTAACCATCATTTTTCTCGGTACAAGCTCACGCGAACTGCGACAGGATTAACCAGCCAATATGCTGGTAGGAGAAATAGAGAAATTCTTGTCTCATATTGCGCAAACCAGCGAATCATCCTAGCAAGTTTCGTCCTGTTGGCAAAACACGTTTTTGAATCACATAACTTCAGATTTTTCAAGTGCATAAAAGTGATGTCCTTTTTTTTACAGCTGACTTTACTGAACTTTAACTAACTCATATGATTTATGTGCCTAAATTTACTTCGGCAAATATGTGTTCCTTCAAACTATTTTCTAGATGTAGATTTTTGTAATTATTTATAAATTATATAACAATTTATTGGGTGGAGCCTGCATGCAATTTTCGGTCCTAACAACCTCCAAGAGGTTAGTTTCTAAATTAAAATAATTGACGTCAATTAACAAAATTTCAAAATTCTAAATTATTTTCCTTTTTTTTTTTAAATATAAATTTATTGGCCAATACTTTTTTTTTAAGAAATTTTCAAACCAATTATATTATGTTACTTTAGTTTAGTGATAAACATGTTAACTATAGATATGATCTTTCTTGAACTTAAAATATCAAGCTCTTTTATATTTTGTTAAATTCTGTTACTGTTTAAAAGGAAACTATCATCTTATAAACTAAACTAAAAAGGGGGGATAAGTTTTTTTTTGAAAATCTTGATTAATTTTTTTTAATTATTATACTTTTACTTTAAGGGCGTATAATCTTTTTTTTTGATTAATTATAATTCTGTGAATTATTAAGCTGTGCTCATTGTTTTTTTTTATTGTTAAATTTTTGTAACTATAAATATATATATATAAACTAAAAGGGGGGGGATAAATTTTTAGAATCTGTTGATTAATTTTTTTTTTTATCTAAATTATTATATGTTACAATTAAGGGCTTATAACTTTTATAATTTATGATCTTGTTAATCATAAGTTTTTTTTTACTGATGATTTGTGTCAGGATGTTTTTTTGTTGTAAATGACAAAGTCTGAACCGTCGAAATTTCTTTTCTGTTTTCAATAAACTTGAGCCTTGTTAATTATTAAACTTGTCTTTGTCTTTTTTTTATTTTTCATTTCTAAACATTGTTACCATTTTGGTTCCGCCTTTATTAAATTTAAGTCCCCTGGTAACACCCTAATGACGTTATATTTGAAAAGAAGTTAATATTTGCGAATTATTCCTTAAGTATAAGATACCTTCACACTTTAATAGAAGTTCTAGTTGGATTTGGAATTTGTTGTATTATTAGAATGATGGTGATGTGATGTTTTCTATCCAGAGTCTGTAAGCTGCTATGTAGTTGAATGCTGGTCTCGAATTCTTCTAAGTCGCCTTGAAGATCGATTAAAGTTGAAATTATTCTAAGTCCAATTAGTAGAGTGACAGTTGAATCTTCCTCTCAGCTCAGAGTCGGTTGCAGAAGAAACGTCCTTTAAGCGTCGATTCCAAATCAAAAGTAATCGTCTTTCGACGGTTAAATCTCGGTCTCCCTGTCAGTGGGAATTAATCCACTTTTCTGGAGCCAATTTTCCTCCCTTTTTGGGAAAAAGGTATTTTCCATATATTATGTGTTTTCAGGCCCTTTTGGTCTGAAATATTTACACTATATGTTTTATTAGTCCTATTTTTTGACTAATGAATAGTTTTCTTCCTTAAATATTAATTAAAACACCTTTTAATTAATAATTTATAGTATTGCTTTTTTAACGTTATCTTTGATCCATGTTGGCAACATGATGATTCTGACTTTAGACTCTGCTTGAAGATGCGCGCGCCACTTTTCATGTTTTTGCACGAAAATCTCTACTTTTGACGTTTTTTCGTTCAACTCGCTATAACTTTCGAACGCTCGAACCGATTTTAAAGTTCCTTTCGGATTCTTCTTCCTTTCCATCTTGTGGGTCTTGTGGAACTTGATTCATCGCTCTACTACGCTTCGTTCGCGAGTTATCGCCCTTTTCCTGAAATTTGATTTTTCCCCTTTTCAAATTTTGAGATAAGTCCTTTCTCAAAATTCTTTTGACGAAATCTTGTTCCTCTTCTACTACGACGAAAAACTATGTTTGTACTTTTCCCATAACTCGTTTGGTTGTCGAGTTATTCGCCTTTGAAGTCCTTAAGTTTGTGTCGTATGAGTTTATGTTCATAAAAACCCCCCCATTATATATTATTACTTCTGCTTTGGTGTTTTACCATTTTACTTACTAAATACATATAATTATCATGTTACTTTACCCCTTTAACGTTTATTTTACCCGCTTTTGGGCTTTGAAGTTTTACGTTTTGTAATTATTATATCTCCCTTATTTTATTTTCAAATTTGATTCTAAGTACCTATTATTGTGCCCTATTGTGGTCTCTACAATAGTACTTATTATTATTTTTTAAATGATCCCCCCTTCAACTCTAAAATTCCAAAAAACTCCCCAAGAATGACTTTCTAAGTCCATTCTCACCTGTTAATTATTATTAATTCATATTTTTTATTTGTGATTATTGTTACTTCCCCACTTGGTTATGACTCTACGATTTTTGAATTTTGAATTTATTCTTTTTCCAAATTTTAGGTTTTTGAGCCCTTCTAAAAACTTGAATAACTTTTTTGTTTTATGTGATTCTAAATTTATTTGTTGATATTATTGGTCGGTTGACTCTACTGAATATTTATTTATATTAATAATTTAGTTTCTTAATAAAATAGGAACTAAGGCAGTTTGACTTTTCACGTTCGAACAAGCAAGTTTGCTGTCGATCTGGCGTGACGTCATCGCCCCACCTCGTACCCACTCTACAAGGTTTAGCGCGGCAATTTAACTTGTTTTAAATGGACTTGAGACGTTTGGCTTTTTCCAAACCGTCGCAAAACATGTAAATTAATTATATAATTTAAAAAGTTTAAGTTAGGTTAGGTTTAAGGTTTAAGTTTGATTGGGATTAAAATTTTGTCAAGACGGTTTTGAGGTCGTTGAACACAAATATATAAACTCTAACTTTAAAAGTAAAATAAATATACCGGTTATAGTTTCAACAATTTTAGAGATATCAACTTTAGAAAAAGTATAAACATTAACTAATATGTTTTCTACTGGTATGTCAAGTTGATACTGGAACCTGCAGATGCATTTAGAAGTGTTTTAATTATTTTTTGAATAAAACATATTAAATGAAAATAAAACTTTTTGTTTTGTGGAAATATAAATAACTTATGTAATTTAATCTTTACAATTAGTTATACAAATTACCGATGTAAATGTCCAATTTACAAATATTTGTCTGTATAACTTACAAATATCCAATGAGCTTTTTGATTAATAACAATATGAAACAAGTAATCCTCAAACCACAAATAAAACACACACAAGTAACGTTAGAAACTTTAATAAACCAAAATGTTCAGATACCGAAATGTACGTAAGGTTTTATTTATAACTTTCTGACATTATATTGTATGTATAACTTGTTTTTAAAATTATAATTCGAGCTCACTGAGGGCCCATGTAAAAGATAATCCTTGTAGAGATTTTGATTTCACCCTCCATATTCGTGCTCAATGTCCACAAAAATCTCCCTATTATTCATTTTATCCAAATGTATAATGAATGTCTTGTCAAATAAAAGTTACGCCCAGATGGTAAGGTACCGAAAAACCACCTTAGAAGGTCAAAAAACATTCTGTTTAGTTTTATTCGACAATATTTCAAATTTGGGACCGCCAATTAGAGCCTTGTAACTCGAATTGAAATTTTTGATGTCACATTCGTGTTCAGTGACCCCAAAAATTACATAAATAAGATTGACATCCCAATTGGACTTAAAAATTTTAAATTATATAAATGTTTACATCCGTTAAATTAGATTCACCCCCCCCCCCTCCAGTTATTAACTAACCATAATTTTACTATTTACTGTTTGGAATATTTGTTTAGATTATAAATCTCCACACAGCACTAAAATTTGATGAAAATCGGTGCTGATTATGTCCACTTTTCAATCTGTCGTTTTTGTGTAGGTGGAGACCAATGCATTTCGGTCTTTAGAGCATACAATGAGGAAATATTGTCTAAATCATTTTTTTAAAAAGACCTTTTACACCTAAACCCTACATTTTGAGGCTGGTTTGTGTGTGGGTGTCTTAAATATATCTAAAGGGCTTGGAGATATGTAAACATAATTCGAATTGTTTGAGCATTTAATTTGAGTTTTCTCTACAACTTTGTCCATGGGTTTTTTGCTGGAGTTAAACAAGGAAAACAAATAGTTTTGCTCTGATTGCAGTATGTATGTAAATATTAAATCACAAGTTATTTATTTTATTTTGTAATTTTAAAAACAGTTTCTAGTTGAACTTGCCTATAAAACCAAATAGCTAATAAACCTAAGTTGAAGCACATTTTGTAAATGTTTTAAAATTGTTTGAAATATTAAAGTTTACCACAAATAATTTTCTTCCTTCACTATGAATTATTATATTTAATTTGTTCCTTAGTACAAACCTACTACGACTTAAGAAATCAGTCTCCTATTTCGTACAGTTTGTAGAGTTCTATTACAACTCATATATTTAAAATGTAACTTTTTCTAACTGAAAAAAAAATACATCTATAACTAATCCCTCGATATTTTGTCAAAGTATAAATAAATAATTGTGAATACTTTTTTTGTAGTAAAATAAAATATAAAAAGTGGTACGATATAAGGAACTCTCCCCTGAACCTCTTAAATGGCTGCTGGGGGAAAAGGATTTACTCTATCATTTGGTTTATTGTGTTTAAATAATTTAAACTGCCTTCGTAACTTTTCAAAGGAGGTCAGAATCTTTACAGTTTCATAACTTGAAATACATTTAATTAAAACGAAGGAAATTCAGTTTCGAATCCAGGTTAGATAAGATTTTTTCCTAAAAGATGAGACTTACCTCCGCTTCTAATTCTTTACGTGTAAGTACCCAATCGTATGTACCGGTAACAGTTTCCTGTAAACAAATAAAATAGAAATTGTTAATATTTTAATAAAAAATATTAATAACAAATTATATTAATAACAATAATAACAAATTGTTAACTTTAATAATAAACAATTTTAAATTTGATTCAGCATTGAAATAAATAAAAGTTTTGGTCATGTTTAATTTAAAATTATTTAGTCTAAACATGTTTGAGACTGGACAAACTTACTTCTGCAATACCAACGACCATCACTGTTAAAATAGTATCTTCAGAAAATAGTAACGCTTTAGCGGATGCAACATTTCTTGACAAATGGCACCAGAACTGATATCTGAAGTAATCCACAAATAACTGACTCCAATGTGGAATGTTGGAAGTTTAGAATAGACCTTCTGCTTTCTATTAAATAAATATGAATTAATCCTAATGTGTGATTTCCTACGCAAACCATGAAATCCGACAAAAATCTTACAGTCCACGCAGTTACAAGGTCACAGAAAATAATATATATATATACTTACACGGACTGTAGCAAACACTACAAGTACGGATAGATAGATCCCAGTAACTAACATCTTGCTAAAAGACTTCACGTTATTTAGTTCAGTTTTAATATATAATGTATTTTATCTTAGCACAAGGTTATCTATGACGCTCGTTTTTGTTTGCTATTTAATTAGTGTGTTTTATTGTGTCCCATAAGGAAAAATTATTTTAAATGAAAATAATCTTTATACAAAAAAAATATACAAAAACAGATAGTGCTCTAAGTAAAACACCTGACATACTTGTTAGAATAAAACTTGAATTCTCACATGTTCTCACAAATAATAAATTTATTTATTCAAATGCGTTACAAATTCAAAGTTGTCAATTTCAGTGATGCACCATCTACAATAACTAAACTATAACTAAATACATGAAACGTTTTATATAAAAATATGGTACCATTTTTGACCAGATGTATTTTTTTTTACTTTATACACCAGCCCTCTGGTTGACGCCCACGTCGGCTACAAAGAGTTACAGTGAGGAATGGAAAATGACCTTCTGTGAGGAAAAATCCCCTGATTAGTAGAAAAATTCCAAGCTCTAAGGGAATTTGTTTTGTCTAAGTAGTAGTAGTAGTGGAGGGGGGGGTTAGTGAACTGCATTACGATATCTAGAGATCTATTGTGTCCCCTTACTTCTTCCAAGGTCCTCCAACCCTAACTCATTTGGGAAGTACAGTACACTAAGGAGGGTCAAGTGTACCAAAAACTCTGGTACACTCAGAGACTTCTAGCCCTATTGTGTATAACTGCAGTTTATAGTAGATGGTGTGGAGTCTCCTTCCCAACTTGGCAGAATGTGCAGGTATAATTACTTTCTATTCTGATCATTCTAACGTGTTTCCTGAGTCTATAATGTCCCGATAGATACAAACCTAGTACAGAAAAGTGAAACAGGCCACTCAGAAGGGATGGCTCTCCTGATAGAAGAATTAAATGACGTTTGTTTGTCAGAAGAGATGGATGGGTTTTCATCTAAGAGGTTTATTGCAAGATTAGACTGTGTGAATCATGACGTTTTTTAATATGTATACCTATGGGGTAACATATAAGTGATTTAATTATTAACATAATGAAATTGATAAAATATGTGGATAACGAAGTTATACTATATGTGTATACACAGGGGTATCATATAAGTAGTATATTTATTGACATAATGAAAGCAATTGAACGTGTGGATACCGAAGTTCTTTTATTAACAGTTGTATATCCACAGGGGTATCACATAAGTGGTTTATTTATTTAAAGCCATATTGAAAGGGATAGGCTGTGTGCATTACAAAGTTCTCGTATATCCACAGGGATATCACATAAGTCTTTTATTTATTGACATATTGAAAGTGTTAGGCTGTGTGCAGTACGGAGTTCTCGTATATCCACAGGGGTATCATATAAGTGGTTTATTTATTTACGTATCGAAAGTTATAGGCTGTGTGCATTACGGAGTTCTCGTATATCCACAGGGGTATGATATAAGTGGTTTATTTATTTACATATCGAAAGTTATAGGCTGTGTGCATTACGAAGTTCTTGTATATTCACAAGGGTATCATATAAGTGGTTTATTTATTTACGTATCGAAAGGGATAGGCTGTGTGCATTACGGAGTTCTCGTATATCCAAAGGGGTATCATATAAGTGGTTTATTTATTTACATATCGAAAGTTAAAGGCTGTGTGCATTACGAAGTTCTTGTATATCCACAGGGGTATCATATAAGTGGTTTATTTATTTACATATCGAAAGTGATAGGCTGTGTGCATTAGGAAGATCTCGTATATCCACAGGGGTATCATATAAGTGGTTTATTTATTTACATATCGAAAGTTAAAGGCTGTGTGCATTACGAAGTTCTTGTATATCCACAGGGGTATCATATAAGTGGTTTATTTATTTACATATCGAAAGTGATAGGCTGTGTGCATTAGGAAGATCTCGTATATCCACAGGGGTATCATATAAGTGGTTTATTTATTTACATATCGAAAGTGATAGGCTGTGTGCATTAGGAAGATCTCGTATATCCACAGGGGTATCATATAAGTGGTTTATTTATTTACATATCGAAAGTTAAAGGCTGTGTGCATTACGAAGTTCTTGTATATCCACAGGGGTATCATATAAGTGGTTTATTTATTGACATAATGATAGTGATGGTCTATGTGAAGAATGAAGTTCTTTAAATGTTCTATGGTTATTAAAGGAGAAAGTTATTTATTGCCATTATGTATATATTTTACGTTGTGGATAAATATGTTCTTTTAAATATGTTATGGTAATTTTATGATTAGTTTATCATATAGAACAAAAACTCGAACACAGGATCTCACAAAATCTGTGTGTATTCAATCAAACACGTTTCAACGACAAAGTTGCCAAAGTGATACACGACAAAGTGACATCGACAAAGTGACATCGACAAAGTGATAAAAGAGCTACAATAACAAAAATATAAATTAGTTTAGTTTTGTTATTGTAGCTCATGTATCACTGAGAATAGCGACTTTGTCGTTGAAACGCGTTTTATTGAATAAACGTAGTTTTTGTGAGATCTTGTGTTCGAGTTTTTGTTCTACATAATATTATCTCACAAGTCAAGCTCAATATTTATTTATAAATATGGTTTAACATAATTTAAAAATTTATTTATTAACATAATGAAAACGATAGACTGCACGGGTGCTATATTCTTTTCAATGTTCTATGGCTTATAGGAATGGTTTATTTATTAGCATAATGAAGAACAATGTTCTTTTATATGTTTTAACTCTATCATGTAAATGTTTTATTTATAATGAAAGCGTTTGAATGTGTGGAACATGATGTCATTTTGTATGTTCTATGGGTATTATATGAATGGTTTAATACTTGCCATAATGGAACCGTTGCACTGTATGTATCACGATTATCTATCACATGATTTATGTGTATCATATGAGTGGTTTATTTACTGAGATAAACAAAGAGTTTGGTTTATTAATTATGAAAATGGAACTGTTTGACTGTGTGGATCGCAATTTAAAAAAAAGAAGTTTAATGGGTTAGTGGAGTCACATGTTTCATGTATTTATTGACATAATGTAACCTACATGTCTTCCTCTATATGTCTAGAGTCATCAATCATATATTTCTCGTAACAAAACTTTCGGTGACGGCCATAGGTATGGAACGTTCAAGTTCGATAGGCTGTCACTTCACATTGAAGGAATATAATTTGCAGAATATATGTTTACTACTAAACAAATTCTTTTACTCAATGAATGCAATATTTTAAAATTTGTATTTGCCTTTGAGAAATCTTTGTTTAGGGAAGGAATGAATTTATCTCATATGAAAAAATATCTTTTAAATACATTAGACCTATAAAGTTAAATTCGTTAAATTAGAGGTTATAATTAGAAATTTTGAAATGCACCAAAAATAAATCAAATTAAATAGAGTTATCAATTTATTTAAGTCAGAAAACCATATTATGATATACATATTTTAGAGTTTTAAAGTTGTTTAACAGATCTCAGACTATTTTGACGCTCTATTATTGCATGGAATAGAATCTGTGGACATTTTATGTTGTAATGTGTTTTATAGTCTTTATGGGTGATAAGATTATTTTAATAAAAATATCCTCAGGGGTTACTTATAAAAACTGGTGTTGCAAATCCGAGGTATCCTAGCTGTATCTACAACTTTCTGTACAGTTTTGAGACTTTTGTTGTTTTACTTTCATAAGTTGATGACGATCGAGAGGTTTCTCACCTTTAAACAACGAGGAAAACATTTAAGAAAAATATGTTTTTTTGGAATTTTGATAAGATGCAATAAATAATTGTTTACTAAGCTTTATACAAAACCTTGGACTAGATGTACGGGCAATATATACTGAAGTTGAACAAAATGGTGGGGATTTTTTCTTCAAGATGAGAGAGGTAAGAAAGAGGTGAGAGAGAGAGAGAGAAGTTTGTACTTTCATTCTTTGCTACGCTCCATGAAAGTACATTAAAAAATTGTTATCTTGAAAACATAATTTCATAGTAACTGACTACAATGCCTATAATTTTTCAAATATATCTAAGATTTGTGATTGTTTATCCAAACTGGTTAAAGAATCCCACTTGTTCTCCGATTTTATAAAATTTCACACATTAGCAATACTGGAAAACATATAAGCTTTAGTCAATTACTAATAATTTACTTACTACCTACAATAAAAATAAATATTTGTCTTTCAGATTTCATGGAATAAATATTTCAAATAGAGGCCTTTAACAGTTTCGTAAAAAAGTTTTGTATGCTCTCTAGACATTATACAAAATGCAAAATATATTCTTGTTATCTAAATTCGTGTCTAAGGTTCAGGAGAAAATATACAGAAAGACACCACGAAAATTTCCTCTTAAGTTTCCTTTGAAATGTTACTATAGTTTAAATTGTAGGTCATATTTGTGATGAAATTTATTGTTACTAACTTTGCGGTCTGAGTTTTGTTTTTATCAAAAATGTTTTCGTAAACGCTATTTTTATAGGGTATAGTTAAACATTATAAGGTTTCGCGCTACATTGGGAAATTAAGATTATAGAAAATTTGCATAATTTAAATATTTTTTAATGGTCGCCATTTTGTAACAGATTATTGGAACAAGTTTTTTTTTCAAACTGGGTCGTTAGATTCGTGACTACCGTGCAAAATTTCAACTCAATCGGTTAGTCCGTACTAGATATATAAATTTTTTACTAAAAAAAATAAAATAAAAAATAGATGGTAAAAGTATCGTTTCCGGACATATTTATTTCTTTATTTTGACACATAGAACTACCCCCTGAATTATCTCCTTGCATTACAGTAACACCCTGTATATTATGGTGACAGTTTATCGTTGATCTTGTTTGTTAACCAAACCTAACCTATTTTTATAGTTATTCTAAATTATAAAATATTAAATTTGTCCGGTAACGAATGTTGAAATGGTTCCGAAACAGACAGGTTCTTGTTGAGTTCAAGTTTATAACTTAACCAGTTTCGAGAAACTGGAAGGGCAGGCGTTCCTAGAGCCATTACGGCACACCACTTTACCCTCACTCTGGCAGAAAGAGTAACGGGGAGCAATCTCACTACTAGCACGCCACTACCACCACCACGAAACCATTCCTCAAACGCACACTCCCAGAAGTCGAAACCTCTGGACAGGCTGAGCATGTTCCCTTGGTACTCATGTCAGCAAGATTTCTCCAGCCACGTTTGATGAGTCACCGTTGAGTCGCTTGCGCCATCACCTACTGGGGGCTGTGCCCGTTACCCACCTACATGGGATTGGGTAGCCCACCAGAGATCCTGAAGCTAAAAAGCTTTCACCCAGTTTTTTTGAAGACGAAACTGTCGGGTATAGTGCACGACCCGATTTTAGGAGGCTCCCATTCTCCTATACTCATGTTAGCCAGGTTCCCCAAGCAACGTTTGATGAGTAGCCGTCAGGTCGCTCATGCGAACTTTACCCCACATATTTTCCGTGGGCGACGCCCATTACCCATTTATATGAGATAGAGTAGTCAACCACCTGGTTTTAGGGGTCAGCACCGTAGGTGCAATAATGAAAACAGACATGTACTTTAAGAGTTTCAAAAGAGAACTAGGAGTGCCGATGTATGTAGAGCATTTCGGCACAACACCGACACTCACCCAAGAAAAAAAGGAGGAAGGACAATATCCAATATCTTCAGCACCACTCCCCCACGAGTCCAACCTCAACTGCATGGGTGACGGAGTGAAGCTCCGTCAGGGCTTCCATGCTCCGTGGTACCATTTTAAGCTATAACTGATTTTTCAGCTTCGCCCCGATGCCCAGAATGGTCGTTAGCCCGTGATCGTAAACAGTCCTCCATTCACGACCACTACGGTTTCAGTGTCCCTTCATGTTCCGCCTGAGACTTGACAGTAAACTCCAGGTTACCCTGGTTTCCATACCCACTCACACACTCATACCGGACTTCCATTCCAACTTTCGCACCACCCAATACCAGTTCCTTGGCTCCCTATCACCTACCCATATATACCCGCCAAATCCCCTCTCTTTCATGCATCATCCATACCTTTTCTATAGTGCCTAATGCACTCTACCTCACCTAACTGCCTACCCCGTCAGGCTAATTGCCCTGCCGTCCCTTTCCCATCCTCAATTCCCTACCTAAGCTCTTCGCCCAACAGTCCACAAACCCTACTTAGTTCAGACTTGATCCCTCTGGCCCGTCCCTCTCCTAAGACTCAAGTAACACTAAAACTCCCCCCCTCATTCAATCTCTTTCACTCTAATTATTCCCCCCACCAAGGTCCTGAAATACATAAATCCATTCTCCTCCGCCAATCCTTTTACATCCAACTTCAACCCTTTTTCTTCCAATTTTTCCACACACTCCTTTCTCACCTCATTCCATTTAGCACATTCAAACAACACATGATGTACCTCCCCACACTCGCACTTATCACAATCTCTAATCCTAAATCTACTTAAATACGAATTAAAACGACCATGCCCACTTACAAACTGACTCATATCATACCCTGGCTTAAACAACACTGCTTTCGCTCTATCTCTCACATTCTCCCACCACTTAAACGTCCAACTTTCCTTCTACGTACTTACCCATCTCTGCTGCCACTCCTCTATCACCCTTTTGTTACCAGGCGACTTAAATTAACGAAAGGTGGAACCAACTGGTAACAAAAGACAAACAAATTATATAATTAACAAAGCCAAAATTTATTAAGTTTAAACGGAAATTTCGAAGGATCAGATTTTACCATTTACAGTTATGTAAATACCAGCTTAAGATTACTTGACATCACCAAAAGCTTAATAAAGAATAAGATTACAAAAGAATCTTCTTTTAAAAAAAAGATTTACATGCCCTTAATAAGTAAAAAAAAAAAAAAAAAAATTTAACAATTAAACTTTGACATTTATCCCCCCTTTTTATACAAACTGTTATAAAAGAATTTAACAATAAAAAAAAGATTCTATAATCAAGATTAAAATTTTAGTTCAAAAGGTATATTAAATCTAACAAGTTTTCATCATTAAATTACTTATAAAATATCATAATTTAGTTTATTAAATTTCTTACATTCTAAGTTGGCCAACATATATATATTAAAAAAAAGGAAATTTGTTTATAACATAAGGAAATTTTTAAATAGGTGAAAATTTTTAATACTGAAATTTTTTTAAATTTTGAAATTGTTAGATAAAGATATTTTTTTTTAAAAAATTGACGTCAATTTTGTTTTATTAATTTTGAAATAACCCCTTTGAGGCTGTTAGGACCGAAAGTTTGCATGCAGCACCACCCAAAATATATTTTATATTATAAATAATTACACATTATTACACATAAAGACAGTAAAGGACATATTGTTAAACAGAGTTCAGTTGCAAAACAAAATATATATAAACAGTTTCACAAAAGTCAGTATTTCAGATGAAAATCATTCTATAGTGCACATAACGACGTTTTAAAGTTTTTTGTTACATACATGTCTCAAACAGTTAAACAGAGTCTTTTAAACAGGCATCCTATCTTTGCTGCATTGACTTGCAAAATCCAGAATACAAAAATTCCACCAAGCTTGGACCAGCATTAGCTGTTGGAAAGAAACACAGGTCTAATAGAGATTTATGCAATTTTATACATGTAACAGCACAAATTTTCTCTTATACAAAATGCTTAGTTACTTCATCAAAATCAAGAAAATTATCGTAATTATAGAAATCCAGAAAAGGTTATAATTAAGTCCTTTTAGTTATTAATATTAATAGTATATGGATATCTTGATTTCTGTTTGAAACAAAGACTTATAACAAGAGTCAGAAATATTCTAAATACAAAAACTCTGCTTCAGAAAAACCTTTTTGCTAGTTTTTTTTGATATGATCAAATATTTAATATTTTAACTGTTCAAGATTTAACATAACTGCTCAATACTCGAAGTCTGACTGTTTAAGGTCTACATTTAGCTTCTGTAAATTATGTTTTAAAGAAAGGAAATGCTTTTTTAAGTTATTAAATTTCAGTAAAAATTTTGAATACTAAAATAAAACATCAAACACATATTTTAATAAACAAAGCCTAAAATATTAACAAATCTTATAGTATAGCAAAATCTGAGAAATAAGGTACCTGGACGGGTCGTGGAGTGCAGAGAAAATTTTTGAATGGAAGCATACGCCGTATTTTATAAAACAGAGCTCACTGACACTTCAACTGTACACCTCATTGTTAAAAAAAAAAAAAACTTATTGCATCGTAACAAGATGTTAGAAAATTTTTGTAAAGAAATGGAACGAAGATTTCAGAGCATAGTGCAAGAGAAGTCCGGTTAGATTTAGAGCAACTACATTTTCTAATAGGTTGAACAGAAGTGAATAAGATAACGGTATGTTAGATTGGACTTCATCCGGTAAGACGAGGACAGAGATACATCGGACGATAGTTTGCCGTACCACCCGCTGTGCCGCGCCACTTATCAGGGACAGGTAGGTGGACTGGGCGAGGGGTAGAGGGTTGATAACTTAGTGTAGATTATTTTATTAATTGTATGTGACGCTGCAGGTAAATTTAGTACAGGATTATTAATTTGTTTTTATTGAATTTAGAAGGACGTTACACTTTCATTCACTACCCTCTTACACCCCTCCTTCCTTATCATTCTTCCCCTCCACTCTATATTACCCTTTCTTCTTGCCATGCTCATCACCCACCTCTTTTCCATTTCTAAATACATTGGGATTACACCCACAATGACAAACACTGCTTCACCTGACATTGTCCTATACCCCTTAATCA
Organism: Aphrophora alni; assembly: GCA_963513935.1. Lineage (NCBI taxonomy): Eukaryota > Metazoa > Arthropoda > Insecta > Hemiptera > Aphrophoridae > Aphrophora > Aphrophora alni. The sequence goes on from OY740772.1 coordinate 4,539,006, forward strand.
TTCTCAACACACACCTTCTCTGCCCACTCCAAAGTCTTCTCCTATCAATAGCATTCATCCTATCTCCCCATGCCCCACAACCATACGTCACTATCGAAACATACATTCTCTTTATCCTCTCCTATCTTACTTCCCTTCCACCCAATACATTCATTACACACATCATCTTCCTATACGCCTTACTCATACACTCTACTATATGTCCCCCTATCCTCATTCCTCTATTACGAAACAGACAGCTGATTGTAAGTTCTTATAGGCTTAATGTATTTAAAAATTTTGGTTAAATACATATTTTTACTCAGAACGAAAATCTAAACCCGCCTTCGTAAGTAACCAACACCACAATCTTATGATAGGTCAAGTAGTTTTTTTGAGATAGTGTTACATTTTTATTTTAATCCTCCAATTCCTACTATTTGTAGTTATTTTTTCAACAATTTTGTTATATTAGTAAAAATCGTCTTTGAATGCTATAAAACAAGTTTTGGTATTATTAGATGCATAAAATAAGCTTTGGTCGACTATGTGGAGTATAAAAGTAAAATGTATCTTTATAAACACAGTATACGAAGTATAGTTTGTAATGGGGACGATGAAACTGCCCCCCCTCATTAAAGAGGATCAAGAAGGGTCGCCTCGCAAGAACAGACATGCTGAAATTGCACCGAGCACTCGGCTAGGTAGTCATTTTCTATTACTGACTATTTACTTTAAAAAATAATATTGAAAACATGTTAAGGATGTTACCGCATGTTAATGGGTGTGACACATCGTTCAACAATATTTTGAAGCAGATTTTATGTCACAACAAAATATTAAATTTCTTTAATTAAACTACCTTCAGTATTTGAAATGACCCGTGTTTAAAAATATCTGAGTGATAAGAATGCAATCTAATTAAATTCGATGCACTTACAATATATAATAGTTTTATTTCAATGTGAACTATTGAGATAATAGTAAATTAAACATAAATACACAAAACATAAATGTGGTTTCCATTCATGACATTACAATTTAGTTGATGATATTTAAGGATTCATCCTTTCAAAAATTCCTGGTGTAATTCTTTGTCTTCCACACTGTAAACCATACTTTTTAAGTGCCCCCACTAATAAAAACTTATTGGATTTAGCAGGCCTTGCTATTGGTTCTGCTTTACAAATCCACATTTTTTCAGAAAAGTAACTGAACAAGCATTAGCATACATTGAAACTAAAATGTGGTGGTGCACCGACGTGCATGAACCAGATATTTTCAGATTACATCATACAGAAAATTTGGAAGGAAGTTTTCTAGGAAATGGTAATAAATATCACCCTTTAATCATGCTAGCAAGAAACAGTGAAGATTGCTAAAATCTGGAATAAATTGTGGCATGAGGATTTTCTTGTGCCAGAATATGATTATTTTGGAAATTAATGATTACATTTCGAGTGAAATCAGCTTCATCTGAGAACATGAGAACATTACTTTGGCGAGAAATTGTGGATTAGTTAAAGATGATAAGACTACAACTGTTAGTTTTTCAGAATTCTTCAAACAATTCATATTATACAGGGTTTACACAAATTTCGGTAGTGAAACAGATAAAGATAGAATAGAATAGACATTTATTTGCAACAATGGTACAACATCATACTTAGATATTAAATATAAATTATATAAAATTGTTGCAAAAAACAGGTCCAACAGGTCATAGATACAATTACAGTGCAACTATAGTATTGTTGCTCAAATCCAACACTTAAGCGTTACGGGTTTGCAGTTCTTGAGCGTCAATTTTTTCCTTGATTAATTGTTAACATTATTGGTGTAATGTTAAATCTCCAACCGTAGTCTTTCAATGCGTAATGGATTATATTATCTCCTGTTATATTATACTTATTAAATAAATCGATACTAGCTGTATTAGATAAGTTAAAAATTTCATTGTAAACGATCGATAGTTTGTTATCGATATCTGAATTAAAAGCCAGGGAAATATTTTTCGCGTCATCTCTAAGTTTATTTATTCCTGAGTTATCAACATAAATTTTAAAATCATTGTAGTAATTTTGAACGCATATACGGAACTGTTCTTTGGTTGTCGTATACATGTTACATGTGATCGTTAAATCTTGATGATTAATTTCTTCAGATTTCTTATAAATATCTGCAAATATTTTCCGGTACATTTCATTTAATCGGGTCGCGTTGAGTAAATATTTATCTTTCGTTGCTACAGAAATAGCGTTTATCTTCATCCTGGCGTTGTAGATAACTTGTTGTAAGTAATGTTGTTGATCCGTCAAATCTACGTCGTTAAACATTCTCAACACAACTTCCATCGAAAAAACTAACGGATCTAAAGATTTATAGAAATTCAACGGCGAATAGATAAAGTTTTTCACCGTATTTATTGCCGAGATTATTTCGATTCCTGATCTACGAATGTTTGATAATGTTTCGGAAATCTTTTCTTTAATTACGTTAAGATAATATGTACTGATGGCATTTTGTATCGCTGTTCTGCCGATTTCGTCGGCGTTGGTTGAAAACTTGTTCAGAAGGAGAAGTATATCTGTGTGAACTTTCTCGCTCAATTCTGATACATCGTTGCGTAGTTTAATTAAAGTTGAAGATTTGATTTTTAACTCGTTATCAACTTCATTCACAGTGGGTATAACGCATAAATTAACGACTTGATCAATATCATTATGTGAATCCAAACAATTTTCAATTTTTAACAGTGAATTATTAACATCGAACGTTATATTGTTACTTAAGTGATTAATTACATTAACTTCCTTTAATGCGTTGTAAGTATAATTATTAAATTCTAATATTAGATTATATTCTAATTGTTTTAAAGTTTCTAACACATTTTCAAAACCAGAGTAGAGTCTTGCGTTATCTATCGCCTCGTAAATTGGCGTTAATATCTTTTGTATCGAATCATTAAACAAAGTATGATTCATTTGATTCGATAACTTGAAGGATTCAACGATTACGTCGATGGATTTTTTAGGCCACACAACGATAGTGTTTCCTAGTTTGTCTAAAACATCCGCTGCTTTTCCAGCACTTGTAGTATAAATATTCTTCAATGCATTTTGTAAAGTGTTCTTTATGAAACTGTTAGATTTTTTCACGGTGACTATTAAATCACTTAAAATGTTAATAGTATCACTAATGTTTGATTTATAACTGTTTACATGTTTACTGATACAGTCGCTGTATGAGAGAGTTAAAAAGTACTCGTGACAGATGTTATAGATAAAGTTTTCATCAATTGTTTCAAACTTCCTATTTAAATCTTCTTTAATATCGTTCAGTCGGTTTTGTAAAGGTCGTGAAGGATTTTCGATGAAATTATCAATTGTTGATTTTATAAAATTAATCGATTGATTTTTATACGAAGGAATTAATGATACTTCCAGCGAGAGATCGATATTGGGGAACGATATATTCACCGCTGATATTAATGTAGTGTACGGTGTAATGTAAGAATCGATCAAACTGTACAAATCTGTTTGTACGTTAGTATTTACAACAAGGTTGATTAAATCTTGAATGGTTTTAAGTTTCGGGTCAATGTTGTTTTCTTTATCTGTAAGCATCTTTTTAACCTCAGCTGTTACATTTATGAATGTCACGTTTTCTTTCACGACAAGATACAAATCATTTGTTTGTTTTTTCGCATCTTAGATGAATTTACTAATATTTATTTCCAACAAAGACGATAAATTTTCAAGATCTACGGATTTTTGTAATTCTTCGATTCTTAATTTGTTTATAAAATCGTTAAAATCAGCAATTACTTTATTGCCACATAATACTGCAAGGTGCTGATCAACATTGTTGAAACAATTATTGACTGCGTATTCTACCACTTTTAACTCTGCTGTAATAATCCCAAAATATTTACTGTAAATACTGTAAATATTCAACGCATTTTCTAGAGCGACATTAATATTAACAAGTATTTTTCCACTCGTATCATTGTAGATTTTGTTAAAAGCATTGTTAATACTGATGGAATTGTAATATGGGTTTGTTTCTTTATCAATTAAAATCTTTATCGGATTTAAAACTTGTTGAAGTGAATTGTTATAAGTCAATTTGAAACCATCGTGTACACGTTTAATTATCGATTGCTGTGAGTCGATCACCTTCAACTTAGGTAGAGAGTTATTCAGTTGTACTACCACAATGCTTGCAGAATATCTAAGTTCAACGCCAGCAAGAAGTTTGATAATATCTATCGATCTTGTTACGTATTTCGCGAAAGATAATTCAACACTCCTCCTGCCCTCTTCCGTATCTGAGATCGATTTATCGATTTTAGAAACTAATTCGTTCCTTGTATTCCATAAAGCATTTTTCGCTTTATTAACTGCGTTTACAAGTTGATCGATGTATATGTTGAGTCCAACTTGCACATTGAACTGCTCCAATCTTTCCGTAATATTTGGAGATATCAGAGCAGAAAAATTCATGGAAATTAACGATTTATAGACGTTCTTGTATTCATTGTATATCTCAGGTAGAGTAACGTTCAATACATTAATCGTTCGGAACGTTTCCGAATACAACTTCTTGATGTTATTCAACTGAACAGTTCCATTACCTTTAACTAGTTCCAGTTGTTTGTGTATTTGAGAAATTCGCTCAGGAGCGATAAAGGAGATATAACTCACATAGTCGTTTACCTTTTGTAATAAACTATCTATGACTGCCGTTGTGTTGACGATTTTTTTATTCAAAGCGTCCTTGGTTATCGATATATAATTTAAACCGTCATTAACTGAATTACTCAGAGATGCATCCATTTGAACGTTGAGTGTTGCTAATGTGTCTTTCAACTTCTCGACACGTTTACGTGCTGAAAAACCACCGCAATCTAAAATATTTTCGGCTTCAGTCATTATTTCAAAAATATTTTTGGAAGAAATTTGGTTAAAAACCGATTCAAGGTCCTTCAAAACTTTCGGACTTAAAGACTCAACTTTTCTGTAGTCTTCTCTGATATAGTATAATTGATAGTCTATATAATAGTTGTAGTTAGACTTCGCGGCTATAATACACCTGATAATAGATTCAAGTTCGCTGTTCATAACACGACCGTATCTTTTGCAATTTTGTAAAGTAGCGTTAGCTCTAACTAAACTCGGGTACAGTTGTTCTCTGGTAGTAGCTAGTTTATTCTCGACAGGTTTGAACTTATCCATTGCTGTTGATATGGCGTTGGCGAATTGTTCGTCTGATTTCCGTGAAATTTGGAAGCTCTTGCTTGGATTCGCATCCGCACAGGATGGTGGTACTATCCGTTCAGAGTTTTCGAGGATACTCAATGCCTTGTTTATAGAAATCCTTGCCGGTATTGATAGAGTATAAGCTTCTTCCTTTACGTTAATAATTGTACGATTTATATTAGTCAACTCGTCATGAATATAATGTATCATTTCCGCTGCCTTAAGCAAATTTTCGTTCGGGAATTTTTCGTATTCGGCTGCATAATACTGCAATCAGAAGTAAATTAGGTTAGGTTAGGTTGGGAAACAACATGTAAAAAATTATATAATTAAACCAGTTTAGGTTAGGTTGGGTTAGATTGGGTTAGGTTATGGTTAGGTTGGGTTGAGAACATGTATACAAATTATATAATTAAACCAGTTTAAGTTTGGTTAGGTTAGATTGGGCTAGATTATGGTTAGGTAGGGTTGAGAACATGTATACAAATTATATAATTAAAACAGTTTAAGTTTGGTTAGGTTAGATTGGGCTAGGTTATGGTTAGGATAGGTTGAGAACATGTATACAAATTATATAATTAAAACAGTTTAAGTTTGGTTAGGTTAGATTGGGCTAGGTTATGGTTAGGTTGGGTTAACAACATGTAAACAAATTATATAATTAAAACAGTTTAAGTTTGGTTAGGTTAGATTGGGCTAGGTTATGGTTAGGTTGGGTTGAGAACATGTAAAAAAATTATATAATTAAAACATTTTAAGTTTGTTTAGTTTAGATTGGGCTAGGTTATGGTTAGGTTGGATTGAGAACATGTAAACAAATTATATATTTAAAACAGTTTAAGTTTGGTTAGGTTAGATTGGGCTAGGTTATGGTTAGGATAGGTTGAGAACATGTATACATATTATATAATTAAAACAGTTTAAGTTTGGTTAGGTTAGATTGGGCTAGGTTATGGTTAGGTTGGGTTGAGAACATGTATACAAATTATATAATTAAAACAGTGTACTGTAAGTTTGGTTAGGTTAGATTGGGGTAGGTTATAGTTAGGATAGGTTGAGAACATGTATACATATTATATAATTAAAACAGTTTAAGTTTGAATAGGTTAGATTGGGCTAGGTTATGGTTAGGTTGGGTAGAGAACATGTAAACAAATTATATATTTAAAACAGTTTAAGTTTGGTTAGGTTAGATTGGGCTAGGTTATGGTTAGGTTGGGTAGAGAACATGTAAACAAATTATATAATTAAAACAGTTTAAGTTTGGTTAGGTTAGATTGGGCTAGGTTATGGTTAGATTGGGTACAAAACATGTAAACAAATTATATAATTAAACCAGTTTAAGTTTGGTTAGTTTAGATTGGGCTAGGTTATGGTTAGGTTGGGTAGAGAACATGTAACCAATTATATAATTAAAACAGTTTAAGTTTGGTTAGGTTAGATTGGGCTAGGTTATGGTTAGGTTGGGTAGAGAACATGTAACCAATTATATAATTAAAACAGTTTAAGTTTGGTTAGGTTAGATTGGGCTAGGTTATGGTTAGGTTGGGTAGAGAACATGTAAACAAATTATATATTTAAAATAGTTTAAGTTTGGTTAGGTTAGATTGGGCTAGGTTATGGTTAGGTTGGGTAGAGAACATGTAAACAAATTATATAATTTCTATAATTCTACTGGTATGTCAAGTTGATACTGGAAACTGCAGATGCATTTAGAAGTGTTTTAATTATTTTTTGAACAAAACCTATTAAATGAAAATAAAACTTTTTGTTTTGTGGAAATATAAATAACTTATGTAATTTAATCTTTACAATTAGTTATACAAATTACCGATGTAAATGTCCAATTTACAAATATTTGTTTGTATAACTTACAAATATCCAATGAGCTTTTTGATTAATAACAATATGAAACAAGTAATCCTCAAACCACAAATAAAACACACACAAGTAACGTTAGAAACTTTAATAAACCCATATGTTCAGATACCGAATTGTACATAAGGTTTTATTAAACTTTCTGATATTATATTGTATGTATAACTTGTTTTTAAAATTATAATTCGAGCTCACTGAGGGCCCATGTAAAAGATAATCCTTGTAGAGATTTTTATTTCACCCTCCATATTCGTGCTCAATGTCCACAAAAATCTCCCTATTATTCATTTTATCCAAATGTAAAATGAATGTCTTGTCAAATAAAAGTTACGCTCAGATGGTAAGGTACCGAAAAATCCCCTTAGAAGGTCAAAAAACATTCTGTTTAGTTTTATTCCACAATATTTCAAATTTGGAACTCGAATTGAAATTTTTGATGTCACATTCGTGTTCAGTGACCCCAAAAATTACATAAATAAGATTGGCATCCCAATTGGACTTAAAATTTTTAAATTATATAAATGTTTACATCCGTTAAACACTAGTATCAGATTCATCCCCCCCCCAGTTATTAACTAACCATAATTTTACTATTTACTGTTTGGAATATTTGTTTAGATTACAAATCTTCACACAGCACTAAAATTTGATGAAAATCGGTGCTGATTTTGTCCACTTTTCAATCTGTCGTTTTTGTGTAGGTGGAGACCAATGCATTTCGGTCTTTAGAGCATACAATGAGGAAATATTGTCTAAATCTTTTTTTAAAGAGAACTTTTAGACCTAAACAGAACCCTACTCTACTACATTTTGAGGCTGGTTTGTGTGTGGGTGTCTTTAATATATCTAAAGGGCTTGGAGATATGTAAACATAATTTGAATTGTTTGAGCATTTAATTTGAGTTTTCTCTACAACTTTGTCCATGGGTTTTTTGCTGGAGTTAAACAAGGAAAACAAATAGTTTTGCTCTGATTGCAGTATATATTGCAGTAAATATTAAATCACAAGTTATTTATTTTATTTTGTAATTTTAAAAACAGTTTCTAGTTGAACTTGCCTATAAAACCAAATAGCTAATAAATCTAAGTCGAAGCACATTTTGTAAATGGTATAAAATTGTTTGAAATATTAAAGTTTACTACAAATTATTTTTTTCCTTCACTATGAATTATTATATTTAATTTGTTCCTTAGTACAAACCTACTACTATTTTTGAAACCACAGGTACGATTTAAGAAATCAGTCTCCTATTTCGTACAGTTTGTAGATTACAACTCATATATTTAAAATGTAATTTTTTCTAACTGAAAAAAAAAATCTATAACTAATCCCTCGATATTTTGTCAAAGTATAAATAAATAATTGTGAATACTTTTTTTGTAGTAAAATAAAATATAAAAAGTGGTACAATATAAGGAACTCTCACCTGAACCTCTTAAATGGCTACTGGGGGAAAAGGATTTACTCTATCATTTGGTTTATTGTGTTTAAATAATTTAAACTGCCTTAGTAACTTTTCAAAGGAGGTCAGAATCTTCACAGTTTCATAACTTGAAATACATTTACTTAAAACGAAGGTAATTTTGTTTCTAATCCAGGTCAGATAAGATTTTTTTTCTAAATGATGAGACTTACCTCCGCTTCTAAATTTTTACGTGAAAGTGCCCAATCGCTGGTAACAGTTTCCTGTAAACAAATAAAATAGAAATTGTTAATATTTTACTCTATATTTATATTTCAAATTACTTTAATCCATGTATTCATTTTATTTTATATTTTCAAAAAGAAACAAATTGATATGGAAGTAAAGCACTTTGTACTATTTACTTTGAACTTCAACTTATATATATTATAACGAAATAGAGGGTTCCCAAAAGGTCAGTACTCGGCAGGCCATAAATTGTAAAGAGTTGAAAGTGTTGACAGCTAGAAAAACTATTCTAACATTAGTCACAGATCTCAAGACGTCAAATAAACCATTCCAAAAGTCAATGCCTTCAACCGAAAATGTTTGAAATGGACCAATGAAATAAATTGCTTCACTCCAGAATAACGTAAAAGATTTAAAATAAGCCAATGAAGGAAGAGGATTGAAAGTTTGAAATTAGAACCTATAAATAAGGGCGGAAGAGAAGCGCAGGGGATTCATTCTTTTTGGTTGTTACTGTTTGAAGGAGGGAGTTCCGGAGCAAGTGTTTCTTTAGAAGATCGTTGTGAAAGATTTAGCCGAGGTGAAAAGTCAAAATAAAATATAATCTACGTCGTTTTTTTTTTATATAAGTATTATTAGTAATCTCCGAAGAATAGTTTAAAGAATAAACGTCGTTATAAGTTTTAAAGATAATCGTCGTTATAGGTTTTAAAGTAATCATCGTCATAGAAGTGTGTGATAAATTGCGTCGTTATAAAAGTGTTTGCACAGGAATATTAATACAAAAAATTAAAGTAATCGTCGTCACGAAAGTGAGTGAGAAATAAGTGAAAGAAGAAAATAAGTTCGTCGAAAAGATCAAGGCAAATCGATCCATCTACTGACAGTCTACACGGGAACCACGTGCACGGAACCAGGAACATCGGGGCAGCGATAAAACTTCCAAGCGATAAGTAAAAATTAATGGACAATCTCAATCAAATAAACTACCACCAAATTATATTTTATATGTAAATTATAGTCACCAAAGAACCTCACGAACCCGTAAAGAGAAATTAAATAAAATTAAAATAATAGTACATTTCAGTTAGCCGGAGCAATTTTATAATAATAAATTAAAAGTAAAATATTTAAATGTAAAAAATATGATGCACTCTTATTTCTTTATTTAGGTTAAGACATGGTAGAATTACAATTTTATTTAACTATGTACTTAGAAAAAGTAGTAGGTTAAGACGTTAGTGTATAAGTAAAAAGTGCATCAGATTGGACAATAAAAAACAATTTTAAATTTGATTCAGCATTGAAATAAATAAAAGTTTTGGTCATGTTTAATTTAAAATTATTTAGACTAAACAAGTTTGAGACTGGACAAACTTACTTCTACAATACCACCGATCATCACAGTTAAAATAGTATCTTCAGAAAATAGTAACACTTTAGCGGAAAACATTTCTTGACAAATGGCCCCAGAACTGATATCTGAAGTAATCCACAAATAACTGACTCCAATGTGGAATGTTGTAAGTTTAGAATAGAATACCTTCTGCTTTCTATTAAATAAATATGAATTAATCCTAATGTGTGATTTCCTACGCAAACCATGAAATCCGACAAAAATCTTACAGTCCACGCAGTTACAAGGTCACAGAAAACAATATATAGATATACTTACACGGACTGTAGCAAACACTACAAGTACGGATAGATAGATCCCAGTAACTAACATCTTGCTAAAAGACTTCACGTCATTTAGTTCAGTTTTAATATATAATGTATTTTATCTTAGCACAAGGTTATCTATGACGCTCGTTTTTGTTTGCTATTTAATTAGTGTGTTTTATTGTGTCCCATAAGGAAAAATTATTTTAAATGAAAATAATCTTTATACAAAAAAAAAATAAATAAATAAATAAAAACAGATAGTGCTCGAAGTAAAACACCTGGCATACTTGTTAGAATAAAACTTGAACACAAATTCTCACAAATAATACGTTTATTTATTCAAATGCGTTACAAATTCAAAGTCGTCAATTTCAGTGATGCACGAGCTACAATAACTAAACTATAATTAAAAATATAAAACGTCCTGATCCATTTGGAGTAATTTGGCACCATTTTTGACCAGATGTATATATATATTTACTTTATGTACCAGCCTTCTGGTCGACGCCCACGTCGGCTACAAAGAGTTACAGTGAGGAATGGAAAATGTCATTCTGTGAGAAAAATCCCCTGATTAGTGGAAATATTCCAAGCTCTAAGGAATTTGTTTTGTCTAAGTAGTAGTAGTAGTAGTGGAGGGGGGGGTTAGTGAACTGCATTACGATATCTAGAGATCTATTGTGTCCCCCTACTTCTTCCAAGGTCCTCCAACCCTAACTCATTTGGGAAGTACAGTACACTAAGGAGTGTCAAGTATACCAAAAACTCTGGTACACTCAGAGACTTCTAGCCCTTTTGTGTATAACTGCAGTTTATAGTAGATGGTGTGGAGTCTCCTTCCCAACTTGGCAGAATGTGCAGGTATAATTACTTTCTATTCTGATCATCCTAACGTGTTTCCTGAGTCTATAATGTCCCGATAGATACAAACCTAGTACAGAAAAGTGAAACAGGCCACTCAGAAGGGATGGCTCTCCTGATAGACCTATGTTAGCTATGTTACCTTAGGGTAACATATAAGTGATTTAATTATTGACATAATGCAAGCGATAGGCTGTGTGAATCACGAGGAATTTGTATATGTATACCTATAGGGTATACTATTGGGTATAAGTGGTTTAATTATTAACATAATGAAAGTGATAAAACCTGTGGATAACGAAGTTATACTATATGTGTATCCATAGGGGTATCACATAAGTACTTCATTTATTGACATAATGAAAGCGATTGAATGTGTGGATACCAAAGTTTTTTTATCCATAGTTGTACATCCACAGGGGTATCACATAAGTGGTTTATTTAGTTAAATATTGAAAGGGATAGGCTGTGTGCATTACGAAATTCTCGTATATCCACAGGGGTATCATATAAGTGGTTTATTAATTTTAATATCGAAAGTGATAAGCTGTTTGCATGACAAATTTATCATATATCCACAGGGGTATCATATAAGTGGTTTATTTATTGACATATCGAAAGTGATAGGCTGTTTGCATGACAAAGTTATCAAATATCCACCAGGGCATCATATAAGTGGTTTATTTATTGACATATCGAAAGTGATAGGCTGTGTGCATTACGAAGTTCTCGTATATCCACAGGGGTATCATATAAGTGGTTTATTTATTTACATATCGAAAGGGATAGGCTGTTTGCATGACAAAGTTATCAAATATCCACCAGGGTATCATATAAGTGGTTTATTTATTTACATATCGAAAGGGATAGGCTGTTTGCATGACAAAGTTATCAAATATCCACCAGGGTATCATATAAGTGGTTTATTTATTTACATATCGAAGGTGATAGGCTGTTTGCATGACAAGGTTATCAAATATCCACAGGGGTATCATATAAGTGGTTTATTTATTGACATATCGAAAGTGATAGGCTGTTTGCATGACAAAGTTATCAAATATCCACCAGGGTATCATATAAGTGGTTTATTTATTGACATATTGAAAGGGATAGGCTGAGTGCATTACTAAGATCTCGTATATCCACCAGGATATCATATAAGTGGTTTTTTTATTGACATATTGAAAGGGATAGGCTGTGTGCATTACTAAGATCTCGTATATCCACCAGGATATCATATAAGTGGTTTTTTTATTGACATATTGAAAGAGATAGGCTGAGTGCATTACGAAGTTCTCGTATATCCACAGGGGTATCATATAAGTGGTTTATGTATTGACATATTGAAAGGGATAGGCTGTGTTCATTACGAAGTTCTTTTAAATGTTCTATGTCTATTAAATGAGAATTTTATTTATTGCCATTACGTAAATATTTTACGTTATGGATAATAATGTTCTTTTAAAAGTGTTATGGTAATTTTATGATTGGTTAGACATGTAGAACCAAAACTCGAACACATGATCTCACATAAACTACGTTTATTCAATCAAACGCGTTTCAACGACAAAGTTGCCATCCTCAGTGATACATGAGCTACAATAACAAAACTATAACTTAGTTTTGTGAGATCTTGAGTTCGAGTTTTTGTTCTACATAATATTATCTCACAAGTCATGCTCAATATTTATTTATAAATATGGTTTAACATAATAAAAAAAAAATTATTATTATAATGAAAACGATAGACTGCAAGAGAGCTATATTCTATTCAATGTACTATGGCTTATTGGGATGGTTTATTTATTAGCATAATGAAGAAAAATGTTCTTTTTATGTTTTTTCTGTATCATGTAAATGTTTTATTTATAATAAAAACGTTTGAATGTGTGGATCATGATTTCATTTTGTATGTTCTATGATTATTATATAAATGGTTTAATACTTGCTATAATGGAACCGTTGCACTGTTTAGATCACGATTATCTATCAAATGATTTATGGGTATCATATGAGTGGTTTATTTACTGAGATAAAAGCGTTTGAATTTGTGGGTCATGATGTCATTTTGTATGTTCTATGGGTGTTATATGAATGGTTTAATACTTGCTATAATGGAACCGTTGCACTGTTTAGATCACGATTATCTATCAAATGATTTATGGGTATCATATGAGTGGTTTATTTACTGAGATAAAAGCGTTTGAATTGGTGGTCATGATGTCATTTTGTATGTTCTATGGGTGTTATATGAATGGTTTAATACTTGCTATAATGGAACCGTTGCACTGTTTAGATCACGATTATCTATCAAATGATTTATGGGTATCATATGAGTGGTTTATTTACTGAGATAAAAGCGTTTGAATTTGTGGGTCATGATGTCATTTTGTATGTTCTATGGGTATTATATAAATGATTTAATACGTGCTATAATGGAACCGTTGCACTGTTTAGATCACGATTATCTATCAAATGATTTATGGGTATCATATGAGTGGTTTATTTACTGAGATAAAAGCGTTTGAATGTGTGGATCATGATGTCATTTTGTATGTTCTATGGGTATTATATGAATGGTGTAATACTTGCCATAATGTATTACTTGCCATACAGTTTTGAGACTTTTGCTGTTTTACTTAAGTTGAAGACGAGAGAGAGAGAGAGAGAGAGAGAGAGAGAGAGAGAGAGAGAGAGAGAGAGAGAGAGAGAGAGAGAGAGAGAGAGAGAGAGAGAGAGAGAGAGAGAGAGAGAGAGAGAGAGAGAGAGAGAGAGAGAGAGAGAGAGAGAGAGAGAGAGAGAGAGAGAGAGAGAGAGAGAGAGAGAGAGAGAGAGAGAGAGAGAGAGAGAGAGAGAGAAGTTTATACTTTCAATCTTTTTACGCTCCATGAAAGTACATTTTACTCCAACAAGTAAAAATTGTTATGTTGAAAAAATAATTTCTTAGTAACTGATTACAATGCCCATAAGTTTTCAAATATATCTAAGATTTGTGATTGTTTATCCAAACCGGTTAAAGAATCCAACTTGTTCTCCGATTTTATAAAATTTCACACATTAGCAATACTGGAAAACATATATAAGCTTTAGTCAATTACTAATGATTTATATACTACCTACAATAAAAATATATATATGTCTATCATATTTCATGGAATAAATATTTCAAATAGAGGCCATTAACAGTTTCGTAAAAAAGTTTTTTATGCACGCTGGACATTATACAAAATGCAAAATGTATACTTGTTATCTAAATTCGTGTCTAAGGTTCAGGAGAAAATATACAGAAAGACACCACGACAATTTCCTGTTAAGTTTCCTTTGAAATGTTACTATAGTTTAAATTGTAGGTCATATTTGTGATGAAATTTATTGTTACTAACTTTGAGGGCTGAGTTTTGTAGTTATTAAAAAATGTTTTCGCGCTACATTGGAAATTAAGATTATAGAAAATTTGCATAATTTAAATATTTTTTGAATGGTCGCCATTTTGTAACAGATTTTTGGAACAAATTTTTTTTCTTCAAACTAGGGCGTTAGATTCGTGACTACCGTGCAAAATTTCAACTCAATCGGTTAGTCCGTACTAGATATATAAATTATTTACTAAAAAAAAAAAAAAAAAAAAAATTAAAAATTAAATTAAAAAAAAAATAGATGGTAAAATAATCGTCTCCGGACATATTTATTTCTTTATTTTGACCCATAGAACTACCCCCTGAATTATCTCCGCGCATTACAGTAACACCCTGTATATTATGGTGACAATTTATCGTTGATCTTGTTTGTTAACCTAACCTAACCTAACCTAACCTAACCTATTACTGATACTGTATTATAATTATTCTAAATAATAAAATATTAAATTTGTAAATTTTTTTAAATATGGTAACGAATGTTGAAATGGTTACGAAACAGACAGGTTCTTGTTGAGTTCAAGTTTATAACTTAACCAGTTTCGAGGAACTGGAAGGGCAGGCGTTCCTAGAGCCATTAAGGCACACCACTTTACCCTCACTCTGGCAGAAAGAGTAACGGGAAGCAATCTCACTACTAGCACGCCACTACCACCACCACGAAACCATTCCTCAAACGCACACTCCCAGAAGTCGAAACCTCTGGACAGGCTGAGCATGTTCCCTTGGTACTCATGTCAGCATGATTTCTCCAGCCACGTTTGATGAGTCACCGTTGAGTGGCTTGCGCCATCCCCTACTGGGGGCGGTGCCCATTACCCACCTACATGGAATTGGGTAGCCCACCAGACGATCCTGGAAGCTAAAAAGCTTTCACCCTGTTTTTTTGGGGACGAAACCATTGGGTATAGTGCACGACCCGATTTTAGGAGGCTTCCATTCTCTATACTCATGTTAGCCAGGTTCCCCAAGCAACGTTTGATGAGTAGCCGTCAGGTCGCTCATGCGAACTTTACCCCACATCTTTTCCGTGGGCGACGCCCATTACCCATTTATATAAGATAGAGTAGTCAACCACCCGGTTTTAGGGGTCAGCACCGTGAGGTACAATACTGAAAACAGACATGTACTTTAAGAGTTTCAAAAGAGAACTAGGAGTGCCGATGTATGTAGAGCATTTCGGCACAACACCGACACCCAAGAAAAAAAGGAGGAAAGACAATATCCAATATCTGCAGCACCACTACTCCCACGAGTCCAACCTCAACTGCATGGGGACGGAGTGAAGCTAAAACTCTCCCCCTCATTCAACGTCTTTCACTCTCATTATTCCCCCCACCAAGGTCCTGAAATACATATATCCATTCTCCTCCACCAATCCTTTTACATCCAACTTCAACCCTTTTTCTTCCAATTTTTCCACACACTCCTTTCACACCTCATTCCATTTAGCACATTCAAACAACACATGATGTACTTCCCCCCACACTCGCACTTATCACAATCTCTAATCTTAAATCTACTTAAATACGAATTAAAACAACCATGCCCACTTACAAACTGACTCATATCATACCCCGGCTCAAACCACACTGCTTTCGCTCTATCTCTGACATTTTCCCACCACTTAAACTTCCACCTTCCCTTCTACGTACTTACCCATCTCTGCTGCTACTCCTCTATCACCCTTTAATTCACTACCCTCTTACACCCCTCCTTCCTTATCATTCTTCCCCTCCACTCTATATTACCCTTTCTTCTTGCCATGCTCATCACCACCTCTTTTTCACTTCTAAATCCATTGGGATTACACCCCCAATCTCACACATTGCTTCACCTGAGATTGTCCTATACCCCTTATTCATTCTCAACACACACCTTCTCTGCCCACTCAAAAGTCTTCTCCTATCAAAGTAGTTTTTGTGAGATAGTGTTACATTTTGATTTTAATCCTCCAATTCCTACTATTTGAAGTTATTTTTTCAACAATTTTGTTATATTAGTAAAAATAGTCTTTGAATGCTATAAATCAAGTTTTGGTATTATTAGATGCATAAAATAAGCTTTGGTCGACTGTGTGGACTATTAAAGTAAAATGTATCTTTACAAACACAGTATACGAAGTATAGTATGTAATGGGGACGATGAAACTGCCCCCCTCATTAAGAGGATGAAGAAGGGTCGCCTCGCAAGAACAGACATGCTGAAATTGCACCGAGCGCCCGGTTAGGTAGTCATTTTTTATTACGGACTATTTACTTTAAAAAATAATATTGAAAACATGTTAAGGATGTTACCGCATCTTAATGGGTGTGACACATCGTTCAACAATAGAGACGTTATTTTTTTGTACTATTTATGCAATTTTTCAGTTGTCAGCCATTCTTTTGTAACGGACGTGACAATTAGATGACTTTACAGTAGAAAAGAAAAAAATGGTAAAAATTATTCACTAGCAAATATTTTCTTTGCTGAGCCTAAAGAAATGAAGGTTATTTAACTGTATGCCAAATTTCATGTGGAATGATTGAATAGTCTAGGTATTATTAAACTTTAATTGTCTATAACGGACGTGAAAAGAAATTCACCTGTCTCCTGAGGTTCGGCATGTCTTATAAAAAATTCTGTTAAGTATTTACAATTAGGGTATAAAATAAAATATTACTTTATTGCTTAATATATAATCTTTATAACCATAATATCTAGTTTTTATTATTTTATTTCTGTTGAGAGAAAAAAACTGTTTCCTGTAGTCACGGACGTGACATCGTTTTGAAACGGACGTGACACGTATTGTGGAAGGTAGAAGAAATACAATATATGAAAGAAATACTTTTTATTTATGAACTTAAAGATAATCCATAGTTACCTACACTAATTGTTACATGTTGTTTTGGGAAAACAAATGGAAAATAAAGAAATTAAAGAAGTTATTCCAGTAGCCCTAAAATTCATATTTTCTCAAATTTACATAATAAATCTGAGAAAGACACTAGGCATATATTTTGTTAAAGTTACAATAACACAACAACTGTAATCCTACTGATGCTCTTGTAGGCTGTGAATTTTTCTATTATTCTTTTTTTTAATACTGAAATCAATATTATAATGAAAAATTGGGAGAAAATCATGGTTTTATTCATATTTATAAACTATATGGATGTTTATAGATAAAGTCAAGGCGTAGAAGTTAGACATTTTTTTTTTGACATCAGGTGTTTTTTAAAAAAAGAATGGCTGTTGTACTACCACAATGTTTGCAGAATATCTAATTTCAAAGCCAGCAAGAAAGTAAATAGTATCTATCGATATTGTTACGTATTTCGTGAAAGATAATTCAACACTCCTCCTGTCCTCTTCTGTATCTGAGATCGATTTATCGATTTTAGAAACAAATTCGTTCCTTTTATTCCATAAAGCATTTTTCGCTTTATTAACTGCGTTTACAAGTTGATCGATGTATATGTTGAGTCCAACTTGCACATTGAATTGCTCCAATCTTTCCGTAATGTTTGGAGATAATATATCAGAGCAGAAAAATTCATGGAAATTAACGATTTATAGACGTTCTTGTATTCATTGTATATCTCAGATAGAGTATCCTCAGCAATACGGAATAAGCACCTTAAAAATATCTCGAAAACCATTAATATTACAAACAATTTAAGCTATTACAGATGAAAAAGTTTAATTTTTTAAATCAAAAAATAATTTTTTAATATTTTGCCTCTAAATCAAATGATATCGAAAAAAATACAAACATAATATCTTGGTAATATTCTGCACCATTAAGATTAGCCTACACCAAAATAATATGAATTTATGATAATAATGATGAAATAAATTTCCATGAAAAGTAGCAAATTACCTAACTAATATTCAAACGATTTATTTTGAAGCAGATTTTATGTCACAACAAAATATTAAATTTCTTTAAACTACCTCCAGTATTTGAAATGACCCGTGTTTAAAAATATCTGAGTGATAAGAATGCAATCTGATTAAATTCGACGCACTTACAATATATAGTAGTTTTATTTCAATGTGAACTAATGAGATAAAAAACGTAAATTAAACATAAATACACAAAACATAAATGTGGTTTCCATTCATGACATTAGAATTTAGTTGATGATATTTAAGGATTCATCCTTTCAAAAATTCCTGGTGTAATTCTTTGTCTTCCACACTGTAAACCATACTTTTTAAGTGCCCCCACTAATAAAAACTTATTGGATTTAGCAGGCCTTGCTATTGGTTCTGCTTTACAAATCCACATTTTTTCAGAAAAGTAACTGAACAAGCATTAGCGTACATTGAAACTAAAATGTGGTGGTGCACCGACGTGCATGAACCAGATGTTTTCAGATTACATCATACAGAAAATTTGGAAGGAAGTTTTCTAGGAAATGGTAATAAATATCACCATTTAATCATGCTGGCAAGAAACAGTGAAGATTGCTGAAATCTGGAATAAATTGTGGCATGAGGATTTTCTTGTGCCAGAATATGATTATTTTGGAAATTAATGATTACATTTCGAGTGAAATCAGCTTCATCAGAGAACATGACAACATTACTTTGGCGAGAAATTGCGGATTAGTTAAAGATGATAAGGATACAGCTGTTAGTATTTCAGAATTCTTCAAACAATTCATATTATACAGGGTTTACACAAGTTTCGGTAGTGAAACAGATAAAGATAGAATAGAATAGACATTTATTTGCAACAATGTTGTGTACAAAACATGGGGTAAGTTTGGTAAATCGTCGGAACTCCGTTTTTTGACAGATCTTCACGTAAAGTGTGCTCATACAGAACTCTATTAAAAATCGAATTAAAAATTCCAAAATGGTGGCCATTTTCAATAGTATTTTACACTCCATTATCTAGTATGTTATTAACGTAACACATTGCAATAGATTAAAATTTTTAGATTTCAGCTCTACATGTAATGATACAAACCCCACATCTATTGTTTGTACCGTTTGCTTTGTCTTTTATTAAGCTATACGATGATATCCCGCATGACCTATCTTTAAATTTAAGATTTTTAATCCCCGCCCCACCCCTCAATCCCTTAAAAATCATAGAGGGTCAGATATGTGCAAAAATACGTTCTGTTATGCAACGCAAGTTATATTCAAAGTTCTGTTTAATTTATTTTAAGATATAAAAATATTATATTATACAGAAGGGTTCACACAGTTACGGTAGTGAAACATATAAAGATAGAATAGACATTTATTTGCAACAATGGTACAACATCATACTTAGATATTAAATATAAATTATATAAAATTATTGCAAAAAACAGCTCCAACAGGTCATAGATACAATTACAGTACAACTATAGTATTGTTGCTCAAATCCAACACGTAAGCGTTACGGGTTTGCAGTTCTTGAGCGTCAATTATTTCCTTGATTAATTGTTAACATTATTGGTGTAATGTTAAATCTCCATCCATAGTCTTTCAATGTGTAATGGATTATATTATCTCCTGTTATATTATACTTATTAAATAAATCGATACTAGCTGTATTAAATAAGTTAAAAATTTCATTGTAAACGATCGATAGTTTGTTATCGATATCAGAATTAAAAGCCAGCGAAATATTTTTCGCGTCATCTCTAAGTTTATTTATTCCTGAGTTATCAACATAAATTTTAAAATCATTGTAGTAATTTTGAACGCATATACGGAACTGTTCTTTGGTTGTCGTATACATGTTACAGGTGATCGTTAAATCTTGATGATTAATTTCTTCAGATTTCTTATTAATATCTGCAAATATTTTCCGGTACATTTCATTTAATCGGGTCGCGTTGAGTAAATATTTATATTTCGTTGCTACAGAAATAGCGTTTATCTTCATCCTGGCGTTGTAGATAACTTGTTGTAAGTAATATTGTTGATTCGTCAAATCTACGTCGTTAAACAGTCTCAACATAACTTTCATCAAATTAACTAACGGATCTACGAATTTGTTGAAATTCAACGGCGAATAGATAAAGTTTTTCACCGTATTTATTGCCGAGATTATTTCGATTCCTGATCTACGAATGTTTGATAATGTTTCGGAAATCTTGTCTTTAATTACGTTAAGATAATATGTACTGTTGGCATTTTGTATCGCTGTTCTGACGATTTCGTCGGCGTTGGTTGAAAACTTGTTTAGAAGGAGAAGTATATCCCTGTGAACTTTCACGCTCAATTCTGATACATCGTTGCGTAGTTTAATTAAAGTTGAAGATTTGATTTTTAAATCGTTATCAACTTCATTCACAGTGGGTTTAACGCATAAATTAACTACTTGATCAATATCATTATGTGAATCCGAACAATTTTCAATTTTTAACAGTGAATTATTAACATCAAACGTTATATTGTTACTTAAGTGATTAATTTGATTAACTTCCTTTAATGCGTTGTAAGTATAATTATTAAATTCTAATATTAGGTTATATTCTAATTGTTTTAAAGTATCTAACACATTTTCAGAACCAGAGTTTAGTCTTACTTTATCTATCGCCTCGTAAATTGGCTTTAATATCTTTTGTATCGAATCATTAAACAAAGTATGATTCATTTGATTCGATAACTTGAAGGATTCAACGATTACGTCGATGGATGTTTTAGGCCATACAACGATAGTGTTGCCTAGTTTGTCTAAAACATCCGCTGCTTTTCCAGCACTTGTAGTATAAATATTCTTCAATGCATTTTGTAAAGTGTTCTTTATGAAACTGTTAGATTCTTTCACGGTGACTATTAAATCACTTAGAATGTTAATAGTATCACTAATGTTTGATTTATATCTGTTTACATGTTTACTGATACAGTCGCTGTATGAGAGAGTTAAAAAGTACTCGTGACAGATGTTATAGATAAAGTTTTCATCAATTGTTTCAAACTTCCTATTTAAATCTTCTTTAATATCGTTCAGTCGGTTTTGTAAAGGTCGTGAAAGATTTTTAATGAAATTATCAATTGTTGATTTTATAAAATTTATCGATTGATTTTTAAACGAAGGAATTAATGATACTTCCAGCGAGAGATCGATATTGGGGAACGATATATTCACCGCTGATATTAATGTAGTGTACGGTGTAATGTAAGAATCGATCAAACTGTACAAATCTGTTTCTACGTTAGTATTTACAGTAAGATTGATTAAATCTTGAATGGTTTTAAGTTTCGGGTCAATGTTGTTTTCTTTATCTGTAAGCATCTTTTTAACCTCAGCTGTTACATTTATAAATGTCACGTTTTCTTTCACGACAAGATACAAATCATTTGTTTGTTTTTTCGCATCCTCGATGAATTTACTAATATTTATTTCCAACAAAGACGATAAATTTTCAAGATCTACGGATTTTTGTAATTCTTCGATTCTTAATTTGTTTATAAAATCGTTAAAATCAGCAATTACTTTATTGCCACATAATACTGTAAGGTGCTGATCAACATTGTTGAAACAATTATTGACTGCGTCTTCTACCACTTTTAACTCTGCTGTAATAATTCCAAAATATTTACTGTAAATACTGTAAATATTCAACGCATTTTCTAGAGCGACATTTATAATAACAAGTATTTTTCCACTCGTATCATTGTAGATTTTGTTAAAAGCATTGTTAATACTGACGGAATTGTAATATGGGTTTGTTTCGTTATCAATTAAAATCTTTATCGGATTTAAAACTTGTTGAAGTGAATTGTTATAAGTCAATTTGAAACCATCGATTACACGTTTAACCGGATGATACGCGTCTGCAATTATCGATTGCTGTGAGTTGATCACCTTCAACTTAGGTAGAGAGTTATTCAGTTGTACTACCACAATGCTTGCAGAATATCTAAGTTCAACGCCAGCAAGAAGGTAGATAGTATCTATCGATCTTGTTACGTATTTCGCGAAAGATAATTCAACACTCCTCCTGTCCTCTTCCGTATCTGAGATCGATTTATCGATTTTAGAAACAAATTCGTTCCTTTTATTCCATAAAGCATTTTTCGCTTTATTAAATGCGTTTACAAGTTGATCGATGTATATGTTAAGTCCAACTTGCACATTGTTTTGCTCTAATCTTTCCGTAATATTTGGAGATATCAGAGCAGAAAAATTCATGGAAATTAACGATTTATAGACGTTCTTGTATTCATTGTATATCTCAGGTAGAGTAACGTTCAATACATTAATCGTTCGGAACGTTTCCGAATACAACTTCTTGATGTTATTCAACTGAACAGTTCCATTACCTTTAACTAGTTCCAGTTGTTTGTGTATTTGAGAAATTCGATCAGGAGCGATAAAGGAGATATAACTCACATAGTCGTTTACCTTTTGCAATAAACTATCTATGACTGCCGTTGTGTTGACGATTTTTTTATTCAAAGCGTCCTTGGTTATCGATATATAATTTAAACCGTCATTAACTGAATTACTCAGAGATGCATCCATTTGAACGTTGAGTGTTGCTAATGTGTCTTTCAACTTCTCGACACGTTTACGTGCTGAAAAACCACCGCAATCTAAAATATTTTCGGCTTCAGTCATTATTTCAAAAATATTTTTGGAAGAAATTTGGTTAAAAACCGATTCAAGGTCCTTCAAAACTTTCGGACTTAAAGACTCAACATTTCTGTAGTCATTTCTGATATCGTATAATTCATAGAGCATAAGATAGTAGTAGTTAGAGTTCGCGCCTATAATACAGTAGATAATGGATTGAAGTTCGCTGTTCATAACATAATTTCTTTTGCAATTTTGTAAAGTAGTGTTAGCTCTAACTAAACTCGGGTTCAGTTGTTCTCTGGTATTAGCATATTTATTCTCGACAGGTTTGAACTTATCCATTGCTGTTGATATGGCGTTGGCGAATTGTTCGTCTGATTTCCGTGAAATTTGGAAGCTCTTGCTTGGATTCGCACCCGCACAGGATGGTGGTGCTATACGTTCAGCGTTTTCGAGGATACTCAATGCCTTGTTTATAGAAATCCTTGCCGGTATTGATAGAGTATAAGCTTCTTCCTTTACTTTAATAATTGTACGATTTATATTAGTCAACTCGTTATGAATAGAGGGTATTATTATTTTCGCTACCGAAAGCAAATTTTCGGTCGGGAATTTCTCGTATTCGGCTGCATAATACTGCAATCAGAAGTAAATTAGGTTAGGCTAGGTTGGGTAACAACATGTAACAAATTATATAATTAAACCAGTTTAAGTTTGGTTAGGTTAGATTGGGCTAGGTTATGGTTAGGTTGGGTAGAGAACATGTAACAAATTATATAATTAAACCAGTTTAGGTTTGGTTATGTTAGATTGGGCTAGGTTATGGTTAGGTTTGGTTAGGAACATGTAAACAAATTATATAATTAAAACAGTTTATGTTAGGTTAGGTTAGATTCGGCTAGGTTATGGTTAGGTTTGGTTAGGAACATGTAAACAAATTATATAACTAAAACAGTTTAAGTTTGGTTAGGTTAGGTTGGGCTAGGTTGTGGTTAGGTTGGGTAGATAACAAGTAAACAAATTATATAATTAAGACAGTTTAAGTTTGGTTAGGCTAGATTGGGTTAGGTTATGGTTAGGTTGAGTTAACAACATGTAAACAAATTATATAATTAAAACAGTTTAAGTTAGGTTAGGTTAGATTGGGTTAGGTTATGGTTAGATTGGGTTTACAATATGTAACAAATTACATAGTTAAAACAGTTTAGGTTTGGTTAGGTTAGATTGGGTTAGGTTATCGTTAGGTTGGGTTAACAACATGTAACAAATTATATAATATAAACAGTTAAAGTTTGGTTGGGTTGGATTGGGCTAGGTTATGTTTAGGTTAGGTTTAAGGTTTAAGTTTGATTGGGATTAAAATTTTGTCTGGACGGTTTTGAGGTCGCTGAACACAAATATAAACTCTAACTTTAAAAATAAAATAAATATAACGGTTATAGTTTCAACAATTTTAGAGATATCAACTTTAGAAATGGTATAAACATTAACTAATATGTTTTCTACTGGTATGTCAAGTTCATACTGGAACCTGTAGATGCATTTAGAAGTGTTTTAATTATTTTTTGAATAAAACATATTAAATGAAAATAAAACTTTTTGTTTTGTGGAAATATAAATAACTTATGTAATTAAATCTTTACAATTAGTTATACAAATTACCGATGTAAATGTCCAATTTACAAATATTTGTCTGTATAACTTACAAATATCCAATGAGCTTTTTGATTAATAACAATATGAAACAAGTAATCCTCAAACCACAATTAAAACACACACAAGTAAGGTTAGAAACCTTTATAAACCCATATGTTCAGATACCGAATTGTACATAAGGTTTTATTAAACTCTCTGACATTATATTGTATGTATAACTTGTTTTTAAAATTATAATTCGAGCTCACTGAGGGCCCATGTAAAAGATAATCCTTGTAGAGATTTTGATTTCACCCTCCATATTCGTGCTCAA
The DNA here is from genome assembly GCA_963513935.1 of Aphrophora alni. Classification (NCBI taxonomy): domain Eukaryota; kingdom Metazoa; phylum Arthropoda; class Insecta; order Hemiptera; family Aphrophoridae; genus Aphrophora; species Aphrophora alni. Next base: position 4,564,208 of record OY740772.1, read on the forward strand.
TGTCCACAAAAATCTCCCTATTATTCATTTTATCCAAATGTAAAATGAATGTCTTGTCAAATAAAAGTTACGCTCAGATGGTAAGGTACCGAAAAAAACCCTTAGAAGGTCATAAACATTCTGTTTAGTTTTATTCCACAATATTTCAAATTTGGAACTCGAATTGAAATTTTTTATGTCACATTCGTGTTCAGTGACCCCAAAAATTACATAAATAAGATTTGCATCCCAATTGGACTTAAAATTTTTAAATTATATTAATATTTACATCCGTTAAATACTAGTATCAGATTTATCTCTCCCCCTCCAGTTATTAACTAACCATAATTTTACTATTTACTGTTTGGAATATTTGTTTAGATTATAAATCTTCACACAGCACTAAAATTTGATGAAAATCGGTGCTGATTTTGTCCACTTTTCAATCTGTCGTTTTTGTGTACATTATGAGGCTGGTTTGTGTGTGGGTGTCTTAAATATATCTAAAGGGCTTGGAGATATGTAAACATAATTTGAATTGTTTGAGCATTTAATTTGAATTTTCTCTACAACATTGTCCATGGGTTTTTTGCTGGAGTTAAACAAGGAAAACAAATAGTTTTGCTCTGATTGCAGTATATATTGCAGTAAATATTAAATCACAAGTTATTTCTATTATTTTGTAATTTTAAAAACAGTTACTAGTTGAACTTGCATATAAAACCAAATAGCTAATAAATCTAAGTCGAAGGACATTTTGTAAATGGTATGAAATTGTTTGAAATATTAAAGTTTACTACAAATTATTTTTTTCCTTCACTATGAATTATTATATTTAATTTGTTCCCTAGTACAAACCTACTATTATTTTTGAAACCACAGGTACGATTTAAGAAATCAGTCTCCTATTTCGTACAGTTTGTAGATTACAACTCATATATTTAAAATGTAATTTTTTCTAACTGAAAAAAAAATATGTCTGTAACTAATCCCTCGATATTTTGTCAAAGTATAAATAAATAATTGTGAACACTTTTTTTGTATTAAAATAAAATATAAAAAGTGGTACGATATAAGGAACTCTCCCTTGAACCTCTTAAATGGCTGCTGGGGGAAAAGGATTTACTCTATCATTTGGTTTATTGTGTTTAAATAATTTATACTGCCTTAGTAACTTTTCAAAGGAGGTCAGAATCTTCACAGTTTCATAACTTGAAATACATTTACTTAAAACGAAGGTAATTTTGTTTCTAATCCAGGTCAGATAAGATTTTTTTTCTAAATGATGAGACTTACCTCCGCTTCTAATTTTTCACGTGAAAGTGGCCAATCGCCGGTAACAGTTTCCTGTAAACAAATAAAATAGAAATTGTTAATATTTTACTCTATATTTATATTTCAAATTAGGTACTTTGAATCCATGTATTCATTTTATTTTATATTTTCAAAAAGAAACAAATTGATATGGAAGCCCTTTGTACTATTTACTTTGAACTTCAACTTATATATATATATATATATATATATATATATATATATATATATATAATAACGAAATAGAGGGCTCCCAAAAGGTCAGTACTCGGCAGGCCATAAATTGTAAAGAGTTGAAAGGGTTGTCAGCTAAAAAAACTATTCTAACATTAGTCACATATCTCAAGACGTCAAATAAACCATTCCAAAAGTTAATGCCTTCAACCGAAAATGTTTGAAATGGACCAATGAAATAAATTGCTTCACTCCAGAATAACGTAAAAGATTTAAAATAAGCCAATGAAGGAAAAGGATCGGAAGAAAGCATTTTGAAATTAGAACCTATAAATAAGGGCGGAAGAGAAGCGCAGGTTATTCATTCTTTTTGGTTGTTTGAAGGAGGAAGTTCCGGAGCAAGTGTTTCTTTAGAAGATCGTTGTGAAAGATTTAGCCGAGATCAAAAGTCAAAATAAAATAGTATCTGAGTCGTTTTTTTAATATAAGTATTATTAGTAATCTCCGAAGAATAGTTTAAAGGATAAACGTCGTTATAAGTTTTAAAGTTATCATCGTCATAGAAGTGTGTGATAAATTGCGTCGTTATAAAAGTGTTTGCACAGGAATATTAATACAAAAAATTAAAGTAATCGTCGTCACGAAAGTGAGTGAGAAATAAGTGAAAGAAGAAAATAAGTTCGTCGAAAAGATCAAGGCAAATCGATCCATCTACTGACAGTCTACACGGGAACCACGTGCACGGAACCAGGAACATCGGGGCAGCGATAAAACTTCCAAGCGATAAGTAAAAATTAATAGACAATCTCAATCAAATAAACTACCACCAAATTATATTTTATATGTAAATTATAGTCACCAAAGAACCTCACGAACCCGTAAAGAGAAATTAAATAAAATTAAAATAATAGTACATTTCAGTTAGCCGGAGCAATTTTATAATAATAAATTAAAAGTTAAATATTTAAAAGTAAAAATATGATGCACTCTTATTTCTTTATTTAGGTTAAGACATGGTAGAATTAGAATTTTATTTAACTATGTACTTAGAATAAGTAGTAGGTTAAGACGTTAGTGTATAAGTAAAAAGTGCATCAGATTGGACAATAATTGATTTTTAATGTAAAAGATTTTAAAAACTCAATGTTATGAATAATTAAAGAACAACTTAAAATTCTAATTGTGTTGAAGTCAAATTTGTTATTATATATATAACCAAACGAATTATTACTCAGGGCCTACAACCGCCACAATTTGTGGGAACTACCAAAAAGGCACGAATTTTTGGGCCGCTCTGACCCTACCGAATAGCCACGATCATTAGAGGGGATTAAGAAGGGTTCGTTTGCCAGCGCTGAAATGTCATTAAAAAAAAAAAATTACCCTATTTTCGACTTTTACGTACTTCGAAATATCCAAAAACTACGATAATTTGAAAACTGTGATCTTCAAAAATCAATTTTGAAACCTTATTTTACAGGAAAAATGATGAATAAATCATATATCCGTGTCGGGATAGAGAAAGCTACAACAAAAATAGATACTAATATTTATAGAATATACTCTTTCGGCACTACAAGCATACTTCCTACTAAAGGTTCGATCGTGGCTTTTTGGACATTTCGTTCCTTGCGAGATGACCCTTCTTAATCCTCACTAATGATCGTGGCTATTTGGTAATTTCAGATGGACCGAAAAATTCGTGGCTTTTTGGGAACAGCCCAATTTGTTTGGCCAAAGCAAATTTGGTATCTCCAATGAACCTAACGGGAAATTTCCATAGCGCTTGGCGAACTTTGTTGGTTAATATTCGGCGAAATCAAATTTGGAGACTCCCGTGGACGTAACGTTTTCAATGAACTAGCTAAGTTAGAAACATACCTTTTCCAATTAAATTTTGATCCAAAATGGCACGAAGAATATTACAAGTCTTGTGTTTTGAATTTCTTTCTTACCTTTAATAAAAAACAATTTTAAATTTGATTCAGCATTGAAATAAATAAAAGTTTTGGTCATGTTTAATTTCAAATTATTTAGACTAAACAAGTTTGAGACTGGACAAACTTACTTCTGCAATACCACCGATCATCACAGTTAAAATAGTATCTTCAGAAAATAGTAACGCTTTAGCGGATGCAACATTTCTTGACAAATGGCCCCAGAACTGATATCTGAAGTAATCCACAAATAACTGACTCCAATTTGGAATGTTGGAAGTTTAGAATAGAATACCTTCTGCTTTCTATTAAATAAATATGAATTAATCCTAATGTGTGATTTCCTACGCAAACCATGAAATCCGACAAAAATCTTACAGTCCAGGCAGTTACAAGGTCACAGAAAACAATATATAGATATACTTACACGGACTGTAGCTAACACTACAAGTACGGATAGATAGATCCCAGTAACTAACATCTTGCTAAAAGACTTCACGTCATTTAGTTCAGTTTTAATATATAATGTATTTTATCTTAGCACAAGGTTATCTATGACGCTCGTTTTTGTTTGCTATTTAATTAGTGTGTTTTATTATATCCCATAAGGAAAAATTATTTTAAATGAAAATAATCTTTATACAAAAAAAATATATAAAAACAGATAGTGCTCGAAGTAAAACACCTGGCATATTTGTTAGAATAAAACTTGAACACAAATTCTCACAAATAGTACATTTATTTATTCAAATGCGTTACAAATTCAAAGTTGTCAATTTCAGTGATGCACCAGCTACAATAACTAAACTATAACTAAATATATGAAAAGTTTTATGTAAAAATATGGTACCATTTTTGACCAGATGTATTTTTTTTACTTTATGTACCAGCCCTTTGGTCGACGTCAACGTCGGCTACAAAGAGTTACAGTGAGGAATGGAAAATGTCATTCTGTGAGGAAAAATCCCCTGATTAGTAGAAAAATTCCAAGCTTTAATGGAATTTGTTTTGTCTAAGTAGTAGTAGTGTAGTGGACGGGGGGGGGGGTGAGTGAACTGCATTACGATATCTAGAGATCTATTGTGTCCCCCTACTTCTTCCAAGGTCCTCCAAACCTAACTCATTTGGGAAGTACAATACACTAAGGAGTGTCAAGTGTACCAAAAACTCTGGTACACTCAGAGACTTCTAGCCCTTTTGTGTATAACTGCAGTTTATAGTAGATGGTGTGGAGTCTCCTTCCCAACTATGCAGAATGTGCAGGTATAATTACTTTCTATTCTGATCATTCTAACGTGTTTCCTGAGTCTATAATGTCCCGATAGATACAAACCTAGTACAGAAAAGTGAAACAGGCCACTCAGAAGGGATGTCTCTCCTGATAAAAGAATTAAATGACGTTTGTTTGTCAGAGGAGATGGTTGGGTTTTCATCTAAGAGGTTTATTTACTGTCATAATGCAAGAATAGACTGTATGAATCATGAAATTTTTAATATGTATACCTATGGGGTAACATATAAGTGATTTATTTATTAACATAATGAAAGTGATAAAATCTGTGGATAACGAAGTTATACTATATATGTATCCATAGGGGTATCACATAAGTACTTTATTTATTGACATAATGAAAGCGATTGAATATATGGATACCAAAGTTCTTTTATCCACAGTTGTACATCCACAGGGGTATCACATAAGTGGTTTATTTAGTTACATATTGAAAGGGATAGGCTGTGTGCATTACGAAATTCTCGTATATCCACAGGGGTATCATATAAGTGGTTTATTAATTTTAATTTCGAAAGTGATAGGCTGTTTGCATGACAAATTTATCATATATCTACAGGGGTATCATATAAGTGGTTTATTTATTGACATATCGAAAGTGATAGGCTGTTTGCATGACAAAGTTATCAAATATCCACCAGGGCATCATATAAGTGGTTTATTTATTGACATATCGAAAGTGATAGGCTCTGTGCATTACGAAGTTCTCGTATATCCACAGGGGTATCATATAAGTGGTTTATTTATTTACATATCGAAAGGGATAGGCTGTTTGCATGACAAAGTTATCAAATATCCACCAGGGTATCATATAAGTGGTTTATTTATTTACATATCGAAGGTGATAGGCTGTTTGCATGACAAGGTTATCAAATATCCACAGGGGTATCATATAAGTGGTTTATTTATTGACATATCGAAAGTGATAGGCTGTTTGCATGACAAAGTTATCAAATATCCACCAGGGTATCATATAAGTGGTTTATTTATTGACATATTGAAAGGGATAGGCTGAGTGCATTACTAAGATCTCGTATATCCACCAGGATATCATATAAGTGGTTTATTTATTGACATATTGAAAGGGATAGGCTGAGTGCATTACTAAGATCTCGTATATCCACCAGGATATCATATAAGTGGTTTTTTTATTGACATATTGAAAGGGATAGGCTGTGTGCATTACTAAGATCTCGTATATCCACCAGGATATCATATAAGTGGTTTTTTTATTGACATATTGAAAGAGATAGGCTGAGTGCATTACGAAGTTCTCGTATATCCACAGGGGTATCATATAAGTGGTTTTTTTATTGACATATTGAAAGGGATAGGCTGTGTTCATTACGAAGTTCTTTTAAATGTTCTATGTCTATTAAATGAGAATTTTATTTATTGCCATTACGTAAATATTTTACGTTATGGATAATAATGTTCTTTTAAAAGTGTTATGGTAATTTTATGATTGGTTAGACATGTAGAACCAAAACTCGAACACATGATCTCACATAAACTACGTTTATTCAATCAAACGCGTTTCAACGACAAAGTTGCCATCCTCAGTGATACATGAGCTACAATAACAAAACTATAACTTAGTTTTGTGAGATCTTGAGTTCGAGTTTTTGTTCTACATAATATTATCTCACAAGTCATGCTCAATATTTATTTATAAATATGGTTTAACATAATAAAAAAAATATTTATTATTATAATGAAAACGATAGACTGCAAGAGAGCTATATTCTATTCAATGTACTATGGCTTATTGGGATGGTTTATTTATTAGCATAATGAAGAAAAATGTTCTTTTTATGTTTTTTCTGTATCATGTAAATGTTTTATTTATAATAAAAACGTTTGAATGTGTGGATCATGATTTCATTTTGTATGTTCTATGATTATTATATGAATGGTTTAATACTTGCTTTAATGGAACCGTTGCACTGTTTAGATCACGATTATCTATCAAATGATTTATGGGTATCATATGATTGGTTTATTTACTGAGATAAAAGCGTTTGAATGTGTGGATCATGATGTCATTTTGTATGTTCTATGATTATTAATGAATGGTTTAATACTTGCTATAATGGAACCGTTGCACTGTTTAGATCACGATTATCTATCAAATGATTTATGGGTATCATATGATTGGTTTATTTACTGAGATAAAAGCGTTTGAATGTGTGGATCATGATATCATTTTGTATGTTCTATGGGTATTATATGAATGGTTTAATACTTGCCATAATGGAACCTTTGCACTGTATGGATCACGAGTTACAAGGCCCTAATTGGCGGACCCAAATTTGAAATATTGTGGAATAAAACTAAACAAAATGTTTTTGACCTTCTAAGGTGGTTTTTCGGTACCTTACCATCTGGGCGTAAATTTTATTTGACAAGACATTCATTATACATTTGGATAAAATGAATAATAGCGAGATTTTTGTAGACATTAAGCACGAATATGGAGGGTGAAATCAAAATCTCTACAGTGAATATCTTTTACATGGACCCTCAGTGAATTCAAACTAAAATTTTAAAAACAAGTTATACATACAATATAATGTCAGAAAGTTTAATAAAACCTTATGTACATTTCGGTATCTGAACATATGGGTTTATTAAAGTTTCTAACGTTACTTGTGTGTGTTTTATTTGTGGTTTGAGAATTACTTGTTTCATATTGTTAATAATCAAAAAGCTCATTGGATATTTGTAAGTTATACAGACAAATATTTGTAAATTATTGATCATTGACATCGGTAATTTGGATAACGAATTGTAAAGATTAAATTACATAAGTTATTTATATTTCCACAAAACAAAAGGTTTTATTTTCATTTAATATGTTTTATTCAAAAAATAATAAAACACTTCTAAATGCATCTGCAGGTTCCAGTATCAACTTGACATACCAGTAGAAAACATATTAGTTAATGTTTATACCATTTGTAAAGTTGATATCTCTAAAATTGTTGAAACTATCACCGGTATATTTATTTTATTTCTGGCTTCATATTCGAAGGCAGCGACCTGAAAAACTCCGAAAAGATAAACAATAAATTGTTTGTTTTTTCACTGACCCGCCATTTTGTGCCTTGGGTCTCGAATTTAAAAGTTAGAGTTTATATTTGTGTTCAGCTACCCCAAAACCTTCCAGAAAAAATTTGAATCCCAATCAAACTTAAACTTAACTTAAAGCTAACCTAACTTAAACTTTTAAAATTATATAATTAGTTTACATGTTTCCTCTGATATCTCCAAATATTACGGAAAGATTGGAGCAGTTCAATGTGCAAGTTGGACTCAACATATACATCGATCAACTTGTAAACGCAATTAATAAAGCGAAAAATGCTTTATGGAATACAAGGAACGAATTTGTTTCTAAAATCGATAAATCGATCTCAGATACGGAAGAGGACAGGAGGAGTGTTGAATTATCTTTCGCAAAATACGTAACAAGATCGATAGATACTATCTACCTTCTTGCTGGCTTTGAAATTAGATATTCTGCAAGCATTGTGGTAGTACAACTGAATAACTCTCTACCTAAGTTGAAGGTGATCAACTCACAGCAATCGATAATTAAACGTTTACTTGATGGTTTCAAATTGACTTATAACAATTCACTTCAACAAGTTTTAAATCCGATAAAGATTTTAATTGATAACGAAACAAACCCATATTACAATACCATCAGCATTAACAATGCTTTTAACAAAATCTACAATGATACGAGTGGGAAAATACTTGTTACTATTAATGTCGCTCTACAAAATGCGTTGAATATTTACAGTATTTACAGTAAATATTTTGGGATTATTACAGCAGAGTTAAAAGTGGTAGAATGAATCATACTTTGTTTAATGATTCGATACAAAAGATATTGACCCCAATTTACGAGGCGATAGATAAAGTAAGACTAAACTCTGGTTCTGAAAATGTGTTAGATACTTTAAAACAATTAGAATATAACCTAATATTAGAATTTAATAATTATACTTACAACGCATTAAAGGAAGTTAATGAAATTAATCACTTAAGTAACAATATAACGTTTGATGTTAATAATTCACTGTTAAAAATTGAAAATTGTTTGGATTCACATAATGATATTGATCAAGTAGTTAAAATATGCGTTATACCCACTGTGAATGAAGTTGATAACGAGTTAAAAATCAAATCTTCAACTTTAATTAAACTACGCAACGATGTATCAGAATTGAGCGTGAAAGTTCACACAGATTTACTTCTCCTGCTGAACAAGTTTTCAACCAACGCCGACGAAATCGGCAGAACAGCGATACAAAATGCCAACAGTACATATTATCTTAACGTAATTAAAGAAAAGATTTCCGAAACATTATCAAACATTCGTAGATCAGGAATCGAAATAATCTCGGCAATAAATACGGTGAAAAACTTTATCTATTCCCCATTGAATTTCAACAAATTCGTAGATCCGTTAGTTAATTTGATGAAAGTTATGTTGAGACTGTTTAACGACGTAGATTTGACGAATCAACAATATTACTTACAACAAGTTATCTACAACGCCAGGATGAAGATAAACGCTATTTCTGTAGCAACGAAAGATAAATATTTACTCAACGCGACCCGATTAAATGAAATGTACCGGAAAATATTTGCAGATATTTATAAGAAATCTGAAGAAATTAATCATCAAGATTTAACGATCACATGTAACATGTATACGACAACCAAAGAACAGTTCCGTATATGCGTTCAAAATTACTACAATGATTTTAAAATTTATGTTGATAACTCAGGAATAAATAAACTTAGAGATGACGCGAAAAATATTTCCCTGGCTTTTAATTCTGATATCGATAACAAACTATCGATCGTTTACAATGAAACTTTTAACTTATTTAATACAGCTAGTATCGATTTATTTAAGAAGTATAATATAACAGGAGATAATATAATCCATTACGCATTGAAAGACTACGGATGGAGATTTAACATTACACCAATAATGTTAACAATTAATCAAGGAAAAAATTGACGCTCAAGAACTGCAAACCCGTAACGCTTACGTGTTGGATTTGAGCAACAATACTATAGTTGTACTGTAATTGTATCTATGACCTGTTGGAGCTGTTTTTTGCAATAATTTTATATAATTTATATTTAATATCTAAGTATGATGTTGTACCATTGTTGCAAATAAATGTCTATTCTATCTTTATATGTTTCACTACCGTAACTTGTGTGAACCCTTCTGTATAATATAATATTTTTATATCTTAAAATAAATTAAACAGAACTTTGAATATAACTTGCGTTGCATAACAGAACGTATTTTTGGACATATCTGACCCTCTATGATTTTTAAGGGATTGAGGGGTGGGGCGGGGATTAAAAATCTTAAATTTAAAGATAGGTCATGCGGGATATCATCGTATAGCTTAATAAAAGACAAAGCAAACGGTACAAACAATAGATGTGGGGTTTGTATCATTACATGTAGAGCTGAAATCTAAAAATTTTAATCTATTGCAATGTGTTACGTTAATAACATACTAGACAATGGAGTGTAAAATACTATTGAAAATGGCCACCATTTTGGAATTTTTAATTCGATTTTTCTGATTTTTAATAGAGTTCTGTATGAGCACACTTTACGTGAAGATCTGTCAAAAAACGGAGTTCCGACGATTTACCAAACTTACCCCATGTTTTGTACACAACATTGCAGTAATTTTGCCTCATGTATCCAAAGGTCGCATCACCCCCAAAAGTACAAATTGAGTAGTTTTCAATACAAATATTGACAATGAATGGACCATCTTTCACAAAATTGACTCAAACGGATCACTTTTAGCACTGAAACCAAGATTAAACCGCGATTTAAAGAATATTAAGGTTTGAGAGTTAAATTTTAATAAAAGAAAAAAGGAACTCTAAGGTTGTTTTGATTCTTTTTGGTTGATAACTCCCAATTTTGAGATTTCGGTCACCAATAATTTCTGTTTTTCGCTATAAGAACTTTATTATTCTCAAACATTAGATCTGATTTTGAAGAGATGTTCTCAAAGGTTTTGTAATTATAGAATTTTTTAACAAAACTAATCTTCTAATCATCAAATATTTAAATAGCACTAAAATCCTTAATTAGTTTTGAGCCTTCCTTAAATAATCTGTATGGAAATTTGTAAATTATGTTGTTTTCGAAATCGGGATTATTTTTTACTCATCTCTCAAAAAGACAGAAATTATTTTTATAAATTGTAGCTTTATCTAATTTTATTTAAAAAATGTTTTTAGCAGATTTAGACCTAGGGCTGAAAATTCTATAATATAAACAATTTTTTAGAGCACCTAAAATCGTAAACGTTGTTTTTTTTTTTTGTATAACAGCACCAAGAAAAAATGTGTACAATCTGATTTTATAAAAAATCCTGTAATCGAACATAAATGATTAAAGAGCAAATTTATAACCAATCAGATGTAATGTTTTAAAACTTAAAAATAGTACAAAAAGAAGTTAGTAAATACATCAAAAGGAATAACAAGGGAGATGGAGGTTGGTGGTAGAAGGCGTGGCAAAGCTGTACATATAGACGAGTTCTTAAATCCAGACTAATCCACGTCCTGAAGATGGAGGAATTCCGAAACGCGTTGACAACAAATATAATTAATAAGACAATGCTAGGATTGGCAGAAGATTGTAGTCAAAATAATTATATAGATCCTATCAGATTATTATAATAATTTCAAAAATATAGGTTTACATTTGAAAATTTTGAATTACTCTCTCTGGGAAGGGGGTGGCCTTTTTGGGTTCGCAAAATTGAGTTGTATATAATCCATTTGTTGTTTTTTAATTAATTCGAAAGTTAGTTAAACTTTCTGAGAGTTTAGACTGACAGTTTAGGCTATTTTTCCCTCTTTTTAAAAGATAAAACTGTCACAAAAACCTTCTGACACTAGGAAAAATATCCATTACGAATAATAACTATGTGGGTTTTTTAGTACGACACCAGTTCTTAACTACAACAATGATGGTTTAATTATTGCTTAAATTTTATATTTCAAGTAATTTCACTCAAACAATCCTAAAGTCTCCAGTGGACCAATTGAATTATTTTGTTCAAATAGGTTTTAATGATAATAAGTCATTTAATATATATATATATATATATATATATATATAAATTAATTAATTAGCTCAACTATTAATTCACAAAATCAACGTTGTCATATCACTCAAACTGTAGCAAGATCTAGACTGCAGTAACATAATATGCTTAAACTAATTATAGTACTGCTAGCCGTGTCGTACTGTCAATAACAATCGAGTAGAGGAGAGCATACCTTTGGGATAGCTTGAACTTGCAATATATAATCCAAATCTCTAATACAGGAGGTGAAGATGGTACGGAGATTGATTTAAGTTTTAGGTTTAATGATTTCATTGATATATTAGTTAAACAAATAGTATTTATTAAAATTGCTGTACCTATGCAGAGTGATTCAAACCATTCGTAATAAAAGTATTTGTGGGATAACTATTTGAGATAGTAACTGGGTGTAATTTTTATGTTAACTAGTTTTGCATATTAAAAACATAGAACAAATATTTTTGTCGCATTTGAATGTTCCGAGGATGTAGTTGTCTGTTTCAAATGTAAACATAAATCAAGCTTTATCTCATTTTATATGTCTTTCAATACATTTTGTCGTAAAAGTTTATTTTTCATTTCTAACCAAATCAAAATGATGTGAATTGACATTTTAAAAAACATCTCCCAATTCCAATTTTAAACAAATTCAAACCACCCATTACTTAATACTTTCCAACTGACTAAATAAATCGAAATGAAAAGCCTTGGAAAACTAAACATTTTTTAATGTTCAATGTCCTATACATATTATTGTTATTTTTGTTTTGTGCCTAAAATGCACTATTTAACAAAAAATAGCCTTTAAACCTTGCAGGAAACTATTATTAAAATGCTTTGAAAAATATATAATGATTTGATAACCAATTTAACCCTAATAATTTGAATTCCTTTATAAAACACGTATTAAATTATATATACTGTATATAAATTATTAGTCTTTTACATTATCTCTATACAAACAAAAGCAGAAAAGATAAGTTTACTGCACATTTTATGTAAACTATTTACGACAGTGTAATTTGTTTTCTAAACGTCAGAAATCACAAGAGATAGCATAAAACTGTAAATATAAAAAATGAAGGTTTTAGGTCTTATTTAATATGATCTATCTAGATATTTAACAAACTTTTATATACAGAGTGTCCAAAAAAGTGGACTAGCTAATAATTTTCATATTATATAACTCAAAACGAACAAAAAAGTCAAATAACATATAGTGGAATTCCGCTTCATTAACCATTTTGTTCTTTCACAAAAAAGCATTATAACTCCAGAAATAGATAAGATAATAATTCAGATTTGGTATAAGCATTACAAGTGTATTGTTACGTTTTACAAGTGTACCAAAACACAAAAACTTATTTCATAATTTTCAAAATAGTGGCCGTTTAAAATTTACTTGAACTCAACAGTTTTCAAGATATTCGATTTTAAAATCCGGCTTACCTCCACCCCCCGCGTCGTCCGCGTCTGGCGTGTTGCGACGTTGATGTTTCTTAAAATGTATATCTGTACATCGAAAAACATACAATTCACCGTGATCATTGCTCTTTGACATTTTGCAAGACGATTTTATTTTTTTTCTAAATTAAACAACAAATAGTTTACATTTCAATAAGTTTTATAAAACAATACGTTTACAAAATATGTGCGATACATTTTACCGAAAAGGGAGTGACTATTATTTTCGAGCCAAGATAGAAATAGTGCCAGAAAAGATGTGTAGATTTAGAAGGTCATGAGCGACGTGTCTGGATTGCACATGCTGATGGCAGTAGCAAACATGTGGCGCGCCAAGCGGCCTTGATCTTGAACTATTCTTCTGGTTCAAGGCCTAGGCACTGCTTCCCGCTAAAAACGGTTATGACGCTAAAAACATTCTTAAATGAGTCACGCACTAAATTGAGCCATTTAAGAGCAAGCCAAGAAACGATCATTTCTTTTGATTAGAGTACCTACATTTCTAATGAAGAAATTCTGCAAAGGAGTGCAAACTATCTCCTACGTTTGAGACTATAAAATGTGTTTTGATCCTATTTAGGAATAATTTGACACCATTTATAAATGTGGGTGTATTAGTCAAGGATTTAAAGATCGTAATTTGTCTTTTGTTTTGACTCGAATTTGAGATGAGACACGAATATTCTCGTTTGAAAAATCTTTTAATCAGAAAAATCAGTCCTTGAAGACAAGTTAATCATAGTACCTACCCAGCCATATCATACAAGCAGGTCTAAATGTAATTCCCAAAAGTTGGTTTCTCCGCCCCTTGTATTCAGTAGGATAAGTTTGTATCAGTTGACACAGATCTGAATCTTAAGATAGTATCACTTACTTGACATCGGCAACAAATGTTTCATCTCGCTTCGCTTTAGCCTCAGTGAAGCAGCCTCCGCAGACTTCTCGTGTAGTTGACTCTTCCCTGCCGGATCTCGTAATTAAACGAATATCACTTCTTTTTTTTTTTTTTTTTAAGGGCAGCTTTCGAAATTACAATTTTGACAATAACTTCGCGATATTTGTCATCGTAGAGGAGTGGGGTTGGTACCATTACATGCAGAATTGACATCAGCAAATTTTAATCTAATTTAGTGTAGTATAAATAGAATAACAAACGAAAACTGTTTATAATGGTCGCCATTTTGATATTTACAATTCAATTTTTCTGTATTTCAATAGGATTCTATCTGGTCCCCAATACGCTACGGGACCTAACCTAACCTAATCTTACCTAACCTAACCTAACCTTACAAGCCTATTTGCTTGATTGAGGTTAAATTTAATGACATACCGTACTACCGAAATAAAATAATCTGGTAGAGAAATTAAAATAAAAAAATACATTGAATAAAATGTCTTCAAATTTCTCCTGTCTCCATTAAAAAATCGCATAAACAGTACAAAAAATAACGTCTCTATAGTTGAACGATATGTCACACCCATTAACATGCCATATAACATCCTTACCTTGTTTTGAATGTTATTTTCAATATTATTATGTTATGTATGTGGGTAACGGGCACCGCCCCCAGTAGGTGATGGCGCAAGCGACTCAACGGTGACTCATCAAACGTGGCTGGATAAATCTTGCTGACATGAGTACCAAGGAAGCATGCTCAGCCTGTCCAGAGGTTTCGACTTCTGGGAGTGTGCGTTTGAGGAATGGTTTCGTGGTGGTGGTAGTGACGTGCTAGTAGTGAGATTGCTCCCCATTACTCTTTCTGCCAGAGTGAGGGTAAAGTGGTGTGCCGTTACTGCTCTAGGAACGCCTGCCCTTACAGTTCCTCGGAACTGGTTAAGTTATAAACTTGAACTCAACAAGAAACTATCTGTTTCGGAACCATTTCAACATTCGTTACCATATTAAAAAATTGATAGTGTTACTGTAATGCGCAGAGATAATTCAGGGGGTAGTTCTATGTGTCAAAATAAAGAAATAAATTTGTCCGGAAACGATTCTTTGGCCACTTAATTTATATATCTAGTACGGACTAACCGATTGAGTTGAAATTTTGCACGGTAGTCACGAATCTAACGACCTAGTTTGAAAAAAAAAACTTGTTCCAATAATCTGTCACAAAATGGCGACCATTAAAAAATATGTAAATTATGCAACTTTTCTATAATCTTAATTTCCAATGTAGCGGGAAACCTTATAATGTTTAACTTTACCCTATAAAAATAGCGTTTACGAAAACATTTTTGATAACAACAAAACTCAGACCGCAAAGTTAGTAACAATAAATTTCATCACAAATATGACCTACTATTTAAAGTATAGTAACATTTCAAAGAACTTAACAGGAAATTTTCGTGGTGTCTTTCTGTATATTTTTTTCCTGAACCTTAGACACGAATTTAGATAACAAGTATACGTTTTGCATTTTGTATAATTTCCAGAGTGCATACAAAACTTTTTTACGAAACTGTTAATGGCGTCTATTTGAAATATTTATTCCATGAAATCTGTAGCCAGTTACTATGAAATTATTTTTTCCAGATAACATTTTTTTAATGTACTTTCATGGAGCGTAGCAAAGATTGAAAGTACAAACTCTCTCTCTCTCTCTCTCTCTCTCTCTCTCTCTCTCTCTCTCTCTCTCTCTCTCTCTCTCTCTCTCTCTCTCTCTCTCTCTCTCTCTCTCTCTCTCTCTCTCTCTCTCTCTCTCTCTCTCTCTCTCTCTCTCTCTCTCTCTCTCTCTCTCTCACCTTTTCTTACCTCTCTCATCTTGAAAAAAAATCCCCGCTATTTTGTTCAACTTCAGTATATATTGCCCGTACATCTAGTCCAAGGTTTTGTATAAAGCTTAGATAACAATTATTTATTGCATCTTATCAAAATTCCAAAAAAACATATTTTTCTTAAATGTTTTCCTCGTTGTTTAAAGGTGAGAAACCTCTTGATCGTCATCAACTTATAAAAGTAAAACAGCAAAAGACTCAAAACTGTACAGAAAGTTGTAGATACAGCTAGCATACCTCGGATTTGCAACACCAGTTTTTATAAGTAACCCCTGAGGACATTTTTATTAAAATAATCTTATCACCCATAAAGACTATAAAATACATTAGAACATAAAATGTCCACAGATTCTATTCCATGCAATAATATAGCGTCAAAATAGTCTGAGATCTGTTAAACAACTTTTAAACTCTAAAATATGTATATCATAATATGGTTTTCTGAATTAAATAAATTGATAATTCTATTTAATTTGATTTGTTTTTGGTGCATTTCAAAATTTCTAAATATAACCTCTAATTAAACAAATTTAACTTTATAGGTCTAATGTATTTATAAAGATATTTTTTCATATGAGATAAATTCATTCCTTCCCTAAACAAAGATTTCTCAAAGGCAAATACAAATTTTAAAATATTGCATTCATTGAGTAAAAGAATTTGTTTAGTAGTAAACATATATTCTGCAAATTATATTCCTTCAATGTAAAGTGACAGCCTATCGAATATCCAAAAGAAAAAAATAATTAAATAAATCTATTTGAAAAACATGACATTTTGAACAAAACAAGTAAAAATACCTATTACCCGACACCGAAAAGCCTATTATGAGAAATAAATGATTGATGACTCTAGACATATAGAGGATGACATGAAGGTTATATTATGTCTATAAATACAATGTCACATGTGACTCCACTAACCCATTAAACATTTTTTTTTTTACATCGCGATCCACACAGTCAAACAGTTCCATTATGACAATTAATAAACGACTCATATAATACCCATAGAACAATTAAAAGAACTTAGTAATGCACACAGTTTATCCCTTTCAATATGTAAATAAATAAACCACTTATATAATACCCCTGTAGATATATGAGAACGTCGTAATGCACACAGCCTATCCCTTTCAATATGTAAATAAATAAACCACTTATATAATACCCCTGTAGATATATGAGAACGTCGTAATGCACACAGCCTATCCCTTTCAATATGTAAATAAATAAACCACTTATATAATACCCCTGTAGATATATGAGAACGTCGTAATGCACACAGCCTATCCCTTTCAATATGTAAATAAATAAACCACTTATATAATACCCCTGTAGATATATGAGAACGTCGTAATGCACACAGCCTATCCCTTTCAATATGTAAATAAATAAACCACTTATATGATACCCCTGTGGATAGATGAGAACGTCGTAATGCACACAGCCTATCCCTTTCAATATGTAAATAAATAAACCACTTATATGATACCCCTGTGGATAGATGAGAACGTCGTAATGCACACAGCCTATCCCTTTCAATATGTAAATAAATAAACCACTTATATGATACCCCTGTGGATAGATGAGAACGTCGTAATGCACACAGCCTATCCCTTTCAATATGTAAATAAATAAACCACTTATATAATACCCCTGTAGATATACGAGAACGTCGTAATGCACACAGCCTATCCCTTTCAATATGTAAATAAATAAACCACTTATATGATACCCCTGTGGATATATGACAACGTCGTAATGCACACAGCCTATCCCTTTCAATATGTAAATAAATAAACCACTTATATGATACCCCTGTAGATATATGAGAACGTCGTAATGCACACAGCCTATCCCTTTCGTTATGTCAATTAATAAACCACTTATATGATACCCCTGTGGATATATGAGAACGTCGTAATGCACACAGCCTATCCCTTTCAATATGTAAATAAATAAACCACTTATATGATACCCCTGTGGATATATGAGAACGTCGTAATGCACACAGCCTATCCCTTTCAATATGTAAATAAATAAACCACTTATATGATACCCCTGTGGATAGATGAGAACGTCGTAATGCACACAGCCTATCCCTTTCGTTATGTAAATAAATAAACCACTTATATGATACCCCTGTGGATAGATGAGAACGTCGTAATGCACACAGCCTATCCCTTTCAATATGTAAATAAATAAACCACTTATATGATACCCCTGTGGATAGATGAGAACGTCGTAACGCACACAGCCTATCCCTTTCAATATGTAAATAAATAAACCACTTATATGATACCCCTGTAGATATACGAGAACTTCGAAATGCACACAGCCTATCCCTTTCAATATGTAAATAAATAAACCACTTATATGTTACCCAGGTGGATATTTGATAACTTTGTCATGAAAACAGCCTATCACTTTCGATATGTCAATAAATAAACCACTTATATGATACCCCTGTGGATATATGATAAATTTGTCATGGAAACAGCCTATCACTTTGGATATTAAAATTAATAAACCACTTATATGATACCCCTGTGGATATACGAGAATTTCGTAATGCACACAGCCTATCCCTTTCAATATGTAAATAAATAAACCACTTATATGATACCCCTGTGGATATATGAGAACGTCGTAATGCACACAGCCTATCCCTTTCAATATGTAAATAAATAAACCACTTATATGATACCCCTGTGGATATATGAGAACGTCGTAATGCACACAGCCTATCCCTTTCAATATGTAAATAAATAAACCACTTATATGATACCTAGTGGATATACGAGAACTTCGTAATGCACACAGCCTATCCCTTTCGTTATGTCAATAAATAAACCACTTATATGATACCCCTGTAGATATACGAGAACTTCGAAATGCACACAGCCTATCCCTTTCAATATGTAAATAAATAAACCACTTATATGTTACCCAGGTGGATATTTGATAACTTTGTCATGAAAACAGCCTATCCCTTTCGTTATGTCAATAAATAAACCACTTATATGATACCCCTGTAGATATACGAGAACTTCGAAATGCACACAGCCTATCCCTTTCAATATGTAAATAAATAAACCACTTATATGTTACCCAGGTGGATATTTGATAACTTTGTCATGAAAACAGCCTATCTCTTTCGATATGTCAATAAATAAACCACTTATATGATACCCCTGTGGATATATGATAACTTTGTCATGGAAACAGCCTATCACTTTGGATATTAAAATTAATAAACCACTTATATGATACCCCTGTGGATATACGAGAATTTCGTAATGCACACAGCCTATCCCTTTCGTTATGTCAATAAATAAACCACTAATATGATACCCCTGTGGATATATGAGAACGTCGTAATGCACACAGCCTATCCCTTTCAATATGTAAATAAATAAACCACTTATATGTTACCCAGGTGGATATTTGATAACTTTGTCATGAAAACAGCCTATCACTTTCGATATGTCAATAAATAAACCACTTATATGATACCCCTGTGGATATATGATAACTTTGTCATGGAAACAGCCTATCACTTTGGATATTAAAATTAATAAACCACTTATATGATACCCCCTATCCCTTTCAATATGTAAATAAATAAATCACTTATGTGATACCCCTGTGGATGTACAACTGTGGATAAAAGAACTTTGGTATCCACACATTCAATCGCTTTCATTATGTCAATAAATAAAGTACTTATGTGATACCCCTATGGATACACATAAAGTATAACTTCGTTATCCACAGATTTTATCACTTTCATTATGTTAATAATTAAACCACTTATATGATACCCTATAGGTATACATATACAAATTCCTCGTGATTCACACAGCCTATCGCTTGCATTATGTCAATAATTAAATCACTTATATGTTACCCCATAGGTAACATAGGTCTATCAGGAGAGCCATCCCTTCTGAGTGGCCTGTTTCACTTTTCTGTTCTAGGTTTGTATCTATCGGGACATTATAGACTCAGGAAACACGTTAGAATGATCAGAATAGAAAGTAATTATACCTGCACATTCTGCCAAGTTGGGAAGGAGACTCCACACCATCTACTATAAACTGCAGTTATACACAAAAGGGCTAGAAGTCTCTGAGTGTACCAGAGTGTTTGGTACACTTGACCCTCCTTAGTGTACTGTACTTCCCAAATGAGTTAGGGTTGGAGGACCTTGGAAGAAGTAGGGGGACACAATAGATCTCTAGATATCGTAATACAATTCACTCACCCCCCGTCCACTACTACTACTACTACTACTTGACTTACTTGACTTATTTCCTTTTATCTCCTATTGGAGCATAGGGCGTCCAGAAGAGGTCTCCATCTGTCCCTGTGTCCAGCAAGTGCCTTCACTTCTCCCCAAGTCTTGTTAACCTCTTTTGCTTCTTTAATAATGGTCCTCTTCTAGGTTTCTCGGGGTCGACCTCTTTTTTTTGACACCCTACGGGTTCCAATCTAGGGCCTCTTTCTCAATGGTTCCGTCTGGCTTCCTCAGTGTATGCCCTAACCTCCTCCACTTCCTCCCTCGAATCTGCAGTTTGACTCAAATTTGACCTGTTTCTCTCCATAAATCCTTGTTTGTAATGATCTCAGGCCAATGAATGTTCATGATACGGCGAAGACACCTATTGATGAAAACTTGCAGCCGAGACGTAATTAAACTTGTAACTTTCCACGTCTCACTTGCATACAGCAAAACAGACTTAACATTTGTGTTGAAGATGCGAAGCTTTGTTTTCTATTACTTAGACAAAACAAATTCCATTAAAGCTTGGAATTTTTCTACTAATCAGGGGATTTTTCCTCACAGAAGGTCATTTTCCATTCCTCACTGTATTTCTTTGTAGCCGACGTGGGCGTCGACCAGAGGGCTGATACATAAAGTAAAAAAAAAAATACATCTGGTCAAAAATTGGTACCATATTTTTATATAAAACGTTTCATATATTTAGTTGTAGTTTAGTTATTGTAGCTGGTGCATCACTGAAATTGACGACTTTGAATTTGTAACGCATTTGAATAAATAAACGTATTATTTGTGAGAATTTGTGTTCAAGTTTTATTCTAACAAGTATGACAGGTGTTTTACTTCGAGCACTATCTGTTTTTGTATTTTTTTATTTATTATTTTTTTTTTTTGAATAAAGATTATTTTCATTTAAAATAATTTTTCCTTATGGGATATAATAAAACACACTAATTAAATAGCAAACAAAAACGAGCGTCATAGATAACCTTGTGCTAAGATAAAATACATTATATATTAAAACTGAACTAAATGACGTGAAGTCTTTTAGCAAGATGTTAGTTACTGGGATCTATCTATCCGTACTTGTAGTGTTTGCTACAGTCCGTGTAAGTATATCTATATATTGTTTTCTGTGACCTTGTAACTGCGTGGACTCTAAGATTTTTGTCGGAGTTATTAATATAATTTGTAATTAATATTTTTTATTACAATATTAACAATTTCTATTTTATTTGTTTACAGGAAACTGTTACCGGTACACCCGATTGGGTACTTTCACGTAAAGAATTAGAAGCGGAGGTAAGTCTCATCATTTAGAAAAAAATCTTATCTGACCTGGATTCGAAACTGAATTTCCTTCGTTTTAATTAAATGTATTTCAAGTTATGAAACTGTAAAGATTCTGACCTCCTTTGAAAAGTTACTAAGGCAGTTTAAATTATTTAAACACAATAAACCAAATGATAAAGTAAATCCTTTTCCCCCAGCAGCCATTTACGAGGTTCAGGGGAGAGTTCCTTATATCGTACCACTTTTTATATTTTATTTTACTACAAAAAAGTATTCACAATAATTTTTTTATACTTTGACAAAATATCGAGGGATTAGTTATAGATTTATTTTTTTTCAGTTAGAAAAAGTTACATTTTAAATATATGAGTTGTAATAGAACTCTACAAACTGTACGAAATAGGAGACTGATTTCTTAAATCGTAGTAGGTTTGTACTAAGGAACAAATTAAATATAATAATTCATAGTGAAGGAAGAAAATTATTTGTGGTAAACTTTAATATTTCAAACAATTTTAAACCATTTACAAAATGTGCTTCAACTTAGGTTTATTAGCTATTTGGTTTTATAGGCAAGTTCAACTAGAAACTGTTTTTAAAATTACAAAAGAAAATAAATAACTTGTGATTTAATATTTACTGCAATACATACTGCAATCAGAGCAAAACTATTTGTTTTCCTTGTTTAACTCCAGCAAAAAACCCATGGACAAAGTTGTAGAGAAAACTCAAATTAAATGCTCAAACAATTCAAATTATGTTTACATATCTCCAAGCCCTTTAGATATATTTAAGACACCCACACACAAACCAGCCTCAAAATGTAGAGTAGGGTTCTGTTTAGGTCTAAAAGTTCTCTTAAAAAAAAGATTTAGACAATATTACCTCATTGTATGCCCTAAAGACCGAAATGCATTGGTCTTCACCTACACAAAAACGACAGATTGAAAAGTGGACAAAATCAGCACCGATTTTCATCAAATTTTAGTGCTGTGTGAAGATTTAAATGCTAAACAAATATTCCAAACAGTAAATAGTAAAATTATGGTTCGTTAATAACTGGAGGGGGGGGGGATGAATCTGATACTAGTGTTTAAAGGATGTAAACATTTATATAATTTAAAAATTTTAAGTCCAATTGGGAAGCCAATCTTATTTATGTAATTTTTGGGGTCACTGAACACGAATGTGACATCAAAAATTTCAATTCGAGTTCCAAATTTGAAATATTGTGGAATAAAACTAAACAGAATGTTTTTGACCTTCTAAGGTGGTTTTTCGGTACCTTACCATCTGGGCGTAACTTTTATTTGACAAGACATTCATTTTACATTTGGATAAAATGAATAATAGGGAGATTTTTGTGGACATTGAGCACGAATATGGAGGGTGAAATCGAAATCTCTACAGTGATTATCTTTTACATGGGCCCTCAGTGAGCTCGAATTATAATTTTAAAAACAAGTTATACATACAATATAATGTCTGAAAGTTTAATAAAACCTTATGTACATTTCGGTATCTGAACATATGGGTTTATTAAAGTTTCTAACGTTACTTGTGTGTGTTTTATTTGTGGTTTGAGGATTACTTGTTTCATATTGTTATTAATCAAAAAGCTCATCGGATATTTGTAAGTTATACAGAAAAATATTTTTAAATTGGACGTTAACATCGGTAATTTGTATAACTAATTGTAAAGATTTAGTTACATAAGTTATTTATATTTCCACAAAACAAAAGGTTTTATTTTAATATAGATAAGAATTACCTTAGTAGGTCCGTCTTGTGACTTCAATTTATAACTGGTTTTGCTATGACATGTTTCAAAGTTCAAGACTTCATCATCAGATACATGTAGATTAATTAATTCATTCACACGATGAATGCGTCACACATCAAATGTTAAAACACAAAACACAAACACAAACACAATTAAAATAAATATTCCCGTTCGGCACCGGTGCGCATTATCCTATGTCTGGTGGAACACTGTCGTTGTTAGGAATAAACCCTCTGATGGTTATCTCTATTGAGTCTAGATAAATGCTTGAGAGCTGTGTCGTATAGATAGTGTGAGTTAAAAGATAGCTGGTCGTTTAAAATTTCATCTGGTTTATTTTTGAAAGCTTTATATATCTCAAACTCTTCTTGAGCGTTCATTAATCTTCCCTTTGTACACATTTGCAATGCCTCCACACTGGAATGGAAATTATCTGGGATGTGTTTGTTTTCGAACAAATGTTTTTTGCAAATGTGTACAAAGGGAAGATTAATGAACGCTCAAGAAGAGTTTGAGATATATAAAGCTTTCAAAAATAAACCAGATGAAATTTTAAACGACCAGCTATCTTTTAACTCACACTATCTATACGACACAGCTCTCAAGCATTTATCTAGACTCAATAGAGATAACCATCAGAGGGTTTATTCCTAACAACGACAGTGTTCCACCAGACATAGGATAATGCGCACCGGTGCCGAACGGGAATATTTATTTTAATTGTGTTTGTGTTTGTGTTTTGTGTTTTAACATTTGATGTGTGACGCATTCATCGTGTGAATGAATTAATTAATCTACATGTATCTGATGATGAAGTCTTGAACTTTGAAACATGTCATAGCAAAACCAGTTATAAATTGAAGTCACAAGACGGACCTACTAAGGTAATTCTTATCTATATTATTTAATTGTGACTCGGTTCCGTAAAAACAAAATTGAAATGCATATCAAGGTTTTATTTTCATTTAATATGTTTTAAGCGACCTCAAAAACTTCCAGACAATATTTTAATCCCAATCAAACTTAAACTTAACTTAAACCTAACCTAACTTAAACTTTTTATATTATATAATTAGTTTGCGTGTTTCCAACTTAACCTAACTTAAACATTTTTATATATTTAATTTGATCACATGTTCTCAACCCAACCCAACCTAAACTAACGTAACTAAAACTGTTTTAATTATATAATTTGTTACTTGTTCCCAACCCAACATAACCATTACCTAGCCCAATCTAACATAACCTGACTTAAACTGTTTTAATTATGTAATTTGTTTACATGTTCCTAACCCAACATAACCATAACCTAGCCCAATCTAACATAACCTGACTTAAACTGTTTTAATTATGTAATTTGTTTACATGTTCCTAACCCAACCTAACCATAACCTAGCCCAATCTAACATAACCTGACTTAAACTGTTTTAATTATGTAATTTGTTTACATGTTGTAAACCCAATCTAACATAACCAGACTTAAACTCTTTTAATTATGTAATTTGTTTACATGTTCCTAACCCAACCTAACCATAACCTAGCCCAATCTAACATAACCTGACTTAAACTGTTTTAATTATGTAATTTGTTTACATGTTCCTAACCCAACCTAACCATAACCTAGCACAATCTAACATAACCTGACTTAAACTGTTTTATTATGTAATTTGTTTACATGTTGTTAACCCAACCTAACCATAACCTAGCCCAATCTAACATAACCTGACTTAAACTGTTTTAATTATGTAATTTGTTTACATGTTCCTAACCCAACCTAACCATAACCTAGCACAATCTAACATAACCTGACTTAAACTGTTTTATTATGTAATTTGTTTACATGTTGTTAACCCAACCTAACCATAACCTAGCCCAATCTAACATAACCTGACTTAAACTGTTTTAATTATGTAATTTGTTTACATGTTCCTAACCTAACCTAACCATAACCTAGCCCAATCTAACATAACCTGACTTAAACTGTTTTAATTATGTAATTTGTTTACATGTTCCTAAACCAACCTAACCATAACCTAGCACAATCTAACATAACCTGACTTAAACTGTTTTATTATGTAATTTGTTTACATGTTCCTAACCCAACCTAACCATAACCTAGCCCAATCTAACCTAACCTGACTTCAACTGTTTTAATTATATAATTTGTTACATGTTCCCAACCCAACATAACCATAACCTAGCCCAATCTAACCTAACCTAACTTAAACTGTTTTAATTATATAATTTGTTTACATGTTCTCAACACAACCCAACCATAACCTAGCCCAATCTAACCTAAACAAACTTAAAATGTTTTAATTATATAATTTTTTTACATGTTCTCAACCCAACCTAATCATAACCTAGCCCAATCTAACCTAACCTGACTTAAACTGTTTTAATTATGTAATTTGTTTACTTGTTCCTAACCCAACCTAACCATAACCTAGCCCAATCTAACATAACCTGACTTAAACTGTTTTAATTATGTAATTATTTACATTTTCCTAACCTAACCTAACCATAACCTAGCCCAATCTAACATAACCTGACTTAAACTGTTTTATTATATAATTTGTTTACATGTTCCTAACCCAACCTAACCATAACCTAGCCCAATCTAACCTAACCTGACTTAAACTGTTTTAATTATGTAATTTGTTTACATGTTCCCAACCCAACATAACCATAACCTAGCCCAATCTAATCTAACCTGACTTAAACTGTTTTAATTATATAATTTGTTACATGTTCCCAACCCAACATAACCAGAACCTAGCCCAATCTAACCTAACCTAACTGCTGACTGTTTTAATTATGTAATTTAATACATGTTTTAAACCCAACCTAACCATAACCTAGCCTAATCTAATCTAACCAAACTTAAACTGTTTTAATTATATAATTTGTTTACATGTTCTGAACACAACCTAACCATAACCTAGCCCAATCTAACCTAAACAAACTTAAAATGTTTTAATTATATAATTTGTTTACATGTTCCTAACCCAACCTAACCATAACCTAGGCCAATCTAACCTAAACAAACTTAAACTGTTTTAGTTATATAATTTGTTAACATGTTCCTAACCAAACCTAACCATAACCTAGCCCAATCTAACCTAACCAAAGTTAAACTGGTTTAATTATATAATTTGTTACATGTTGTTAACCCAACTTAGCCATAACCTAGCCCAATTTAACCTAACCAAACTTAAACTGGTTTAATTATATAATTTGTTTACATGTTCTCACCCTATCCTAACCATAACCTAGCCCAATCTAACCTAACCAAACTTAAACTGTTTTAGTTATATAATTTGTTTACATGTTCCTAACCCAACCTAACCATAACCTAGCCCAATCTAACCTAACCAAACTAAAAATGTTTTAAATATATAATTTGTTTACATGTTCTCAACCCAACCTAACCATAACCTAGCCCAATCTAACCTAACCTATTAAAAACTGTTTTAATTATGTAATTTGTTACATGTTGTTAATCCAACCTAACCATAACCTAGCCCAATTTAACCTAACCAAACTTAAACTGGTTTAATTATATAATTTGTTTACATGTTCTCACCCTATCCTAACCATACCCTAGCCCAATCCAACCTAACCAAACTTAAACTGTTTTAGTTATATAATTTGTTTACATGTTCCTAACCCAACCTAACCATAACCTAGCCCAGTCTAACCTAACCAAACAAACTTTTAAAATTATATAATTTGTTTACATGTACCCAACCTAACCTAACTTAAACTTGTTTAATTCTATAATTTGCTTACATCTTCTTTACAATTGTTTACATGGACGAGTATAAACTTTTAATGACTGAAAATAATATTTATACCGAGAGGAACATTTTTTAAGCCAACGTACCTCAATTCATTTACTTATCATGTTTTTGTAAACTTGAAATTTACTTCTGATTGCAGTATTATGAAGCCGAATACGAGACCCGGAACAGAAATTTGCAAGAGATAGCGAAAGAAATACCTTATCTTCAAAACGAGTTGACTAATATTAATCGTACAATTATTAAAGTAAAGGAAGAAGTTTATACTTTATCAATACCGGCCAGGATTTCTATAAACAAGACATTGAGTATCCTCGAAAACGCTGAACGGACAGTACCACCATATTGTGCGGATGCGAATTCAAGCAAGAGCTTCCAAATTTCACGGAAATCAGACGAACAATTCGCCAACGCCATATCAACAGCAATGGATAAGTTCAAACCTGTCGAGAATAAATTAGCTAATAAAAGAGAAGAACTGTACCAGAGATTAGTTGAAACTAACACTACGATGCAAAATTGCAAAAGATACGATAATGTTTGGAAAAGCGAACTTCAATATATTATCAGCTGTATTAAAGAAGCGAAGTATAGCTACGACAGTTATATTCACACACAACACTACAATATCGAAGAATACTACAGAATTGTTGAGTCTTTACGTACGAAAGTTTTGAAGGACCTTGAATCGGTTTTTAACCAAATTTCTTCCAAAAATATTTTTGAAATAATGACTGACGCCGAAAATATTTTAGATTGCGGTGGTTTTTCAGCACGTAAGTTGAAAGACACATTAGCAACACTCAACGTTCAAATGGATGCATCTCTGAGTAATTCAGTTAATGACGGTTTAAATTATATATCGATAACCAAGGACGCTTTGAATAAAAAAATCGTCAACACAACGGCAGTCATAGATAGTTTATTGCAAAAGGTAAACGACTATGTGAGTTATATCTCCTTTATCGCTCCTGATCGAATTTCTCAAATACACAAACAACTGGAACTAGTTAAAGGTAATGGAACTGTTCAGTTGAATAACATCAAGAAGTTGTATTCGGAAACGTTCCGAACGATTAATGTATTGAACGTTACTCTATCTGAGATATACAATGAATACAAGAACGTCTATAAATCGTTAATTTCCATGAATTTTTCTGCTCTGATATCTCCAAATATTACGGAAAGATTGGAGCAGTTCAATGTGCAAGTTGGATTCAACATATACATCGATCAACTTGTAAACGCATTTAATAAAGCGAAAAATGCTTTATGGAATAAAAGGAACGAATTTGTTTCTAAAATCGATAAATCGATCTCAGATACGGAAGAGGACAGGAGGAGTGTTGAATTATCTTTCGCGAAATACGTAACAAGATCGATAGATACTATCTACCTTCTTGCTGGCTTTGAAATTAGATATTCTGCAAACATTGTGGTAGTACAACTGCCATTCTTTTATAAAAAACACCTCGTGTCAAAAATTTTTTTGTAATTTCAACTCCTTGACTTTATCTATAAACATCCATATAGTTCATAAATATGAATAAAACTATGATTTTCCCCCAATTTTTCATTGTAATATTGATTTCAGTATTTAAAAAAAAAAAAAATAGAAAAATTCACAGCCTACAAGAGCATCAGTAGGATTACAGTTGTTGTGTTATTGTAACTTTAACAAAATATAGGCCTAGTGTCTTTCTCAGATTTATTATGGTAATTTGATAAAATATGAATTTTAGGGCTACTGGAATAACTTCTTTAATTTCTTTATTTTCCATTTGTTTTGCCAAAACAACATGTAACAATTAGTGTAGGTAACTATGGATTATCTTTAAGTTCATAAATAAAAAGTATTTATTTCATATATTGTATTTCTTCTACCTTCCACTACACGTGTCACGTCCGTTACAAAACGATGTCACGTCCGTGACTACAGGAAACATTTTTTTTCTCTCAACAGAAATAAAATAATAAAAACTAGATATTATGGTTATAAAGATTATATATTAAGCAATAAAGTAATATTTTATTTTATACCCTAACTGTAAATACTTAACAGAATTTTTTATAAGACTTGCCGAACCTCAGGAGAAAGGTGAATTTCTTGTCATGCTCGTTACAGCCAATTAAAGTTTAATAATACCTAGACTATTCAATCATTCCACATGAAATTTGGCATACAGTTAAATAACCTTCATTCCTTTAGGCTCAGCAAAGAAAATATTTGCTAGTGAATAATTTTTACCATTTTTTTCTTTTCTACTTTAAAGTCATCTAATTGTCACGTCCATTACAAAAGAATGGCTGACAACTGAAAAATTGCATAAATAGTACAAAAAAATAACGTCTCTATAGTTGAACGATGTGAAACACCCATTAACATGCGGTAACATCCTTAACATGTTTTCAATATTATTTTTTAAAGTAAATAGTCAGCAATAGAAAATTACTACCTAGCCGGGCGCTCGGGGCAATTTCAGCATGTCTGTTCTTGCGAGGCGACCCTTCTTCATCCTCTTAATGAGGGGGGGCAGTTTCATCGTCCCCATTACAAACTATACTTCGTATACTGTGTTTGTAAAGATACATTTTACTTTTATAGTCCACACAGTCGACCAAAGCTTATTTTATGCATCTAATAATACCAAAACTTGTTTTATAGCATTCAAAGACTATTTTTACTAATATAACAAAATTGTTGAAAAAATAACTTCAAACAGTAGGAATTGGAGGATTAAAATCAAAATGTAACACTATCTCAAAAAAACTACTTGACCTATCATAAGATTGTGTTGTTGGTTACTTACGAAGGCGGGTTTAGATTTTCGTTCTGAGTAAAAATATGTATTTAACCAAAAAGTTTAAATACATTAAGCCTATAAGAACTTACAAATCAGCTGTCTGTTGCTTGGGGAACCTTGCTAACATGAGAATAGGTGAACATGGGTGTCATCTACACTCGGGTCGTGTATTTTACCTCACAGTGCCGGCCCAAGAAAACTAGGGGAAGGCCACCCAATCCTACGTATGTAGGTAACGGGCGCCGCCTTTAGTAGGTGAGTGCGTGAGGGAGGGTATTGCGTAAGCGACCCGACGGTGACTCATCAAACGTGGCTTGAGTAATCTTGCCGACATGAGTACCATGGGAGCATGCTTGGCCTGTCCAGAAGCTTCGGCTTTTGGGAGCGTGCGTTGAGGAATGGTTTCGTGGTGGCAGTGGGGTGTTAGTGGTGAGATTACACCCAGTAACTCTTTCTTTTGAGTGGGGGTTGGTGGTAAGCCGAAAAGGCATTAGTAACGCCGCCCTTCTAGTTCTAGTAACTAGTTCTATTTGAAACTCAACTCGAACCTGTCTGTTTCGTAATAGAGTAATGAGGATAGGGGGACATATAGTAAAGTGTATGAGTAAGGCGTATGGTAAGATGATGTGTGTAATAAATGTATTGGGTGGAAGGGAAGTAAGATAGGAGAGGATAAAGAGAATGTATGTTCCGATAGTGACGTATGGATGTGGGGCATGGGGAGATAGGATGAATGCTATTGATAGGAGAAGAACTTTGAGTGGGCAGAGAAGGTGTGTGTTGAGAATGATTAAGGGGGTATAGGACAATGTCAGGTGAAGCAGTGTGTGTGATTGGGGGTGTAATCCCAATGGATTTAGAAGTGGAAAAGAGGTGGGTGATGAGCATGGCAAGAAGAAAGGGTAATATAGAGTGGAGGGGAAGGATGATAAGGAAGGAGGGTAGTGAATTAAAGGGTGATAGAGGAGTGGGAGCAGAGATGGGTAAGTACGGAGAAGGGAAGATGGAAGTTTAAGTGGTGGGAAAATGTCAGAGATAGAGCGAAAGCAGTGTGGTTTAAGCCAGGGTATGATATGAGTCAGTTTGTAAGTGGGCCAGGTTGTCTTAATTCGTATTTAAGTAGATTTAAGATTTGAGGTTGTGATAAGTGCGAGTGTGGGGAGGTAGACGATTTAAATCATGTGTTGTCTGAATGTGCTAAATGGAATGAGATGAGAAAGGAGTGTGTAGAAAAATTGGAAGAAAAAGGGTTGACGTTGGATGTAAAAGGATTGGTGGAGAAGAATGGATTTATGAATTTTAGGACCTTGATGGGGGGAATAGTGAGAGTGAAAGAGATTGAATGAGGGGGAGAGTTATAGTGTTAGTTGAGTCTTAGGAGAGGGACGAGCCAGAGGGATCAATTCTGAACTAAGTAGGGCTTGTGGACTTTTCGACGAAGAGCTTGGGTAGGGAATTGAGGATGGGAAAGGGCCGGCAGGGCAGTTAGCCTAACGGGGTTGGCGGTTTGGTGAGGTAGGGTACATTAGGCACTCTAGATAGGGTATGGATGATGTATGAAAGAGAGGAAATTTGGAGGGTATATATGGGTAGGCGATAGGGAGCAAAGGATCTGGTATTGGGTGGTGCGAAAGTTGGAATGGAAGTCCGGTATGAGTGTGTGAGTGGGTATGGAAAACCAGGTAACCTGGAGTTTACCGTCAAGTCTCAGGCGGAACATGAAGGGACACCGAAACCGTAGTGGTCGTGAATGGAGGACTGTTTACGATCACGGGCTCGCGACAATTCTAGTCATCGGGGCGAAGCTGAGAAATCAGTTATAGCTTAAAATGGTACCACGGGGCATGGAAGCCCTGACGGAGCTTCACTCCGTCACCCATGCAGATGAGGTTGGAAGCGTGGGGGTAGTGGTGCTGCTGATAGTGGATATTTTTTTTTCCTTTTTTTATTTTTAGTAATATATATATATATATATATATATATATATATATATATATATATATATATATATAGTACGGACTAACCGATTGAGTTGAAATTTTGCACGGTAGTCACGAATCTAACGACCTAATTTGGAAAAAAAAAAACTTGTTCCAATAATCTGTTTCAAAATGGCGACCATTAAAAAATA